>CM026071.1:22070000-22670000 GCA_014839685.1 Anableps anableps
CCTAAAAAACTTTATCTCAGGCTACGTTTACACGAGACCGCTACCTGGAAACTGCCGGTATTTTCGGATGCTGATTGGGTAAATCTTTTACTTTTAGACGGAACCACCGAGATACCTTGAGTCATCTGTAGTTGCCATGCCAGGCCACTATTTGGCGCTGTGATTTTAATATGCCGTGGAACGTGCATGTTCTTTTGATCCTTTGCTTCCATCTCGCTAGGTTCTCCGTCTCCCATGAAGGACATGGTCATGTAACACATATACTCCTTATCAGAAATTATGTTTAAACTGAACAGGTTAAGTAGCATAACGGAGCATAATGCAAACTGCCATTGATTTTGTTGTTATCTGCCTGTGCTTGTGTAGAATAAACCATACAGCCGTGCGTTCTACGTTGATATGCGCTTTCACGCCTCTGCAGGGGGTGTTACAGAAAAGTTTCACTCTGAGACCTGGTTTCAGAAACTGCCGGTGTGAGAGACTCTGGTCACTGGTGTTGTGTAAATGAGCGGCTGGATCGCAACAAACATGTTACGGTTTAACTGAAGAGTAGCTCTGTGTAAATGGGGCCTCAGTGTGATACAGTGGCGGCTGGTGAAAAAAAAAAAAAAAAAAAATCTTGGTGGAGCTGATTTCCTTTTCTAGATCAGTATAAAATAACTGCAATTCCACAATAATATGACATTTTTCATACAGCAAAGTAAAATTACGGGTTAAATTAGCTGAAAGTAAAAGGCTGTTCAGTAACTTGCAAAATACAAAGACTTTAATTATTAAATTAGCTAACTCTGAATCAGGCTCAAAATTGTGAAAAACACCAAACTAATGTATGATTGCCTAGAAGTTTAACTCTGAACAAACAACAGGCTAAATTCTATTAAAACTGAAGAGAATCAACTAATGACTCCAAGCAGCAGAGGCCTTCCTACCTAAAAGAAATAACACACTGATATAGGATGAAATATCACAGCCAGTAACTTTAAATTAACCCCGAAATCAGACTTAACCAGGTTCTACTGGGACCACAACACCAAGAAATCCCCCCTGGATTTATCTGACAACCAGGCGCTCAGCAAAATCTAACAGATGTGAATGTTCATAGATCTGAGTCAGCAAACAGGACTTCAGCTTCTCCTTGTATAATACCACATCAGAATGGCCATCTGATCCAGCAAACGTTATATCAATCATTATATAAATTAACATTACAGCAGCAGAAACTCAAATATAAGACAACAAGAGCATGTGTTTAACACAGATGTTTGAGCCACATTTGTCCGTTTTGATATCCAAACGTTAGACAAAGCCACATGCAGGGCTATTGAGGAAAACTTGATCCCCTTCCAGTGCTTTGTCAGAATCCCTGCTTCTTTGTGAAATGCAATCCATCACATAGGGTCTGTCGCCTGGGGGCTCTCATCGTCTTTCCCAACCCATATGCCTACACAGTGCCACATCCCTACTGCAGAGTGCATTTGGCATGCTTTAATGCAGCACAACTGACTTATCATCTCGCCCTTTCCTTCTTCCACAAAGAGGCTAAACACCCATACTTTTTGCCTGTTACTTTTTCTTGCTTTTCTCATTCTATTATTCCTGCACTTTAGCGGCAGTTCCTGCTTCGGTGAACTGAGCGTACAGTACATGGACTTGATCTGACCTGAAAGCTACAGGCTACAGCTATTATTGCAATATTAGAGACCAAGAGTGAGGAGATGGAGAGGGGGTGAGTCAGGCAATCCCGAGTATGGCGTAATTCAACAACAATGCCGGAACCGTCACCAGCCTATATCCTTAGTTTCTGAGAGGAAGGAGGAGAGAAACTGGGGTTTGTGTGTGAGGGAGGGGCAAAGTGAGGGAGAGGAGGTTAGTCCCATCAGTCAAAAGCAGAAGGCGTGCATTTGTGCGCTGCATCGTTTGATGTTCTCCCCGGTTTCTCCCGAACCTCCAGAGTAGCTTTTTGAGAGGCTGAGGTGGGCAAATCAAAGCGACTAAGAGGACTCTCGTTTTTGCGGGAGGAGTCGAGGTCGACTTAGTGTCTGGAAGCCTAACAGTGTGCGCCGCACCGGTCAGCGAAATCACACCGCTTCTCTCTGGATAAGTCACCCAGCGGGAGCCCCGCCGTTCGCCAAGTCGCGTCGCTTATCCGCGTCCCGCGCCGGCTCATAAAGCTGCCCCACTGTCATGAATTATTTAGTCAGTCAGTAGAGGTGACTTCAGCGTCCCTCTTTTTATTTCTTCTCGTTACTAGAGTCTTTGAGGGTGGCAGCAAAAGCCAGAAACTCGCATTGTGCGCGCAGGAGGGGGGGTTTCAGTGTCAAAGATGCAGGTGGGTCGGTGCTGTGTGGCTTCCAGCGTTTGGTTTATGTTGCTGCTCTTACTTTCCTCAACTCAAAACATCTGGGCAACTGGAGTTGGAGGCACCCACCAAAGCATCCCCCCGTCCGTGTAAGTAGTTCAATGTACTTTTGCATAAACATGCTTCATTTCAAAACTGCCAAAAATATACTTAATTCGGGGTTGTTTTGAGTTTCTTTTGGTTCCTTTGGATTGCAGTTCTGTAAAGCAGCTGCCGCATTTGGTTTATTTTCGACATTTATTTAAACCAATTTAAACAAATAATTGAATAAAATTTTATTATTTAAGAAATTGTTGCAAGAGCTGTCATTTTCTGAGAAGGTGGCTGTATGAGGTAAAGGGGAGAAGTAACAGTTTCCTGTACTTTTAAGTCCCTGCTTCATTTGTTCATATTTTGCAGTAATATCTTGATTTTTACCATTCTTGCATGTGTGCACGCATGTAGGGTGAAGCTCTGGGCCTCTGCATTTGGTGGGGAGATGAAGTCAATCTCTGCAAAGTACTCTGGCTCCCAGCTGCTGCAAAAGGTCAGCTGATTTACCTCCTAAGTTTGCTTTCCAGGTGTAAAATAATAATAATTAAAAAATGAATACTGAAAAAATTAGGTCTTCAAATGGCAGTAATAGGTCTTGTTCCAAAACACACTACAAAAGTTTTTTTTAAAGCAATCTCAGATTTTTTTGAAATGCAATTTCTGTTTTAAAAAAAGACATTTTTGGTCTGCTAGCGCATTTGGGTGTAATGGGGGGGTGGGAATGCATACATTTCAAAAGTATTTATAATTTTTGTAATTTATATTATGCAAAGCTGAAACTGTGACACTTTCAGAATAACAATACCTTTGAAAAGATTATTAACACTCTTATGTCAACATGATCAACCAGTCTATGAACAGAAATGATTTGAGTTGTATAATTTCTGAGATTTTCACCTTTCATATTTAAGGACCTGTCCTTTTTTAGCCACTTGAGAATGGGTAATGCATGTCAGCATGGTAGGCGCAGATTTAAAAGCTTATTCAAAACATGTGCCATTTAAATAGATGTCAGCTCTAAAGCACTCTGGCTGATCTGTTCAAATACACACTCACACACACATATTTTCATGCACATTCACAAATTATAGTTTAGGAAAAGAGCAAATTTTATTGCTATCCAGCAGAGTGTTTCCTTCGTTTCTATCACCATTCCTCTTATCTACCTTTTTATACCTCTTTGCAGTTTTTTTCTAGTTGCTTTTCCACTCTGTTTTGTGGCATTAATGCAGGATTTGAGTGTGATGAAATGCAAATTTGCCTAATGGAGGGTCAGTTGATGAAGCTTGAATTAAAACTGGCTAATGGAAAATTAGTGGATGAAAGGCCAAAATGAAAGTAACCTCTGAGTGGACATGGAAAGACACAGGGCCAAGGGTTCAGAGTGCTGGTGAAGGCAAGGAGCATCTCGTGACGTTTGACGCGATGCATTGACAGAACCCGCATCTATCACTAACATGTGCCCTGCACACAGAATTAAAACCCTACTTCACTTGCACAGTTCTGAAGTTCTTTAGGATGTGTTGCATATTCACAAGCACAGTCACCCCCATGTATGAGCACCAGTAAGTGATAAGGCAGATGAGTAGTGTTATCTTTTTGACAAGAGAGAAAAAGGCAGTTCACCCCTCTCATCTTTCTATGCCTCCAAAAAGGAGATAACCCTCCCACAGAGTGACGACCTTCTTATGAAATGCAAATGGGGATCATGGGGTTAATTGAGTGAAGAAAGGCAGAGGGCCACTTTGTCAAAGAAATGCATCTTTGGCAACAAAATTTTTGTCATGCAAATGTGCAGTTTTTCACATGTGTGCAAGTTGCATAAATCCATGCATAGATTTGGAAACGCATCCCAGCTTTCTGTATGTTGATGCCAGCCTAGTATAATGCATGAGGAGGGGCTACAGCTGACCTGAGGGTACAAATGCTTTTAAACAGGCGGACAGACAGAGAGACATTATCTGTTGTACTTAGAAAGGAGGCTGGTATTGAGGAGAAAAGACTCAGAAATTTCTGTGTGTGTATTTGTGTGAGTGTGTGTGCAGGTTTCCCCTGGGCACAGGACAGATGGACTCAGTCTCTCTTCAGTTATCTTTCTGACCCTGGTGTAACTAAACTCCCATGGAAGTAGCATTTCATCTGCATAAGTTTTACACACATAGACACAGACCACATGTTTAGCCAATTCTTTCTCATATTCTGTCTCAGGACATTTTTCTTTGTCAACGATTTATGAAAACAAGACAGACTTTTTATTAGCTAGTGATTTTAAAAAATCTAATGTCATTTTGATCACATTATCCAGCTCACAAATTGTTATTAAACTTTTGCAGATGTACTGTAAAGATAAAGTGTTGCTCAATAGTTTTAAGATTCGTCTGACTGAAACAAGCTGTTATTAATGTACACAAAGATATAAAAAAGTAATGGTTTTAACACCTGTTAAATTTTCTATCATACTATTACTACTTTTTAAAGGCCTTTCTATTTTTGTGTTTTTCTATGAAAAATGCGAGAGGTCCAGGGTTCAAATCCTGGATGAGCCCCCATTTTGTCACAGCTTGTCTCAAGGATTATGATAAAAATGAGGGACAAGCACAAAAGGACACACTTTATAAATATTTATTCATAACTCCCCCCCCCAAACCAGACTAAAATAAACTGAACCGAACCAACCAAGCTAACCCAAGCTAAGCTAAAACCAAGAGAGGGGAGAGATAGGCCCATTACCCCCCTGATGCTGCACAGTACCCCGGCCTTTATATGGGGGTGAAGAACCAAATCAGGTGTTTCCAGTTAGTATGCCTGCTGCACTCCAGCTAATGGATCCGCTCCTGCAGCAGTTCAACAAATAGTCACCCGACAGGATCGTCACAAAGAGTAAAACAGCAACTTCTTGCATTTGTATAGTTTTATGTGTCATGTCCCCGACAGGCTAAGCAAACATGTTGGGTTTGGTTACCTTGCAGTGCAAGTGCACCATAAATGTTTCCATCATGGTCTTATGTTAAAGCAAGGTGCATGCAGAGTCTTAAGGAATTGTATCAGGATGTTTTCACCAAGAGAGAGCAAATGGGAAGATTTCTTATAGAGCTGAGGTTTGTAGATTGAATGATTAATGTAATCTCTATTATTACAGTTTTTCTTTTGGCACAGACTGGTCAGTATGATTTTTTTTGAAACCTATCCTAAGGTTTTGCAATCAATTATCTCTGTTATCCAAACATAAAAAAATAAATGCAACTTTAACAATTTCACCCGTATGTAATTTTAGCATTAATGTAATGTTTTTGAATTATCAGTGTAAAATGGGAAATGTGTAAAGATTTGAGAGGCAAATTTGTTCAACAAAAACAGGTAAAAGGGACATTCCCCCTATTGCACAGTTGACTGTGTTAAATTTATTACACAACAGGCCATATCAGGTTTAGGCAGTAGACTGAAGGCCACTACATACCAGTAGCAGACAGTAGTGGTTCTTTTATAAATACCACCACCGCACACACTCCTAATGCTCCCCACACATAATCAAAAACACGCCAACTCTCCTGATAAACAGCTTTCTACAAAATAGGTATATAAATATTGTGTGAATGATCAGGAACTTTAGGAATTCAAAAGCATTGATCTGATTCATGCTCGTCAAAAAGAACTTTATAGATGACTTGACTATATATTGTACTTTCTTTGTCTTAGTCTAAAGTTACACCAAAAAACTTTTCTTTATTTTCACAAATAGATTAAAGGTTTCATGAATCTCAAAATTTGTTAAAGAGTCTCTGTTCAGTGTAGAATAATCCAGTTTAGGTTTTATTATTGTAAGTATTTTAGATTTAGAACTAGAGGTATTCAAATGTGGTCCAGAATCTTGACAGTGAAGTACTAATTTAGTGACAACCTAAAATCTTTAAATCAGATACCAGTTTTAGAGTCATTAGCCAGCCATCTTATTTTATGTTTAATAATACAAAACATAAAGGAGATGGCAATCCTTTTTGACTGAGCACGCCTTTTGGAAGGAATTAACAGGTAAGCAATCAAACTGATCTTGACCCCACAAAGTCAAAAAACCCAACCTAATCCCCAGACTGCAACCTCCATTTGCCGAAAACACCGATGCAAACCATCAAAAAGTCTAGGGTACAGAGTGATAAGCAGGTATTTATTGCTATAGTTTTGAAAAACAAACTAACAGTTAATAAATGTTATAGATATCATTATTATAGCTGTAATAATAGATATGTTGTATAATTTTAGCAGCAGTAGGAATAAATATTGTTTTTCTATTTTAAATAAAAGCTATTGGATTAATTTATACGTTACTTTTAAATGTCTTTGTAACTATTGGGATACTTTAAAGCTATGGTATTTTTACTCAAGATTGAGAATCTCATACCGAACCATCCTTAGTCCGAATTATGTAAAAATGTGTTAACTATTGTTGCTCTCCCTGTTTCATTTTGTTCCAAGATCAAAAGCAACAAATTCAATGTGAGTCTTTGTGTTGATGCTGCATTCATTTGATGCTTGACTTCCAGTTTAATTATCTTTAATAAGACTTACTCCTAACAAGAACAAAAGGACTTGTTAATTAAAATGGCTAACACAAAACCTTGCAATAAACATCTTAATTATTTTTAATTGAGGTGCAGTCCTAATCGAATACATTAAAAGCTTAAACTAATATCTCTCCAAACAAATTATATAGAGCTTTTAATCTTTTATGAACGGAAACAGGTTTTTGAATGACATTTAAATATCTATATGAAATAGCTGCATATTTCTTAGAGCTTACAGTGTGGGTTTATATTCAGAAAAGATTAATAAATACAGTAAATTTTAATCTTTTTATTTTCGTTACCTCTTCCCACCTTTTCGGATCTGTTGTCCCTTTTTCACAACATTGCATATTTCCTACATTAATTGGAAACTGCTCTTGTTTCAAGGGTGTTTTAGTCAGGAAAGCTTTGTGCGTGCGTGTGTGTGTAAGGACCTGTGTGTTATCTCCCATTAAAAAAAAAAAAAAAAAAAAAAAAAAAAAAAAAATCAAACCATGATCAATAACAGCTTAAATTTGCAACAAGAATCCAACGTTGGTCTTTGCTTTATGGATTCACATATTCATAAAAACAAAAAGAAGGTTCAGCTTGAGACACTTTAAAAATCTACCAACAACAAAAAGAATGAGCTTTGGGGTTTCTCCCTCTTCACTGTCATTCTGTTTAAATCTTTAATTTCATGTATCATTGAGCAACCTGTCCAGACGAGCCAGCCTGGTAGTGATGGCTGGGTCTGTGTGTTCATTGCTGGTCGGGCGAGTGTTTCCCTCCAAATGTTGTTATGGTTTTGCTGAAATCAAAGGAGAAAGATGTTTTTCTACACTAAAATAACTCCAAACTTCTTGGTAATGGAAGATACAAGAAAAAATAATCAGTCAGTGGGGCTGCGGCTATCCGTGCGTGTCTGCTTTCTTATTTTTAAAAGCAGTGGTTGCATCTAAAGGTGAGAAATTGGCAACAGGCATGTGTGTGTGTGCTGAAATGTGCGTGTTAAGTTTGCATACCTACTTAAAGAATGCTCAATTACACACACACACACACACACACACACACACACACACACACACACACACACATTCTCTCTCTTTCTCTCTCTCTCTCTAATTCACTCATACAGAGGCACATCTACAGAGCTTAAGAGCAGAGGATGGTAGGAAGGTGTAATGATGTGTGACAAGACTATGTTGGGATCGATTTGCTTTGGCAGAGAAAAGGAGTGAGTGTGTGTGTGTGTTTAGGGGTGCTAGAGGAACCACACCATTTTCTTTTACAACCCAAGAGCTTTGTGCCGCAATCCACTAACATGTCTGCTGTCAATACTCTTAAAGAAAGAGTGTAACTGAGAACAGTGAATCCTCAAATAAAGAAACAGGGTTGAAAAATGCACTATTGACAAAGTAATTCGGTGAAGTCAAGATGCTAAAGAGTGATGTGTCATAGAAAATTTCTGGGTTCGTTTAAAAGTGATTTATTTACTCTCTAAATCAGATCAGTTTAATTAGAAAACACAGTTAAGCATTGAAATAAAAATATTTAGTTATACTGAAACAAATTACTTCTTCACATTCTAGGGTTTTACATATAGGTGGATGATATGATGATAAGGGATTGTGATGTCATTTCGAAGGTAAATTATGTCCACTGCTGTTCTGCACTTCAATGCAAATGCATCAGTTAATTTTTCCTTGTCTTTTAAGTAGCAATAGTGCACACTACGTGTTTTTTGTTTTATTTAACACAGTTTTTTAATTCGGCTAAAAAGTCTCAGACTGAGAGTACTTTACGTCTTAAGTATAAAATAACATTTTCTTGGGATTTTATTTTAATTCAAGTAAAATTAATTTTTTGCCATATCACTTACTTGTATGTATCCATGTTTGACTCCATCTTTGTTTATTAAGTAGTCAAATTATGGTAATGATGTAAAATTTTAATAACTGCAGAAATGTGACAACCCTAGAATTGACAGGGGGTGTACATATGTTTCACCATGACTGTTCATATTGAACAGTCAAGCCCAAAGTGTAATAATACCCACTGCATGTTT
Organism: Anableps anableps; assembly: GCA_014839685.1. Classification (NCBI taxonomy): domain Eukaryota; kingdom Metazoa; phylum Chordata; class Actinopteri; order Cyprinodontiformes; family Anablepidae; genus Anableps; species Anableps anableps. Next base: position 22,078,999 of record CM026071.1, read on the forward strand.
CAGTTTAAAATAATTTTCATTCAACCAAGAAGTTTGTTTTAGGATTCCAATCAGGCATCTCCTAAAAGACAGAAAACAATGTAAATTAAAAAAAAAAGACTTGTCAGAAATAGTCACAGTCCAGGAAAAAAAATCTTAATTGGCATTACAGCACTCAAACCCATCTTATAATTGCTGAACAGCTTTCTGCATGTTTCCATTGGTAATCTGATTATAATGATGACCCTTCTAGCTATCATCCTAATATTTAGCTCCCGCCACACATTCTCTATCAGACACAAGTCAGGATTCTGGGTAAGCCACTCAAAAAATTTATATTACCACCAGTCAGAAGAAATGTATAGGTGAAATTAAAGCTGCAGGATGTAACTTTTACAAAAATATGTTTTTTGCTTATTTGTTAAAACTGTCACCATGTTGTGACAGTATGGTATGAGACAGATAATCTTTGAAAAGATATAGTTCCTCCACCTCCTCCCTTGGCTACTATTGCCATCTGCAGAAATGCACCTCTTCCGACCGAAAACAGTGCGAGCCAGGAGAAAAGTCTTAGCGCTGTCAATCACCCTCATGTACACGCTGCTAAATGTGCTAATGGTGAAACCGTTTATCTGCTGTCATCGATGGCCATGCTAACTAGCCTTGGAATTCATGGCATGGTATGTTGTAATTAATCAGCTGTAAAGTAGCACAGAGCAAGGGCGAATGTGTTTGCGGTGCGTGCATGAGGGTGATTGACAGCACTAAGACCCTCCTGTCTCTGATTGTTTTTTTCTGACAGAGTGGTGTGTTTCTGCAGTTAGTACTGGGAGTACTGTGAGAAGACAGAAGAGCTTGATTTTTTTTTTCACAGATTATCGGTCTTATACTGTCATGACATAGTGATAATTTAAACAAATATGTAAAAAACATTTTTCTTAAAAGTTACATACTACAGCTTTAAAGCATACATGTAATAATTTGGGACTTAATCATTTATATCCCCAGGTATTAAAATTTTTATTTTTGAACTAATAAAACTACTTGATAAATAATTTACTTATTAGCCTCCAATTACCCCATTTGCCTTATGAAAAGTTTTATATAAGTGTGTTTCTATCATACTGCTGAAGGAAGTATTTGTGATTGTTCCAGTTTGCTGCCAAAGGTGGGTGACGGCTGAAGCGTTCCAGTGTAGCAGTGTGTCAGTGAGCAGGAGACAGCAGTAGATTAGATTTAGCTTTGGGAAAATTGAATAGCTGTCGGATTTGGTTCAGCATGGCTGCAACGAGTTGAGCGAAGAGGGCGTGTAAAGGTGTGTGCTGATGGCTGCCCCTCTCTCACCTCCACTCATCCTGTTACCTACTCTCCTGTTTCCCTCTTCCTCCCTGCTTGCCATCTCCTTTTTGAGCAAAGTGTGATTGAGCTAAATTTGATTCTTTCCCTGCTTGTGGAATGAGAGGTTCAGGAAAGATGTGTTGATGTGTAAGTGGCAACAGAAAGTATGAGGAGGAAAAAAAGGGAGAAGCTCTTGTTACAGAGTTAATTACAGTGTTAGTAGACAAGAGAGCAGCAGGTTGCTCTTTTTTCATGTTCTAGCTGGCCAGATTTGGTCAACACAGACACCTACTCATAGTGTAATTAGTGCTTTGTTGCTAAGAAAAGCAGGCATAAAGACTGTGAATCAAGCACACTGCCTTTACTACAGAGAGCTCAGTGGCAGGCCCTATGGTCCCGGATTAAATAACTTCAATCCCTAAAGAACTGAAATGCTGACGGAGTATGTGTGGGATTTGACAGTAAGTCAGTAAGTTTTGATGACTTGTTGTTTGATTTGTTCTTAGCCTCTCTAAACTAAGTTCCTTTAATAAAATGAAAACTGAACTTGTGTTTACAAGGAAGATTTTCATTTTCACTTCCAAAAATTTCTGCAAAAGATGTACAGTCTAACATTGTAAAGATGCTTGCAAATATCCAAATACCTTTTTGCTCTGCTAAGATGATAAGTGTAAGCGCTGGAGATAAATATCCACTGTCATTTGTCTTTGGCTACTCATTTCTGGATCTGCCTCTGCTGCTATTGGACCGTAGATAAAGAACATTTCACTATGGTTAGTCAAACGTTAAGGAATACACACACTCACACACAGACACACACTCTCACTGATTTCTATAATTATGACAGATCATTCACATGGTATGCTCCGGAATTTACTGCAAACATTCTCCAGCTGCTAAACGGGTGGGACTAAAGCCATTAAGCACATTAATGTGTGCAGCATTGTGTGAAGGACTGTCTGTGACTTGCCGCTGTCCACATCAATCATCCAGCCACTTGTCTGAATCCAGCCTGTGTGCTGTAGGTGAAGATTTTACTTATGAAGAGATACACTATAAACAGATAAATAATATCAGACCTCGTTACAGCAGCCCCATCAATCACAAATTTCACCTTGTGTGTCATAGATTCTGCATGTTGCTATGAAAAACTGTCCATACCCCTTGAACTTTTTCACAATTTGTGAAGAACATAGACTTAAATGCAGTTTAATGAGATTTGGTGTGATAGGTTAACACAAAGTGCATAAATATCAAGAGGAAAGAAATTTATGTATTATTTTAGAAATGTTTTACAAAGGCATAAACTAAGGCTGGGCGATAAAACAATAATGATTTCTATTTTGACAGACACATTATCAATATCAATAGAAAATACATCAGATAGAATTTTGATAATTTCACTGAACTCCAAACCAGAACCGGATGGCATTCTGGGAGATGTAGGTAGGAAAGGGCTTTAACCGCTCAACCGCTAATGGCCCAGCTAAGAAAGGTTGGTGGTGTCAACTAACTCACTCACTTTTTGGTTGCATTACCAGTTTGGCAGTGACATGACCTAATGTCCAATATTTTGGATATTTAAAATAATAAACGAATAATAATTATTGATATCAGCTGAGGTAAAATGCTTATATCGTGATACGTTTTTCAGCCATGTCACCCATCCCTAATAATAAATTTAAATTAGGCTAGGCATTTTTATCCCATTTACTGTGATACCTCTAAATAAAATCAAGTGCACCCAATTGTCTTCAGAGATACCTTGAATGATCGAGTCCACTTGTTTGTTATGTAATCTCAGTACAAGATTGCAAATATAGCTGTTTTGTGAAGACCTGTGACGTTTGTTACAGACATTAGTGAAAAAACAGTCAAGGAACACTGCAAACCATGGTTAAAGTTGTGGAGAAGTTAAAAATGGGGTTAGGTGATAAAACAATATCCCAAGCATTGAACATCTCTGTTTGTCAGGAAATGGAAAGAATATGGCACAACTTCAAATCTACCAAGAAATAGCTGTCAACCTTAACTAACAGGCCAAGCAATGAGAGCATTTATCAGAGAAGTAGTCAAGGGACTCATAGTAACTCAGGAGGAATAACAGAAATTCACAGCTCATTTGGAGAATCTGTCAACACGATAACTGTGAATAAACTGCTACAAATCTGGCATTTGTGAAAGAGTTGCAAAATTAAAGCCATTGCTTGATATTAGATATAGGTTGTTTTTGAGTGGGAAAGTGCTAAATCAGCCATCAGTGTACCTGTGTTACTTTGACAACTACAGATGATCATTTCAAGATCAAGACCAGAGATTTTCTTTCACAGTGAAAGGTTTGAGATAGGTCGGTTGCGAACTGCACAGTGTGATCCGAGCTTGCAATGCTACAAAAGATTTGAACCTGGGCTGGATGTTTTCCTTCCTGAAGGACAACATCATAAATCATAACATCAATATTACAAATAGACAGCTAATAATTTAGATTAAATGATTTTTATGTTTGAATTGTCCAATCAAATTCCAGACAGTTCAACTGAGAAGCTGCAGGAGGGCTTGAAAGTTACTATTTTTCTTCCGCTTCCCAATAATGTACTACTTTTTGTTGGTCTATCACATAAAATCTTAAGGAAATACATTGAAGCTCAATTCAAGGTATAGCTTGCAGAGTTTCCTCAGACACGACTGTAGAACAACATGGCTTAAATTATGACCATTTCAAACAGAATGTTTTTTGAACATTTATTCACTATATTAAAACTGTACAACTGAAATTACAGCTCAACAGTAGTAGTCTAATAGCACAGTTTGCAGCCTGTCAGAGAGCATTTTCTTTTTCTGTGTTTCTTGAAAAAGAGCTCTAACGCCCTGTTGTATTGGAACATGCTCACCTTCGCAGTAAGATGCACACTCCTGCTCTGCCTCTTTTCTTTTCTCCTCTTCACTCACCTTCTCCACTACTTCAGCCTGTGTACTTGTATAATATAATTGGGAAGTGTTACATTCATTTCAGTCACCAATATCATGCAAGGAATGTTAGGAATATATGAAGCCTAGGCGTAAATTCAACATGGAAGACTCTTCCCAGCCTCACCTGCATCATCCAATCACCGAGCAGTACGCCTCAGCTGCAGCCCATCCTCTTTGGACCACGCCTGCTTGGCTGCTCGCTCGGACGCACCTTCTCCTCTATCACTGCTCAGATTCAGGGGAATCTCACACAGCTCTAGCCTTGACTCACTCCAAGTTGCCATTCTCTGCCTGTTGCCTCATGGGGTCCTCTTGCTGTTCCTTTCAGCCTTCGTTAAAAAAAAAAAAAAAAAAAAAAAAAAAAAAAAAAAAAAAAACCCTTCTTGTCACTTTAAGCTCCGCAGGGGTCCTCTGCTTCAGCTCCAAGTTTTCTTGCTGCTGCAGCTCTCCACCGCTATTCTCCGCTTCGAGACCGCCATCCCTTCTGCAGTCCACTCTTCTACTTCTCTCTTTCCTACCGTCTCCTTCCTGCTTATGGGACTTCGTATGCTGTACCATGCAGTCAGCCATTCAGCTATTGACTGATGATGATGATAGTAATAATAGTATTAAAAATAATAATAATAATAATAGTAATAATCATAAATAAATCTTGTTACTTTTATCATCACTATAGTTCCTCAAAATATCATGATGAAATTTTACATTCTTATCGCCCACCTCTAATTTCATCATGCTCTCCCTTTCCTCCCCAGCCTTTCTGCTTTTGTTTATAATCATTCCAATTTATTCTTCTCGTGACATCTGTTAGGAGCTAAATGGGAATCCACCTTTTATTTTGCCATGCTGCTGATTTTCTTTAGCAACTCTTCCATCTACTTTGTTCACCTATCACATGTGTCAACTTCAGTTCTCTCTAAACATCAACTATTGTCTTGGTCATCTAACCTTTGCCATGCTTATTATCTCCCAGGGCCATTCTTTCATCTCCCGGCCGCTTGATCTGGCAATTCTGTTCCTCCTTTGCTTTTTCAGGTCACCTTGGATGAGGGCTGTCATTCTGATCTCACATTCTGGTCCAGTCTGCTCAGGGATTCGATCGGCATCTCGTTCTTCCTCTGTGTTGTGGTACACTCTGCCAATTCATTCGAGTTTTATGCGGACGCTGCCCCATCCTTGGGTTTTTGGGGAGGTCTTTTGTAGGGCAGATGATAAATGCACCTTGTAATAGACCTACTTCATTTCTGTTGCCTGAGTTTTCTGCGTTTTATTAATTTTTTCCTCCCTCCCGAAGGCTTTCCTATGTCCGCTGCCTGGTTTCTCAACTCCTTAGGCTCACACTATCTGCATGTAACCTTTCCCCTAGCCATTTTTCAGGTCACTTATATGCAGGCATACTCAGGCTATATTCTTGATGCCTTTGCAGGCACCTTAGCCGACGCCTTTGTAAGCACCTTAGCCAATGCCTTTGCAGGCATTTAGCCGAAGCCTAGGCATAAATTCGAACAGGAAGACTCTTCCCAGCCTCACCTGCATCATCCAGTCACAGAGTGATGTGCCTCAGTTGCAGCCCATCCCCATTGGACCATGCCTCATCGTTGCCAATCATCATGAAAGTCTCCGCTTATAAGGCTCTCCATCTACAGCTCCATCTGCTCCCAAGTTGAGCTACAGCCCACCTCCGCCCATTCTCCACCCTCATTCTTTCACAGTTCCATCAGGCTCCCTTTCTTCCTTTGGCCACCAAAGAAACCTGATTCAAATAGTAAACTCATCCCTCTCCTCAGGTGATTTCCCCCAGGCTTTAAAAACAGCACTTATCAAACCACTGTTAAAAAAGTGGATAAATCACAACTACAGAATTACAGGGCAATCTCTAACCTTCCATTCATCAGCAAAATTATTGAAAAATTTGTGTTTCAACAGTTAAACAGCTTCTTAACAATGACAAACCGCTTTGATGTCTTTCAGTCTGGTTTTCGTGCTCACCACAGCACTGAGACTGCCCTCGTCCAAGTGTTCAGTGATATCCACACAAATACAGACTGTGGAAGAACCACGGTGTTGGTTCTGTTGGACTTCAGCGCAGCATTTGACATTGTTGACCATAAAATGTTATGAAAGCATTTATAGAGCTGGGTCAGACTCTCTGGTACAATACTTAATTGGTTCAAATCCTACCTAAAGAACAGGGTTTTCTTTGTGTCAAAAGGCAACTTCTCATAAGAGTGGACAGAAGTCACATGTGGAGTACCCCAAGGGTCAATCTTGGGAACCCTCCTATTTACTATCTACATGCTCCCACTAGCTCAGATTATAATATAAGTAATAAGATTAGTTACCACAACTACGCAGATGATACACAGCTCTGTATCACGATGTCACCAGGTGACTCCGAACCCATCCAAGCACTGAACAGATGCTTACAACAAATCAATGTGTGGATGTGCCAAAACTTACTCCAGCTGAACAGAAATAAAACTGAATTTATCTTTGGACTTAGAGATGAAAGATCTAGAGTCAGCACACAGCTTCAGTTATTACATCTAGAAACTAGTGATCATGCCTGAAATCTGGGTGTAGTGATGGACTCAGACCTGAACCTTCAGAAACACATAAAGACCTTTACAAAGTCAGCTTTCTATCACCTGAAGAACAATTCTAGTATGAAAGGACTAATGTCTCAACAAGATCTATAGAAACTCATCCATGCTAAAGATAAACATCTTTAGTCGCATTGATTACTGCAACAGTGTCTTAAGAGGTCTGCCTAAAAAATCAAATCGACAACTGAAGCTGATCCAGAGCGCTGCTGGTTGTGTTCTCACTAAAACCAGCAAAATAGAGCACATCACTCCAGCTCTAAAGTCCTTCCACTGGCTCTTTGTAGCTCAGAGAATAGACTTTAAAATACTTCTGTTAGTTTATAAGTCACTGAACAGCTTAGCACCAAAATACATTAAAGACCTGTTGTCATCGTATCAACCTTCCAGACCACTCAGGTCTGCTGGTTTTAGTCTACTCTGTATCCCCAGAATCAGAACCAAACATGGAGTAGAAGCATTAAGTTTTTATGCACCACAAATCTGGAACAAACTTCCAGAAAACTGCAAAACAGCTGAAACACTGAGTTCTTTTAAATCAAGGCTAAAAACCCACCTGTTTAGAGTTGCCTTTGATCAAAGTAGAACATTGAATTATATTTGCTTGATGATCCTCATGATTTTGATGCATTGATATTTGCTCAATGATTTTGATGATTTTCATGTGTATTTGCTTGACGATTTTGATGATTTGGCTGTATACTTGCTTGATGATTGTGATGTTTTTGATGATTTTGATGATTTGCTGGATACTTGATTGATGTTTTTATGATGTGGAGCACTTTGAACTGCCTTGCTGCTGAAATGTGCTATACAAATAAATTTTACTTGACTAACTTGTCTTAACATTCCTCAGAAGAAGCAAGAACACTTTTTATATGTCTCAGCAAATTCTTACGGCAAACAAACAAAAAACAAGAACAAAAATTCGAAAGACTTTTGGAGCAGAGTACCTATTCTACTAAGTATTTTGTGACTTGACAGGTACAAGCTGGCTAAAATGTGTTGCACGGTCTGGTGTCTGCCAAAAAGTATCTTACAAAGTATACATCAAATATGCAGGGTCAGTCTTTAACCATTTTTCTTATTTTGCTTCTTTTAAATTAGTTGAGATTAAAAGGAACTCCATTTGAATTATTAATTGTTCCAATTTTAACTTCATTCTGTTCTTTTATGAAAATAGTTACCCACTGGAACTTTGGCAAAATCTTGCATGGTACTGTATGTCTCTGGTTACCTTCCCCCTTTATCTCTGCATCAACTCTGTTAACTCACACACATGCACAAAAACGTACACACTTCTCACAGACTGTGATACTGCTGCCAACACCAGCTCAGCAGGACAGCAGTGGCCCAACCTTTTGACCTTCACCAGCATTTGCCTCATTGTCACACAAACACAAACCTGACTACAGCATGATGTGGCTAAAAACTGTACATTGTTTTGATCAAGAAACACCTCCTGAAAACATTTGACCAAAAACTAGTACATTTTATGTGTTTACTACCATTTTTTCCTTCCTTTTTTGATTGTTAAGCAAATGCACTTATTCCCAGCTCTGGCCAGAGTTCTGATAAGCCTGAAGGATTGCTGAGCAGTGAGAAACAAACGATCACTTACATAGAGGAGCCATACTGATCAATGTTGAGCATTATTGAGCAAATGGTATCATTTTACACGTGCTGTAATTGTAGCATATAAGCCTCCATAATACCGCTTCATTCCAGTAGCATTATTATTACCAACATTATGTTAGTGACTTAAGGGAGAACTGACTTCACCGTAAAAATCACTGATGTTATTGGTTCAAAAAATCAGAAGAGACCTGTGTCAATTTAGGCCACAGCAAGACAATTGTGCTTTTAAATCAGCTGTCGTGTTTTATGTTTTGTTTCTGTGACCCAAAAATGAATTAACACATAGAAAAAGGTGAAAGGTAAACTTTAGGAAATTTTTGTTTGTCCAGATTTGTTTTATAGGTGTGATGAAGATAAACTACAGTATTTATTTAAGTATCATGTGTTTCAGTTAGCACCGTTTGTTTCAAAAGCTTGACATCTTAGAAAGAGGACATTTATGTTTGAAGGATGCTGATGTTGGTCTCTGTCTGTATCTTTCAATATGTTTGTGTGTCTTATAAGCCCAGGAGGGCTGGCCACCTTTTATGGTGTATGGCACTAAATAAATAAACTACTACTACTACTACTATTGTAAATTTGATTAAGAACCAGTGATCTGTGGAGCAGTGAGAGAATTGTCTAGATGAGAATGGAGTTGGAGAGGCTCAGGAGGGTTACCTGAAGAGTTACTGTTTTTGTAACAACCTCACTTGCAGCAATGAGGTTACTGACACAGAGGATATGCTGAGGATCACAGAGTGGCTGAATGAGGCAGATGACAGGTAGGTGGAGGTGAGTATTAGATCTGCTTTTTGTTTTTTTGCAGGTTAGCTGATCTCAAGAAGATGTTTGGAGGCAAGGGTAAGTACAACCAGTCGTGCACTCTCATGGATGAAGATATGTTTTCCAGATAAGTATTGTCGATGTTGTCTGAATCAAGAAGTGCCTTGAAAGTCCAGTTGGTAGCCTAGTGTTAAGTTTCTGGTGTGCTCATTCTAGGACAAAAGGAAGCAAGTAATAAGTAACCTGTCATCTCATATGAAACAAATAAGAAATTTGATCTTAAAGGAAATGGTACAAGCTGTAGCGCTGTAGAATCCTGCTTGTCTTTTTTAAATTGCAAGATAATTAGCTGGAAGTGAGTGAGCACATGCTCAGGAACAGCCATGGAGAATCGTGTCACAGAAAGGGGGGGCGTCATGGGGCAGACAGAGGGAAAACATTAAGCCACACACTACCATCCCAGGGTGAGTACAAGTTCTGCACAGAATTGAAAAAGGGCTGGGTTTATTCTGAACATTAAATAAGGGATGGGGATGGAACATAATGAGAGGTGGGTAGGGTAGCCAAATATTGTTCTCAATTAAGAGTAGCACTACTTTTACATATTTTGACTCAAGTAAAAGTAAAAAAGTAGCTTTCCAAGAAATTGCTTGAGTAAAAGTAAAAACGTATTTGATAAAAAGGCTACTGAAGTACTGAGTAACTGATCATAAAATCTGATATAATATTTTAAAATTATGTCATCAAACAGATAAAATATAAAGTTATGTGCAAATTCTGGCATTTTAAAGACTAAAAATAACACATTCTGGCAGAAGACACTTTTTCAAATCATTTTTTCAATGTTAAATTTAACATAAAATCATACTTACAGTAGGTAATGTGTATATTAGAACAGGATAATGTACTTCCAGTGACAATATAGTAGTGTTTACTTTTTTTTTAAATTAATCTCCAAATGGCATAACAGACATAACATAGAAAATAACATTAGAACTAGAAACCTGGTCTAGAAACAAGAAGTCTGGTGTGTCTGTGTCTCATAATGTTTTTGGTTAAAATATGTTTGTTCTTTTTTTCACTGAAGTTACTTGTATTGGATAGAGTATCCAAAAATTTTACTCAAGAGAAGCAATAGTTCATAATAATCAAGAAAAAGTAAAAAGTACAGTGCAGTAAAACTACTCCTAAAAGTACAGTTTTTTTTTTTTCTTCAAAAAGTTACTCAAGTAAATGTAACTGAGTAAATGTAACTAGTTACTACCCACCTCTGAACATGGGTATCAGGTTCAGGTTTATTCAAATCCCTAAGAGCAATTAATATTACAGCAAGTATAAAAGAGAAAAAAAAAATAAAAACTGAGAGACATACAATCAAAATTCTAAATATGAGGGACAATACAGTGTGTCAGAGCAACAAAAGATATTAGTCCATGCAAAATAGGAAGAGCACCAGCAGTGTATATCATCATCAACCTACAAACAATAACTACTAACATCAGTAACATATGTGGAATAAATAGAAATATAAATCAGCCAATCAACCCCAACAATCAGATGTAACCCCTTCTACCTTTTCCTGCATTAAAAAAGAGAAATTGCACAAAGGAGTGCTTGTCCCTTTTACTTTTCATGCAGAGAAATCTGAGCCAGAAGGCAGAAACTGGAACTCGGCATGTACAGGATGAGAGCTGACAGCAAGAATGGTACTAATTTTCTTGATTATCTGTCTATTGAACAGTTCTGTAAGTGTGCATTGTTCAACTCCTAGAATCTTATTACTGGTATGTATTACTCTGCTAAGTGAATTTCTTGACCTAATGTTAAGATAGCCAAACCAACAGAGGACAGAAAAAGTCAGCACAGATTCAATATATGATCTATAAAACAAGATCATCATTGACTTTTCAATCTGAAACTTGGAAAGTTTCCTCAGACCAAATAGTCGTAACTGGCCCTCTTTTGCAAGTTCTCTGCATGACAGGTAAATTTTAACTTATTGTCCAGAATAGTCCCAAGATATTTGTAATTTTCACCTGTTTCTACCATCTGGCTTTCAGTTATCATTGTTTGATTGGTGGTATTGGGCTTCTGTCTAAAATCAATGCACATGTCCCTGGTTTTCTATATATTTAATAAGAGGAAAAAAAGCATTATCACACCAGTCTACAAATTCATCAACAGCAGGACCATCGGCATATTCATCATCATGTAGGAGGCTGTTTATTACCAAATCGTCTGCAAATTTTGAAATTAATCTGTTGTCATGCTGACTACAGCTGTCATCCATATACAGAATATAGAAGAGATGAGAGAGGACTCAGCCTTGGAGAGACCCAGTGGATAATGACATCTCTCTTGACATGCATCCATTCACCCTCATTCTCTGTGTTCTAGATGTTAGAAAATCAAGAATCCAGCCCACAACATTGAAGTCTAAATTAAAGTTAAGAAATTTGTTGATCAGAATATGGTGTTGGATTGTGTTAAAAGCCGATGAGAAATCTGCAAATAGCAGCTTAGCATGGTTTTTGTTTCCTTCAAGATGTTTAAAAACACAGTTTAGTAAAGTGGCAGTGGCGTCCTCAACTCCACGACCAGCACTATAAGCAAACTGTAAAGGGTCAAGTAGGTGTTCAGTCTTAATAAGAATATCTCTCTTTATCAATTTTTCAAATGATTTCATAACAAGGGAAGTCAGTGCAGCAGGTCTAAAATCATTAAGAACTTTAAGGTGGCTAGTTTTAGCCACAGGGATCACTATGGACTGCTTCCAGCACCTTGGCAGCTTCTGTTGGTTAAGTAACATCTGGAAGATGTGATAAACTGGGAGCCAACTGTTCTGCACAAGAGGAGAACAGTTGACCACTTATATTATCTGGACCTGAGGTTTTTCCAACTTTAGAGTGTTTAAAAGATTCAGCCACAGAGTGAACATCAAAGGGGATATGACCAGAGCAGAGAAGCTTGTTATCAACAACATTAGTATTCTTGTTAACGTTAATGTGATATACTGGCATGGATTTAGTAGTCACCATTTAGCTAACATTATCTGCATCCAACAGCATTAGCCAACTTACTCAGTTTGTTTAAAAAACAAAAAACAAAAAAACTGTGCAAAGGTTTTTGCTCTGTGCTGGCTCTGGCTGGTAAGCTGTCATGGTCCTAACACACACCGGCGTGCTGCTCTTCTCAGCCTCACATCTCCTCTCGCTAACCCACACAGGTGTAAAACCAACAAGTGTATGCTCATGGTAGGTTTAAAGACGGTTTGGAAAAACACGCTACAGCATGTTAACAACAGATTAAACAGTTAAAATGGCTGAAAAAAGTGTGGGGGGGAGAGGGCACAGATACAGTAAACAATGGGGGCATGTCCCCATTGCAATCTGTTTTGGGGGGCCCAGATACCTGAATGACAGGAGACCGGGTGGGCTGAGCCCACCTCCTGGCACCTGCTCTGGGAATTCATTTGCTCTGTTTGATCAGACTTGAGCAGGACCAACTGCTGTCTGCTTTTTTCAGAAGTGAATTATGGCTTATGACAGAAAATGTGGAGGTAAAATGAAACTTCTTGGACCTTCTTCCGATAGTTTGAAGAGAAGAATCAACTATTGGTTCATATATTCTGATTTCTGAATACAAATCTTTTCATGCCAATATAAATGACTACAGTGAAAGACCTTTAGGAGTTTCTCTAAGTGTGTTTGACCATAGGTGGTGGGTGCATGTGAGGACAGTGAAATATTGCTGTCATTAGAAGGAGCTCAGATTTGGCACCCTCCTTTCGAGGGGCAATGGGGCATATCTAACAGAGGCAGAGCACCATGTGACAGAATCTTCAGCACAGCTACCAGCTATGCCAAATGGGCTTGTATTTGTTTGTGTTAAAGTACAGCTGTTGTTCTACTGTTCCTCTCAAAAAGCCTTTAGGCAACCTTTTAATGCTACCACAGCAGAAACACACAGACACACACTCTGAGCTGTGGGTGGATGACTTTTGATGAGGAGAGAAATGAATGGGGTGTGAAAGTGGTTTCAATTATGTTAAATTAAAAGGGAAACACCTCTTTCATGAAACATCTGCATGTACTAGTAATTTGAGTCCGGTTTACTGTGAGACAGAAGAAAGTTTAACACAGTAGGGCTTGAGCGGTACTGACTGCCACTTTGCCAGTAACAGAAACCACTTTATAGCGACCAGATGTAGGATCGACACAGAGTCATCAAGTGTGTGAATGACGGAAATGGACATAAAGTTAAGTTTACACAACTTCCAGAAATATGAAAATCATTGTTTTCAGGACTTTTTGAAATGTTTTCCTTTCTTTGACATATGTAGTATAAATAAAGCCCTTCAGCCCTGCTATTTGTAACAAAATTTAGACAGGCAATATGGTTAAATGGCCTGATCTCAATTTCTGTGCTTTCACTGGGTGCAATAAACTAGCATTTAGTTGCAATTCCACCCTCTGTTGGACTAGACTACAAAAGAATAGCTGTATGTGCAAGCAAATGTAAAATACCTTTTAGGAATTTTATTTTCGTATTTTTATGCATTTTAGTTGAGTAAATTTCAGTGTTTTGACTGTTTTTATTCACATTCTAAGTAATCTAAGTAAAGGCTATGAATATTTTAACTGTAATAAATGCTTATATATTCATCGAAAAATTCTGTTCTTTGATTGTAGTTTAGAAATTGAAATTTACAAAGTTAAATATGAACAATTTGTTAAATTAGTAATATTGCTATTGTTAGCAGCGTTAGCATTCTTGCATCCCTTTAAATTATCTGTTAGTGTCCAGCCTTAACTTTGCACTATATCATCATTTTTACTTGGCATTTTTCATTTAATTCATGATATTTATCTGATGTATAGAACATGGTAAATGCACTGAAGATGATCTTGAGGATGCAGAAAGTAACCCATTTGGCAAATGCTTAAGGAATACTAGCATCATCTCACAGATTGGGTTCACCCTGAGACCATCACGAAGCCAAATATGTACTCAAAAATTCATATCAAAGAACTTTTTTTTTTATTCACCTGTAATATTTAACTTGCATGTTTTGTAAAAAGAAACCCATGTGCCAAAAGAAAATCCGCAAATGTAACAGAACAAGCTAAACCATTTAAGTCTGACTTGAATTAGAGGAAAAATCTTGATGCATGGACTTTGGTATAGTATTACTTTTAAGAAGACATGTCCATTTTCTGGATCTAATGAAGATATGTTGCTGCTGTTTTAACTGAAATATAGTCTGCCTTCATCAGCTTGTCTGATGAATATACAATATATATATCTTTTTTTTTTTCATTTTATAGATGCCACATTTGTAGCTACTGCCACTGCTGCCACCACACCCACTACAGGAAATCAGTAGCAGTGATAAGAATGTGAGACTTTTGAAATCATTATTTAGCTTGTTGTATCTGCCAAGACATAACAGAGTAATAATCAAAGGAAAGAGATTTCACAATTTCTAATGTTATGAAGCCTGAAAAAAAGTAGAATTAACTTTCTTTTACTGACTAGAGTACTTTAATGGATTTTTATGTTTTGTTACATTAGACTTGCTTGAATGACTATAATTTGACAAAAACAACTTCCATAGTGGCAGCTACAACATATCACCACCATTTTTTGGTCCAGGATTTCTCGCAGTTGTTGTGACTTCTCACTATGAAAGCTTTCCTACCTGGCTCCTTATGACAGTCTGTTTCCCATCAGCTCCCTTACCTCCCATTGACTTAGTGATCTGGCACAGTGTATGTGCCGTTTGTTCTCACAGTCATTCCAGTTCATCCAAACAGCATTAATTAAATTTATCCACTTAAAGATTATTTCTTTATTTGTCACTGCTGATAGATTGTGTTTTGGTCCATAAGGTGCGGTCAGTCAGGCAAAAACAATCTATGATTCTTGACTTTTTAAATGATGACTTGTACTTATACTTGATTAGCTTTATTGGCATTGAGCAGTGTTTGTTTTACAACATGTGAGGAGATTCTCTTCGCTTTGAGACACCTGACTCAGATCAACTTGCATTGGCGGCAAGGAGGACAAGCATGAAATTAATTGTTCCACTTCATCTCCACCAGCACTTCTTTTAAGTTTGTTGGATTAGGGTCTTTGGCATTTCTCAGAGATTCTGTGATGTAATAGTGATTTCTTGTGGTGGAATTTGGTTGACACCTCTATCCCAGACCCACATATGCAAACTGAATGTCTCAAAGGAAGCATAATACAGCATTGGTCAGAGCTCAGTAGGTCTCAGACACCCTATATTCTATATTATATCCAGATTTCTGTACAGAGACAGTTGCTGTACTGACCCACTGACTTTGTGGCAGGAAACAGAATTAACTTCAAGTGCCTGACACCCTGAGGTTTTGCCTCTTCTTTTTTCCTCCTCTTACCTCAGCACCAGTTGTCTATCCACCCCCTGCCGTCTCCTCCTCCATGAGTCATGTTCGCTTTAATTACAAACATGGCTTTGGGGAATCTGTGCCCCTTCATATTAAATTGCGAAGCTCCAAGACGTTGCTTTTCCTCAACGTGCTTAAAAAAATTAATTTTAAAGGAAAGAGTTTGAATTAAAGAAGAAGAAATGCAACTTAAACAAGACAGAAGAAAATTATTTTTTGTCGTAGATTTCTTTCCTAGGATTTACTTAATCAATTTAGCAAGCACTATGACCTTTTTATGATTAAATAAAATTCATATTGGAAAATTAAAAACTGGTACATTTGTAGACTATAAATGTTTTTGTTTCTCTTAGACCTCTTTGCTTACTTTATATTTTTCTTTTTTTTCTGATGACAGTAATCATGCAGTATAGATACAGTACATCCGGAAAGTATTCACAGTGCTTCACTTTTTCCACCTTTGTCACAGCCTTATTCCAAATTATATAAAATTAATCTCTTTCCTCAAAATCTTATACACAAATACCCCATATTATGACAAGGGGGATTTTTTTTGAGTGTTTTGCAAATTTATTAAAAATAGAAAAACAAACAAATCACATTTACATAAGTATTGGTATATCGAGATTTTAAAATTATGAAGATATTTTCAAAAGAGTTAGAAGATGAGACTATATCATTTATATTGAGACGGTATATGCTGGATTTTAATTATTATTTTGAATCCACCAATTTCTCTTTCTCTTGTTCCACATTTGTCTGTGCTGAACTTCCCACAGCCCCTCCTCCCTCCCACTCTGAAGACAAATTACCCATCTACACTGCATCATCTGGTTTGCTAGGCTAAGACGTTTAGCATGCATAAGCAGCCACAACATGGAAGGTGAGGTTGAAAGCATGGGAGGAAGTATATTTTATTATTATTTAATGGAAAGAAAAAAAATTGAGATATATATATATTGTATATTCAGCTTAAAAATATCGAGACAATATTTTGGCCTTTGCTTAATACTTTATTTATGAAGCTCGAAACTGAGCTGTTTCCACTGATCATCCTTGAGATGTTTCTACAACTTAAAAAAAAATCAGTTGATTGGACTTCATTAGGAAAGGCACTCACCTGCCGACAAGAGCAAGAGAGAATTGTTAAGAAGGCTTGTTCTTTAAGTATCAGGTTGGATATACAGAAAATTTGCCTTCATTAGTATACGTATATTAAGTTATAACCCATAAAAATGCTTATATGCACATTTAACAGGTTTTTAAGAACTAATTTTTACAGAGTATAAAACATACAAATCTTCTGTTTATAAACTATATGCAGTGATATGCTGCTGATACTTTGGGAGCTTAAAGAAGACTAACACAGTTGATCACTCCCTTGACAAAAAGCTCTGTTTTTCCACATTCTGATGGATCTCCCACTTTTGTCAATCAAATGTACCAAAACAGAAGACTGAACTTACCTGCTGATGTGCCACAATCAGATAATCCAATGTTAAGTGGTTAAAGAAATGCTTAAAAGAAAGAGTTTGTGTTTAAATCGGGGATGGAGGTCTTGAGACCAATCTCGACCTGTTTTTTCCCGGCCTTGGGCTCGGTCTCTGTCTCGGATTGTTTTGCCTAGGTTTTTGTCTTGGTCTCGTTTAATAAATTGGGTCAAGACCGGTTCAAGACTCAATAGTTTTTGTCAGAATTATGAGAACTTAACTCCCTTTTATCTTCACCTGCAGACGCACAACAATGTGAATTAAAAGCAGTGATCGGAGCGCAGCATTTTCTAAAAATTGGCACAAAATGTAATGATGTTATTACACAATTCTGCAGAGAGTATTACAAAATGCATTCAAGGATTTTATTACATTTTGTATCGATTATTATATATTGTGGTTTTCATGATGTTTTATTACATTTTGATGCCGGATTGTATTACATTGGGGCATTAGTACATAATGCAGCATTACAGTGCTTTCTTACACAGAGGGACACTCAGATCTACTGCACTTTTGTTCATCAAACCTTCCTGCTCTCTTTGGAGTCTAAGAAATAAACAGATGCGAACAAAACAAACAGGATTCCTTTCTGTGAATGAAACACAAATAACCCAGTCTGAGAGAGACATGTCAGTACTCTATAAACTCATCATTCATAAAACAGCAGATAGCTTTTTGTCACATGCTTCTATATCCTTCCATTTCTTCCCTATGTTAATGTTCCACTTTGTCAAAGAAAGGAAGGGAACAAGTGTCCATGCAATAAAAGGGCAATAATCCTGTTTCTGTTAAAGTCTGTTTCACTTGTAATTGCATTAGAATTGTATGAGTTTTTAATTAAGAGTTATGATTATTTATGTGCTTAAAATACTTCTGTTATTATTGACCTCAGTATGCAGATTTTTGGAAGCGCTATTTTTGCAAGTGGTTGTAGTTTTATGTATGTAAGTGAGAGAGAAAGGAAAATTCACTGTCTCTCGTGTGTGCAACATGCATATGGCAGAAACGTGTGTGTGATTATTTTCTTATTTATTTTAGAATTTATCAATTTGGATGTGATCAAAGGATACGCTGAAATCCTAAGCCAGGTCTTTGATTGTGTATGGCTATGTTCAAGTTTATCTAAGTGTGGATTCACAGCGCTTGACAAAGAATTAAGCTGTGTTGCAACAATTATTAGTCCATACTAGTGCAACGTTTAAGGTTTTGTTTGTCTGTTACATGTCAGTTGTCCTCTGTGGTGGTGTTGTCGCTTTAAAATGTGTAGATATCACCATCTTTCATTCATGTGTCAAATTCTGTGGATGAGGCCACTGAATCTATGTATAAACAGGGGTTTGATCTTTAACTTATGAGTGTTTCCAGCTGCCCCATTTATCATCACTTGCATTGGAATAGGTCAGTAAACTCATATTTTATGAATCAGACAGCTTGTGCTTTGATCGTCAGTGTATGACTGTTGTTTTGTGTGGTGCAGTCATGAAACCTCACTTTAAAACTTTGAGCTTCTGCTGTGACAAAGTCAAACCACAGTGAGTAGAAACATTGTGGGAGCAACATTTCATTCATGGAAACCGATGAGACCAAATAAAAGTAGAGGAACTCCCTCACCTTGGTGTATATGTTAAGATGTCTCTCTTATTTTTAGATTTACAGAAAATGGAAATTAAATATTATGTGCTTTATCTGAAATTGGTGAGGTAAAACTTGTTTTAGCTGTGGTTTGACCTGGGAAGTTATAAAAGTACATTGGTGTATTAAGGTAGGCGATAAATTACCTTGTGGTGTGTTCTGTTAAAATCAGTTGAAGGATCATTAATAAAAAAATATAAAATAATCATGATTAATAAGACTTCTCTGATACTGTGTCAGGAATGAATACAAAGCACTTTTTTAAGTATCACTATTTCTGTGTGAAAGAATATTTTTTTGTGAAACTGGTATTTTGCGTTGTAGCTGGAGTTTAACACCCTGGCTATGTTAACGTTTTCTTTCACCTATTTGTTTTCATCACTGCACAAATATAAACAAACAGTAACACATTAAGGAACACATCTAAACATTTCAGGAGTCTGGACAAAGGTATGTATGAAATATATTTCTTTATTTCATTTCTTTTTTGCACTTTTTGGCAGCACAACAAGCTTTATAGGAATATAGAGAAATATAAAGAAGGTGTGAATACAACAGTAGCAGACCCAGACTTTTTCCACAAGGCGTGGCCCGAGGGTGTGCAAAGTTTTCTTAAGGGGTCCACATTTGAGCCAAAATGGCCCAAAAATTTCCTCTGTTATCAGTTATCCCCTGCCTGATTATCCCTATGTTTAAAATTGAGTTGCAGTTAAAAGTAGCTCCTCTGTATTTTTTATGGAGCTTTGATTTTCCTCAACTTACTTTTTTCTACTTGCATTTCAAGTGTAACAAGTTGACAATGATTTGTCATTCTCAAAGGTGGTTTTGAATTTACTCCAGGCAAACATGACATTCATAAATTCTCCATGTTTTGGCTTTACATGTGCTTGAGGCTCTACTAAATCATTGTAATTTTTATGTTAAACACTGGATGGCGCGCTGTAGGTACGATCTGCCAGTATTTAACAAGTGGTAGTAGAAGAAGAGTCTAAATTGGAAGTGCATTCCTAATATGTCTCTAACCAAGAATAATGGGATGACTTTTTAGCTGTGTTTTTATTCAAACTTGCATATTCTGCTGTGCTTCAAGGCTCTTATCTCACTGCTCTTCCTCTTTGGTGAATGACACCTGCGGGGTTTTGCAAAAATGGGGACTGGCTGAATAGCCCTGCCCAGGCCACACCAGCCCCCAAAACAACAACACACAGGTGTGAATGTCATGTGGGTTGCCTTACGCATGGACAGAAACAGCCACCATAAATCATATCTGCCTTCATCTTTTATTTTAAACGCTGGATGTACTGATCTGTCAGTCACCTTGGATGGCACATGAGGTGTCCAATTAGGTTCCAGAAGTGGCCAATGCTAAACTGACCATCCCTCTAGATCACATTATGTCCTGTGTGTTTGTTTATATGAGCACGGTTAATTCCATGTATAGCTATAATAGGGAGTCCAAATTCAAAGCCACCTCAGAAAATGAACTTCTAAGGTCAAAACCTACAAAATGCACATCTCATCTCATATAGCAACCTAAATTACACCAGAAGACACGATACACCAATTTAGGTTGCCTAGGTGGTCCTTTGGCTGCTCAGTCAGCTCTGTCTTAGTATCGTTGTGGCTACTACATATATTGCTGCTCCGTTTGATGAGTCCTGTGTGATTGTGCTCTACCTGAATCACCAGTAGTCATGTTAAGGGTGCTTTTATTTGTTCTAGTACAGGGTTAACCAGGTTTCATAAAGTTGCTTTACTGTCCTAACAAAATTTTACCTAAATCATACCCGTCCTTATTGTTAATTTATGAATGACTCTTGGCACAGGTGGCTGCCAAAATCTTGCTTTAAAATTATATAAACATTGTTTATTATAATTTCTACAAATCAGGCCTCATAATTTTGATTAATTTGGAAAATAAAGAAAAAGGCTGTATTTTAGGTGAACACATTTATTTGAAATAGAATTGCATTGCCACAATGCTATGCGAGAGGTTTATACACATTTCACTTGCTTATAATTCAGTTAAAGCCAGTTTTGATGTGGTTCTTATATTTGTGTTACAGACAAACAAACACACACACACACACACACACACACACACACACACACACACACACACACACAAAGAACCTCCCCCTACCCCCCAACAATATCCAAATGGACAGGACTTAGCTGTTTAACTGGTCTCACCTATTCTTTGACTGGGCTGATAAAAGGTGTCACAACCAGTTTTCCTGCTACACATCGTTATTTGTGATCCTGGCATTATTATGTAATTATTATACATCTTCAAAAGCTCTGTGGTGGAGCTCCTTGCCAGACAAACTGACATGTGTCTATTGATTTATTTATGTAACATACCTGCCAATTTTTGTTGGAGAAATAAAACATTGTTAGGTTTTCAACAAAGTTTTAGGCTGTTGTATTATAACCATTCTGAAGCAACTGAGAAGTTGGACCTTCAAGGCTATTAAAAGTTTCTACCCCAGAAGGAGCACATGGCATAGTAGACCATGTGTAAGCAATGGTTGTTAACCTGCAGGGATGTTTGTCTGTTTCTCTAAGTATGGCAGATACATATGACAGATGCCCAATTCCCACTCAAAGCTTTTCTGATCAATTGAACTCATAACCTTGTATTGCAGTTTTAGCTCAATATAAATGTTTTCTATCCCCCTTTGCTAGCAAAAGGTTGGTAGATGTTGTTAGATGTTTGTCAGTTGGGTTTTCTTTGATGATCATTCAAAGTGAAGAGGGTTGCTTCCGGCTAATTGGGCCTGGTCTGCCCGAGTCAGCCTGACTGAACATAGTGTTACAGACAGCGTGTGGTCAGTAGAATCCTGTTAGTGTCTCTTTGACCACACAAACATGATCATAAACACATGACCACTATTGGTTGACTGCAGAAAATCTTTGCTCTCTTTAGGTCTATATGTGATAGCTGTCAGTTTAGAGAACATGTTGACCAAACTGTGTTGGTTTTATCACAAAAAAGACTCCTTTAAAAAATGTTAATATTATTAGTTCAATTGCATCTATAATGTAATGTCCTTTTTGTAATTTGTAAAGAAACTGGGAGCAGGATAGAGAAAAAGAGAAGAAAGTGTGAAGCAGAAGATCCTAAAAAGAAAAAGCCCTTGGGAGAAAGAAAATGGAAAATGGACTAAGAAAATTGGTGAAGAAACCTGTCAGACCAGTTCATGTTTGAGCCGCTACTAAACTGTCAGCTTTAACAGCCTTCTACAGTGAGCCAGGAAGCAGGATTGCTTTAAAACCTGGATTTCTCATCGCTGTGTCACACAGTAGCTCTCAGTCAGCCAGTAGGATTAACGCTCCAGTTTTTCTACCGTTATGGTAGCTGCGATTTGGCATCTGAGTCATCAGCCAGTCGCTTTGATTGGCTACAGCTCAGATTATTTGAGGCAGCAATTAATTAGCTGTGGTGATGAAGGAAGTCATAAGACTGGTGAGAGTCTAAAACTTGAGACTGTTTAAGTTGTTCAGCATGATTAAAATAGCATTTCGTTTGGTCTGCAGTCTTTTTTTCTTATAATTCTTTCTTTTTGTCTTTATATATGTGGATCCTCTGAAGATTTCAAGGTGTTTATCGGTAAAAGAAAAAAATCTCAGCATCAGTTTTTCCTTTTGTAAATTGGTACCTCTATTTCAAACTCACATGTTTTGTCTCACCATACTTCCCATCCAGTGATACTTCCAATTCATACTCATTAAACCAGATGTATCAGTTTTTTTCAGTTTTTAGTTAAATGTGTTTGATGAATTGTGGAGATGAACAGTCATAAAACTGCTCAAATTTTATATATTATTTTTGGCATATTTTGTTTATGAATTATATCATATAATTTTTCAATTTGTTCAAAAAGTTCTGATTTCCATATGGGTCAGTTAAAGCTCAATAAATATGAAAGATTATGACCCAAATAACTCTGAGCAATCCCTGATAATTTACTGGAGTCACATACACATATTTCCTTACAGTAGATTATAAAAAGATTATAGAAATTGATTTACTACTAACTGGGTACAAAATGACTTATGTAGCATGCACACATACATATGTTCATAGGCAAGAGACTCTTCTGACAGGCAGCAAATTCAATTAAAAATGTAACTTCAGTTCAAAAGTCTTAGAAAACAAAAAACTCTATAAAATCTTAAACAACTGGTGTTGAATAAAAATATTGATATTGACAAATTATTAGAGTCCAGGTCAATGATTCCACCTAAGTGTTGCCGCAATCCTTTTGTAATGTGGATGTGAAGATAAAACAAAGAATGCCTTGTTTTAAAGCCTGATGCTTTTACTGAAAAAGTCATTGTTGTTCCTGTGCTCCATGATCACAGCTTGTTTTAGTAGTGGATTACTGACTATCTATAATATTTAAATGCTTTAAATATTATAATCTCCCTTCTACTATTCATTTGTGTTGCTTTGAAAACACTTCTACCTCATGTCTTATGTTGAATTTAGGACTGTTCTAATTCTTAATTTAGTTTCTCCCATTTTTAACTTTAGCGTTTCTCTGCCTTCCGTCATTCCTTTTTCGTTTTTTTTTTTTTTTTTTTTTTTTCTGTATTGCCAATCACACAATTTTTACTCTCCCAATGACTTTTTTTTCACCCTCTCCTTTTTTCTTACTGTACCAGAAGCCTGACTGCTTTCCTTATTCTTGTTCAGGATGAGGGATTGCTGCAAAGTCAACAACTCTGTGCACTCTTCTTGAAAAGATAGCTTTCAGGCAACTGGCATGATATGATAAGCTGAATTTGACATTAATGTATTATAAATAGGATTGATCTGGAGTGTAATTAGATCAGAATCTGACTGTGTGATTGGACTAAATTGGTTTGAATTTGATTTATTTCAAATAATTTGGACCAAATTGGATGATGTATAACTGGATATAAATTGTAGCTGCCTTTAGGTAAGGTAGTAAAGCCCAAAACAAGTCATAGTGGAATTAGATTTAAAGTAATTTTATTTTACCCACATGGTAAACAAAATCCCAAAAGGCTGAAAATTGACCATGTGTTTGTATGATCTCTAAGGGTTTTTTTTTTTTTTTTTTTTTTTAAAAACAGTTACATTAAATAGAAACATTTCTTGTAACTGGAAATAATTCAACATTTTGGAGGGACCCAGCCAGAGGGGTCCCTGGAGTGGGAGTTTAAGATCACGGTGATGGCAAAGAGGCCTGTCACCCTCAGATACTTGAATCATATAAAATTCAAAAAGCTGGCTTATAAAATCTTTATATAATAAGGGTTTGACAAATGTAATGCCAATAAAGATGTTTCCTTTGAAGAAGGTTATTTATGAGTGGCCATGACAAAACCAACAAGTCTCCCCAGGGGTGTTTTCATTTATGTACACATTCTGGAAGTGTGGATTTTAAGCTTTCTAATGATGTCATACATATAGAAATAAACAAATGAACAAGTTATGGACATTTGAATGGTGGCACTCTGCAAACAAGAGTAGTGAGAAAACAAACCTCAAAGTTTGTCCCCTTAGCTGATGAGGTACCTGGGGGAGTTCAGAAAGACTGTTCACTTACAATACTTTTTAATAACCCCACACCCCAGCACTGACTGTCAACAGGTATGACTGGGATGTACGCCTGTTGGCTTCAAGATGTCCAATTATTCTCATGTGCTGCCACTATCTTTCTGCTGCTAAAGAATCCATCCACACATACTCTGGAGCAGGGGTCTTTTTTTTCCCAAGGGCCTATTACCAGCATGGATCTTGAATACAGATCTGGGCCAGAGGTGGTCTAAAAGTGCTATAAAAATACTGCATTGTGGAGGTGATGTTAAGTAGCTATGTGTTAACTTCAAATGTTCACCTAATTGGCCGACACCAATAAGAAGAGCGTGTGAAAAGCCAAAGCCTGGTATGTTTATCAGCTGTGAGTTTCCCCCACACAGCTCAGATGTACTCTGTAAACAAGTTCACACACAAAGTTCACCATTTTAAAACCTCAGAAACCTCTATTTAAAGCATGGGGTGGTTTCTTCATGACTTCAGCAAGCACATTATGCAAAAAACTAAAGTAACTATATTCTCAGAAATTGGTGGTTTTTATTGTTTTTCTCTGTTTCTGCTCTGGCAACTTGTTCCTGCTTTTGCCGTGCAAATATTATTTTCGACTTAGAGTTTTCTTTCATTAAAATATAAATGAAAAAAGAAATTACTTTTTTCAAAACTAAAATTTCTTTTGTATTGTTTTGTAACATTTTGTGCATTGATGCTATAAATAAATATCAATAAACTGAATTAAACTGAGTTGAACTCATCTTGGTCTTTTTGACTTTTGCCTTGTTTGCCTAAATACAATCTTATTTGCCATTAGCCAATAAATGACACAGGATTGTGATCCAAGACCAAATTTGGGGTTTCTGTCTTTTTGTGATTCATTGTCTGTTCAAGTTTTACTCACTAAAGTCACAGGATGTTTTATCTCAGTCTCTTTGTGTTATCATATTTTACATTCAGCTACAATAAAATAATTTGTCCTTATCAAAGGTTTGGGTGTATGCAAGCAGTCTCCTCAATATTATGGATTTTTTTTTTCATTAGTCAAACAATTGTTCAAATCTGATGCCGCTGCCTGACTGCATGATGCTATTTTCCTTATTCTCCTTCGACTGTGATCTCCCTTTTTCACACTCTGCTCTTTATGTGTATTTTTGTTCATGACTTGCTAAAAACTTATTAAACCTAGAGTCAATGGCATTAACATTAGCAAGGACATATTATTCAGTAAAGTGGTAAATTCATGTTAAAACACACAAGAATGAAACACAGCCACCTGTAGCTTTAAATATATTAAAACATGTTTTGTTTTCATTTTTTACAGCCTTGTGTATGTCATTGGTAGGCATGGGTGTTGAATTAGCAGGACTTTATGTCAGTGTCTCTGGTTAAGGCCCCTGTTGAGCTGAGCACCCCAGTGAAGGTTTACAGTTGAATAATGTGATTATGTGTTCTGCAGATACTGGGGGCAGTGGTGTGTCATCAGTGCTCATTGTGCTGTAAAACTTGAAGCTGGCAGATAATTCCTGGTTTAGCTGATTGGTTTCATTTATATGTAGATTAGTTTGGAAAAAAAAATACTTCTCTAGTTATTTTCCACTTCAGAATTACTGATATTGTAATTTTAACACTCTAGTACTCATCACATTGTATGTAAACAGTGCTGTAATTTTGTTTCTGCCACTCTTGACTACACGTGTTGTATGTGAGTGTTCTGGCAATTGGAAAGTTGCGAGTTCAATTTCAGCTTTGACTCCACCACATGTTAAAGTGTGTTTGGGCAAGATCCTAAACTCTCTGTTTTCTATAGGTCTTTGTATCGGTGTATGAACATGATTCTGTGAGTGTGTCTGAGTGAACATGACTTGTGGTGTCAAAACTGAGTGGTTTGTATGACTGAAAAAGCCCTAAATTGTTTCAGTCCACTTGGTTGCTACGGAAGCCAAGAAGAGCCATCCAAGCTATAAATATGTCTATGTCATTTTCTTGAGATAATAAGAACATGATCTTGTTATCACAAGGAAATGAAAGTCATTGTCTCATGTAATGGGCTAAAATTCTCATTATCTTGTTTATATCATTTGCTGGGTTGTCCAAGTGGTTGACTGCAAGGCCTGCAGTTGAATCCTAAATGCTGTTGTTTAAAATTTAATTTAGTTTTTGCCTCTCTTTGTTGGTTCTGGCATATACCTAAAAGGAGATGAGGATGAAGGTTTCTCTTTCTTGATAATCTTATTAGAAATTGTTTAAGCAAAATTGCAACTAAGGTTTCAGATGACAATGAGAGATTGATTTTTATAGCCAATTTATTGTGAAATAAGTAGTTTCTGAGCCAAACTTAAGTGCACTTTCTGCATCTGTAGGCACAACTAGTTATGCAGAAATGCAAACGATAATTAAAGGGTTAGTTCTGATTTTTTTAAAGTGACGTTCTTTGAAGTTATTAGCAAGATTTGGGAGGCAATGTGTACCTGCAGTAAGTAGTATGGCAGATAGATTTAATGAACAGTAACATTCTTCACCTCCCACCTCAGTTTACAAAAGTAAAAATATATAATTTGTGTTATTTAATAGTGGGAGTAATTGTGAACTAATAATTTGAACCTTTGTTTCTCTTTTCAGAAATACAAGGAGTATGAGCGGGCGGTTAGAGTAGAGGAGATTGATGGGTTGCGACTGGTGAAGAGGCTGGCTAAGAACATGGAAGAGATGTTTCACAAGAAAGCCCACGCTATGAAGGTACAGAATCTGCATCCTTTTCAGTCACTACCAGTTAGCAGAGCTTCTTGCCTGTCTGACAAGAAAGCTTTTAAAATAGCTTTATAACTGCTTGTACTTATTATTTTGTTGTAGTCCTAGGTGGTACACAGTAATATTTGCACCTGGTAAAGTTTTTTTTAACTCAACCCTACATGCTGAGTTTTTTTAGGTTTGCGTTGGGATTAATGCACTAGTATTTACTGTTAAAAAAGTACAAACGAACAAAAACAAAAAAAAAAACATGCATAAGGATTAGTAATTGAGCTGGAAAAAGCAAGCACAAACGTTGCAACACTTGCTTACTGAAGAAATGTGTGAAGGCAGATCATTTTCAAAATCTAAAAATCAAAGACAGCCTTGGGGCAACACACATTAGAGCAGGACATGCAAAGGCTTCAAGGAGGGCACACCTGATGCATAGTTTTCAGTCATATTCATATGGCAAATAGAATAAAATAGAATAAAAATATTCTTTATTGTCCCATAGTGGGGAAATTCAGGTGTTAACAGCAGCAAAGTGACAGGACATCGAGGCATGTAGATTCACACAAAGATAAAAGTATTAAAACATAAAATAATAAAAAAAATTACAGTAAGGGCAAGATTATGACATAAAATACTGTGCAGTTATCAAAAATAGTGTACTCCAATCCAAGGAATGTGCAGGATCATTTTTAGAACAAATGTACAAAATGTGTATTTGTGCTTTAAAAATGCCAATATATGAAAACAAAAAAACTGTGCAAGCAACAGAGATGTGCTAATACCAGCATAAATATTATTCAAAATGAGTAAAACTATGCAAATAACAGAGGAATGTAACTCTTATTGAGTTTTTCCAGTTCAGAAATAGCTTCACTCATGGGGAGGGAGACATTGTCCAACAGTCATGTTACTTTAGCCTTCTGTCTCTCATCACCTGGACTGGTTTGAGGGGACATCCTAGCACAGAGCTGGCCTTGCGGACTAACTATGTGAACATAAATGTGCAAGTTTATCCATTATAGCATTCTTGCCACTGGCTTTATGATCTAAGTCAAAGAGTGCTTCTGAACAGGGTTCTTATACACTTTTGAAAAGTCTGGAATTTCTTTTATGATTTTACAGTTCTGGGTAGGTATGGAGAATTGCTTAATTTTTCATATATTTTTCCTTCTTTCATTTTCTAAAGGACAAAAATCAAATATTGCTTTATAATGCAGTCGTTTTCGAATTTAACTGTCCTTAAATTACATACTTTTTTCTTAACTTGCCACATCACACATTGATTATAACCTTTTAATGAGTATTTTGGTTTGGACTGTTGATCAGTATTGTTGGTTGGACTAACTGAATGCACACAAATACAAAAAAACAAAAAATCAAAAAAGGACAAATTTTATGACTTTTTGGTTTCCCAACAAAATAAAGTTAAACTTCACTTATAATTCTTAATCTTTCTGGTTAATGTGGCAAACAAAACACTAAGATTCCAATTTTGGGAGGATTTTTACCACTGTAGTTAATGTATGACAGTGGCACCCAAAGTCGATCCTCGAGGGCCGGCATCTGCATGTTTTAGTTCTCTGCCTGGTGGTAGTAACTACCTCCTCAGCAGGTCAATGTTCTGGAGAGGCCTGCTAACGAGCCATCATTTGATCCAGGTGTGTTGAACCAGGGAGAGAACTAAGACGTGCAGGATGCCGGCCCTTGAGGCCAGACTTTGGACACCACTGATGTTTGATATGCCTGTTTTTGACAGGAGCTAAAGATTTTAAACAAGAGCTAAACTAAGACTGTCCAGAAACCAAAAAAATCTTTTTCATGATTTGTGGTATCTACATGTATTAAAATGTGATTCCCAACTATTCCAGCAGTTGAGGGTTGATATTTTGTAATCCAATTTACAGAATTGAAAAAAAAAAAAAACTCAGAAAAAAAAAAAAAAATCTACAAATGGAAGTTTGGAAAAATATGTTTGTTTGGCAGTTTGCAAAAGTATGATTAATCTATGATTGAACATTTCTTTGGTATCCTTAGAATATTGTTAATACAATGAAGTAGTTAATAGTTAATTTACATGTAAACGAGTAAAAAATTGCACAAATAAATACAGTAGTGTTTTAATTAAAATACGTGTACACTTTAAACCCTTATTTCCGATAATAGTTGTCTGAAATTAATTTTCTTTACTCTCATGGGGTAACAGATTTTGACCTGAATCTTTTCCCCAACTGCTCTTTAATTTTTATGCTATTGTGTAGTGGCCCTTTAAAGTATGCTTGGTTTTTTATCATGGGTATTCCAGAGAAACATTTTTTCTGTGAAAGGTCAAGACAATACAGCAATAACTTGTGAAACTGGCCTTGTTCCATGTTTAGATTTTTTTGTTTTGAACTGTTTTGAAATAAACACCAAATTTGTGCAACATAGTTCTCACAGTAATTTAGTTCTGTTTAGTAAAATAGTTTTTATCATAGCCCATGATAAAAACCTGCCACTGAGCATTACTTTTGGTTTTTAAAGGATCTGAATGTTTCCCTCTGCTCTGCCAGTTTCTTTTGTTACTTCACATTAAGAAGTTAACTTTGAAAATCAGTTCATTTATCCCTTCCTTGGCTTTGTGTGTGTGTTTGTCAGTGTTGTAACAGCTGTCCACAGTGCTTTGGCTCTCTCGCTGCAGTTCCTGCTTCAGGTGATAGATCCTATCACGACAACATGGTGCTGTTAGGAGAAATTGGATTTCCCTCTGACAGTCTGATCTGAGGATGGAAAGTAAAAAACGCAAAAAGTGAGACAGAGGGCCACAGACAGCGGCAAAGCATTTCCATGCTTCAGCCTGCTTTGTTAGGGCTTGTGTACCCTTTTATGGTTATGTAGGTTAGTCTAAGCTTTTAGTATAAGTCCCAGATATGCAGGTGTGTGCCTTAATATAGCAAACTGTCCTGAAGTTGGTATCTGATTCACAGCTCCCTATTGTGGCTAAAGTGATTAGCTATTTTAGGATTTGTTTAAAGGAATCTGAATTCTATGCAGATTATAGATTATTTAAAACAGAGGTTCAGGTTTGTAAAAACTTTTATCTGTGAAAATGTTAAAATTAAATATTTTACTCCCATGAACCCAATATAATGTACCATCTCAACCCTAGTGGTTTGAGGATCTGATCAGGATCACTAGATATTAATATTTTTAAAGAAACTGTACTTACTGTACTGGTAAGAAAAGCAAGACTGACCCATAACTTGCTGGATGGAATATATTTCTTTTTTAGCATGGGAATGCCTTGGTATTCCCCAGGAGGACTGG
Organism: Anableps anableps; assembly: GCA_014839685.1. Taxonomy (NCBI): domain Eukaryota; kingdom Metazoa; phylum Chordata; class Actinopteri; order Cyprinodontiformes; family Anablepidae; genus Anableps; species Anableps anableps. Next base: position 22,109,459 of record CM026071.1, read on the forward strand.
GAAAGAGTCACTGGTGAGAGCAATGTCTGGGTCACCTGTTATCACCTTGACAGGAGCCCTGGAAACACGATGGTATTGTTAGCTCTACAAAATGCCTGCCCGGATGCTGTGTGTGTATATATATATATATATATATATATATATATATATATATATATATATATATATATATATATATATATATATATATATATGTATGAAGACCACAGTGGTGCCTGTGGTCATCGGGACCCTCGGGGCAGTCACCCCCAAGCTGGAGCAGTGGCTAAAACAGATCCCAGGAACAACATCAGACATCTCAGTCCAGAAATGCGCAGTTCTCGGCACAGCCAAGATACTACGCAGAACCCTCAAGCTCCCAGGCCTCTGGTAGAGGACCCGAGCTCAGAGGTTGAGAAAGACCACCCGTGGAGGGTGAGAAGGGAATTATTATATATATATATATATACATATATATGTGTGTGTGTATATATATATATATATATATATATATATATATATATATATATATATATATATATATATATATATATGTTCCTTGTGTGGCAGGAGTTCATTTCACCTCAATTTTCTCATTTCAGCGTTGTTTTTTTCAATAGTAATGAGTTGTTAGTGGTAAACATGTAACAGATTCTTCCATGACTCACATTTTCTCCTTTTTCCATCTTCCTTTAATTTCCCTCTGCTTTTATTACCAAAATTCAAATCGGTCAGGCCTGACATACACTCTTTTTAGCCTTCCTTAAGCATCCCTTTCCTCTTTGTCTGTCTTTGCTCTCTCTGCTCCGTCTTTCCCCATCTCTCTGCTGTTTTTTCTAAAGTATATGTGACGCTTCAGCGATTCAATTTCCGTGCAGTCGCTCTCCCCTGCCTGTCATTGTGGCTTTATCTTTTCGTTGATCCCCCTACCCCCCTTATCGCCCACCGCCACCTGCTACGAGACGGCAGCCTCTGGTGCTGTAAGAGGGAGCACCTGTAAATGAGTGCCGTATGTGGTCACTATTTAAGTGGGCTGAAGACAGAAAATATGTGACTTTTGTGTGAAAACATACTGCTTTTTAATTGGGAGAGAAATTTATCACCATCGACATATCAACATTAACTCAGTCCCATTAAGTGCAATAGTAATTAATAACATTTAGCAAGCATTCATGGCTGTGTGTTATTGTTAATATCAGGGTTCCGTACTTATCCAGACTTCACCTCCCACTTTAATACTTATAATACAAGCACACATGTCCAAACTTAGCCCTACTGAAATCAAGTACAAGTCAGTTAATGTGGAAAATAAATATTCCACACAGACGTATTAGTGAGAAACTGTACAAGATGCGTAAGTTACTGTCCCAAACAACACTTGTTTAAATGGGTAAAAGTGCTTTGTGTTTTGTCTGCAGATTTGTCTGTTTGCAAGGCAAATTAAACACTTTCCATAAATAACTGTGGCATACAATTCAATGTCATTTGACATGTCTTCAATTTGCCCAGTAAAGGGGACTAATAAAGGCATTCTGATTCTGATATAGTTGACCCAATAACTTTCTGATCATATTCATGGCTGTAGGTAAGGTGAGTCTCTCTGCAATGGGGGTGGGGCTTTTTTAACTCTGCAGTATTATGGGCTACCACTGTTCTTGCGAAGAAACAAGAGACTTTTGTGATGTCCTAGGTCTTGAAGTCATCATTTGAAGTAATCCACAGGTTTACTTTAGGAGAATGGTGTTTTGATTCCAGATACCACTCAAGGTTTTGCACCTACATAGATGCTGAAATGTACCAACACCTCATTACACAAAACACACTGTTTTTGTCCCCCCTTTTCCTCAATAAATGAAAATTCATATCTCATATAATCATTGTCTTATCTGTGTTTTTGCAATTCTCAATTTTTCAAGCTAACCTTGCTAATCTTCTTCTATGGTATGGGTCTCCATTTGCATTACAGGGTACTATTGCCACCTACAGTGAAGGAATTTAAATATACAACTCTCTGTTCGTTTTTTTTCCTCTTTGACAACCAGTTGAAAAAACTGCTCTAGAACAACGTGTAATTAGATGTATTTGTTTTAACATTATGACCACTATCTGTTTAACAATCCAAAAAGCACTGATCAGTTCAGTCACACAGAAATATTTATGGATGTCCTGGAAAATATGTAGACAGCAGTAGATCCTGTGCACCCTGTCGTGTTCTGGGTTTCCACATATCCTGTTACTGTTCATTAAATTGAAATATGAGGAGTTCTGAAGCCACATAGTGACCTTGGAGTCTTTCTCATATTCTGTGAGGTGTTCTCTTGCAGTTTTAGCTGATGAATGTCCAGAATTGTCATATGAGTGTTTCTTGACAGGACGTAAATATCATTTAACATTCTTTTGAAAACCAACATTCGGACTTTCTCTGCAGATTATTGAATTGTAACAGCATCGTAATGTTATGGCTAATGAATAATGTGTCCGTTATTAGACACATTAGGAGGGATCTTAGCCCACGATTTTTGCCTTTTAATTACTACCTTTATCATTTACTGAATCAGTGGGGTGTTATTGTGTCTCAACTCATCCTTCTCTCTTTTATTGTCAGTGCTGCTGAAAAAATATTTTGTGCAAGCTGAAAGTGGTAAATGGTAAGAAACAGTGAAGGCGTTGTTATCAAAGTTGAAAGGCGTGGAGCTATTGTAATGCCCTCTTTGAAGTCAAGCGGGGTTATGTTTCATGTGACAAACACACTTCAAAGGAGAGTGGATGCCATGCTGCTAGCAGTGTTTCTGTTGTAATGTCATTTGGTCTTTGCTCTGTACCTGCTGATATCATTTACTTGTGGCAGCTACACTTCTGTAGTCATCAGCACGATTGTCACTGTGGACAGTGGAAAATTTCTTATTGGTATTCTTTTTGTTAGAGTGTACCAATAAGAAATTGCATATGGGATTTTAAAGAAATTTCTTAGTGTGAAAAGCCTCATGCAAACATCAGATTTTATTCCCCAAGGTGCACTTTGAATTTCTGTTCCAACATTAGTATTTATACAGTCTTCAGGAGATTTAAATTCATATGTGGCTTCTAAAATTCATAGATGTTTTTTCTTGCTATTTTCACAACTCAAATCTGATTTTCAAATTTAAGGCCGGAATTATGGAGGGCCAAAACTGACATAATTAAAAATAAAACCAGAAATATATATATATATATATATATATATATATATATATATATATATATATATATATATATATATATATATATATATATATATATGTATGTATGTATATTTTTTGTTTTGTTTTCCCTTCTCCTTATAGATCCATTTTTGTTTAAAAAATAGTTTTTCCTTATCCTTAAACATATATATATATATATATATATATATATATATATATATATATATATATATATATATATATATATATATATATATTTCCTTTTCCTTATACATGTATATTTGTCTCTTTAATTAATTAATTAATTTTACTGTATTGGTTGGAATACAAACATTGGCGGTAGCTTACCCTGCAATGTGATGTGTGAGCCATGTCTTCATCATGATACTGCCCTTGTTTTCTTCAAGTTTCTTGTTTATTTTAATGTCTGATAAAACCATTACAATGAAAACAAAAATAGCTCATAACAGTTTAATTAAAGAGCTGACATCCAGCCATTTTCCATGTTTTCCATCACTGTATGTAGGCAACCATAAAACATAATATAAACCAGACAGATATACCTGCACACTGCTCACCTTTTAACGGCGTCGCTGGCTGGACTGCAGTGGTGTTGAATGCGCATCTGTGGATGTTGGAGCGGTGGAAAGACTGGCCTCCGACCGACATGGTTATTCGAGGCTTGCCATTCTCTCTGCGACCTCAACAAACACAACAATTCATTCCTCGGTGCTCCATAGACCTGCCACTGAATATTCCAGTCCCCTATGATGCTGAGAACCACCTGGACCACATTGTTACACCTCTTGCTGGTAGCTTCGGAGGACTCCGGAAGCTGCAATCAGAATCCAACTTCAGCGGCCAATTCCTCTCATCTTATAAATAACCACAGGGTCGACATTTGTGTCCATGAGTTTTCTAACTGAAACACATGCTGAAAACCACATGAAAAATGATAAAGTCAGGAGTTACAGCATTGCTTTTTCAAATTAAGTTGCTAAGTTTCAGCTCACTGATAAACTGATTGTCGGTTGCCATCTTTGTTGTGGCCGGTAGATCTCTTAGATATAATCTAAAATAATCTAAAAAGACCGTTTAGTTTCCCAGTTTGTAAATTGACATTAAAGGCTTTTTGTCTGAAGATTTGTGCCACTTCTTTCAGGCACATGCAGCTAAGCTGCTTAAGAAAAGAGACAGCAGCAGAATGATCCAATTCAAAGATTACATTTAAGATAAATTAAAAATAGGGTGCAAAGACAATTTATTTGGTTTATTAGTTTTCATTAAAAGATGAGTATCACATTGCACCTAGGTAGGTTGATATTTTTGTCTGACACAATTTTTTTCACTCCCTTGAAAAGGGAGCTTCAGTGTGTGTTTAGATAACATCCCTCATTCGTCATATAGTCCATAAATCTTTCCTTATTGCACTGTCTGGCCAAATACATTCTGATAACAGCTACAACTTTCAGATTGTAGGGCCAGAGTTCAGCATGAACAACATGAATGCAACATGGATCTGTCCTATCTTGTATTAACAGTTCCGGTTAGTGTTGGTAGTGGTGTATTGATAGAAGTGGGGGATACTTTCATGGCATACTTTTGGGTCCCTTAGTTTCAGATGAACGTCATTAAAACACCACAGCCTGCCAGAGCTTGTTGTTAACTATGTTCATCTCTTTTTAAAGCTCACGGTACCCAACTTCTAATTGCCACTTCCGGCAGGATAAAGCACAGGTCACAAAACTCAAATGTTGTCAAATCAGTTTTCTTGAACATGACAATGAGTTCAGTGTACTCAAGTCAATCCAATAGAGCACCTGCGGGATGTGGTGGAACAAAAGTTCTGCTTTATTGGTGTGCAGCCAACAAATCTGCATAGTATTGTCATGACAGTATGAATCAAAACCTCAAAGGAACCTTGTTGAATCTGTGCAATGAAGAACTAAGGCGGTTCTGAAACCAAAAATGCATCCAACCTGGTAGAAATAGAGAGGCCAGTTTTCATGGGTTTAAAAATGTGGCTGAAGGTTTTAAAATACAGCAGTACTGATCGGCTATCAAGTGTTATTTGTACTCATGTTCTCTGAATTTTTGAAAGCAGTTCAATATTTTGTCTTGCAGTATGTTTGCAGTTTTGCACTGCACATAATACAAGATTATGACTTTGAAAGACGGTGAAAAATCTTGCATCTTACCATTGAACAAATGACTTTGAATGACATTGTTAAATAGGGTAAGGTTCCAAGTGGGTATGACTTGATAAGTAGGAAAATATACCTTGACCTTTTAGCCCTCCTGCTGGAATTCTCCTCATTTCAGCAGCTGTCCTCAGTCTCTGATCACTGCCATATCTCTGTGTGTTCCTGATGACGTTGATACTGATGGCAAAGCATAACCACTTGATGTCAGACCAGCAAGTTTCTCCTCCTTTTTCTCCAGTTGTTTTTCCACCACCAAGAAATCAAAGCACAGAGAGTGGAAGGTTTTTTAGAAAGATGAAATAATCATGTCGGCAGGACAGGTGAAAGAGGTAAATGTCAGAAGGAAAAGATAAGTCAAATGTTCAGTCTAAGCCTGAAATGAAAATCAGGAAAGAGGAAATGTGAGGCAAAGACAGAGGAGGGTAAAGGGTTATGAAGGAGCTGGGTTGAGAACTTCTTATTTTCTTCGGTCAGCAAAACTACTGAACTGTCAAATATTGAATTTTTTTTGGACTTGATGTTTCCCCTTCACCTCTTAGTCTCTGACTCTTTATTATGTTCAGCCCATTTGGCTTGGACCCAATCTAAATCTGTTAAACAAAGGAAGTAAAGTGTCAGAGAGCACTATCCTATTTTGTTGATGCTGCACCATTCCTTGGCTCCTATGAGAATATTAATTGCTGTCCCTAGTACTATTGATGGGCTGACCCAGGCCAATCCCACCCGTCTCGAACCTTTGGCAGAACCAAGACCCAAAGGACCTGCCCTGTTACTATAGGAGGCCAAACCCATTTGCTGTTACAACCAAGGAACAGCTATACATCAGCAAGTTGTCTATGTAGCTTTACATAAAATTATTTATTTTGCAGCTATTATTGTGGCTCCCACACCCACCAACAGTATAAATGAATGTAGCTGAGTGTTTTACTTCTAGTCTTAATAAAGGAGGTGCTATTTGTAAGTTGTTTAATTAAGTAAAGAATTTTTCACAGAACTTACTGAGAATTAGTTTACTTTGATGCCAGTTTGCACCCCCACTTCATGTACTTGACCATTATCATATTTCTTGTGAAAGTAAAGTATTCTCATGAAGTATTTAGATTGATGGATAATCAAAAACACAAAACAATATATATATATATATATATATATATATATATATATATATATATATATATATATATATATATATAAAACATAATATGCAACCTCTCAGGAGAAAAAGGAGAGGTCTAACCTTGACACAACTCCTAAAGTATGGTGTCAAATATCAGCTCACCATGGAAGGCTTGGTAATGTAACATAATGCAACCTAAGCATGAAAACAGGACAATGAAGTTCATGTTTGCCCAACCACCCATCATCAATAAGTTTGGGACAGCTCATCTTTATGAAGTCTGATAGATAATGAACTCAAACCAAATCCCAAATAACGAAACAACCTTTTGAAGGTATAGATAGTATTTACTGGAGACACATAGTCACTTTTCCTGAAGTAGATTGAGTGGATTGTAAAAGGAAAAAATAAAAACTGCTTCAAGTCATCAGTTATTAAGACACGTTCAAAACATCCCCAAGGAGAGAACAAGTTACTGCACAGTCAGTACATAAAGTCTTGTGGAAGACAACTGCTTCTTTTATAAGTTAGGAGCAAATAAAAATAAAATAAAAAAAAACTTCAAAAGACAAAATGGACTTCTAAAGGTTTTGGGTTCCTCCTAACTGCTTGGAGTTGCCCAGCAAACCTAAAAGAGAAGAAGTTAGGGTGCATTCAAAATACAAATACATTGCTAAATCAGCAGCAGACAGGACCTCTGGGTATGCTTTTATATAGGTCTATTCAGAACTCGACCTGATGGGCTTCTGTTCTGGGTTACCCTAGTAGAACATTGAGATTCAGGTCACTTCCCACTGAAATGTGTTGAGTCAAAGCTTAATGTGCTGCGCAAAAAGAAAGCAAGAGACGTTGGTACTGGTCAATAATGTATGTGAGCCAATCTACCTCTCCTTTTCTGACAGCTGCTTTTAGCATAGCTCAGCTCCACGTGACAACATTGGGAAACTTTGACTGATTTATAGTTGCATCTATAATGAATACCATTTGCTAAAGTCATTGGCTTCAGCCCTCAGGAAACCCTCCACACAGTAGGTGAGGTGCACAAACAACAATAAGCCAATCAAGCTGACAGCTAAATGAGGGGGATCGTTGATGAACTTTTGAGAGAATAAACAAGAGAGTCCATTTATGGGCAAAGCATAATTACAAGATGTCAGGTAATGAAAGGAGGTAGATGAGTGCAAATGTCAGAAAAATGGAATGGGCGGGAAAAGTAGGTGGGATTAAAGCATAATGGAAAGTGAACAGAAACAGTGTTTACTTCAGGTGAAAGGCTTTGCTTTTGTTTAGCTTTATGAAGTGGGGCCAAAAAGGTGGCACCATGATGTGGTGATTGCAAGTGTAGCCTCTCAAAATGAAGGTTTCAGGCTCAGGCAGCTCTAAACTTAATTACTAATTGTGCCACCCTTGCCAGCATTGGCCATCAAGCATTTGTGATTATTGACAATCAATCTTTTACATCCCTCTTGAGGAATATTTGCCCACTCTCCTTTGCAGAATAGATTTTTCACTACATTGAAAGGTATTCAAACAGGAATCCCCCATTTAAGGTAACCCCAAAGCATTTAATCTCATCTGGTACTAAGTAGAAGTCGTGGTTCCATTACATCTAGTTGTGTGGTTCCCAAAGAAGCAAAGCAGTGCCAAACAATGATACCACCACTGTCATAATTGTGTTTTGACAGTGGTATCTAAAAAGCACTTTTCTCTAGTCAGTTCACAGAATAGTTTTATATTAGTCTTGGAGATTATCTGTTTGTATTTTGAGAAATGTGAGACAGGTCTTTATGTTCCTTTTGGTTTGCAGTGGTGAAGTTCCAAAGCCATAGAAATGGCTTTGTAACCCTTTCCAGGCTAATAGATTTTAGGGGCTTTGTTTCTCATTGGTTTGTGAATTTTCTATAGATTGGAGTATGATGTGTTTCTTTTTGAAATCTTTTAGTCTACTTGTGTTGGTTGAAATGTTCTTTTTAAGTGATACCTTGATAACACAGGTCAGGCAGTAAGTAAGCCAGGGTGTGGCTAGAGAAATTCAGCAAAACAAATGTGGCTATTTGCTATGAATTTATAATTTAACAAAGGGATTAATTTAATTTCAAATAAGGCTCAAATAATTGCCCTAACAAATAAAATTATCATTTGTAAACCTCTTCTGGTATTTACACAGGTTATTTTTGTCTGATAATAAAACTGACATTTTGATGTATAACAAAAACACAAGAAATCTGTACATTTTTATTTTGTAAGTAAAAAGAAATAATATTTGACATTAAATTTACTTCAGGTTTACCATGCCAAGTGTCTCAGAATGGATGTTAAAATGTGATCTATTTGATATAATTATTTTAATGAATCATTGTCAGGGAAAAATTATTCTTAAAGTCCAAAACCTATTTGTGTAACTTAAAAAAAATGACCCAGAAGTTAAAATTTGACTAAATCAACATCAGAATTAATCACATTGTGTGAAACATCAAAGCTCTGTAGTGCAGACAGAGATCAGCAGAAGAAATATAAGAAATCTTTAATCATTTTAAGATACTACTTTGGGATTCCTCTAACCTATCAAATGCAATCACCACAGCAAGTGTTTTCATCTTTGTGTCTTTAGCTTTTGCGTCATCTCCTTCACTGAATGCATGTGAAAGTGTGCATTTGTATTCAAACAGGTGTGCATTTTCAAGTGGACACCAGAGCCAGCCTCTTTGACTGTATCAGCTTAATTACTGTTGTCATCTCATAGGCCCAAGACTCAGCAGAACAACTGGAGACGAAAAGTAATTTCCTTTCTGTTTAATCTGCACCATACGCTGTGGCAGGACCACTTGTTAAAAAGAAAGTGCAGGTTCATTTGAATATATGCAAGAAACAAATACCTTTGTGAATCAGCCAGCAAACACTCGCAAGAAAACCACATTTACTCAAAAGAAAACACAACTCTTAGACTGTTCATCCTGGTGATATCTTGAAATTAAGATTTACAGGAGTGAGTAGTATCTATTTATTACGAATAAATTCTTTTCAATTGAAAAAATGCTTTGTAGTACTGAAGTTATTCTTACCCTAGCGCTTTAGCTCTATTTTTGCTGTATATGGAGTTAGATTACATGAACAGTATTCTAATATAACACATAACCAGTGTGCCTAAATGTTCATTAGATAACAAATTGAATTATAAATATATTCCTGACTGCAATCCTTCAAGGCATATAATGTTTTAACTTGACAGCCTGTTGATTTTGTTCTTTTATGTTTATAAAACATCTCTTTTTTTATGAGGGTGAATTAAAATGTAAAAAAACCCCAAAACAAACAAACAAACAAACAAAAAAAAACATTTACTCTCACTATTTTCATGCAACAGCTCTGTTACACCTCTGTGAATGCCTATTACATTTTTTTGTTATTGTGCTAAGCTTTTTGTAAAAAGTAAACATTCTTCTGAGTGAAAAGCTAAACTGAGATATACTGTCATGCTGTATTTACACATTTATATTCTTATTATATGTTTTTCTCATTCCGATCAGTTCTTATATAATATGTTTGGTACTTGAAATAAAGTTAAAGCTAAAGAAGAACTGTCAGCTTAAACATTGCAAAACAGTAAGAAAATGAGAGTAACTGTTTTCTATGAAGAGAACCTCAAGGAAAGTGCCACTCTGCCATCAAATTAAAACTTTTTGTTTTCCCTAACCCTCTACACCAAATGCCATGGGTCTGGATATACATCAGGCTGTGAATACTTGTCTTGTATCCACCATAGGGAATATGCTATGTATTGTTTCTGTGGTTTTAAAATGGAATTTGAGTCTGCATTGTGCTAGTAATAATAGTATATATTTATAATTAATAGTGAATTTCAAAAGTTTTTCTGTTGTCAGTGACTTTAACTTTTTGTTATGGCACTAGTGGTTCCCCAAGGTCAGGAATTGAGAATCCACGCCACGTGTTACCTCTTACTTTGCTAACTTTTTAACCAAGCTCTTCACAGTTTACAGTGATTTTTTTTTTTTTTTTTTTTTTTTTTTAATCATAAAAAAGTTTTAGTTATTTGTTATTGGTGGTATTGACTATTACAGCTATGATAATTTTACTTATTACATTTATTAATTATGATTCTGATTTTGACACAAAGATTTAAGCAATATATAGTGATTATCCTCTGGCTTGAAGTGTACCAAAGAGAGAGGTGCATATTTATGAATTAAAAACGCAGAACCTATTTCACAGAGGTTGATTGATGTTAATAGATATGTTGATATATACCTAGAAATATGATAAAAACTGCCTGAAATTCAAGTAGACTTTATAACACTTTACATAGTCATTGAATAATATGTAAAAGTAGCCGAAAAATTAAAAAGGGAAAGTAGATGGCTTAGTATGTGAGCTTATAAAAAATATGACCTCTCATATGCACACAACCAACCACGTTTACTTTTAATGGGGTCATGACAACAAATTTTGTATTTCTGTGGTTTTGGGTGTATACTATGATCTGTTGTGCACTGATGAGGCCATGTGAATGTCAAGAGTTTGTATCAAAAGCCCTGCTCATAGACAGCTTTGTTTCTTTGCTCAGAAACTGACGAATCAGAGAACAGTTTATCTTTCTACTTAATTCATATTCTCCAATTAGAGCACACCATCATGCAAACAGCCCTACCCCTGCCCTTCCCTCCTCCCTCCAGCTGATACACTGGCTAATTTAAGGGCTAAGTCGCGCTACCATGTCTTGCTACTCCACTTGAAAGAGGATGGCTACTAAAAAGGGGCGCTGTTATGTCCAAGGGTGCTCAAAAATGGATGGAAGTTTCCAGTTACTCCCGAAGGATGAGAGAATCAGAGAAGAGTCGCTAAAGTTCATTCATGGGGAAATACCACACAATTATAACCCCAATTAGAGACGATGTTCAGAGCATTTTACTGAAGAGTTTCCCAAATATAATTGTAGCCAATCAGAGTAAAGACAACTAGGGAGAGCCATATATCATTACCATGCCCAACCCTTTTACTGAGGAGGGAAATCTGGCCTGCCAAAACAAACCCCTACAAAAAGATGACTTTTTTTAATGAAATTTTTTGGAGAATTGACATAAGCAGCAATATTAATGAAATGAAATAGTTTATACAGTAATATCACCATCCCTTTAATGATGTGTAGATCAGCATTCCATTTAGAGGGAAAAACCAACCTTTTTAAAGGGTGTGAAGTTAGGAGTTCAGACTTTAAGATAATGTGATTCTCAAATCATTATATTTAATCCGCCATGCTTATCTGTGTTTGTTCCTTACATACTGTATGCTTTGCAGTGCATGTGCAGCAATTGTATTTGTTGCAGTTGGTTTCTGTGTTAATTTTTCTTTGCTACCTGTCAATAAGAAAATGCACAAATTCACTGACTTGGAGCTAAATGCAAACAACTACTGTGTTCTTATTGTGTCAAACTTTTTGGACTGGTTTTCAGAAACATTGCAAGATGTCCTGTGCCTTTTTGCTCTGCCTTTTCTGTAAACCCATCAGGGACCAAGAGGGTTGTAGAATAAATGCAAACATGACTCTATATAGCTGAATAGAACCAATCACAAAATATGCAACAATATGCAGTGGCCAGGTGTGTTGCTATGGTGAAGAAAATGATTTGCTAGGGTCTAGATTACAGTGTTTGCTTCCCAAAACAGCTTGCCTACACACATAACAGCAACACAACACACACCCATTGCTCTGCTAAAATAGGATGGCTGATTGCAGTAGTTTAGTGGTGAAAGCCATTTGAATGGAAATGTGAAATGGAAGTTCATTACCAAAGCTCAAAGACAGTGAAACCAGATGTGAACGAGAGAAGTTGGTCATAGTGAAGAAGCACAGTAAGCATCACATCATTTATAAAAAAAGAAGTGTGTGCATTAGTGTGTTTGTAAAACATCATTTAGAGTTAAGGCCTGAAAAGTATCAGCTTGATCCCTCACCTTTGGCAATAGTTGATCATTTTTTCAAAAAAACATATTTCACAGTCTGAAACTTCCCAAAGAAGAAAGTAAAAACAGATTTTGTACAAAAGGTTGCTGTATCTGTTGAGGGCTCCTACATGACATTTGTGAATGAATGCACAGCCCAATGTCTTTCTAGGGAGTTGCTCAGTAGTATTTTTTTTAAATTAGATTTTAGCAGACACTGGCTTATTATAGCATCTTCAATTTTTGTTTGGATTTTTAACCTTTTTATTTATTTATTTATTTATTTATTTTTTTTAAGCAAGAAGCCTTTTATCACTGCATCATGTTCCAAAGGAAAACATGATGCGATGATGGAAAAAATGCATCAAATTCTTTAAAAGGGACAGGTCACCATGCTTTACATTGTACTCCTATTTGAATTTAGTGTTTTGAGTGTTTTGGTGGCTATCTGGCAAACTGTGTCTAGATCCAAAAAGAATAATGGCTTTAATCGATTCACAAAATGTTGCTCAATTCTTCTTCTGGCCAGTAAGTGTTTTTTGGAAATTATAACTTCTTCAGCCCATGATATTTGATTAACAATAGGACTTTCTAGGGATAGGACTTTCTAGGGATAGATGGACTTTTAATTGCTACAGTACCAACAGGTAACCATAAACCTTCTTTGAACACCTTGAAGCTGATAAATAAAAAAAATTAGAGAGGCTAATTTTTTTTTTTTCTTTTTTGGGGGTGGGGAAGTGTTCTTGTAATACTTTGTTCTGTCACTACAGACACTAGAGCAAAAGACACAGGCCTTCACTAATGGCTATATTGTAGAAATAGATATTCAGAAGGCTGTTTTTCAAAGACCAATGTCCTAGATTGTTTAAAAATAAAGTAAAATAAAACAAAGACACAAACTGTGTATTTGATGCTGATGCTGTGCTGTCATATCAAGCTTATATATTCGTAGGTGATATAGTTGTGATCAAGTACATTTGTAGGAGAAATGTATTCAGGTGCTGGTACACAAAGTATTGTTGAAAAAAATGATTCTGCTATTCAAAAAAATAGTTTAGCACAATGACTTCAGGATCATAAACTTTGGATGCTCTTATGCTTTCAGGTCCACAATCTAAAAAAATGAGAATTATTTTAGCCTAATCTAATGTCATGACCTTTTCCACTCTCTTGGTCAGAAGAGTGAATGGTGTGGATGCGTGCATATGCACTGTATGTAGAACGTAAGATTTCTGAGGTTCCGTCACACTAAATATGTCACGTTTCATTGTAAAAAACATGATTGCAAAAGCTGTGTGTAAAAGCTGATCTTGAGGGTGTGTTAGAGCCTCCTGGGAGCTAGTAGCAAAAGGAAAATATTATTTAATGTAAAGAGACAAAATGTAGCTGCTTAAAAACTCTAAGAAGTATATTTGTATAAAAGCGCTGACCTATTTGCTGCTTCCACCTTACCTAACACGAAAAATGGAAGTCGAAGCATCTCACTCTAGGAATATTTATCATTAACAGGGACAAAGAGAGCACAGAAAATGAGGGCTGTTAAAAAAGAAAGGTCCTTAAAGCTGTGCTCAGCAAAAAATTTATGGGCACTACTGTGTACAATATTATTTCGCCAAGATAATGCAAGAGTACCTATGAAAAGACTTGGAGTTTCCAGTTCACCAATGTTTCCTTACTGTTTGACACATAGGATTATCAGTCCTGTGAAGATGGATAGATCTCAAATCCAAGATTGCAAAGAGCAACGAGATGTGACTCTTGCATCTCTCCTTAATCCTGATCAGAATTAGGAGGGTATTGAAAATGACTTTTCTCTTTGACTTTGTTAGTCATTTAGTGCAGATAATTTGGAGTCATATATTTTAGATAACAGAATGACATGTGCTAACATTAAGTTGTCTGTACTTCTGGAAGAAGCCTTTTGCTGGTATTTGAAAATAAGGCCCCATTTACATGGTGCTGGTTTTCAGTGAAACTGTAACATTTTTTGTTTTTTGCTTGTTTACACGTCACCAGTGATCAGAGTTTCTCACGTGGCACTTTTTGAAACCAGGTCTCAGAGTAGAATTTTTTGGGTACACCCCCCACGGAGGTTTGAAGTACTCCACAAGTGTGAAAGCACACATGTGCAGAACACATCTGTAGGATTTGTTCTACGCATGCACAGGTAGATAAACATTGCAGAAAGCATTGTACTGTGTGTGCTACTTAAATTCTTCAGTTTAACATTGATACAAAATATATACATTACAGTTACATGAGCACTTGGTTCAGTGGGTCAGCTACAGCAGATTCAAGGTGTCTTGACAGTCTCGTCTAAACAGTTGCACAGTGTGGTCTAAATGTGGAAATTTTACACAATCAGCATCCAAAAATACCAACAGTTTTCAGGCAGCGGTCTCATGTAAGCAAAGCCTAATATTCAATAAAAAAAAAATCTTCCAGTAACCTAGTCTGCTTTTTCTAATGGTGACTGCTACTGTCTTTGTTTGTTTGTGAACTTAATCTTTTTGATCTAGGTAACAGTTTTTTAAAATAATTTTTGTCTGATCATATGTCAGCTTTTCACAAAAACAAAAAGAAAAATGTTAGATCTTAGAAAGAGATAGTAAAAAAAGCATTAAACGGACTCAAAATCAGAAAGATACTGACCCAGACCACCCTAAAGACACAGCAGACGGTACCAGCAAGAGGGTGATGATGGAGTGACTTCATGTGTGGCTGTTTGTGAGTGTGCATGGTAATGGTGATTTGAGAGGAAAAATGCAAGTGTAAAACAGCATGAGCCAATGATGTCTGGCTTCAGTGGGATCAAAGAGTCCGGGGCAGTCATTACCTCTTCTGTTGAAGCATTAAGGAAAATGGCTTCTTTTTATGAGATTGCCAAATGTTTGCTTGCTCTCTGTGTGTCTCTGTCCTTAAGAGTATCAATATTATTGTGGTGCTAACAGCTACTTACAAAGATAATTTCTGTATGGAGCTTTTCTTGCCTATTACTTTTAAACTACAAATTGATTCACATTGCTGTTGAAGCTATAATGTTGCCTTCTCTGTTCCTGTAGAGATTGGTAGAGGCAGCAGAGGAAGCCCACCTACAGCATGAAGAGAATCCAGACCTGCAGGTGAGTCGATGCATAGATTTTTTTCATGTCAGTATTGCCTCGATGTAAACTTAATTTCAATCAGCGTGTTTATCTTTTATTCTTAGAGGATTAAAGCAAATCCTTGTTGACAATCAAAATTATAGCTTCTGTTATTAATTCTTTGTGAGGATAAAAGAAGGCAGTAAGCCTGTGTAAAAAGAAGAGTGGCCAGATAAGAAAAGGCATTATGAAAATGTTATGCTGTTTAACTTGAGTACGCTGTATTATTTTCCGTTAAAAGCACACCTCTCTTTAGAATTATTGTACTCATGTATTTCAGTGTGTCACCTTTAGCTATGCATAGTGTCACTGGAGCTTCTGGCCAACAAACTCCTATCTAAAAAGGAAACTTTTCATTGCATTGCACTGTAGTTATTACATTAAAAAAATGGTGAAATAGGTTCAGAAACCCAAAGGAAATGTCATTTCAGATTGCAGTGCATAATCAGATCATATTCTGTAGCCTTGAAAATGGCTTTTTGTTTTGAGTATATGTTCACTGGTTTTGGAACACCCGTAGGCCATTAGACCTAAGTAGGTCAGGCAGGTAGGTTAGGATTGAGCTGTGGTTTGTATACTTTGTATTATTATTGCTACTAGTATTACTTTTGTAAATGTCATGTAACACAGGAAACAAGACAGCAAAGCAATAATGTTTACTAAAATTGTTTATTATCTTGCCACGTACTATTTTGGCATGTCTATAAATGTGTCTAAATGTAAAAAAAAAAGTGAAGTGGATTTTGGGAATCATCAAATACTGCTACACCTATGAATTAATGTGTAGCGTATGAGGTGTCCCTATTTTCAATAGTGCATATGCAAAAAGTATGTAAAATACACAGGCTGCTACTGCGTCAGAAGAAAAAGTTGCTCTCTTTGTGACATCACTGTCCAATGGTCTACACAGTCTGAGGGCCCTCAAGTGGTCAAAATTGTTTAATTGAACTATGTAGAAAGTATTTCAAGCTGTTTTCAGTTGAAGCCACTCCAAGCCTTCAGAATGCCTAGGTGAGTAAATCATCAGTGCAGACATACCATCTCCATAGCATAGTATGAGAATAACAGTATTATTGGGTCACTGTAGCAACATTTTAGTCGTACTTGTGTAAATTCCATAGCAGTGATTCATATGTTGCATCTTAGAATTATAACGCTCATCCCAACTTTTTTTTTTACATCCTCAAAAAATTGTTTTTCAGCATGGATTAGTTGAGGCTACAGAATCAGATGTGTAAAAAAGCTACATTTAAGTGTTTGCTACTTAAATACATATTGAAACAATAGGCAGTAATGCAATGTTTTGACAGGAATAATAAAACACTGCCATTTAAAGTAAGAAGCAGAACTGTGCATGGAGATATGTAAGGCTCTGACAATGAGCTAAGGAAACTTGGAAGTCCTATTTAGGCTAATGAAAAAAGGTGCAGGTGTGATGAATAGTAAATGAGGACGAGGTAAACTGGGAGATCAAATTCTACAAAGGTAGAAGTATTGCAATAAACAGCTAATGGTACATTCAGCTTGTACTCTAAATCTCTGGGTTCCAGGCCAGAAAAGAGAAATAGAATGGCCTCTGGAAACAGAGTAATGACTTTGAAAATCAGAACCAAAACCAGCCCAGATTTTAGATTCAGTATGACTTCCATGCATATAAAGTGCTGGGAATCAAAATTTTGAAGGATCAAATCAAATTATTGAATGAACTAAGATAAAATAATATAGAATACTGGAAAATAACTTCAAAACTAATTAACTAATTAAACAAGACAACAAAAAAGAAAGGTCAGCATGAACCACAAGTTATACAATGATATCACCGCTCAGTAAGGCATGTGAGAATGAAGAGGAGGCAGAAAAGGGAGGGGTGACAAGAGCAAGTGTCAGAGCCTAAGATGACGTCCAGATTCAGATGAGCCCGCTACTTTAGAACAGAGTCACAAAACTCGACCATGTGCTTAGGTCTAGGTTTAGACTAGACAATAACGGAGTGAACGGAAAGAAAAAAAAAATAGAGAGAGAGGAAGAAGGAGAGGGTATGATTTGAATGCCCTGCTTGATTTCAAACTCAGCTTTTGATACAGATTGCTTCAAACTGATCACAGCATTACAACATCAAGAAAATATCACAGCATTAAAAAAACACATATAAAAGAGAGACAACTAAATTGTCTTATTTAACTACTTATTCCAACTCAGGCAGACCTTAAAGGAAATTGTATATCCTACTTTTCAGATGACTGGGCTCTCTCAGATCCAAGATGATGTCCAGGTCTGGCAAAACGGTGAATAAAAAAAACTTGTAACTTGCTCTGCTCCGACAGGTAAACTGGCACGTGTACAGCTGGTAGGCTAGCTGCAGAGCCAACAGTCCCGTTGTGTTCAAAAACAAAAAAGGAAGGGTCCATTTTGTCGGTGGGCAGTTGTTGTTTCAGCAAAGAAAGTTGCAGGAATATACTATGTATTTGCATTTCTTGTTTTTCTGTTTTATTGACTCAGTAGTTTGTGAGTATGTTGCTTGCATGTTTAAACACATAAAATGGCTGGAAATGCATTGCTATTGGCTTGTATTGTTTATAACTACACCACGACAAAAGGGAAATCTGTTTGGTTCTTGTAACTTCCAATTGGAATGGGGTCAACTTGTGTGTGATAGCCTTCCCTGATCTGAGTTCTGCGCACTGAACCAAATGCAGCATAAATCTACAACCCAAAATTAAGATGAGACAAAGGAAAAACAAAGTCCTCTGGATCGCTACAAGAAAGATACTTTGCCACAGATTTTCATAAAGCCTCTTAATCCTCAGTGATGAAAAATGTTCACCAACCATTAAGAAAGATTGAAAAAACATTAAAAAGAAAATTTAAGGCAAGGTAACATATTTTAGTTTTTCAGTAAAGGGATAATAAAGTTGTTTTGATCGTCTAAATTACAATGAAAAGGGTTCAGACAAAAGGTCATTATTTTGAGGTCTTGTTGATTTTTTTTTTTTTTTTTTTTTTTTTTTTTCAGATTTTATGACAGTGATGTTATCTCAATTAAGCACCTTTTATGTACTTTTAAATCTTTGTGTTAATTGTGCATATGATAATGTAACTAAATAATTTAGTTTTAAAAATTTAATCACTGGAGGAATGTACGGAAGTTCTACATCTGGCATATCTACAACTGTGCATGTGTGCATTTCTTTTTTGAACATTTTCGTGACCCTGAGGTTATTTTAGATAAAACATAGATTAATATTATCTTTATCCTTTTAGTCTAAGTTAATTAATTTAATTACCTTTTCTATTTTGTGTCATTATGAAATAAACTGTGATAATCACTGTTTAGTTAAATTTAAATCATGATTAATAATGATATTAAACTGAGATTCCCAGATACATGCATGCATGCATGCACATGCGCACGCTAGCAAACATACACACACAACCATTGAACACATTCTAAACTATTTCAGACAAATTCTTCCTCCTGTTCTGCAGATTTGGGCAAATTCTTTATTCTAATCACATCTGCATGCACACCCCCAAACCAAGCTGCTGCCTTCATGGTTCTGACTCAAATCCATTTTAACAGCTTTAATTTTGTGTAAGTGCTGCTTTGAATTGTGTATGGCATGTGCGTGTTTGGCAGTGCAGCGGTTATGTACGTGATTGTGTGTGCTTGATGTTTGTGCCTGAGTTTGTTAAACGTCAAGCACAGTTTAGAACAGAGTTTGTTAAAGTAGGAGGAGCAGCACAAACTTGAGGTCTTAAGAGAAGCTATGATAGTAAGTCGACTTTGGAGAATTTGCTGCTAAACCACTTATAAATTCTGAGTGCTGGTATCTGTGCCTGCTTTGAGTAAGTGTTTACTTTGTCAGTTCTTTAGAGTATTACAGTGAATGCCATATCGTTTTCTGCTAACACAGACTATTAAAGGTGATTAGTTACTAAATCAACTGCTGTCCAGCTCTGAGGATTTTACCAAATCTTTTTGGTCTTTTTTGATCTTCTTGATTCTTACACATCCTCTAAATTTTACAGCTTTACTATAGAATATCCTTTAAAGTACAAGTAAAGCTGATATGATTAACACCACAAATGTGACATTAGCTAATTTAGTAAAATTATTATTATTGATTATGTTTGAAAATCATATAAATAAGAATAATTTCCTAAGCTCTCAGACACTGGAAGCATGTTCATTGAGAGAAAACATGATTTTAGACTAGCTCACATGGACTGAAAATGACCTGGCTAACAGAGCTTAGCTCATTTTCCAAACTACTTAAATGTGAAACCACATAAGCACACTTCTGATATTTAACATTTCCTCCATTTATACAACAGTAAGTAATTTCAGCATTCTGAACTATGTGGTGCAGGACCCTAAAACGGTTTTGGTCCTATTAATTTATATGTGTGCACACAACAATAAAACATAGTTGACCCCAATTAGTTTCATTCTCCACTTGATATAAGAAAGCCTGTTCAGTCCAAAATAATGTTTTAAAACACAGAATCTTATCTTAAATTTGGAGAGATAAGTGATGAATACATACACTAAGTTCATCTCAAAAGCTACACATCTTTAGTTCACATCAGTACTGGTCCAGCTAACCACACGGTGATTATGTACCAAAGGAGAAATAATTTTCTTGTTGTAAAATGATTTTGAAACATTTCTATCAAAGTACACAATCATTTGAACCTATAATATATGTGGCAGCATTGACATTTTGGTTTAATCTCAACAGTTCATCTTTCATTTTATGATCTGTTTATAAACAGTTTTGATTTTTTCTGTTGCAGAAGTAAGATCAACATAAAGGAACTGTAACAGTTTTTAGAGAGAAGGGAGCTAAATGTCGGCTGAAAGGAAAGCAGGTTTCATACTCAAACTAGCAATAATGGCTAGAAATGAGACTTAAACTATGAGCAAGACAATGGATTCCTGAAATAGATGAAGTTTCTGACAATGAACAATGAATTCAACAATCATTTGTCATCCCTTCTCATTCTTGCAATAAATTCTCAAAATTCACACTTTTATAAAAACTATTAATGTATATCTTTATATTCAAATATATGTTTATTATTTTTTTTTTACTGTGTCAAAGATGTAAGCATTGTGGTAGGTATGTTATTATAGAATTTAGGACCAAAATATGGCTCTATTGACTTGTAAATTAGATATTATCAATTATATTTAGAGCTCCCCTGCAAACTCTTGACTTTACAACAGCAATCTTCTTTTAGATAGTGGTTTGATGAAAAAAAAAACATGTTTCACATAAATAATAAAAATGTATTGGTAAATACCTACACATGTATCCTTTATAGTGGATCATGATGCCAATCTTAGACTTTTGTATTACCCTTATTTATAACCATGTAAGAAATATTATGAAGACATTTTTGCATAATTTTGTAGACATGTGTTAACACAATAGCATATGCCACTTACATGTCATGTATGAGTTTGTTTTAGTGCTTGATGGGCACAATCATTGTGTGGGATCACAGCAGAGTATTATCCCAGTAATTATTTGGCAGAGATGAAATGAGCCCAACATGGAGAGTGCCTCTTTGTTGCAGCTTTAATGGCACAGCCTGAGCTGATGCTGCATGATACAGCAGTGTAGTGTGTGGTGTTTTAGATTATTCACCTGAAGATAACAAGAAATTATTTAAAAAAAACATTTATTGCACCACAATGGCAAGATTATGTATCTAGGTCTCTGAGAATAGATAGGAAAAAAAGGAAACAGAGAGGGTTCAGAAAAGAAAACTTTAGCATGCAGTCTTGTCCGAAGTATTTAGCTGATGGTTGTTGGCATGATATTTGGCCACAGTAATAACAGTTGCTCTGATAAAAGATCTAAATTATAAGGTTCTGCAACACAGTTGGTGGGTCAGGAAAAGGTAGAAAATATCATAGTTTCATGAAAACCACTGACCTGAAATTTGTCTTCAGACATACACTCTTGAGCTCATAGCAATAACTAAAACATTTTTGACTGTGTAATAACATGTTCAGTAATAACATGGCAAAATATTTGTCCCAAAACGGAAGTTTCTTCTTTCCCAGTTATCTGAATTGCAAACTTAAAAAAAGTTTCACAAAGTAAAGTGTTGTTTGAATTATTGATGTATCAGTCCTTCATCAATATTTAGCTTTTGATTCGGTTGATATTGCTCCCCACCTAACACTGCTTTCTACCAGGGGTACCAAAAGGAATTTTAAGAGGCAGCATCTGTCAGTTGTATCACAATCATGGTTTTTATGCCATACAGTTGAAACCAGAAGTTTACATACACCAAATAAAAAGACACACACACACTTTTTTTTCTCCCTGTCTGAAGTTGAATCCAGAGGTGTGGACTCGAGTCATATGATTTGAACTCAAGTCAGACTTAAGTCATGAATATTATGATTTTAGACTTGACTTGAAAAAATGTTCAGAGACTTGTGACTTGACTTGGACTTTTACACCCTATGACTGGGGACTTGAATTGGACTTGAACTTGTTTACGTAAAAAGACTTGATATTTTACCCAAAATTTGAAGTTTAAAACACATGTTTAAAAAGTGTTTATTCTGGAAATTTATAGTTTAAAGGAAGACTATCCTTGCAGCTAATTTAATTTAACTGTACAGCATAAAGGTGGAATTTTAGAATGACTTTTTTAATACTTTGTAAGTTCAGTTGCACGTTTCATCAGAATTTGAGATAAATACAGAGTTTAAAAAGTACACGTAATCTTTTATTTTATTATATAATAATAACATCGTTGAAAAAAGACTTAAAAGGACTTGAAATTCAAAGTTTCAGACTTGGGACTTGACTTGTCAATTTCCCATCTTGACTTGGGACTTGAATCTGACTTGACTGTCTTTGCTTGAGACTTAACTCGGGACATGAGGATAAAGACTTGAGACTTACTTTAGACTTGCAAAACAATGACTTGATCCCACCTCTGGTTGAATCAGACCAAGCTTGTCTCAATCTAGGTCATTTAGAATTACTAAAATTATTCCTATCTGCTAAATGCCACAATAATGAGAGAAAAAATATGTCAGCGATTTAAAAAAAAAAACCTTTTTATTAATGTCTTCAAAATCAGAAGTTTACACGTCCCTAGTATTTGGTAGTATTGCCTTTGAACTGTATGACTTGGGTCAAACCTTTTGGGTGTCCCTCCACAAACTTATTACTATGGGTTACTGGAGTTGTGGACCATTCCTCCTGATAGAACCGGTGTAACTGGGTCTGGTTTGAAGGCCATAGGGCTGGGCGATACGACCCAATATCAAAACTACTTTAAAACTGCAGGGTCTGCAAATGGATGAGGGAAATTTTTACTTTTAGTTGTTAAGAGTTATTGAACAAATAAGCTCAATTGAACAAGTTTAGAAGTATAAAATAACTTAACTTCCAACGTCCTTGCTGAACCCAAAATGTTGCCAAAGATTGATGACGCATTTTTTGAGCTACTCCTCTTCCTCCTGGACTGAGACGAGACAGGTATGTCTGCAGCCTGTAGATCTCCCATGTCATTGCACTCCTCTCATGGTGCTCGTCTGGTAAGCCACTCCTCCAGTGCGCTTACTTTTCAAAATAAAAACTCACATCACATATCACTCTTTCACTTCCTGTTACAGACCAGATGGGGTGGAGTCACATGACAACAGACTGTCACGTAGGGCAGCGTCTTAAAAGGACATGCGCATAGCCTACCTATCTATACACAGCCAAAAAAGACTAAAATGACTTTTCATTTTTTCAAAATACCGAAAATAGCCACATGGACAAAATGACATCGGTCATTGTCATAAATTTCGGTATTGGTTCATTTTCGGTTTGTCACCCAGCCATAGTAGGCCACCTCGCTCAGACGTCTTTTCATATATGCCTACAAATTCCCTATAGGACTGAGATCAGGGGTTTGTGAGGGCTACACCAAAATATTGTCTTTGTCACCACTTTGGCTGTATGCTTCAAGTCAGTCTCCATTTGGAAGACCCATTTGTACCGGAGCTTCAACTTCCTGGTTGATGTCATTAGATGTTGCTTCAGTATTTCCACACAATATTCTTTCCTCATGATACCATCTATTTTGTGAAGTGCAAAACAACCCCACAGCATGATGTTGACAACCCTCACACTTCACAGTTGGGATGGTGTTTAACCTATCAGAAGTTTGCTAAGCCATGCCATCATGATCTGAGCTTTCCCTCATTGTTTAAAAAGACAGTACTTATTCTGTATGTAAACTTGTGATTTTAAGGACATTAACAAATACATTTCTGACCAGGGATGGAGTGAAGACTGTTTCTTCCAAGACCTAGAGCAAGACCCGACCTTCCGAGACCAAGACCAAGACCAGACGTACTAAGATCAAGACTGGTTCTTCTGAGACCAAGACCGAGGCCGAATGTTTAGAACGTTGACAAGTATTTCAGGACATTGCTTTTTGTACACCACAAAATGCAAAGATTAATGGGAAAATGGTTAATTACTCAACCAAAACCACTTCTTGGTATTAAACTAATAATGGTTATAATAAACTAAGACTTACAGCTGTTCTGTTGGTTATTGATTTTTTTTTTTATTTATTTCATTATATGAGGTATAAATGAAACAAGTCTCCCAACCCAGGCTTACATTTAGATCTGTATCAATTGTTGACATTCATGTAAAAATGCATGTATGTTTTCATGAGCACTCTATTCATACACTTGTGTGTGTGCGTGTGTGTGTGTGCTTATGTCTCTGATGGTGGCAGTCCTAATAGTTCGTTTTACTGCAGCACATGGTGAATAGAGGGTAATTATCACCAGCTGAACTAAAAATACCGCATCCACGCTGTAGGGTGAAACCTCCTCCATCACTATTCGGGGGTTTATTATAAAATGTTTGTGTGGTTTATAGCTACTGGATACATATTTGGCTGGCAGCGGTTTGATAGGAATTTCCTTATCTATCCTTTCCAGAGCTCTTCTGCTTCCATGTGAAATTGGCACGGTAATCTGCTGCGATTTTCCTCCCTCACTCATTTACCCTGTGCTGTAAATAGGAAAGCAAGAGAGCAGTCTCCCATGGCCTCTGCAGCCAATGAAAGCCTTCCTTGGAGGTTGGAGACAAAACACCCAATTGCCATCTCTTATGCTCACTAAAAATGTAGCCCCGATCTGAAGGGAACAATAAAAGAAATGCTTTGTCCTATACTTTCCTATTTATGCATTGCTCTTGCCTTCCTTTCTGGGATAGCAGTGAAGAGGACAAAGAGATGGCCGCATGCTTGTTGATTTGCCAATTTGCTGTCCACACTGGTAACAAAAACGGTTTGACCTGTATGTCTGTGTATTCATTGTATTGCCTACCTCAGTGCTCTGCCACATACATTACCAGTAATGTGAAGAAGGATTATTTTTAAGCCATCCTTTCAAGTGGTAGTTTAGTCTCTCAAACATATAATGTGCAATTACACTTCACAGCTGTTATGTCTCCCCTGCTTGCCAACTTTACACACAAACTGTTTCAATCTACCTTTGTCAACAGGTTTTCCAGAGATGTGGAAAGCCACACAGAATAACAAATTCTGACAACCTGAAATCCCTTTTAATAGGTGAAACAGTTATAAAAAAGGATTAAGAAGAAAAAAAATAGGCACCTCTTGGTTAATTAATTTATTTGAGTATAATATAATGTAATATAATATAATCTCATCAAAAATGGTGAGGTGTCACAGTATGACAACAGTGGAAACCACATAGTTTATGGCTAGATAGTCTTAGTGTTATGTAATAACTGGTATTTTAGACTCAAAAAAAGAGCAACAATGTTGGACTCAAAATGTTATTTTTTTTTTTTTTTAACCAAAATCACAATTCTTTACTTAAACTAATAAGCTTAATAACCAAATTTATCATTACCAAGTAAAAGCTAAAATCAATGGTCTTAACCTGAATCCCAGTCCATTTATCGCAGTGAAACCACTCTCTTCTCTCCAAATTATTTATTCAGGGAAAAAACTGTCATGTATAAGTCAGTCACAAACATCAGCGAGGAAAAATACAGATATAGTTGTATGGTTGGACAGAAATATGAAATATTTTACTTCGTCAGCTGTGCAATAAATTAAATCCCTCATAGTCTTGAGAAAACCTGTATGATTTAAAGATTGCTTTAGAGAAATGCACTTCTCTTTAGCAATGTTCTCAGTTAAAACTTTCTCGCAGCAGATCCCTCCTGTTGCTGACTGGCATACTTCTGAGTGTCAGCACTGCAAAAGAGCTATGAGGATAAATATTTTTTTATTAACTGAATAGATTTTGTGATTGCACAGCAATTAGGGGCTGTTAAAGAACTGTTGAGACAGGAAAGATAAAACCTGATTTACTCTCAACTTTTTTTTCCCTATTTTAGTGCTTCATTAATTTTACAGCCCATCATTTTAATATTGTTAAATACCGAGCTATTAAATATCTTACATAAAAAATAGTGTTGATAATTTCCATTGTTGTTATTTAAAGTTGTGTGTACAACAGACCTGTGTATTGCAATCTGTTTTTCCTTATAGTTGGGAAGCTCAGGCTTTAAAATGCATGAAGTGAGATTTTAAGTATTGCATATCCACCATTACTTGGCCTCTCCTCCAAGTTATTTACTCAGACTGCTGCCTCATTTGAGCAGTGATTATCTACACCCATGGCCTCTAGTTATTTTCCAGTCACATTTTCACACTTCTTGAGGATGACTTCCCCTTTCACCACCATGGAATAAGAGAGTTTGGATGTGGGTGAGGAAAAGTGAAGATTAAAGTTAAAAGTGCATACCAGAGGGTGGAGCGTCATGGTCAACCCTCTCTGCTGCCCATATGGCGTCTTTTCTGTTTAAAAATCTTTTTTTTTTTTTTTTTTTTTTGCTACTTTGGGCTGTTGATATTGATGTGCTGCTCTACTGAAAAGATTTATTTTCAGATCAAAATAAAGCAATACTTTATTTTTATTAGCACATATGTGAGTTGTTTCTTTCATAAAGTCTGGACTGTTCAGATAAACTACATCAGGTCTCCTTTACAAGGCAGATTGGACCCATTACTTCACATTGTTTTTCTTAAACTGAAATAGTATCTACTAGATAGAAAAGTGTTTACAGTATAAAAGTGGTAATTTAAAGCAATTAGGACTTTCAGAAGTTCCTTTACCATCAATTTGTTTCGAACTCAGACATACACAAGTTTCAAAATGTAAATTTACAACTCAATGGGAAATGTATGTATAAATAAATTTATTTTAGATATTGTAATTAGTCAGGTGATTACTGCTGGCTGTAGGGAGCAGCAGAAACAACAAGGAAGTAATTTCTTCTACTTCATATTTTACTTGGTGTTGTATGAATAGTGACATCCTGGGAGCTGATTCGCCAACGAATTGGGCCAAACTAGTTTTATAAATTAGGTTGAAGAAGAATAGTAAATTAAAGGGCTTTGTTTCACCACAATGCAACTATAACTCAGTAAAAAATAACCCACATGTAACATTCTGTTTGGACAAGGATCAATATTTTTAAAAAATTATCACATTGTGAAGTGGATGTCAAAAACACTCTCCCACACTATGTATGGGTTGTGACATAATGGGGTAAGCCAAAGCAAGTTGTGGTGTGAAAGGGTATCTGAATTTCATCTTGAACTTGTCATGTCTGCTTTAAAGATTTTAGCTGTAAGAGCTCCACTGCTGTAAAACACATGATGGGTGTTGACAGCTGTCAGATGCAGCATGATTTTGCACAGTGCTTGTAAGATAATGGTCTTATTTTACCTAATTTCATAAATAAATGAAACTTTTTGATCCATCTCTTCCAATTTCTGCTGTTTCGATCAAGTTTTGCTTGTACTCCAGCAGTAACACAAAATGTAAGTCTTGCAGCCTTCACTGTGAAGTACATGATGTCACTGTGATACATCATAAGGCTTCAGCAACCTTAGAATCAGTTTGATTTTCCCTGTATAAAGTTTATTTATCTTTTTATTTAGTCTTAACAATTTAGGAGCACTAACTGCAAGTGTCAAAATTGTATTCTGTGACCAGAAATTTCAAATACACTGAAAATATTACATAGTGGTGAGTAAGGTTGGGCGATTTGACGCATTTATCAACCATTGACATTAGGCTGAGCCCTTAACTGGTCATTTTTTAGGAGCGATTTTTAAATTTTTCACTTTTTGGCTTATGAGTTACTTTCTTAATTTATAATATTGCTTGGATGAAGCCAAAAGATGCACCCCACTGAAAAAATAATAACTTGTGCCCGTTTAATGCTGTTTTTAATGGGGCACACAAACTTCAACCTGGAGAGGCTCACACAGAGAGAAAGTAGCAATTAGGAAGTTTTATTTGACATGAATAAGTAAAAAGTTTTTGGCACTCGGACCCTGGCAGAAGATGTGGATGCTGAGAAGTGCTATAAGCTTGGATGAAAATTTTAGGACTAGGATTAGAGGTGATTTTCTACAGACACTGGTGGTGGAGTGGGGGGCGAACAAAGGAGGAAAGCCTGAAAGAGTGGAGATGATGAGGGTTGCAAGGGGGAGGGGGTTATAGCTTGGCTGGAGAGCAGATGGAGCCGTGGACGGAGTGATTATAAATGGAGACTTGCACGATGATTTGCTACAACAAGGCGTGGACTGATGCTGATGTGCTGCAGCTGAAGCATATGAAGCGAAGGGTGGATGATGCAGGTGAGGCTGGAGAGAGTCTTCCAGATGGAATTTACGCCTGTGATTCATTTTTTTCATCTGCAAGCAAAGCTTTTATTTTTCCCCAGAGTACCTCCAAGTCCAGCAGCGATTTATTTACTCAAACTTGTATCAGAAAGGCAGAATGGCAATATCCTATGTTCAGAAAATACATTTATTAAAATAATAACTACAATGGTGGGAAGGGAAACAAACAGAGACTGGGTTTTGTCCCATTTAATCATGTTTACTGGCCGTTCCAGTGTTTGTGTCTTAAAGACTCGGCTTAGTATGAAACAACGAATAGAAAACTAAACAAAGACTAAAATAAAACTAAAAGTGCTCTCCTCTGGTGAACATGATTCACAAAAAAAATAAATAAAAATAAATAAATAAATAAAAAAATTCTGATGCAGTTTTAAGTCTTTTTGAGCGATTTGGCAGATTCAAAATAAATAAATGAAGGAAAAATCCCAAAGCTATACAGAATCAGAACAAGAAGTAAAAAGGAAAATATTTGTTTTGGATAAACCACATAAAATATTTGACAAGAATAACAAGTGTGTTTACCTTACTGGATTTTAGCAGTGTGCGCAGGTGGTTAACAATGTTACCAGCGGTGCTGAAGACGCATTCTGAATGTCTGTTTGTGGCCAGTATGCAGATATTTTCATCAATGAGAAATGTTTTTCATGCATTTTCCTTCTAGAGACTTTTACTTCCGAGGTGCACTGTGGAGCTGGGGGGCTGGGGCTGTCATTTTCGTACTGAACCATTTAAGTAAAAGCACTTGGAATCCTCTGCTGGGAACAAGTTTTTCCAGACCTTATTGATAGAGCTGCAGCATCTGGTCATGGCATTGCATACTCAGCCAGATGGTGAACACATAAATGCTCATGCAAGTTCGTCATGTTTGAGTCCTCATCATTTTGGCCACATTCTGTGGTTTACCTTTTTTATTCGGTTTAAAGCCAGAGTAATCCCAAATAGTATTTTTTTGGCATCTAATTTCTCAATTTTTGGACTTCTGTGTTCTAAGTTGGCAAATCAGTTTGCGTATGTTTACATTTGCCCACTAAAATGTCCAAATGCCACCCATGCGAATATATCACCCATCATTTTTTGTTGGACTGTTGAATGTCGGTTGAAAATATGTTGCATATCGCCCAACCTTAGCAGTGAGAACTGGACTTTAGATAATCCTGCTAAAACATGTGCCCATGCCCCTTTAAAAGATCATGTCACAGTCACAAGTGAGAATATTTAGAGAGAAAAAAATTGTGAGATCTTTACATCACTTTTAACTTACCTCACTTTAAGCAGCAATTAATAATGGATGTTTATGATTCATTCAAAGCTTCATGAGTTACATTAAATTTACCAAGGGAAACATGCCGCCAGTGCTCCACTTCTGTACTTCTACTAACCTTTAGTTGTCCTCTCTATCTATCCCACACCGAGTGAGTGGGTGCTGATGCTACATGTGCAATCTCTCAGCTTAATGCACTGCAGAGTTAAAGATCAGGTTGTTAACACCATGATCAGGGCCTGCATTAGTGGCACAGGGCACTCCTTCACTGTACTGCTGGAAAAGCATAATTGACTTACTGAAAATATGCACCCACATTTGGACACTCTCATATCTTTGCAGCGTGCATACAGAAACACGTGCATTGACATCATAGTATATCTGGCTTTAAACCTACATCCATCCTGACTCTCACTGTGATGCAGCTCAAAAACTGTGTAAGATAAATTAAAAATAAAGTGTGCATTGTGTGGGTTTTATTTTGTCTGTTAACTGGCTAATCATTTGTTAGTTTCTTCAATCATTTGTTTGCTTTAATTAATATTTTGTTTAGTTTTTGTACAGTAAATGTCTAAAACATACATTCTTAGAAGAAAGTAATTATGTTTAAACAGTTTTTGTTATGTTTTAAGCTTTTTCTTACTGTTGTTTTTAGTTTTGAGCCTTTATTTATTTATTTTTTTTGTCCTAAACATCTGCATTTTGGGTTGCCAACGTCAGTACAGTCCCTTTCTTTGCATTTAGAAACACTTGGAAGCGACTGGACCTGGTGTATCCAAAGCAAGAACAAACAGACCAAATGTGATTATATCAGAGAGGATGAAAATATCCATTGTTTACTGGTAGACAGAAGGAAGAACATTCATTGCAAATAAATAATCAGTTGTATAAAGGATTTTTAGTGGACAATGTACACAGACTGTAGTCCCTTGTGCTTTAGATCCTGACCTGTAGCACCTGCTTCATAAGGTCTTAAAGGAAGTTACTCAGTGTCACTGAACAAACGTCCAAGTTGGATGGATTATTGTGGAAATGTAGCAATTTTTCCACGTCAACAAACAAATGCAGTACTGAATATGATCCAAATAAAAACATTTATCAGAACCAAATCTTGAAAGGACGATAATTCTTTCTTGGTAGGACAAGGCTTCTTGATAGGTTCTTTGGTTCTGTCTTACTGAATATCCGGTACTCAGCTCTTCTCTTAGCAGCATGTGCTTCAAGGTAAGGAGCAGTCACAGGGGGCTGAGCAGCTGTGCAGAGCCAGACTTGGGACAAGAGCTTTACAGACATTCAATATTAAAACTTACAGTTCCATTATTTCTCTAATCACATTCTTTAGTTGAGATAAATCTTTCTTCGCACCCAATATGCCAACAATTGATAACTCTGGACATAATGTCTCATGTTTGAGGCTTTTTTTTTATATTGATGTTTTTCTAGAGCTTGCAGTCTTTCCATTGAATAAAAAGAGGTTCACATTTTAGATTTTAGACACCATTAGTGATCAATATTAAAAGTCAGGACTAAGCATAGATTGTTTCAGAGCTCTCTGAAATTATAAATTAGAACGTTAGGTTCAGTCATTAATCAAAAACCTAAAGACATTCAGACACTTTTTTTTAGAAAAACATTGAGAAGGTCATGAACACATTCATATTTTGGAGCTCTCAGAAAATCAGCTGCATGGAATATAAACCTGTTTTTGGTTAAATTTAAAAGCAGAAAGCACTGACTCCTATCTTCTGGAAGTCACCACCGGTATCTTTTCTGGCTGGATAAAATCTCAAAAAATTCTGAAAAAATACTTTATTTAAGAACAGGGAAAATATGATAAACCTTATAAGGTATCAAGTCTTCACCATTTCATTTTTTGTGACAGGGAAAGAGACAAGGTTACCCAGCTTTTAAGCTTCTGTTTTTGTGTGGTACAGATTTGTTGTTTTGTTTGAATTGTTCATGACCAATGCATGATTAAGGAAAGGAAAAGGAGAAATCGACTTGGGACAGAAAAAGAGGACATGCCCAAAACCTGTAATGGCAGAAAGAGAACAGGCCAAAAAACAAACACAATGGGGAATTGTGTTCCAGGTGCAGTTGCCTCTGCTTCAGCACTGCATTGTGAAGATCTAGATTTGTGTTGGAAACTAAAATAACTTCATCAAAGGCTTCTTCACTGGTTTAACTGTTTTCTTTTTATTGAGAATATTCACAATACATACTTTTTGCTGTCTGAGAGTCTATCCTGGACGTTTGAGTGTACGGATCATGACTCTGAACACACTCACATCCCCAACATTTCATTTTGGTTTCTTTTCTAAAGTAATGGAATAAGATCTAAAGTTAAGTTACACTGAAATGTTATGTACGGACAAACATGGTGATTGAAGAAAGCCATGTCCTGTCAAGCACACAAAGAATTATTGCTCATCCTAAACTAATTCAGCTTACCAAATTTTTTCTATTCTTATCCATGCAGAAGACACAATCTGGACAAAATATTCAGCCCCACACTTTCTCACCTTGAAATGAGAGAATCCTCTTTGATAAAAGGGTTTAAAGTCTAATCAGGCCTGATTAATTATACTGATAGGCACAAAGCTTGCTACCCTAATTGCTGGCTCTATCTGTGTTTTGCACTGTGCTAAAGGGATAGTATTGTTTCTCCAGAGGACTCAGGAATATTTACCCCTTTGAAGGTCAGTCATGCACAAGTTGAGCAGTGAGGGGTGGGGTTGGGGGGTAGAAGTCCATTTAAGTACATGTGAGGTTAAAGTGCTTCTGCCACACGTAAGGCAACTTTATTACATTATGATCTATTATTTATACTAAATGTACATTGTATGTCTTTATTTGCTTTATACAGTTTGTACTTTTTCTACACCTGTGTTGTACTGTGCTTGGTGACTCTGTGTCTACAGGTTGTGCTTTATGTATAAACTTTACTTACTTACTGACAAGTGTTGCTCTATAGTTTGGTTTCTACATATAAATAAATAAATTTTCAGTTCATGTCTCAGAAAGTACTCTAAAGTATTTATGTTCCATGATAAATGCTAAAACATGTTAGGACCTAGCCCC
This sequence comes from Anableps anableps, assembly GCA_014839685.1. Lineage (NCBI taxonomy): Eukaryota > Metazoa > Chordata > Actinopteri > Cyprinodontiformes > Anablepidae > Anableps > Anableps anableps. The sequence continues at coordinate 22,142,167 of CM026071.1, forward strand.
TGGCATGGCCACAAATGTAGCCTGCTTTAAAAAACAATAGTTTACACTAAATGCATATGTTAATTTGAAATGTGATGAATGTTATTTGTGTTTTTGCCAAAATGCATTGACATGTATCAATTTATTTTTAATACATGGCAGCTCACTAAAGTTTGTAATTCTGCAACTTTGAATAGTTTTTGCCTTTTTTCGTCGCCTCCTGTTCTGCATCGCTTCTTTCTTTTAGGAGAGCAATCTGTGGTGTCTTCTGAAGCTTTGGGATGCAGAGACTCTTGCTTTTGACGTGTCTAGAACTATGATTTATTAATACTCTTCCTCATCTACCCAGTACTAAAAATACTTTAGAGGCACAGCACCTCATGCACAATGTAGCTGGGCAAGTAGTGCACAGTTGCTTGAGGTGGGATTTGTCAGCTCAGCAGCTTTCTCTGTAACAACATGCACATCCTGGGATGATCCAGGGATTCAGATTACCTCACCATTCACTAAAGCATGTCACAAAAATGACCAGGTTCTCTCGCACCTCGGCAGCATGACTCAGCAAGAAGATGAACATATTGAGACTGAGAACCTTGGATCTGAATGACAGCTTAGGTAGAATTTAAGTTTACGCTTCGAGCAGATGTTTCTAAGTCTCTATGTTTGTTTCTTTTTGTCTGCAGTATGAATACTTCAATGCAGTGCTGATCAATGAAGTTGATGAGGAGGGGAACAATGTAGAGCTGGGAGGAGAGTTTGTCTTGCAGCCCAACGATCATTTTAACAACTTGTCAGTCAACCTCAGCCTCAGTGTGGTCCAGGTGCCCACCAACATGTATAATAAAGGTATGTTCACAATCTCAGTATATGAAATGGGAAACATATCGGAAATTTATCTGAAGAAATAGCTTTACATGGATCCACACTAACTGTGCAATTTGTTTGACACAAGAATAAATTCAATGCTATTAAAAACAGTCAAACATATTGCTCAATCTTAAATGGAAATGTTGAAATAAATGGTTCAAAGTAAATTGCAGTTCTTTTTTCCTTAGTCTAATGTAGAAGAATACTCCAAAATTAATAAAGTTTCAGTAATGTTTCCTACACCTCGCATTTGTTAACAGTGACAAATAACATTTATAAAAAGGCCAAATGATCCAGCAAACTAGTCATTTATGACTGAAAATACTTCAAGATCCTTCCAACTGTGTCATAGTTCTTGCTACGCATGCTAAAGTTCACTTCTCCATGTGTTCACCATTTTACCCTAAGATACAGCATCTTTCTGAAAAATGTATAACTTTTGATTTTGCAGCGTCACATATTTCTTCTTTTTTGCCTGGAGCAAGGAGGCTGCCTCCTAATTAATATACAAAGAACTCATCTTACCCAGTGGAAACTACTTATAGCCATTCATTCCCTGATCACACTGAAACATATCCGTAGGTAATGTGGCTTGGAGCTATAAAAATTAAAACTGCAATAATTATAAAATCGGAATCTTTGCTACACGTGAAACAGCCTAAAAATAACTAGAAATTTTATTTGTGTTGTTGGAGAATAATGTATGCCTCTATTAGAAGGTGAATATGACTTAATTATTTGTAACTCTTTGGTTCATTACTGCCACACATTGACCTAATTAGCTATTAATAATTAGGCTTCTTCTGATTTACCATCAGCTCAAATCCAACAAGAGAATTCAAGGCCTTGTACAAGGCTCAGTGGACAAAGTGAATGTCAAGTTGACTTAACCAAGCTACGAGAGTCAGAAAAGTGCATAGAAAGAGGGAGGAAGGAGAAAGAGGGAGGGAGAGAACAGGGAGAATGTAATTGAAAAAGAAAGTAGGTTAAGTCAGACTGATGGAAGGTCTAAGCAAGAGATTAATTGCACCCTGTAAAAAGAGGAGAAAAAGCAAGTAAGAGTGACAGGAAAAAAGTTAGAAAACTAAATAAATGAAAGTGCATGGAAAGTGAGGCTGGCAGCTGGTAGAAGAAGAGGAACAGTAATCATGATGTGATTTACAGGCAAATTATTATACTCAAACCCATATTCCTTACACGCTATAGCAGTCGTATGGATATACTGAGTAAGACCTCTTTTGATCTAAAATCTCATGTTTCTGTTCAAATAAGGTAGGGAGGGTTTTCTTTTGGACCTCATTTGCATTTGAAACATGCTATAAAGCCTCTGCACAGATGTTACCATTAAAATTTAAATATTAAATATCTTCTGTGACATAAACCTGTTCATCTGTAAGTATTTGTTCTACTTTTTCTTTTGTATTACTTTCAACAGGCCTAAAAAACAAAGATGGAAGCCAATTAGTGCACTTTCAAGCACTCAAATGGACAGCTTTCTGATTTTGTTAATTGTGTACAGGTTGATGTGAAAATACTGCCAAGCACCTGGCTTGGCTCCATTAATATTGGAGTAACCCCAATGAATGAGAGGGAAGGTTCTGATTGGTGTTTGTGCTTATGCATCAAACAAATGTTCTGATTACATAGAGGTTCTGGCTAACAATTTAACCACTCAAAAATAGAAAACAGGGTTCATCCCAGATTGTGTTTGATTTGGGGAGGAAAGTATGGACCCAAACTGAAGATATTGCCAGCCAGGAGAAGGAACACTCTTAACGAGCTCATAAATCCTTTCATTACGCCCTCTGTGGACAAAGCAGAATATGAGAACCCGGGTAGAAGTGAGTCCATCAACATGGCTGAGGTCACTGACGTAGTTAAAAAGCTTGTTGCCAGGTTTTTTTCAGGTAATACATGATATGTTAAATTATCATATTTATCTTTATCAGGGAAAAAATGATCTTGATAAGAATCGTGATTTCTTGTGGTAACAATAAACTCTAATTGATGATGTTTACAAACTCAAAAAAAAAAAAAAAAAAAGATCAAAAGATGATTAACTTTTTTTCACACTGCTGGTTCTGTGAGACTGTGCTGTGTAGCTGCACAACAACACTTAATGTAAATGTTGTACTGAGGTAGCATTTTTGATAATTACTATGTTTATTCTTAGAGCAGCATTTGTGTTTTAGGGCCTAGGGTTATTGTGCTTATTGCCAAACAAACTGCACAAGGTGATAGAATTACACACTTAAATTAAAGTGTCATTTTAGATATTTTAATTGTCCTAAAATTAAAATGATAAAATCACACATATAATGTGTTTTTATATATCAGCCACATTAAAAAAAAGGAGTCTGTGCAACTGCTACAGTGTAGGTCAGAAAACAGAAAATATGGGAAACACTTACTTAAATTAAATAATTATTGAACTTAACAAGGTACTCGTCTGATTGGGTTCAAGAATTAAGCATGTGACTCTGACATTAAGAATAAACTGGTACTTTTTCTCCAGAAAGTGGTTTTTAAAAGATAAGAAATTAGGTTGTAATCTCCATAGAAAAAATCTCTGACATGTTAAACACATTTCAATATAAGAAGTTTAAACACAAACCTGTAAATGTGCCATCACAGTTATAATCATTTAAAAGTGTGTTGATTTGTGGCAGAAATTGTTTGTAGATGTGACTTTCAGATATGTAAATGGTTATTTTACATATAAACCTTTCATACAACATTCTCAGATATTTAAGGAGAGAGAGCACATTTTTTAAACATTAAAAGTTTTAGGTGTCTATGTTTAGGTTTAGGTTAGTGTTTTAATCTGAAAATCTTAGTTGCACCACAGTCACAGCCTCATCAGTTCCTTCATTGCTGTCAATCCTGAACATACTTAACAATTTAAAGCTTGAAGAAATATAATAAAAGTTTTAGGTGTCTATGTTTAGGTTTAGGTTAGTGTTTTAATCTGAAAATCTTAGTTGCACCACAGTCACAGCCTCATCAGTTCCTTCATTGCTGTCAATCCTGAACATACTTAACAATTTAAAGCTTGAAGAAATATAATAAGATGGGAAATAACTATACCCATGGATTTCATAATGATATTGCATAACAAACTGTTTTTAAAAATGCCCAGAACCTACTTAACGGAGCAGAGCTCTGAGAGTTAATTTACTTAAACCATTGATCATAAAATTATTGGAAGTTTTCTTTGGTCTCACCTGTCACATTTCTTCACCAACATTCTGCCTCTTACTTGGAAAATTAACCATAGAATTATGTTTATATTCCAGAAATGCATCTGTAAGAGAGACTGGCAAGGAGAGAGGAAGGAAATGGATCTGTTTGAAAGTCTTTTTTTTTTTTTTTTAACATATGTGATGTACCAAACACATGTAAAACAACCACACTTTCTTTTTTTTGTGCAGAAACTTTTACAGAACAAAAGCAAACAAACAAACAAAAAAAAACCAAAAAAAAAAAACAGATGATGCAGCTGAGCTAAATGTCATATTTAAATCTCATTGGTTTAAAATGACAGCTACCAAGAAAGAATGTCACATTTTGTTTAATGCCTGTTGCCTGAATCCCTTGTGTCTCTTCTTTAGTCACTCATTTTACATTTCTGGGCTTAGATGCAAAGAATAAACACTAGAAAGAAACCAAGGATGAAAGAACTGAAAAATGAAAAGACTTGAAGTTTAGCTTTTTCTTTTCACTTTTGTTTACTCCTTTCTTTGCGACACAGACTCCTATTGTTCCCACATACACTGTCCAATTGCTGTCATCTGAACTGGCTCCTTTATGCTGCAGAAGATCCGGCTGCAGCCTGTGGACAAAAATTGTTTTTCATCTGCAGTGATGAATTTGACTTTACAGTCTATGATAGTGTAAAGCTTTGTGTAACAAAGACCCTTCTTTCAAACATAACATAATACAAACATGTATGATGGATGTGCTGAAGCCAAGCAGACATTTCACAACAGGCCAATACTTCTGCTGGCATGTTAGGATCCTCATGCCCATCACTTTTCAGTTCAATGATCCTGATTTCAGACATCATTTATTAAATTCTCTTCTTGTCCCTGAGGTAATCTAAGTTGAGCAATGTGAATAATCCAAGAAAGGAAATTTCAGATTTATTTTCATTATGCACATACTATGGTTCAGTTTAATCTTAGTTTTTCATCTTAGCACATGGACAAGTGTGCACACAGAAAAAGGTTAATATCTTTGACTGCACTGAAGTTAGTGCTCTGTTAAATAAAACCTTGTTGGCACAGTAGAGTTGGCTTCCTCATTATGATGATTTTCAGATTGTAATAGACACTCAAAATTCACCAGAAGTGACTGCATTGTTGTGTAAATGAATTCTGGATCTGTTCCAGTCCCATCTCTACTTCACTCCACTCCATGGAGATGGATGGGTGTTGACTATCAACAGAGGGCTTTAGTTTGTGATAGCTTCCAGAAGAATAATTACCCAACATGGCTTATTGGCATGACTGTTGACAGCAGAACAATGTTGCCAGCAATGGAGCTGATGTGAAATCTGTTATCTACTTCTTTTTCACTCCATCCATTAGGTCCTTGTCTGTGTGTCTGTCATTTTCTGCCAGTCTCTCTGTATGCATTCTTGTTTTTTTTTTTTTTTTTTTTTTTTTTTTTTTTTTTTTTTTTTTTTTTTTTTTTTTTCTTGCTTGCTCTAAAGGGTATTGTGTATCTGTCTCGCTGTATGATTTTGTGTCTGGCTCTTTGTCCATTTTTCTGCTTCCATCCTTCCCACCATGCTTCTGAACTAAGCAGTAAGCAGCTGTAATAAGCTTGGCTGACTGGTCCCTAACTAGTAAAATCATGACACTCTCAGCTTGAAAATTGAAAAGAAGCTTTCATAATTGGATGTGCTGAGTCGTAGTGTTCTTCACTAGTTTGGGTAGTTTTATGTGCATATTTTATTGTACATTCATAAATGTTTAATATGTACACACGGGATACATTGCAGAAACTCATCTTGTATTAGAGGATAAACATGCACCTTTTTGCAAGGCAGCAAAGACAAAGAACAATAATGAACACTTTAGAAATAAAATATAGAACACTACACTTTTGCAGGTTTTTTAAACCAAAACTTGAAACAAAAATTCTAATTTTGTCAACTCTATTTCATTAAGCATATTCTATTGTACACATAATGGAGGAACATGCACAGTTTTTAATTTTTTCTTAAGAAGTTTTTGAAAATCAAAATCTCTTTATCAAAATTCTAGTAAAAAATATGTTGAAAAAGCAACAGAATATGTGCATAGCAGCTTTACTAGCCAGTGGCTTTCAAAAGGTCACTACCTTTTGAAAGCCACTGGCTAGTAAGCTGACATTATTATTTATTACCCCAATCGAGGTGTGAAAACATCTTAAAGGGCAGCCCATGTCAATAGAATAAGCACAAGTTGGTTGGAGAGAAAGATGCAAGAATACACTTTTGTCTGAAGATTCAATCATGTCAGCATGCTGAATGGTTGAAATGGCTGACATGGCAAGAGACCTGGCCCTATTTTCAGATTTTTCCAGCAAATAACTATTTTACCCCTTAAGAGTACTCATAGACAGATTATCGAGCATTGAGTTTACAGCCTGAAATAGTCAGGCAATTGTGTGGAAACAGAAAAAGCAAAATGGTGACATCATGGCAAAAGTAACTTACCCTGTCCTTATGCAGTAGCACATAAAATTGTACTCCTTTTATCTCAATAAACCTGCAGATCTATAGTAATACATTTACTTTATATGAATTAAAAGATTGAGTGTTTTATTAAATAAACCCAAGTAAAACACTAAGCTACACTAACATGTATGGCAAGATTGGAAATGGTGTGAGAGGAGCTTAATCCTTATTTAGTTGACTAGCTAACTGTGTTTTTAATATCTTGGTGGTGTCTCCACCAACACAAATCACATTTTATGCACCAGGAGTAGTAAGCTATTATAGTAACACTATAAACAACCCATGAGGTCCAGCTGCTAAAGTGTAGATAGTGTTTCTGTGTTATAGCTGAAGTAATTTAGCACAGAAAAAGACTTTATCCAAATTTAAAACCATACTTTTAAAGAAGTGTTATTTTTATGACTTGTTTGAAATAAAAGATTACATAGACTGAGAATCCCCTTGTCATTAGGCTTTGATGAACTGTGCAGAAGCAGCTGTTAATGTCCTTGCTTATTTTAGCGAATAGAAATCATTGTCCTTTATCCCTATTCTCTGTTTGCTCTGATGTCTTGACCCCTCAGTCATGTTTTCAGTTTTCAAGCATTTTCTCTAAATCTTTGGCCAGGATGCAGATGTGTAGACTGGTATTATGTGATTCATGAGAGTCTCTCTCTATTTTTCTCACTTTATTTTTTTAGACTCTGCAATTGTCAACGGTGTGTACTGGTCGGAAGCCCTGAACAAGGTGTTTGTGGATAACTTTGAGAGGGATCCCTCGCTTATCTGGCAATACTTTGGCAGTGCTAAGGGCTTTTTCAGACAATATCCTGGTGAGTGCGTGCCTTATTTTTATAAGAGGAAATGCATGGGGCTGAAAAGAGAAAGCTGAGGAAGTTTATAAAGATTAGTTTGCATGCAAATGGGAAGGTGAAACAGAGTAAAAAATTTAGGTGTAATTATTAGAAATAAAAGAAACAATTTAGACAATATTATACAATTCATACTTTTTTAAAAGCAGTGAATGTTAGAAAGTCAGTGGAAAGCTACTGTTTTTTGGTCTTTGAAACATCACCTCCTCCTTATTCTGACAAACAGAATAGAACACCTGAGGTCCGGAAATGGACAGCTTTTTTATATTTCTCTGGATACCTCCAAAGTACTCGATGAAAACACAGAGAAGAAAATGTCAAATTTTGTTTTAGAATCCATCAACGTCCTGAATTTCAAATAAAAATGCTTTCTACCTTTTGAAGAAATTATCCTAATGGAAACATCTTGAAGTGGCTTTTTAGAGGTGTTCAGAGTGTTTCTCAATGCTGGTGACAGGGAACAATTTTAATTTTTATCTGCATATCTGAAAATGTACGTAATAAAATATGCTTTTACGATTTTTGGCAATTTGAAGGTCAAAAACAGATTGCTGCAGGAGGTAGTTGTATGAAGACAGTCATGAATGTTCCAAAAAAATGACAGTAGAGGTAGATGGAAATATTTATAACACAAACTAACACAACTGATTTGTTTTATTTTTTATTTTTAATATTCAATGCTTTTATAGGAATCAAATGGAAGCCAGATGAACATGGAGTTATAGCTTTTGACTGTCGGAACCGAAAGTGGTATATCCAGGCGGCCACCTCTCCAAAGGATGTGGTGATCTTGGTGGATGTCAGTGGCAGCATGAAAGGCCTGAGACTGACTATTGCCAGGCAGACGGTTTCCTCCATTCTAGACACTCTTGGAGATGATGACTTTTTTAATATCATTGCTGTAAGTACAGACTTAAGACCAATATTTTTCTTTAAAATCCAGTTAACATCCAAGAAACTGTCACAGCTGAAAGCCTACCTGGAGCCCATTCATCCATTTTCTGTACTCCTTAAATCCTTTTAAGGGTTACAGTTAAAGTAAGGGAGTTAACGTCTTTCCAAACAAATAAACAACAATGTACAAAAATACTCACATGGAAGGTCAATAAGAAGTTGCCAAATACCCCATATTCATGTTGGATTAAAGGCAGAAGCCAGAATACCAGGAGAAAACCTATGCACGCATGAGAAGACCCAAACTCCACCCAGAATGGAGATGTGAAGTAACAGTGCTTAACACCAGATTCACCACATTGCCCTCAATCTAAACTTTTAATACTAAAGTTGCCCATGAACAACTTCAAATACATAAGTCTGAACCTTAAAAACCATTTTGGGGAACACATTTCTCCTCATGAGTAACAGTTCTCATAAGTTTTATCAAGTTAACTTCTTAGTTCTCCCAAAAATATTCTGACCCAGTTAACAAACAAGCTTATATACACACAATAAGACATGCTCATCTTTATCTTTTCCTTTTCAGACTATAAACATGCTTTAAAAATTAGCTTTCTTTCCTGTCATGCTCATAACTAATTAATCATCATTTGAATGAAGATTTGAAATGCAAAAGAGACAGACTTAGTTGTTCCCTGCCTTTGGGAATCTTAGCAATTGTTATCGTTTATTCAGGCTGATGCAGTACTGCTGTACATACACATTTGATGTTCAAGTTTTGGCTGAACAGAATCATAAGCAGTCAGATTTTTGTAATATCTCCATCTGGAAAGGAAAGAAGCGTATGAAAATGTGTTTGTGTTTTAAAGATGACATTCAGATTTTTTTATTGAAACTTCAACTGGAAATGGTAAAATCCTGATCTTAGCACAAATATAGACATAATGAAGTCACTTCTCTTTTTACAGGTGAACACAGATTTCAGTGACACTTAATATGCGTATTATCATAATTAGAAAATTATTCTGTTGGGAAAAAGAACAGAGAGTTTGAAAAGATATGTAAAAATAATTTCTTATTTTAACAGATGAGTTTCTCTTTGCTATTTCACAAAACCAATTTTTTTTTGCACATCCTATCATGGCATTATTTTCACTGAAGTGTCTGAAGTGATAGAGTAAATTATATACAGTCTTGAGAGAAAACAATCTTAGGCAGTGTGAGGATGTATTGCACTTTGCAATAAAAACACATTCTCAGTCCAAAACTTCTCACATGCAGCACACACAGAAACAGATTAAAGCACTATTACTGGCTTGGAGAAACACAATTCAATTGTCTTCCTGGGACTTTGAAGTTTAGTTCATAGTGATGCATTAAATGGTATTATCGCAGAATAGCAGGCATTGGTTGGAGTGTGTGTTATGCAATGCATGCATTTGTGCTTGTCTTAGAGATGAGTGAAGTTTCTTGCTTTATAATCCATATTTTAAACATTTAACAATTTGTCATTTAAGCCGATTTAAAGTTTTTAAATGAATCGCTTTCATAAATTCCCTTTGTGTTTCTCTAGTACAATGAGGAATTGCATTATGTGGAGCCATGTCTAAATGGAACCCTGGTTCAAGCAGATGTCACCAACAAAGATGTGAGTAATTATTGTTGGTGCTGTTTAACTTGAAATTGTTCATAGATTAGAATTTCTGGTGCCAATTTAAAGCAACATAAAATTCGGTTTTGGGCGTTCAGAATAACAACTTCATATCTATTTTAAGAAGGTCCTAAATCTAAAATTGCTGTTTTGATTTAAAATTGTTTTTGCTGTCATTGTAAAGGCAGGAAATCCAGAATAAAATATACTTATGGAGGAATAAGTATACATTGCATATAGTGGTGAAATGAGGAAAGATCCACCTCCCCTTCTTTCTGCTCTGTGTTTTGAGTACAGGCACACAGTGATGATGTCAGAGAAGATAACATGTACACAGTGAAATACTACATTTTTTTTTAGACAGGTTAAAAAAAAAGAGTTTAAACATGAGGACACCGGTGTCCTCATGAACCCATTGACTAAAATGGAAGCGTTTTGAGGGTGACAGTTAAGGGGTTAAAAACATTTTAAAATATAAGGCTAATTAAAAAACTGATGTTCTTTAATTAGCCTTAATTTTGTAATATAGGATTACGTATACTGCAATGCTTTCTTTTGAGTAATTAAAGTCATATATCAGATCAGATCATCTGTGCTCTCTAGATCAGTTGAGACACACATTAGTACTTAATTTTTTATTTTTTTTTTTTTTTTTTTGCAAAAATCCAGTGTTATTTAGTCTGGGAAAAAAAACAGCCCCTTGTTCTACGCTTTGCTTCGTACAGAGGGTCTGGACTCTTGGCTATTGAGAAATGATTGCTTCCTGCAGGGATGGACTCTGTTGAGGTTTTAAATTTTACCCAATCGCTAACATTTGCCCATGATGTATGTAATCCACCAGTTCGACGCTATCAAGCTTACCAGAAATTACTTGCGCAGTAAACAACCATCCTCCATTGCGAAGAGAGACGTGCTGAGCTGAATGAGATGGCTGTCAATGTTAATTCAGTATTTGGAAGTGTGGCCAACATGGACTGAATGGCTTCGTTCTCTTCCTCCGCTGCCATTGCTAAAACTACAGGCAGACTACAATTCTAAAACAGCACAGAAAATCAATGTCATCGTTCACAACTTCTTCTTCTTCTGTTCACTGATTGGCCTGGTTGAAATTCTACCAGAGGAATCCAAGTCAGTGGGAGAAAACCCACACTGTGCTATGAAGTTAAATTCGAATTGAGTGGAATTGCGGAGGAAGGCAATTACCAGCTAAGTGTTACTGAAATGTTGTGCAAATTATGAAGAATGCTGTATATTTAAGAGTAACCCAGTGCAAGTTTGCATTATGAGTTTAAGAGTGCTGATTGGAAGTTTAGGATGCATTTGTAAGGATTTCACAATGTTTTAAAGAAATCAGATCTAATTTCTCCTTTGTTAGTTTCCAGTCATTCTGTTTTTCTTCATTAATCAAGCACAACAGAGTTATTTACTGTGAGAGGATGTAATACTTTCAATGCTGCATGTGCAGGTGGGAAAAAAATGTTCTCTGCATGTATTTTGATGAGGTTGTTAGTTTCTGTTTACCTTATTGTGACGATATACTTATGAATATGGATTAGAACTGTGTGTTCAGGATTGTGTGTTTAATGTAGTTGAGTCAACCTGCCTAAGAGAAGAACACAGTGTGCACCAGCAGATAAGGCTAATGTCTTTTACTTTAGCAGAGGACTGAAAGCAGTTGTCCCAGTGAAGGTTCCAAATTTACACATCTGTCTTTTAAAAATGTGTGGTATTTTGAAGCCACATTTTTACTTGGTAAAAAGTACTTCAAATCATCATATTTTCATGTGACAAAAATTCAGCAGTCCAAATTGCCTAAAATACTCACAGATAAGTAGGTCCAAAAGCAAGCTTTAAAATATGTCTAACACTTGTGGTTAATTAAAACCACCCCATAATACTCATAATACCTCATCCTGCAGAAATTAGAGCACCATAATCTAAATAAAGTATTGTCATGCTTTTTGTTGCACTGTGGTAATCTCATTATATCTTGTGTTATTAATTCAAAACACTCTCCCATCCAGTCATGTTCTTTTCATCTTCCCTAAAACCTCACTTTTCACTAAGCTGTTGCATGTTTAAAGATGTGATATTACAAGTATTACAAATGACATGTGAAGGTGTGAAACTCCTGTAAAAGTGCAGCCAGTATTTTTAGATGGATGAGTCAGGTCTAGCCCTGAGGTGCAAAAGGGGCTAAAGTGATTTTCCCCTAAACCTAGGAATTGGTGGTGCCACACTTGACTGCAAACATCTGAGAAATTTTCATCAACTCTTCTTTCCAGAATTGTTTTAATTGATCCAAATTGGAGGAGTTTCACATTTGAGCGATAACCTTTTAGAGAGTAAAGGTGTCCTTGTACATCAACAGTATGCATCCAGTTTTTTTATATGGTATGCCTAAAAAGCCAAGACTGTTCAGTACACTGCAGAAGCCCTTGGAAGCGGCTTGTGCCTTAGTTGTCTCGTGGCTATTCTCAAAGAGCCATCCTGCTGTTCCAGCTGCTGAACCGATTCTTGGACCGGTCTCTGAACATTATTTTAGAATCTGAATGAGCCCGATCAACTCACAATAAGGTCAGAGTTTGAATTTTGTCTGGGCTGGATAAGGTAGTTAAATCATATGCTGTGATCTGTTGAACTGATTTCCATCTAAAGCAGAGTTTAAAGTAGCGTTCGTCTCTCTCTCATTCACTTTCTCTTTCTATTTTTTACTCTTTTTGCCTTACACACATTCACTTCATTATTATATAGCGCCATGTCCCAAAGCCACGATCCTTGATCTAACTTAAAGTTAGGCCTGAGCACATGGTCGAGTTTTATGACTCTTTGTTTCAAAGTGGGGGGCACATCTGAGTCTGGATATCATCTCAGGCTCGGACACTTGCCTGCATCACCCTCCCTTTTCTTGTGTCTCCTCTTCATCCTCATATGTCTTACTGAGCGGTGATATCACTGTATACTTGTGGTTGTGCTGATTTTTTTTCCCATTGTTTTCTTGTTTTAATTTGTTAATTAGCTTAGTTAATTAGTTAATTAGCATTGTCTGGCCTGGTGTGCAAGGCTGCGAGTTATTAGGGCTTGAAGTGACATACCGTGTCATGCCAAGGTAGTTATTCCTGACAGAATTTGTGTCCCCTGTATCGGCACGACAGGCCTTGCTTTCCCTTGTATTGATTCACTGATTTAGAAAGTTCCCCTAGACTTTTAGCATCTAAAACCTTTCTAAAATGTCTATGCTCTAATTTTTTTTGCATTAAATTTGGTACAGTAAATGGTCAGCTCATGTACTGTTTAGTAAAGGTTCTGGATTGCAACTGCATACTTTCAAAGGGATATTCACATCACAAAGTGTATTTTTTTTGGCTTTTTTTCCCATTTTTCACTGTGTCCCATATTGCTTTACTCTCACTCAGTAACACAACTGTTGATTTTTAGACCTCTAGAGTGTTCTCTGGAGTGTTACCTTTATATTGATACTAGAACCATTCAAATAAACGTTGTAGTTCCTGCAATACATTGAATTAACTTTTGAGCAGATCTCTAAAAACGATGCCTAGGGATTAAGGGGTTAAATGTAAAAGGTTTATACAAAAAACTATGCATAAAAACACATAAAGGCTAATACAATTTAAAATGACACAAAAGTTAAAAGATGGGGAAAAAGACAAGATTATACTGAATGAACCAAATGAAATTCTCTACAAGTAAAAAAGATGATGTAATATAATGTCATATGTTAGACTCTTCATTTGACTTGGTATTGGATCACTGTTCACGCTTGCTAATTGGATTTAAAACAGGCTGATGTTCTCATATCTCTACACTTAAACTGCTTCTTTTTATTAACAAAAAGTTCTTTTTCTGCCTTTGAATGCATTTATCAGAAGTGCATCAGTCTCCATGTTGAGATGAGTAATTTGCCATAAAATCAAAACCAAGCGCCTTGGCAAACTGCATTTGAAGATAATTTGTTCATTCACACGGATATACTTACAGCTAGGCAGATCTAACTAACCGCAGTGATCACTTTGAAGAGTTAAACATGTCTGCTCTCTGAAGAATTTGATGTCCAACACACATTTCAAGTCATTGTGGTGCTGCACAAAAGCTTTGGTATATTTAGTATTGCACTCACACTCATGCATCTTGAATCTCTCTCAAGCATGCACACATTTTCTGTCTGCCACTTAAATACTCTGCTGGATTTAAGAACATCCTGCTGTGTTCTGAAAATCACTTCGATCTTTATGCACAGGCAGTCACAGGTGCATGCACGGGCAATAGGTAAAGCTTCCTATGCTTCAGGGAATGGTCTTTTGTTGGAACCGATCAACCTTTTATTGGCACCCACAGAAAGGTTGTCTTTTTGACGTAAGAGAATGTTAGAAGAGACACTGTGAGTTTTTCTGTGTACATGTGTACATGTTCTTGGTGTTTATGTGTGTTTGCAACTGCACAGTTGCTCCCTTCTGAACATACTATATGTTCTTACACATCTTACTGACCCCTGCTGAGTGTGAGAACACTTTCTTTTGTCAATCATTGAAGAAATGAAAACCAGGAAAATGGTATTTGAAAAAGTGAAAAAAAGAGAGAGAAGTTAAGGAAAGATGAAAGGCTTTGAGGATCATGACATAGATAGGGCATAAAAGAGGTCTAAGGTGCTCATGCACTAGAAGACCTGACATGGCATGACATCGCATGTAATGTTTTTTATTTCCCCCCCCAACATGACCTAGAGGTGTGGATGAAGGTGTATTCACTTATGTGGGTGGAAATGAGTTTACACTATCTCTAGGGAATATTGAAAATTAAATATCTACAGTGCTTTGTAACAGTGTATATATACTCCTTTAACTTTTTCACTTTTTGTCACATTACAGGCAGTGAGTTCTTTGTTTATGTCAGCATGACCTTAAATCCTCCTTCTCCAAACTTTATTTTTGCAGCATTTCCGGGAGCACCTTGATAAGCTGTTTGCTCAAGGCATTGGTATGTTGGACATAGCTCTGACGGAGGCGTTCGATCTTCTCAGTGATGTAAGTGACTCACCGAGGAACATTATTTACGCCCACGCACACAGACACACACTCACCTAAACAATGATTTTATGCTAAAATTTAATTAAGACTTTAATTAATAGCTAAGTTCATAGAATCAGTCCAAAAAAAATGAATTAATGAGTAAACAAGGTACTTGATGACTCAGATTGTTGTCATTAGGAACCAGCAATTAATCAAATTTGTATGCAAACAAGTAAAGAGTCACATATGCGGTTATAAACTTGATCTGTATAATCAAATCTGTCCAGCAATGATCTGTTTAAATATTCTGCAATACCAACAGCAGTTATATGTGTGTTTTACTGCAATTTTACATTTGTAAAACATTCTCATTAATATCCTTACGTCCATAGTACTATGTACATTATTGTGTTTTGCTTGCTTCTTTGTTACAATTCAAATTTATACTTTCCAGTAGGGAGGAAGTTGGTAATATGGCCATTAAGTGATTATAGAGATTTAAGCTGGTTATACATAGTCCTCCATCATCGGGACGGTGGTAGTGTGATGGACTGGGGCTGATTGGTTGCCAATTTGCTGCTTTGGGTCCAGGATGATTTTCCATAGTGTTGTTGAATTAAAACAGCAAGAGCAAATACTTTTTCACAGCATTATATAGGTTAAAAAAAAAATTCTCTTAAGATTCAAGAACTCTGTGTCATTTTCTCTCTGATTCCAGTTTAATAAGACTGGGAGGGGCAGTGAGTGTAGCCAGGCCATTATGCTGGTAACAGATGGAGCAGTCGATACATATGATGCCATCTTTGAGAAGTATAACTGGCCCGAGAGGAAGGTAAAGTAACTCTATATCTTCTTATTGGAAAATATATTCACCCAGAAAAAAACTGGCATAGTTTTTATGTAACCTTTACTCAAAGATTAAACTGTTGTAAATAAAATTATATATATTTTTATTAGTGTGGAAGTATTTGACCTGTGAAGTCCAATGTAATCTTACATAAGTTGTGTTGGGGTATTGTGAACTACTCTACCTGTTTTCATTTATAAGGAAAACTGTATTTTTCTTTTATTTCTTTCATCTTAGCAGTCTTGAAAGTCTTTTTGTTAAACTACTTTAGTCCTTTTGGTGTGCCTTTTAGTCTCCAGGCTTGCTTTTGTGTTTCTTTAAGTGAAGAACAGCTTCTGTTTGGCTGCTGTGCCAAAAAGCTTTTATTAATGAAGTTCTGCTATGATCATTGCCGTACTGGAAGTTCCTGCAATCTCCACTATGGAGCACTCCAGCTCAGTCAAAATGAAGTACAGGTTTTTATTCAAATACATGTTACAAAAGATTTGTAAACACATTGCTTCCTTGTGTAACATGCTCAGAAAATAAAATAAATCAGCCAAGACATAAAAAAGACAATTGTGGACCTTCACCTTCAAGTTTGGTTTATCCTTGGGTACAATTTCCAGATTCCTGAAGGTCCCACATTCATTTGTTCAAACTATTATATGCAAGTGTAAATACCATGGGAATGTCCAGCCTTTATACCTACCAGGAAAGAGACAGGTTCTATTTCCCTTAGATCAATGTGTTTTGGTGCAAAATGTACATATCAACCTCGAAACAAAAGCAAAAGAGCTTGTCAAAATGCTGGGTTGTTAAAGCTTGTCAAAAAAATCTTTATCATAACACTGCATTTATATTTTTTGCATTGGTTTAAAAACCAATGTATAAAAGGATGCCTTTAAGAAAGTTTCTCAACTGAGAGCTAAACCGTACTAAACAAGCCCTGAGGAAATTGTAACTCTCCAGCCTCAGGCATATCCCAACAAATATATAATGAGTGCTCTTAAATGTTCACACTCGGGCAGTTAGTAATAGAGTGCCGAAGACTACTAGATGCATGTATTAATGCATATCTGTGTGTTTATTAATATTAATAACATAAATGTATTTTGGCAAGTATAAATATTATATTTATTGTGTCTGTCTATCATTGTCTGCATAAAAAGTGCTTCCAGCACCAGCACCTTCCCCTCCCACCAACTCTTGCCTCAAGGCTCAACAGCAGTGAGTGGAGAGGGACAAGGCTGCAATATAGTTCCATTTAGAAGAACCCCACTGATAATAGAAGTCTTCAGTCTTTGTCACTCTCTTCAATGTGTTTCGCTCACCCTCTCTCTTCCTCCACCGCTGCTTTTTAATGGCTTTTTTCCTAGGCGGCTTTACTGCCTCACCACTGTATGGCATCATACTACAGCTTGGCTTTGGAAAAGATGAATGCAAATAAGATCCTGAATACCTTTAAGGAAATTACTGATTTATTCATGAACTATTTGCTGCTGTGAAAAACATTGTTAGTGCTTTAAGTCTAAAATACAAAAATAAAATGAAGAAGCTTCAATCCATGTTACCCATGATTAGTTTTCTTTTTTTCAAAATGAAATGTGACATTTAGATATCTTAATTTCTGAAATATTTCTCCAGGAATAATAGATAAAAATGCTATACAAATGATTTAAATATCCTTTGAAATAAAAAAACTTAAAACATACTTTTCTGATGACATTACGGATACATTATATCAATTTTTTAATCCTGATGCTTTTAATATCTTGAGGGATTCTAAAAATCAGATCGGGGAAAAAATACTTGGAGTTCCAGTCAATCCACTGACTTCTGGTCACCCAGAAGTGGTTTGTTAGTCTCCACCTGTCTGCGATGTCTGCATCTGTCATTTCTTCCTGCTATCACTTGTGAACAAACCACCAACCAGTCTTCCTGGGTGAGAATATTATGAAAAGTTACTTTTGAAAGTACTTTGAAAGCACTAAGAAATATGAGATTATATCAAATGAGCACCGCAAAGAACATGAAGAGCTCTGTTTAGAATAGAATAAATTTTGTTTTTCCATTCTGATATGAACATAGATGACCATGTATTTAAATTCTTTCTGTCTGCTGTGTAGTAAATCTTAAATGCAAAAATGTATGTATGCCATTAATCAGATGAGAAATGCTGACATGATCTGTTAGTCACTTATTTCATCCATCACCTAGGAGCACAGCCTTTTGATTAATAAAATCCTAAAACCTGATTTTCTGTCAGATTTTCATTTGATATGTTTCACTTAAACTGAGTTCTTTTACCAGTTGAGAAAGAAAAACAACAATATGAAAGTCAATACACATATACTTTTAGCATGCTCACTATAATATCTGAACAGATAAGTGAGTCTGCGGTTTTACTTTAGGTATTCTGATGTGAGTATTTCTGGTTTTGTCTGTGTTCATGTTTACATATAGATCTGGATATTTCCCTACCAAATCATAATTAAAATCACCAACAAAAACAATTTAAAATAAGACTGGAGTGTGACATCTCTGGTTGGAATCCCAAAAATGGATGCGTCTAACAAAAATGAAGCTGAGCAGACAAAACAAGGAGAAAAAATTGGATTTTTTGTCTGCAGTTGAATAAAACTCAAACTAATTGGGTGTTTTAAGTTGATGTCATATGCTATACATCAGAGCAGTGTTTACCATCAACACGTTTGAAAGCTTCTGCTTTAGCACTGCAGATTTAAATTGTTGGTTGCGGTTGAAGATCACTAAGGTCTAAACAACAGTGACTACCAAAGAATTATTGTTTGACAGCTAAACCCACTCACAACAGAATAAGCTGCAGTAGGCCAGAGAGTACCAAGGGGTAACAGCAGTCACAGCAGTAAAATCATTTTGAAATTAGAAATATTCCTAAACTTAATCAAATACTTTTACTTCATATTATACACATATACATACATAAACAGAACCATTTTGTCTGAATGAAGAAATGCAATGAAAAGTTAGGCACTGAAGCCATAGCAGCTGTACCCCCAGAGGCTTACATCTGTGCCAATCTGGCAAAATTCTTTTCACACACTCATGCTCACACCAGGATATGTGGACACACCTGCCAGCTACACCTTCTGCTAGAGCTGTCAATAAATTTGGGTTTTGGCTTCAGAGAGATTGGGCATCTCCTGAGTGGGCTCGTAGATTTTAGATTTTGAATTGAAGTGCTACTAGTCAGGACTTACATCTGTTCACAAATACTACCTAAATATGTCATGTTTAAAGTCAGCACATTTATTTAAATAAAAACTATAAATGAAAATTGTAAATCCTTCATAGATCCATGTATTGCTCTAGTCAAATGAAGCCTTTTATGTTGACTTGACAGTGTTATCTTTTATAGAGTACTGTGCTGGCTTTTATCAAACCATGATCATAATGAATGACGGTAGCAATTTGCTTTCTTTCTTCAGGTTCGAATATTCCCCTACCTGATTGGTCGGGAGTCAGCCTTTGCAGATAATTTAAAATGGATGGCGTGTGCTAACAAAGGTGGGATCTTATTACTTTTTTCTCCTTGTGGTCACTTCTTGCATGTTTCCAAGAGAGAACTCATCTCTGTATTCAGTAGCATGGGTGAGTTTGTCAGTGCTCATCAGTATTAGCACTTCCACATGACAACAGGCAGCTGGTTGCAGTTGCACCAACACAACATGTCATGTTATTTCATTTTCCCCCAAGCCAAAAGTGCAATCAAAAGAATATACTATTTTTTGTAGCAGCATTGTGGGTGGTCACTTTTGTCTCAGTGCGAAGAACACTTTTCCCCAGCTTCTATATTTAGTCAGGAGGTGGCTGACAGACACGGTCTGCCTCCCTTTCCTCAGGCACATTAGATAAGACAATCTAGTCACAGATCACATAAAAGATGTATGTGTATATTTAGATGTATGTCTTCACTAAAGACCAGGGCAGCATTATGTGGAAGTGATATCAGAGAAGCAATCCAGTCAGTTTGAAGGTGTTAGTGGTGATGATGAGACGACTGTATTTGAATGTGTCATGCTGTATAAGTGTGTGTGAATGTCAGTTGATTATACATACAGTGACAGTCAAATCGCCTACAGTCTACAGTCTTCTTCTGTGTCACAAGAGATTTTAGCTTACTATATGTTCAGTTTGGTACGAACTGTAAGTAGTTTTGCAAGATAATACAAGCTTCTTAGCTCATCTACACTGAGTGGAAACTCAATTCAATATCTTTCTTGTTGCTTTTAAAAGGACAAAAGTGAATTCTTTTTGAAAGATTTTGTGGCATTAGTGGCCTTTATTCACTACAATTAGATGGGAAAGGGGCAGAGAGAGAAAGGAAGAAGACATGCAGCAAAGGTCCCAAGGTTAGGAATCGAACCCCAGACAGCTGTGTCGAGGAATAATACCTTCTATATATTGGGCTATGCTACAAACTGCCCCCAAAAATATGTTGTTAAGACTCTGGAAAATAATCTGTGCTTGAGTGTAAATAGTGAATGGTTTTCCATCAATGAGCCTTGACCCCTTTGCTGGTTCCCCATGGTTTCTTTTCTGAATCACCTTTGATAGATAATGGCCACTTAAATCAGGATCATCCTGCAGGTGTTGCAGTTTTTGGAAATTATTTGACTCAGTCGTTTAACCATCACAATTATCTTTGATTCCTATGAATTCCCATTTTATCTTCCTCTAACATATCAACTTTGATATAATATTGAATTGTTGCTTACTAGTTACCAACCATTACCAGATGCTATGATTTAGAAATACTCAGTGATATTCACTTTACATGTCAGTAGTCACATAGTTATGCCTAATCAGTGAATATACATTTCTCAAATGGATCATGTGTCATAAATGTTTACCTGTGTTTAAAAGCATATTTTTTGAGACTGTAGTAAGTACCTACTCTACACCAATAAAATTCACTCAGCTCTGCTGCTGTGTTTGATGCTAACTGGGCATAAGCTCACCTTTAGCTGTTTGTAGGCTACAAACTATTGTTTGTTGCCTGGTAATTCAGAATGGACTGGAGTGTGAACATGCATGATTGGTCATATACATTAAGTGCCTCTAGATGACAGTTGTTGTGCACTGGCAAAATATAAATAAATTGAATTGAATTGTATCACTTTGTCAGCCCTTTGATAGTCTAGTTAGGCTGTGCCTAAACATTCCAGATGGTTGGGATGGGCTACATTCTCCATGACCCTGAACAGGATAAAGTAGGTGCAGAAAATGAGTGTGTGAACACAATAAGGAGAAGTTAACCTTGAGGCCAACTTGCAAAAGTTGTCCATCCATTCATTCATCCATCCATTGTCTATACCCACTTCTCCTTGAGGGGGTTATCTCCAGCTGTCATTGGGCTAGAGGCAGGGAGCAGGTTGCCAATCCATCACAGGGCAACACAGAGACACATGTGACAGACAACCATACACACACACACACACACACACACACACACACACACACACACACACACACACACACACACACACACACACACACACAATTTGGAAAGACCAATTAACCTAAGTCAGAGTGCACGGAAAGATGCAAGGGAACAGTGCTACCAACTATGCCACTTTTCAGCCTGTTATCGCGACCTATATAACTTAATTCAAATAGTTCAACAGGGCTCTAGAGTGCAACCAATGTGGATTCCTCAATAGTGCACCTAAAACAATTCTGAGGTTGCACTGGTCCGATCAGTCATTCCAGGAAAAAAAAAATACACTTGACACTTGACTTGACTGTGGTTCAGAGACAGACATGCATTAGGTCTAAACCAGTGGTGTCCAAAATTTGGTCCTCGAGGGCCAGCATCCAGTATGTTTTACTTCTCTCCCAGGTGGGAGATATGCTACCTCCTCAGCATGTCAGTGTTCTGCAGAGGCCTGCTAATGAGCCACCATTTGATCCAGGTGTGTTGAACCAGGGAGAGAACTAATACATGCAGGATCACAGCCCTTGGGGACCGACTTTGGACACCACTGGTCTAAACCAATCAGAAATAGTGAAGGGCGGGAACCCCCTCTCTGATTGGCTGTGGTCTGGATATTCCTGTACATGTCGAGGTTGTGTGCTGCAGTCAAGAAGGCTAAGCTAGTGAGATAAACAGACTGAGGAGAAAATTTAGAAAAACTAAGGACTGAGCCATCTGAAAATCATGACCAATGCTCTGACATGAAGCCATCATATTTTCCACAGGGAAGCAGGATGTACCTGATTACTAAATAGATGTTCCTCGGCAGTCTGATGAGCGTACAAAAGTAAAGTACAACTTAAAGCTGCAAGCACCATTGAATGCCCCTGGGATTTGACTGGTGTTTTTTTTTTCAGTATCCCATCTCAGTGCATTCACTGACCCTGAATTACAATTTAAGCATCTTGGCAGTAGATGGTGGGATATGCAAGCCTCGAAAATTACATTGAAACACATTTAATTATGGTCTGTTGTGAAGGAGGAAAAAAACTGGATGAAAATTGGGTAAAAATTCCAAACTAGAAGTTATGGTACCTGGCCTGTACTTTTATAGCGCTTTATCTAGTCCAGAGGACTCCAAAGTTTAATGTAATCAATCATTCACCCATATACACACCCATTCACAATCTGAATTCATTCCTTGAGGTCTATTTCATAGTTCATTGTTGTGTTCCCCCTCCTATCATGATCTACTGTGTTTTTACTTCAGCTCAGATCTGGCCATATTCTGTTCATTCCCCTGTATTTATCATTGGTCTTGCCATATCAGTTTATTCATTTGTATTTAGTTTTTGTTTATTCTTGCATTTTATTCTTTGTGCATTTCTGTTTAGTTTTCATAGATTAGCTTTAGCCTTTCTTTGATTTATTATGTCCACTTTTGTTTCCCTTTTGTTATTAGTCTGCCTCCCGTTTCTTTTGTATTCACACCCACCAGTAATCTGCGCTAATGCCATTGACTTGCGCTACCTCATCATCCTCATGTGATTTACCTGATTTGCCACTCAAGCTCTTGATTTTTCATGCTTCAACCCCATGTCTTCATGCCCTGATTTAGATAGTTCATGACTCACTTCCATGTCCTGTTTTTCCTGTCCCTGAGTTTTGTAAGTTTTTGCTTATTAAAAAGAACAATCTGGATAAATCACTATTGCAGAATTACAGGCCAATCTCTAACCTTCTATTCATCAGCAAAATTACTGAAAAAGTTGTGTTTAAACAGTTAAACGGCTTCTTAATAATGACAAACCACTTTGATGTTTTTCAGTCCGATTTCCGTGCTCACCACAGCACTGAGACTGCCCTTGTCAAAGTATTTAATGATATCCACACAAATACAGACTGTGAAGAACCACAGAGTTGGTTCTGTTGGACCTCAGCAGAGCATTTGACCATGATATATTATTAAAGCAACTGGAGAGCTGGGTTGGACTGTCTGGTACAGTACTCAGTTGGTTCGGATCCTACCTATAGAACAGGGATTTCTTTGTGTCAGTAGGCAACTTCTCATCTCAAGGTTCAATCCTGGGACCCCTCCTATTTAATATTTACATGCTCCCACTAGCTCAGATTATAACAAGTAATAAGATTAGCTACCATAACTACGCAGATGATATACAGCTCAATATTACCATGTCATCAGGTGATTTTGAACCCATCCAAGCACTGAACAGATGCTTGCAACAAATCAATGCATGGATGTGCCAAAACATTCTTCAGCTGAACAGAAATAAAACTGAAGTTATTATATTTGGACCTAAAGAGGAACGATCAAGAGTCAGCACGCAGCTTCAGTTATTACAGCTAGACACTAGTGATCAGGCCCGAAGTCTGGGTGTAGTGATGGACTCAGACCTGAACCTTCAGAGACGTATAAAGACAGTTACAAAGTCAGTCTTCTATCACCTGAACAACATTTCCAGGATTAAAGGACTAATGTCCCAACAAGATCTAGAGAAACTCATCCATGCATTTATCTTTAGTCGCATTGATTACTGCAACAGTGTCTTAACAGGTTTGCCTAAAAGAATCAATCAGACAACTGCAGCTGATTAGAACGCTGCTGCTCGCATTCTCACTAAAACCAGGAAGATAGAGCACATCACCCCAGTTCTAAAGTCCTTACACTGGCCTCCTGTAATTCAGAGAATAGACTTTAAAATACTTCTGTTAGTCTATAAATCACTGAACAACTTAGCACGAAAATACATTAAAGACCTGTTGTCACTGTATCAACCTTCCAGACCACTGAAGTCTTCTGGTTCTGGTCTACTCTGCATCCCCAGAACCAGAACCAAACATGGAGAAGCAGCTTTCAGTTTTTATGCACCACAAATCTGGAACAAACTTCCAGAAAACTGCAAAACAGCTGAAACACTGAGTTCCTTTAAATCAAGGCTAAAAACCCACCTGTTTAGAGTTGCCTTTGATCAGTAGTAAGTAGAACATTGAACTATATTTACTTGATGATATTTGCTTGATGATCCTTATGATTTTGATGCAGTGGTATTTGCTCGATGATTTTGATAATTTGCTTCATGATTTTGATGATTTGGCTACATATTTGCTTGATGATTGTGATGTTTTTGATGATTTTGATGATTTGCTTATACTTGATTGATGTTTTTTATGATGTAAAGCACCTTGAACTGCCTTGCTGCTGAAATGTGCTATACAAATAAACTTAACGTCACTTAAATTTCTCACTGTTGCCTATCATCAGTGGCTGGCTGCACATTGGTTCGGCCTCTTCACCACTAAACTTGACGGGCTGCCAGAGTCCCTCTTTGTTTGAGTTGAGTGCGCTGGTTATGGAACAAGAGCGAACATGCATGTTTGGGGAGGAGGGGGTTTCCGCTTGTGCGTGCAGAGCTTCGGGGGAGCATTGATGGGGAAACAGACTGACATAACACCTGTTACAAAATGGAAAAAAGTCCCAGTATGCACTTAACGCTGGAAATAAGTGTGAGAAAAAGTGTCAAAAGTGATATTTATCACATAAACCTGTGATTTCCTGTTTAAATTGGTGGGACTAAATTGATGTCAGCAGATTAGGAAATAAGTGTATCTCATAGTCATGCCCACAGAAGTGTTTTGGTGCTTGTGTCATATATGGGTGTTATAGCAAATTTAACTCTATATATGTTTGGATGGTAAAAAAGAATAATCAGTTATTTCCTGCTGAACAGATGATATCTGTGTGATTTATAGCTGTTATCACTGTAACACCATATCGGATTATCTGGCTTTATAAAATAAAGAATAAGTCATTCATTAATTTTTATTAAGTGGCCTGACTCGTGATTTCATTTCTGAACTTTTTTTTTTTTTTTTTGCGTGAAAAAAATTTAAAAAATACCCAAATTAAAGGTTTGATTCTTGATTTTTCTTCCTTTTTTTAAATAATATTATTATTTTCTAATAATATTATATTATTAGATTATAATATTGAATCAAAAAAATAACTTTTTTTAATATCTTCACCAGAAGGGCCAATAGATTTGCTGTCACTATATAGAAGATAACATTTTGACAAGGCAACAAACACATTTATGCCTTTAACTTTACTGAAATACAGCATTTCCTTGCCTCTCCTCTTATATATCTGGATCCATATCTGGAATTGGAAGCGTATTTGTTACAGGAGATTGTTTTTGTTTTTGCATTCGATAATATAGATAATGGGGAAAAAGATAGGTGCACAACAGAGACACATAAAACAGCAACAAATAAAATGATAATTCCTTTTAAAGTGCTAATTGTCTCTGTGTTCATCACTTCATGCTCCTGTGAAGGATTTCGATTCGGACTCCTTTTGATTTGATGAATAGATTATGCTCATTTTAAGCGGCTGTTAAACTGTGAGTGTTCATATCAGATTCTTAGCAACAAACACACTAACTGAGAAATATGTAAGACCTTTCTGAGGTTTTCTTCACACTTTGGCTGTTTGTACATCACCATGACAGCATATTGTCCACTGTGTGACTAAGAAGTAAGAGAAGTGAAGAAGTGCAAGAACAGTATCTGAAAGTATTGTATTTAAGAAACAGGAAAATAAAATTCAGTAAAGACCCAGCACTGGAACTGAGAGATGTATCATCCTTCAGTTGATCGAATTTTTAATCTAAAACCTCTTTGGGAACCACCACCTTATTTATGTGCAGCAAACTGTGTTATGAAGCTGACACAGAAAGGTTTGGTTATTAAAGTTAAAAGAGGACATTCAAGCTGTCCTAGAGAAAAAAAACCCCTCTTCACTACACACAAAATATATAATGTTTGTACGTCTGATTTCCCATATTATAATTTTGGACATTTTTGGTCTTGAAAACAACATGCCAACTTTATTTTATTTTATTTTTTGCTAAAGAAATACCTAAATTGTTATCTTTTTAATATTGTAATTTGTAGAACAAACCTTAACAGAATAGCTTTGACAGATATTAAAATTAATGTGAATTAAAGATTTTAGAGGTGTTGATTAAATTTCAGTGTCTTTTCAGTTTCAATTTCTTTTAGTAGATTCCGATTATCTAATGCTAAGATATTTTAGATCGGTTTTACAGAAATATTTAGTAAGTCTTAAAGTGTAACTAACCCACAAATCAACTTTTTGTGTTGATAAACTGTCTAGATAGGTTAGTTAGGGTTTTATCTTTAAGTTTCTGTGCAAATTTTTACATTTTCGTGTAAATTTCTTTAGTTCTGCAATATTGGTTACAGTGATACAGCCGGTACACAACGTCACATCCCAGCGTTTGATTATAAAACCATCTGACTCAGACACACAGCCCCACCTGCCCGCCACCGAGTCAGAAATTGGAATAGCGAGCCAAGCGTGACCATGGTGAGCATTGATTGATATTGTTACTCAGCTTTGCAAATGTGTGATTTATTTACAATGTGGACATAGAGTGGAATGGGTCTCCTGTGCTCTGACTATTTGCAACGGCATGATGTTGGATGGACGACTGTCAGACTGACTTACATTGCATAGGAAATGGGCGAAGCTCAAGACAGCTCTCGCTACTCACATAGGACAGACAGGCTAAAGCCATGCTGCAGAGCGTTGTCACCATAAAACTCTCCAACAACAGGATAAAAAAAATTGCTCAACTATCACTTGTTGGCTTTTTGAAAAGTCACTAGAGGGTCTGAAAAGTTGATAAATATAGCAACAAAGTGTAAAAGTTTACAACAGTGCTTCTTTCGTTCTGATCACACGCCCGCTTACATCCTCTGTTCATCCCCACACTAGGCCATGTCTTTCGGCTCCGCCCACTTTGGTGGAATTATTCAGAATTTGCCAGGGACGGGGTTCCATTTTTGGGGGTGGAGGGTTAGGTTATACTTTAAATGATGTATCTTGTTAAAGTTGGCTACATTTACTCTTAATTCATGAAGTTGTTGCTAAATTCATCACACTTTAGGTACTAATCTTCCAAAAGCAAATTTACTTTTTCTTGCATTTCCTTTAAGGTTCTGGACATTTAGTATATCTATTCAGTTACAATACATGTCACTTTTGTTGCCGTAATTTTTTCTAAGTAACCTCAAACCTGTTGTTAGTGTAAGGGTATCCATAGTTCAGTAGCTCTTTCTCACATTATGATGCATTTTTTACTCCCACTTAATCATATTCATGTGTAAGAACACCCAGTGAGGTTTTGCTTGCATATAAAGTATATGCCAAACCAAGGTTCTTTAAAAATTATTTTTTTAAAGGCCATCATAGGCCACGTTGTGGCTGTCTAGTATGTGCAACAGGTGTGCTGTGTCACTGAGACCAGAGCACATTCATTTTTCTTTTGGCCAGCTCATCTCACTGACCCCAGTTGCTCAGCCTGAAGGACGCCCTCAGCCTTCCAGAGGGAGCAGTCATTCTCAGCGCTCTCTTGTGATGAACGATGCATTTAAGCTGAGATGGTCTGCTTGCTGTGTGATGTAAGCCCATGGATGAACATGTGTTATGTTGTCGTATTCTCTGGTAAAATAATCACCAAATTGAAATGATCCCTTCTTGGTCAACTTTAGAGTCAAGTACTTTTCTGATGCTATGAATAATTACATTTATCCAAGTTTCAGGATTTTAAAAAAGATGTCTGTTTTAATTGTTAATTGGTAGTGTTAAAGAATGATGTTTGAACTTTTACTTTATGTTCCTCAGATCTTTTTTAGTGTGTAAGCTTTGTTTTTTTCACCTCCTAGGGTAAAGATTTTGCTGGGGAACAGTGACCCTAAAATCTATTTCCTTGAGCTGTGCTTTTCTGCTCGACTGCTTTGCACTGATGGAGGCCGTTTACTCTTTCTCCATTTGAGTGGAAACTTGTTGGTCTCTCTCTTTTCTCTTTTTCATGTGTCGTTTCTTATGTCTCACTGTTGTTCTGATTTACTTTCCAGCTTTCTTTCCTCCTGCCGAGATAACAGTATTCCCTCCTCCACATGTACATTAGTACCATAATGATGGCATTACCGCTCAAGGAAATGGCACCGCATTTGGTTTTACTGAGAATAGCTTTTACATCACATTTGCATACCACTTAATCATCCACAAACCCATGCTGGTTTGCGCTGACTTGAACATTATTTTGCTATTTTTCATACATATATCCAGGTTTCTGTCTGCTCTACCAAGTAAATCTCTGCTGCCCTCTGTACTCAGCTTTGTTACCAAGACAAGTAAGATGTTAATAACTTGAAAAAGATTAGCTGGCTGCCACTGTATGATTTCATACAACTTGATACAACTTGGAACACAGATATACAAACAGACATTTACTCTTGATCTGCATTGGTTGCATAACACAGAGGTAAATGACTGATTAATAAATTGAATTTGAAGCAGATGTAGAATTGAGAAGCAAGTCAATACAGTTTTACTGTATATTTGAGTTTTACCAGTTTCAATCGTATTGTATCTATGTTTTCTTTGTAAACATGCCTATCAAACAAGGCTCTACAAATTTCTCTCTTAAAATTTTTAACTGGTTCAAGCAGATGTGCCATTCTGAAATCAAACACTGCTACACAGTAGTCAAAAAGGTTTTCATTGAAAATGCAGTGTATCATAAACTGCATATTTACATGGAGTGTAATAATATAAGAATATTAAATTATTTAAACCCCTGGTAGATTTAGATTTAAAATCTATTTTAATTCAACCAAGAAGTTTGTTTGTCATAGGAAATGAGACATGGATATCTCTCTCTATTGATTCTATGGAAAATGAATAGTTTTGAAAAAAATATATCAAAAAATGGCACATCAGTAATTATTTATACCCTTCTGAATAATCAGTTCAATAATCCTTCTCATCATTGCTGATCAGACTCAAGATTAGATTCAAGTTGGCACTCTGGCTGAGCAACTTCATAACATTAATGAAGTTGTTCAAATTACAATGAATGATGATTAATGAATGAAACAGGCTTGGAAGGAGGAACATCTTATCCTGCTCTCTCTCATCCTAATTTGATAGCTTTACTGGTTAAGTTATTTAATATACCCAGTTTTTATAGTTACTCTTATATTGTCTACTCTCATAACTGGATTACTTCAGATTTAAGGACTGTGGATTCTCAATTTTACTTCAGTTTTTGTCTTATTTTTTCTGCCTCCAAGATAAGCAAGAGCAAGATGCCTCTGGTCGACACAGGGGACATTAGTAATATTATACAAAGACTTCAATCAATAGAACTGAAGGTTTCTCGACTGGAGGTAAATGTCGAGATCAACGCAGGTTCTGGAAATGAAACAACTCTACCGATGCCTCAAAACAACAAACAGCCTCCAAGCACTTCAGGAAGCAGCTCACCCACCTGGAACTATCTTGGAGCTAAGCCGAAAAATAAACCTCATCATTTGGATCTGACTAGAAGTCTCACGGGATAGACCACTCACCTAGATGATACAGCGTGGCCAGCATTGAGCCGAAACATTCCCTCGTCAACACCAGCACCAAAGAAAAGACAAGAAGTAGTTGAAGCTGACATGATTCCACCTTCCTTGACTACAGTACCAAGGACTTATTAGCCAGCTTCAGCCATAACACATCCCATCATGTTTCCAGCTGGAAACCCACTAAACTCCACTGGAATTCCACTGAAAAATAGGTTTGCTGCTCTGCAGGAGGAGCCTATGATGGACACTTCTCCTTCAAACATCAACAAGAGATATGAGACAAGACCAACACAACCACCTCCTAAATTGACCCAGAAACCAAAATTTATGCCAAAAGTTCTTATTGTCGGGGATTCAGCTGTGAGTGGAATTGATTGTCTTTGTAGCCCAAAGAGAACAAAGGTAATCCGCTTCCCAAATGACACTGTGTCGGATGTTGCAGAGAAGATACTCCCATTAATCACTGATTAGCCAATCATTAAGAATCTAATCATTCACATTGGAGCTAATGATCTGGCTAAGCAAAAATATGAAATTCTGAAAAAGGATTTTAGTCATCTTCTAAGAACAGTGGGAAATCTGAAAATGAAGGTATTTATCAGTGGACCAGTACTGAGATGAGAATTACAGCAGACTGTTTATGATTTATAGATGGCTTATTAAAAAATGCTCTTCCAAATCCGTGAACTTTATTGACAATCACAAGATTTTCTGGGAGTGCTATCATCTCTTCAGACAAGACAGAGTCGGCCTAAATAAAGAGGTGAAAGAACTTTTCACTGCCAATGTTTTCAGTGTTGTTAACAACAGAAGGCCATCTCTCCAAACACAGGACAATGTTAACAGTGACATCACCGCCCCAGCAAAGACTGTAGAAGGACAAGCACAAACCAAGCAGCTGCACAATGTTCTAAAACAAACCGATAATCAGCCATCTATTCCAGCTGGAAATGGAGGGGAGGGAGCCCCCCAACCCCCTCCTCAGCACCACCCCCATCCTCCCACCCCATCAACACCTACTGGGAGCCAAGTGGAGGAAAAATCTTCTCATGGCCAAGACAGTACTGGAACACAGAATAGCTCAGAAAATTTGTCACCAGAACTGATGTTTTTTGAAAGTACAATATCTGTTGACTCTGCATCCCCAGAACCAGAACCAAACATGGAGAAGCAGCTTTCAGTTTTTATGCACCACAAATCTGGAACAAACTTCCAGAAAACTGCAAAACAGCCGAAACACTGAGTTCCTTTAAATCAAGGCTAAAAACCCACCTGTTTAGAGTTGCCTTTGATTAGTAGTTAGTAGAACATTGAACGATATTTGCTTGATGGTCCTTATGATTTTGATGCGTTGATATTTGCTCAATGATTTTGATGATTTTCATGTGTATTTGTTTGATGATTTTGGTGATTTGGCTGCATACTTGCTTGATGATTGTGATGTTTTTGATGATTTCGATGATTTGCTGTATACTTGATTTGATGTTTTTTATGATGTGAAGCACTTTGAACTGCCTTGCTGCTGACATGTGCTATACAAATAAACTTTGACTTGACTTAATGTTAGTTTCACTCAGAATTGGCATATTGGTCAAATGAAAACATTACATTAAACTTAAATATGCCAAGCATATTGAATAAAAGCATCTGATAGAATGTCAGCTATACTAGACAAATATTAAATCAAAGGAGTCCACATGCCATGTCTTATCACTGATAAAAAGCTGGAAATTGGAAATAACTTCAAGCTCTCAAACTGTAAAAAAAAAAAAAAAAGAAACAAAACAACCCCCACTCAAAAAAAAAAAAAAAAAAATCCCAACAACAAACAAACAAAAAACTGTGCTTTATTTCTGTTTTGTTTCCTCAAAATTATGTGTAATTGATTTGATACCTATATGGCATTCACTAACTTTGCTGTCACACTGTTACGATTTTTTTAATGTTGTAAGTCTATATTATAAGGGGGTCTCTGTCTCTTAGGGTCATACTGATGTACGGAGAACGAGAAACTGTCCACAATATCCATCGTAGTTCAAAACTTTTACTTTCAGAGGTTCATGGTATCATACAACTTTTCACTTAGTGAATAAGCACATCACCATCTTGAATTGAATGTTCAATATTCGACACACAGTGAGGGCCCCTGGGGTGATCAACTAATTAATAACTGAATTGGTCACAAAATAGGACCAGGCTTTCTCAGCAACTATAAGCCGTTGCAAGCAGAGATGAGAAAATCCAAATTAGGTCAGACACTGTGATTGCATTGCTGTTGTATTCATTTTCTCATCATTCCACCTCATTCTTTTTTATTCTTAAGCAGTTATGAGGCACGGTGGTGAAATATGAAACTGCTCCCACATACTCAGGTGTACTGTGTCAGAGGAAGCGCTAGACTTTTTTGATGGCTGTCAAAAAAAAATTCCGTCATAATCTATTTTTTCCTGTAGTTTTTAAATGATAATAATGACATTCAATTGCATTTAATTTTCATTTGGTTGAATTAATATTTAAAAGCACAATGGAAAATCGATATTGCGTCATCACACATCAAGCAGATAAATACATGTAACTTTTTCTCCACAGTGGCAAAAACCATTGACTGCAGCCCCAGTAACTACATATAAACAATGAAATGAAACGATCGCATTTATTTATGAACATGCACTTAAATTCACACAGACCTACAGGAAGCAGTGCAGCCAAGAGAAAACTTTTTTTAAAAAATGAGAATAGACTATTGTAAGTAAATTTATAAGATTTATTGATCAAAGCTTATAATTTAGGTTGTAAATATATGTTAGGGATTGTGATAGTGTTTAGGCCTGCAGAGAAGGCCTTGCAGGCCCTGACAGCCCACCACTAGTTAATGCAAAGGAATCTAGCTATGATTCTGAATAGGCAACTAAATGGCCAAATGTTTGGCATTTATTAATCAAAGTTTAAAATGTATGATCTAAAACATGATGATTATTAGAAGCATGTAAATAATAAGAATAAGATAAACACAAACACTGGCTTGTGATAGTTTAATGGGCCATATTATTACATTATCACTTTTTAAAAAGTAATCTCCGCATTTTTAATAAATTGGCGCAAAATGTAACAATGGTATTATATAATGCAGCAGAAACTATTACAAAATGCGTTCAAGGATTTTTTTTTTTACATTTTGTGTTGATTATCACATAATGTGGTTTTATTCTGAAGTCATATTTTATGACGTTATTCGGCTACATACTGCTGTGTTACAATGCTGAAAGAAAAGAGCCATTCCACAAACAGTTGGTTTATTATAGAGCATTGATGGTTAATATACATTGTTACTCTCAGAAAATGAAAAACAATCACTTAATAAACACGCTGGCTCTCCGTGGAAGTCCCTGGCCACAAGAGTGATACAGAATGGCATTAAATGGCACCTTTTCAGTTATCTTGTAATTATGAGAGCTTTTCTCATAATTACAAGATCTGAACCTCGTAATTCTGAGATAAGGTGCCTATTTTTTTTTTTTTTTTTCTTTGGTGAATGCAATGCACGTTTTTTCTTTCTGGATGCACATTATGATCACACTTAAGATGGACCGCGTTGTGGATGCTCTGCCAATGTGTGCAGAGTTCGGCAATATTTTGCCTAAATATTTTGCCTGTACTGGCCTCCTTCGGTCGAATGGTTCTTAGGCAGTTCTTAGCTAACCATAGAGTAAGTGAGTTAGTTGATGCCACCAACCTATCTAAGTTGGGCTGTGAAATACTATAGCGTTGCCTCTGCCTACATCTCCCGGAATGATGTGCGATTCTGGATCAGAGTTCAGTGAAATTATTGAACATTCTATCAGATGTATTTTCTGTTGATATTGATCACGTGTCTATTGCGATAGATGTTATCATTATATTGGTCTGCCCTATTAATAAGTTTCCATTCTAATGATCCAGCTTTTTATTTTTTATTTTTTTTTTTTTTATTTTTTTTTTATTTATTTATTTTTTTGATATCCAAAAACATCCATGACACCCTTTTATGTGTACATTTCTGTCCAGTAATAAGCATACTTCTTTCTGTTGTTTTTCAAGTAAAGTCCTCTGTTAGTTTCCAGTAACTCAGTCATACTCTACAAAGATAAACTCTTTGTGATGACTGGAAATTCACTTCTCCCTTTCTCTGCAGGCTACTTCACTCAAATTTCTACACTGGCAGATGTTCAAGAGAATGTGATGGAGTATCTCCATGTGCTGAGTCGTCCCAAAGTTATTGACCGGGAGCATGACACCGTGTGGACTGAGGCATACATTGACAGCACTGTGAGTGGATCCTTTTATTCCCAGTTTTACTTAATTTTCTGGAATTGAATACTATGTTATGGACTAAGAGAACATCAGAACCTTATAAAATACATAGTTTGTTTATGCTTGTGTTCAAAAACAGCTTTAGCATTTGGAGATTGAATGAAATGTATAATTAAGTTAAGAATGTGTGTGAATTAAACACAATGAGAGAGCTGAAAATGTGTCTTTTCTTGTCTGTGAGTGCCAGCGTACCAGTGTGTGAAAGTGTCTGCTTGTATGTGTAGCAGATGGAATCATTAAGTAAATGAGCCTCTTGTGAACATTCGGGAGCCTTGTAGCATGAGCAGAACATTGACCATATCCAAAACTGCTTGTAGCAGACAATTGTTTTTCATTACAAAATGGCTCAAAAATGCATAGAAGCCTTAGATCCCTTTGTTATGTTCTATCATTATGTGGTATGTATCCACTGTGCAAATAATAATCAAAAAGAAAAGTAAGTGATAATTTGCACACAACATGGTTGATGGCAAAAAAGTGTCAAATAAAGATTGATCATCATTTTGAATTTTTGTACTTTTGCAGTTTGATTACTTTATACTTTGTTTTTGTATGAAAAAGAATCATCTGCTTCAGGACTTTTTTAACCCAAACATCTCTGTTAATTCTTACCTATCTCGGGGACATTTCATCCCTGTTTTGGCAACATAGGATTTATAATAATTTTCTAAAATCTACTCATACAATAACCAAATGTAGTAATATGAGTCTAATAAATACATCCAGCAGAGGGAAGTTACTCATAATTATTTTGGTTTGACAAGGAGTTATTATCTCTTATATTTAGTAAGAGTTAACTGGCCCAAATGGGGAGAAAAACAATCAATAGGAATAGGCAGTGATATAACATCCTCAGAAAATAGTGTACAACTAAGTAAAATAATATATTCAATTTGGGGATTTTCACAACCAGTTATCTACTTATTACATCAAAATACTTAATTACCAAGAGAAATATGTTTGCTGTGCTTGTGAACTTGAGTATGAGATGGTTTGTCCATGGGTATGAAACCGAAGTATGTTAGGATAAAATGGCAACTCATGGGTAGGAAATAGGGGTACAACAGGGAGAATTTGACCCAGAGCTGATTAATGCACAAACAATGCATGAACAAAATACAAAGACTATGCAACAGAGCAAACTGTTGACAACACCAGGAAGGGTTTGGCAATTAGCAAAGAAACCGCACATATACAGAGGGAGATAATAACTGGATAAATGCAGGTTTGACAAGAGAAAACAAATGTATTGAATTATATTAAATAATAGAACAATAAAATATGTTTTTGCATTTGACAGTTGCTTTTATCCAAAGAGCCATACAAACGACAATGTAACAATGCAGGTAACAATAAGCTACTTAGAAGGAAAAACACTAGTCAGGTCCTGTCAGAGGTGACAGTGTAGAAAAAGAGCAACATAGAGGGATGTGCAGAAAGGCATTTTCTACCATAGTGCCTACCCTCTAGGTGCTAGGGTAGAAGATGTTCTCTAAAAAGCTGGGTCTTTTAAAAATTTTCTGAACATAGACAAGAATGCATCTGTTCTTGTATTGCTCGCTAGATCATCCTATCATTTTGAACAAAACATGAAAAGAGTCAGAATCTTATCTTAAATGTGGTGTAGGGACTGCTAGCTGGCGAGTCGTGACATTCAAAAAAGGGCATTCAAGTAGATGGGACCTTTTCCATTAGGCACTTTGTAGGCTAATGTCAGTGACTTGAATTTGATGCTGGATGCTAAGGGTAGCCAGTGGAGTTCCATAAACAGAGGGGAGATGTGTGCGCTTTTAGGCTCATTGAAGACCAGACACACAGCTACATTCTGGGCCATCTGCAGAGCTTTCACAGCACGGGCTAGGAAACCAGTTAGGAGGCCACTGAAGTAGTCAATTCAGGGTCCAGCAGGCATAGTTTTGTCACGCTTTTCTCTATGAGAAAGAAATGATGCACCAGGACTTCTGCTGGCTGAGTTCGTGGCAGTCTTGATCAGGGAAAGTTTGGATGTTGACAGTTTTGTAAGCTGTCTGCTACTAGCTGTCACTTTGTCAGTAAAAATGGAGCACAGGTGTCTGCTGTCAGATTAGTAGTAGGTGGTAAAGGTTTAAGTAGTGAGAATCTGTTCATAACAGAAATACTTTTTGGAATCAGTGGCAGGGAATTGTGATAGTAGTGCTCAGAATTTTGTTAGAGCTACAGGATCTATAGATTTGTGCCATTTCCTTTCTCCATCTCTGAGGTTGGTGCAAAGTAAACGTAGACCGTAGAGTATCCTTGAGCTGAGTGGGACTGGGAAGATTGAGTGGGTTTGGTCAATAGAGGACTTCTAATATCCAGACAGATGCTCAGTGTAAAGCAGTAGAAAAAAAGATAGTCCTTAGAAAAGAAATGAACATTAACGCAAAATTAGACACAATACACAGACATAATCCTGGAGTATTTAACCATAAACAATCATGTATTTTGCTCAAGGAAAGTAGATAATTGTAAGACAAACATCTGTTCTCAGTATTTTTTCTCTAGATTAAGAAAATAAGTGGTGTAAAGAGGTTATTGTTGGTGTTGTCTGTCAGAAACAAAATCCAAATGTCCAACATAAAATTAAAAACAGCTGTTTCTCTACACAGTTCTCCTCATGTTTAATCCTTTTGTTCTGACGATCTGTTTTGTTGTCTGTAGTATTTCTCTTCATTATTTAAAATTACTCCATTCGCTTACCAAAACATCAACAGTTTAACTAATTATTCCCTGTATGCCAACCCTTAGTGTCAGAAAGCTCTTCTTTCTTTACACGGTAACTGTTTTGAAGTTGCTGTCTTTGTGAATAGTGAATGAGTGTGAATAAGTGATTTTTACACACTCAGTAGCACTCTGTTCAGTAAAAACTGCACTGAAAGGCTTTCTGACACTTATCCACAAATGTTTTTGACCCTCTCTCTCCTCCCCCTCCTCCTTCCTTCTGTAAACTGCTCTCTTTAAGCTTCCCCAAGCACAAAAGGTAAAACAGCCGGTTTGAGGCCATCGTAATGCTGTGTTTTGTTGGGCACTGCTATATGTTCATGTGTATTTCATGCATGCAGGTTGTGGTTTCCAGTATCTGTGAGATGAGGGCAATGTTTGGGAAAGCTAACTGTGACACTCATGACAAATTTTTTGTGGTATTTGTATGCTGTTTGTCAAGTTGATGGCTCAAATCATGCATCTTGGAAGTCTTTTGCATGTGTGATTAAACAAACACGTCTGTGCACTCATTCATCGGTGATATTAGCTGTGTTTTGCAAGTATTTCCATGCAGGCAGTTTGGTCTTCTGTATAAATGTGGGGTTACATTTTCCTCCTCTGGGGATTTTGTGCCTTTTATTTGTTTTAGTGGAGTTCTCCAAAGTAAGCTGTTTTGTAGTATTCTGGATGGAAATCCAATAGTTCATAATGAATATACTGGGATGATGCATTCTGATGCCTTTTATCATTTTCAGTAGCTTTTTGTGAATTATAAATTGTAAGCGAGTGACAATAAGGAGCTGTGTAATCATAACGATGATAATGACTGAACAAAAGAGTGCTTTTCCTCCCCACCAGCATGAGCTGGGCACTGAGCTGTGTCATTAGACAGCTGGCAGGCTGGAGGTCTTACAAAGAGTTGTTAATGTCATTAATCTGAGCTCAATGACATCAAAATGGTTCTGCACAAGTGGGTAGGATGGATGGATGGACGGATGGACATATGCATTGCTTCTATGTCTTTATTCATCTAACACTACTCTACTCTAGGTTTTAACACCCATGAAAAACACTTGCATCATCCTGGTCATAGTTTCAGATAAGAGTATTGGTCTTGAAAAGTGATGTGCATTAAGGGTTTTGTGTTCTGGAGCTCATGTATATCATGGCCATACTATCTTTCCCTTTGCTCCAGATCCTTTTCACTGTAACTCAGCCATCGACCCTTTTTTTTGTATTTCAACTTGCTCTCTCTCCCTTTACTAGGATCTCTTCTAAAAAGCAACCATGCATGCTCATACTAACCCCTACAGGCAATTTATGGAGACCAGTTAACCTAGCATACATATTTGATTGTGGGAGAAAAACCCCAAACCAGGATTGGCACCAAGAACCTTGTTGAAGCAAGGCAACAAACCTAACAGCCCCCCCCCCTTAAATACTCAATTGTCAAGCAGAGTTCATGCCTTTTGAGTGGTCAGGGCTGTTCAGCAGTAAAAGAGAGACCAACCCTCTATAAGGCAGGTGGCCATATAAATGAGCACTGGTAAATATGTATGGAAAGATGTAGGACTGAGTGAAGTGTGTTCCTTTTTTTTAATCATGAGTTCAAATAAGTTGATGAAACAGATGAAACACAAAATAAATCAAATGGGAAAACTGTGCCTAGTTGATTGTCTGTTTATCATGATTTGAAAAGATTTGCTGTCCAGAGAATCATAACGGATGACTACAAAAACTTTGCAGTTTAAAAGGGAAAGTGTTACCACTGATTAAGGATGATTTGGAAGTTTCATGAATATTCGCAGTACACCTGTGCAGTAAAATGGTTTGCTGGATCCATGCCAGCTTGTTGGCTGTAGAGCATATTCTTAGTTCTCTTACAGAAACCAACAGGGAGGTGTTTTAGCTTTAGTGCTTTACACAGAGCAGTATCATTAAACCTTGTCTCCAAGGCAACAAGGGTCACCTCATCTACCAGCACACAGTTTGTCATAGTAACCTAAATTATGAGGTTTTTCAATGAAATATCAAACACAGGTCAGGGGTGTGCATCTAAGCTCTCTGATGTGGTAGAGCTGCCTGTGTATGTATATCAGAGAAGTGAAAGAACATTAAGCCATACTGGTATTGTTTTTCATCTTCCAAACCTCTACAAGGAAAATAACTCTTGTGTGCAATTTATTCTGTGTATATAAATCTCTTAAGATCATGATGGAGCAAACTGACACAAATAGGTAGCAAGTTCTTATTTTGTATTATGATCAGTCTGCTTTAAAAATTAAATTCAAGAGACTCAAGGGTATAGCAGTTTTGGTGCTTCTCCTTTACAGATAAATATAGTTGATCTTAGCAACTAATCCTCAAAGTTTAAACACTGAATATTTTTGAATGAGTGGTATTTAAACTCTTGATTTTTCTGTGACTAGTTTGGATAGTAAAGCATAGGTTTAAACTCCTCTTTTACAAAAGTAGGGTTGGGGAACACCCCCTGTCGCTGACGCATTTGCCTGCTTTCCTTCTTCATTCCCTTATTTTCTGTAGAGCATCAAGTATGCTTTTTCCCAAAGCAACTGAAGAAGGTTAGACTTTCATAAAGTGCTGTTATACTAAAATAAATAACTTCTTAGATTAATGTTCATGTGCGGACAGTACTCAGTGAAGGGACTGCTTGTCACTCTAGTGATATATGATCTAATAGACCTCTGCTGGGAAATAGATTTTGTATTTTTAGATGATACTTTGCTCGTTCCTCCTGTCCTTTGATCGATCACATTCTCCAGCAGCAAGGCCATCCATTGTTACAACAGCTGTACTTAGGTGTGCTTTGTTCTCACTTTGATGTCCAATGCTCCACACTGAATTGCTATTACCAGCTGTCTGAACACGGGTCACCAATCCCCTTTTCCTCACTGTCTGAGGAAGACAGAATGGAGACTAACAGCATCCTTTTATTTGCCTGTTATTACTGGTTGCAGAAGAGGGTGAGAATGAAGGACGTAGGTTGTGCTGGAGGACTGTGATGTCTAACTGATTAAATAGTGTTAGCCTCAAAAATAATGCATAAAGACATCCAATTTTGAAGTAAGTACAGGAAAATCAAAACAAAACAGTTGCCTCATCTAGCCTTGATTGCTTTGTCTTAGCAGGTGCATATCAATAAATTGAAATATCAGAAAAGATTTTTTTAATTAGTCTCTTCAAGATGAGCAACTAATATAATATAGACTGTTGACACAGAGAGTTATATATTTCAAAGCTTGGTTTCTGATAACCTTTGTGATTTCAGCTAAAAACTCACAAACACCCAAACCTTTGTTTCGCAGAAAATTAGAATATTACAAATGGATTAAAAAATATTAATACAGAAATGCCTATTTCAATAAATGTGACGTGGCATGGAGGTTATCTGCCAGTGGCTCTGCTCAGGAGATAAATAAGCCCATTTCAGCTTGTCTGCAATGTTGGGTCTTGTGTCTATCATCTTCCTCTTGACAATACCCCAATGAATTTCTATGGGATCTAAGTCAAGTGAGTTTACTGGCCAATCAAACACAAGTGAAACTATGGTCATTAATCAAGAGGTTGGTGCTTTTGGAAGTGTGGGTAGGTGCCAAGTCCTGCTGAAAAATGAAATCAGCTTCCCCATAATGCATGTTAACAAAGGGAAACATGAGGAGCTCTAACATATCCTAGCTGACAGTTGTACTGAGTTTGAACTTGACATTGGAACAACACAGCCTGAACTGTTTCTCTCTCCATTCTTCCTCCAGACTCTGGGATTTTGATTTCCAAATGAAATCAAATCTTAAATCAAATCAAATCTTAAATCAAATCTTTCAAATCTTGATATCATCTGAAATGAAAACTTTGGATGACTGAGCAACAGTCTAGCTCTATTTTTGTGTTCAAGAGTGGCTTAACACAATCAATGCAACAGCCTTTGCAAACATCATCCGAATTATTAAATGGGCTTTTCCTCACAATCATCTCAAGGCTGTTCACATTTTCTACCACACTTTTCCTTCAAGTCAACTGTCTGTTAATATCCTTGTATAGAGTTCTCTGTCTTTAGGAGATTTACCTTTTGTGCCTTATGACTGGATGGCTCAGTGACTGTTGGACAGCTGTCAAGTCAGTGTTATGTGTTTGTTTATATAATTAGTCTCATGTAATATTCTAATTTTCTGAGAAGACATGTTTTGGGTTTTTATTAACTGTATGCCATAACAATCATCCATGCATCCATCCATCCATCATCCGTCACACTTATCCATGCAGGGTCACGAGAGGTGCTGGTGCCTATCTCCAGCAGTCATTGGGCGAGAGGCAGGGTACACCCTGGACAGGTTGCCAGTCCATTGCAGGGTCCCATAACAATCAAAATCAAAATAAAAGCTTCAAATGTATGTAGTGATCTGAATTATATTGGAGTTTCACTTTTGAATTTGATCACCAAATGTTTCTGTGATATACTAACTGACTGAGATCTGCTTTTGTTGTAGAGTAGGGGAAGCTACATTTTGCATTTCTTTAGTTATTTAATGGTAAAAATATTATACATTTCTGATTAGACAAGGACGAAGCATTTTCAAGCACAATCATTTCAGATTTACATCTCTAAAGGATTTTCAGATACCTACATCGACTGTAAAGATAAATATCATAATTATTCTAGCACTCTTTTTTTGAATCGAGATACCTATATCTAAGCTGGAAACACTTCCATTTGATAAGCTCATTTTCCACAAGATCAAAGGCACACTCTGATTGAACACATTTTAGGACAAATATAAAAACAGGAATAAAACATGCCATGGAAGTTTTGAAGGTCCCTCAAGAAGATAATATGACTAAAGCATCTGCAGAAATCACATCAGTTTCACTATTTAAGTGGGAGATTTTATGCAGAAAAAAATGTACTCAGTGAGGTGATAAAGAAAGATGTTTCATACAATATGCATTGAACGATTCAGTGTGCCTGAAGTTAGATGTTGTTTGTTGCTGTAATAATTGTATTTCATATTTAGCTTCCCTCTTTTCCCTTGCCCTTGTTTTCCTGACTTCTTTTTATACTCTTTAACTCATCACTGATTATTTCTCATGACGCCATCAGTTGGATGATGGTCAAGGTCCAGTCCTGATGACAACAGTAGCAATGCCAGTGTTCAGTACCAAGAATGAGACTGTAAGTTCACATAAAGTTCTATACAGATTTAAAAAGCTAATTTTCTTTGGCCTTTCACTCAAGTAAACTTTGCATCCGTATAAGGAATGATGTTTTGAAAATAAATTAATTTCATTTTGATTGGACTCTGTAAATTAGGACATAGCAGAGCATGACTAATTTCATTTAGATTATAAATTGAAATAGTTACAAGTTATGTCTCAGTTGGAGTCTGTTGCATCAAAATAATTTTTCAAACAAACTTATTAATATCTGTTAAATGTGTTTTTTTTGTTGTTGTTTTGTTTTTTGTTTTTTTTTCAGAGAAACAGAGGAATCCTACTTGGGGTGGTTGGGACAGATGTGCCAGTCTCTGAGCTGCTCAAAACTATTCCCAAATATAAGGTAACATATAATATTTCCTTTTAAATAATGACAGACTAAACTCATGCATCTCAATAAATTAGCACAGCATAACAAAACTATATTATTGAAGTAATTCAGTTTGAGAAGTGAAAGTCATATATTACATTTAAATGTCCAAAAGTGTTCATACCCCAGGCAGATTTAGGTGTTAAATTATTTTAATTGAGTCTTTTTTTTATTGGAATCTGATAGGCATCTTTCACACTATTTAAAACATCCTACATTTTAATTTAGGAATGTTATGTCAAATATAATTCATACCCTTCTAAATACTGAATAGAAAAATCTTAATTGGCCTTACAACAATCAAACCCCTCTTATTTTTGCTCACTGCGTTTTTGCATGTTTAACGAACATTTTTGACAATTTATCTCTGATGATGTACTCAGAGCCTTTGTGGTTGAAAGGCCTTCTTGTTTGTACTTTAATATTTATCTCCTTCCACAGATTCTAGATTCAGCTCAGGGCCACTTCAACATGTTAATATTATGACCAGTCAGGCAAAACTGGAACTTGGTGAAATTAAACACTTACTTTAAATCTAAATCTGCCAGAGTTATGGAAATACTTAGGCCTAAATGTAGATTAATTTCACAGAGTGATTTCAAGCATTTATTAATGGTAATTTTGATGATTATAGCCTACAGCTAAAAAAAATGTTTTCTAAAATTTGAATATTACATAGACAAAGACAGATTTTCAATAAAGAAATGTTGGCCTATTAAATGGTTTACCCATTCACTGTACAGTATATGCATTCAGTACCTCTCCAGGGCTCCTTTTAAATAAATTACTACATCAGAGGAGCGTGGCATGGAGCAATCAGCGTGTTACTCCGCTGAGGTGTTAAAGGAAACCCAGGAATCATGAAGTGCTTGTCCAAAAATTCCTGAATTGGCTTTGCCTTAAAATTTTGTCAAGGCTGTGGTTATCACTGTTGCTTGTGCACCTTTTTCTGCCTTACTTTTCTCCTTTCATTTTACTTCCCTCTAGTATGCTTGATTGCAGCACTCTGTAAATAACCTACTTCTTTAGCATGAGGTTTTTTGGCTTACCCTCCTTGTGGAGGGTGTTATTGACTTTCTACTCATACACTGTAGTCAGCAGCTATTCCCATGATTTTGTCAGACATAACACAGCATGGCTGTATTAAAGTTTTCAGTGGTCTTATACAATATTTTAGTTTTCTGAGAAACTCAGTTTTGTTTTTTTAATTAGCCATAATTATCAAAAATATCAGAAAACTCTTAGTGTAATGAATTTATAAGTGAGTTTCAGTTTCCGAATTGAATTATTGAAATAAATGTACTTTTACAAGATATTTTAATTTCTTTATATGAGATGATATTAGATAAACAGCACCATGTTTATACCATTGTTATACACTGTAAAACCCAGTGAGTTAACTGAACTCAAAACCT
The DNA here is from genome assembly GCA_014839685.1 of Anableps anableps. Lineage (NCBI taxonomy): Eukaryota > Metazoa > Chordata > Actinopteri > Cyprinodontiformes > Anablepidae > Anableps > Anableps anableps. The sequence continues at coordinate 22,185,996 of CM026071.1, forward strand.
TTGGTGAAACTGATTACATCAAATATTTTAAGTAACTAAGACTCAAAAATAAAAGTTAAATAAACACACAATATGTAGTAGCTCTGGATAAATATTTTTAAGTAGCATTGATAAATGTGGACTGGCAACTTGTCCAGGGTGTACCCCACCTTTCGCCCGATGACCGCTGGAGATAAGCACCAGCCCCCCTGGCAACCCTGCAAGGATAACCATGATGGATATTGGAATGGAATCGAATGAACTGATAAATATTTTCATGTTAAATACACATTTTTGATTTGGTATTCTCTACTTGTTACTTTGAGTTTCAAGTACAAATCTTAATCAAGAATAAAATACTTAAAATTTCTAGCTACTTTTAGGAAATAATATTTAGTTTTCAAATGTTAACCATTTTAAGTTTATGGGACTTAATTTTTAAAAGTCAAATCTACTATATTTTAATTTGAATTCAGTAAGAAAAATGTGCCATAAAAAAGCAATTACACATGTAAAAACATAAGACCGACAATATAAACTTAAGCTACAAATTTATTGAATAACTTCAGAAGACAGCTTGTCTGACAAAATGTCTTAACATTTACATGGTTTCAGACAACCAGAAGCACTTAAAGTTCAGTGAGGGAAAGGGCTGAAATCCTCTTTCACAACTGACAGATATTGATAGGCAACAGTAATAAATGACAAATTAAATCCCCTTCGATTTATTTTCATTAAAAAAAAATCTGACAAGCCCAAAGAAATTCACCAAATGTTCTAAGAAAAAATTTCCAAAACATTCACTAAGCAAAAGCTTACAATACTAGCAATCAAGAATTTCACAATATTTTAAACAGTATTCGGAGTGGATAAACAGATTTTTATTAAAAAAAAATACTCAAATCAAATCCTGCATCATCAGATGGGAAAACTGAATTAAATTACAGTGAAGCTAATACACTGAAATATTATTGGGAAAGGTTTTAATATTCTAATTCAGTGGCTCTACAAAAAAACAGCAAAGGATTACTGTTAAACCAATATGTAGAGTGCAACCACCAACAAAGCAATAAAATTTTACATAGAAAAATACTTATTTAGAAACCTTAGAAATACATAAAACAGTTTAATAATACTTCTTAATGCCTTATGTCAGTTAGGCAATGAAATACAACGTAGAGTCTGCAAAAAAACATTTTCTCTATTCTATTTTTTTCCCCCTACTTATTCAGACGCTGAAAAATGATCAGCTTAAATAGTTGTTTTTACAGAAGCTCGAGGGCTGTGTAGGAACCCTGGACACTATTCTGCTGCAAACAGGTCATTTTTAAGACTCAGCACTTTGGGCTTCAACCTCCCATCCTCCATACCCATCAAGACTTTCTGAATAATGTCAGATGTGTTGGCCAAACATTTTGGGTAGTTTAGATGCAGGGCATAAGTCAGTGCAAATAATACTATGAACACATCAGCCAGGGTGGGTTTCCAGCACCTCATGAAGAAGCAGGTGGTGGATATACGTACGTGACATCAGGGACAACTCAAATTTTTTGAGGGCTGTGTCTGAAATGAATTAATATATTTCAAGTACTGATAACTTGAAACAAGAAATTTGTTCAAACGACTCTGAAAAATAAAGTTGTATGAACTTATAACAGATATTTAAGGAGTTGCAACTCATTTATTTTATCAAACTATTACTATTCGGTCTTACAGTGTACAAATATAAATGTATATTTTTAGCTGTAAATAGATTTAGTTTACTTAATTTGTTGCACGGTCCAATCCAAAGCCATGAGGTAGTATGTACGCCAAAGCCATAAGCTGATACTTTACAGTTTTCTGGAGGCTTTCACATCTTTTTCACAGTTCCTTTCTTAAAGCAAAATATGTCTGGAACATTTAACACTGTAATAATGCATTCTGAGTGTTTGCATCACCAGATTTCCTGCAATGATTTCTTTTTATCTATTGAAGCCTGGCTGGATTTTAGGTTTTGACATTGTAAAGTGCGTTATTTATCCAGACTTGAATAAATTAATCTTTTTGTACCGAGTTTTATCATGGAAACAATGTTTTCAATTTTATAAAAATGACAAAGAGCTTGATTAGTTCAGACTTACAATCAGGTATAAATTTGTTGTGCATCATTGTGTGTTTCTGCTTATCATCCTGACCTAGCTGGGCATTCACGGCTATGCCTTTGCAATCACCAACAATGGCTACATCCTCACCCACCCAGATCTACGGCCACTGGTGAGTACCTCAGATGCTCAAAGTGTAACCCTATTAACCCAGCAATCCTGCAGACATTGAAACTTCAGTCTATTGCATTACTCTGCACATCTCCCGTAAATAAAATACTAATTTTACTTTAGCATTAAGATCAACTGAAGATTGGTTTGGAACAAAAAATAAATTGTGTGAGTTCTCTGTTCTGTGTCCTGTCAGCATCTTAGTAGCGAGGCCTATGTAGATGAGGAAAGTGTTTCCCAGCCCTCTGCTGCTCTCTGAATAGACATATACGGCTACTGAATGGCTGTGATTAACTCTATTGTACTCACCCACTCCCTTCACAAGAGAGTGAAGGAAGATAGCATACTGACAGGAGGGGCTGAGGGAGTTGACAACCTCCAAAATGTTATAAAAAGGAAGTAAGAGAGAAAGGTGCAGGGTACCAAAGCCCAGTGCAACACTGGATAAAAAAAATGAAGACATAATGACCGATGTGGAAAGAACAGATGAGGAGAGGGCAGACAGTGAAGCAGACAGACGGAGAGTTTAATAATAGTCTAATTAAAGATGTTAATGAACTGTTGAGAGGTGGGAGGTGGTCCTTACTGACAGATACATTGAAAGGAGCATTTATAAATACATACCTAAAATAAACACACATGGTAGAATTTATTCACATCAATTTATACAAGCAATATTTTGCTTTACGTCACCTTTATGTGGTGATCAGATCAAACAGTGGACTATCTGTTTCTAACAACCAGCCAGTGGGTTGAACACTATTGAGATTAGATACTGCATTACCTAATCTCAATTAATTCCATTGAGCATTGTAACACTGCTCAGTTGGTACCAACAAGCTCATAGTGTTCACACCAGTTTCCTTTTTCTGAACTTGCTGTGCATTCAGAAAGTCTATGTGGAAAAGGATTCCACATTGCTTGATTGTAACAAATTGTTATTTGAGCTGCTGTTGCCTTTCATCTCCTTTGACTTCCTGCATTAACAAGGCATTTTTGTCCACACAACTCCTACTCATTGGATATTTTTGACTTTTTGGTATTTCCTGGAAACTTGAGAGATCATTCTGTGTAAAAATCTTGAAAGATGACAAGTTTCTGAAATACTCAGACCACCTTGTCTGATACAGTAACCATCCCACATTCAAAGTTACTTAAATCCTTGTTTCATCTCATATTTTGATCCCCATTGAAGTCTGAACTTCACCAAATTGCTTTCACCTCATCTAGATGCCTAAATGAGTTCTGCTAATGTGATTTCCTATGTGTGCTTACAAGCTAACAATTGAACATATGTAACTAATAAAGTGGCAAGTGAGTGTTTATGCCAAAAAAATCATTACTATTTATTTCTTAATTATCTCTCATTCACTCAAAAGGAAACTACAGCCAAGGAAATAAAAAAAAAAGTTATTGAATGTTTAACAGGATCTAAAATGATCTAGATCTAATTTTTATAGAACAAAACCAATACTTTACATCTCATGGTATATTATTTCTTTATTTACTTTAAACATGTTCACATTCAAAAATTTAACATTTCACCTTTTTTAAATATCACATTTCCTGTTTAAAAAGGACTAGGCTACAGTATAAAACTATTCCTAACTGATTACATAGACTCAGATATTTTCAAAATTCAGACTATTTACACTGTGTTTTCAAAGTAGTATTTCATTTTCTAAATGCAAAAAATTAGAAGAAAAAAACTCAACCCAAAACAAAACTTAGGTTTTTTTTGTTTTGTTTTTACAGTGCCATTACTATGCTGGATAACATTGCTGCCCTTCATCTTTCCATGTTCTCATTTACTAAACAAACATAAAATCAAAAATGTAAAAGTTTTTGAAAAATTAAATACACCCCTGTTTTGGTGTAAGTAGTGTGCTTGAGATATGTAACTGAAGTGACTAGTGGCTGAATTTTAAACAGCCAAACCATTGCTCAGTGCATAGACAAATAAACATATCTCTTTTGTGAAATGGCAATATGGAGTTTCCTGCAAATTTATTTGGCAAATATGTGACCTGATCTTTTTAGTATTTAAAGGCATTGCCAGGTTAACCACATATGGACTGTTTACTATGTTTTATCATTACCAGTGTAAAAACATTTTTCATAATGTATGTGTCTTAGATAATCCATTCCTTACTATGAAAAAGGCCTTAAACTGGGCTAAAACAGTTGAAAAAACAAATTTGTAACATACAACACATTTAATCACTAACTGAATAATTAAAAACATAAATGTATTTAGATTTATGTTATGCATTCATGGTGTTTACTAGCATTTTATTTATCTTGGCATATGGACATAGAGTTGGAGGTTTATTAATATTATGTTGAACTTACAGTGTAATGCTTACTTAAATTTGTGGTTGAGTTTGTGTTTTCATGGGCCTGTGTGTCCAGTACGGCGATGGCAAAAAGCGAAGGAAGCCAAACTACAGCAGTGTGGATCTGTCTGAAGTGGAATGGGAGGATAAGGATGACACGGTCAGACACCAGTAAATCCACATTAAGCCTCACCACAGTGCTGCTCTGAATATCTGAAGATCTACAAGGCTTTTGTGTGTCTGCTTTTTGTGTGTTTCCAGTTGAGAAATGCCATGGTCAACAGGAAGACAGGGACCTTCTCTATGGAGGTGACAAAGAGTGTAGACAAAGGGGTAAGTAGTCCAGAATTCAGACAGCACTAAAACCAGCACTTATTTCCCTCCAAAAGGTGTATGAGCAAAACAACCCAACAGTGAGAATCCACTCTGCCAAGGGGTTGTTAAACCTGGCACAGTGATGCACTGTCATGACTTAGGGATTTTGTTTCTGATTTGATTTGCTCTGCATACACTGGTGTGTGTCTGTGTGTGAGCCCCTTATCTCCACCAAGCACATGTTGCTGAATGCAGGGGGCTGCAGCCTCTCGATGATTCAGTTTCACTACTCGCTTGTCTCTGATGTAGAGTGGTGTTCAGGTGTATGTGTGTTAGTGTCAATGTGTGTAGGTATTTAGCATTTTTAAAGCTTAAAGGCCTTTATACATTCGTCAAATCATTAAGAATTTGCACGTCCATATTCACAATTTTCAAAGTACACAGAAGTAACACCGCAGCAGCATCTTTGCAGGTCCCAACCACAACCATGCCATTAATGTACCACTAGATGGAGCTAGACTGTAAAGAATCCCATCAGATAACAGATGTTATGCTACTAGTTATTTGCTAAATCAAATGAAAAAATCATTAATGTTTGATTTCAGAAACGTGTGCTGGTTTTACACAATGATTACTACTACACAGACATTAAGGGCACTCCTTTTAGGTAAGAGGGATGGATACTTATCTGAATTATCACTTAAAGAAAGATGAGATGTTTTTGCCATTGTTTTTATAGGAATGTATTTGTTTCGATTTTAGTCTAGGAGTTGCTCTTTCCAGAGGACATGGGAAATATTTCTTCAGAGGGAATGTCACCGTGGAAGAAGGTAGAAAATCTTCCCATCTTATTTTTCTTTTTCATCTTGTCACTCTTGTTTTCAGCTTCATTTTTTTCCCATAATCCTTTTATTCATTCATCAGCCTTTCTTCCACACTTTTTGTTTCAGTATCTTCATGTGTTTGTCTCTAACTAAACAAGTATTTATTTGTTATGCTATGTGGACAGCTTTCAAATTTCAAAATAGTACTTCAGCCACATCAATGATTAAACAGCAAGGAAAATAAGTATTAAACACACTGATGTTATTCTACGTAAAAATATTTGTAATGAGCCTGTTGTCATAAAATACACATCTGATATCTGTGACAAGCCTCGTTTTCCACACACTTAGAATGATACAAGGAACACTTAATGAATTCATAAACAAAGAATCTTCAAAAGGGTATGGAAAGAAAACAAAATAGCTGAAATCTGTTAATATTTAGAAAGCAATCTCATTCCTTATCAGTACAAAGTAATATTAGCTTATTTAGACTTAATTGATCTCTATGATCTCTATGAAAAAGGAGTTTAATTACCGACGTATAACAGAACAAGCGTCTCCTCATGCACATTTAATATACTGCTGGCAAATTGAATCCGTGTGTATAGATTTATTCTTCAGTAACTGATCATATGTTAGGTGTGTAAAAAGACTTAAAAAAAGACTTAAAAGGTAATTTAGAAATATTTATTTACATTTCAAACAGCCTAAAGATTAAGATTAAAACAACATACAAGTAGTAATTATCATTACTTGACTCTTTTTCCCTAACTAGACTTTTTTCTAGTGTAACATTTTCTGCTTGTATAATTAAGTGGCTTTGATGTGCATATCCTTGTCCTGCTTGACGGTGTGTGTCTGCATCTGCCAATGTGTACTTTTCTGTATATTTTCATGTCCAGCTTCATGCATGTTAATATTCATATGGCATTGCCTGTGTCTGTAGGTCTCTGTCTCTGTGTGTTTCTCTAAACGTCTGTCATGCAGGACTCTCTGAGCATGACTTGGCTCTTCCTGATCTAATCAAACCTGTCACATTCATTCACAAAGGACATTCTTCAACCAGTTTCTGTGTTTAAGTTAATCTGCATTTTAAATATAGAAGCCTGTCACTTTTATTAAGACTTCCAGTTGAAGACTTTGGCACAATCACTTTTAGACGTAATATTATTGTTCTGTTACAGGACTTCATGACTTGGAGCATCCTGATGTTGCGCTGGCTGATGAATGGTGAGGAGATAGTGAAAATAAAATATCATCCTCCTCCCTTATTCTGTTTGAATTATTGCCTGAATATACAGCTAAATTATAAATTCAAATGTATTTAAGAAAATAAGAATGCTTCATAATTGCTTTTGCATTTATTGCACTTTGACAGATTCTTGGAATCATTTTTTTGATTTGTGGTCTTTGGAGTCAGAAAGCAACATCATAACATATTACAGTTAATGCTATTCAAACTAATCCTTGAGAAACACAGAGAAAAATGTCTTTGTTTTATTTAATATATTGTTTTAGATAATTTGCAATCCAAAGCTAGCCAAGACCAGAAGGATTATTTTACCTCTGTTGAATACCAATTTCAAATAGATAATCAACCAACAGATCATTAAATCACTGTTTAAAATGAAACTGATCTTGAGCCAGCTGAAACTGTAAAGCTAACGTTTGTTTGGTTTTTCTTTTGACCTTACATTCTTGTTATGTTATAGGACATACTGCAACACAGACGAGCATCCCGAGCACCGCTATTTGTCTCAAATAGAAGCAATAAAAATTTATCTCAGTGGACAGGAACCCCGCTTGCATTGTAAGTTATATTTTTCTGCAGTATAGTGCCTCTTCTTTAACTGGTAGAAGCCTGGGTTATTTGTATTCAGTGGCAATGAAAAACCACTTTTTTTGTAAAATATACTCTTTTTGCCTTTGTTCTGTCAGGTGACAAGGAACTGATTCAGGAAGTTCTCTTTGATGCTGTTGTGACGGCCCCACTGGAGGCCTACTGGACCAGTCTTGTGCTTAATAAGTCAGAGTACGTCACCCACTCGACTGATTAATTATTAGGCAATATCTGTGCTATCAAACACCCTGTCTTATTTTGCTGTTGCCACTAACACAAAGGACACAAAGGAATGTCAATTTATAAACTTATCCCATTATATAGAAACTCAGATAAAGGTGTGGAGATTGCCTATCTTGGCACAAGGACAGGGCTGTCCAGAATTAATCTATTTGTGGTGCCCGACGAACTCACAAACCAGTAAGTGATCTGTATGTGACTACTTTAAATTGGTTATGATCAGATGTTTGCATACACTCATCAGAGGTGTAGATGTCAGATTAATATTGGGCTTCTAATGTTGCATTTGAACCATTCTTTATTGGAGTTGAAACAGATGCAACATACACATTCAGGGATTTGCATAAACAAGAATTATGTACACATTCATATTTCATGCATATATACAGGCTCAAATATATATGTGCACCCTCACTAATACTGGGGTAAATGGCAGGTTACAGAGAAACCATATGCTTTTTGTCACCATCAACAAGAAGATGTACATCACCATCAACAAGGTAGAGTACAGCTAAATTGCTGGTTTCCTGGCACAGATGTGGCATTGGACAGGGATGGTTCTCACTTTTTCATTCGGGGTCATTCCAGAAGCTTAGTATTAGCCTGCTTTATCCATTCCCAAACTGGTTTTAATGTATCTTTCAAAGCATTATCTGGTTGGGAAAACCCAATTGCTTCCAAATTTCAACCAATGTGCAGCAAATTTGAGATGGAGTTAACCAATTAAGTCATTTCCCCCCATATTTCCACTCAAATTGTATAATTCACTGACCATCAGCCTAATGCTACTGCTGTCAATCTTGACAGTTAGTCCAGTGTTCTTAGGTTTGAAAACTACATTTTTACTCTTTCAAACATTCTTCTGGTCTTTGAGGCTAAACAGTTCAATCTTAGTCTCCTTTGACCGTAAAACTTTTCTTAAAAAGGCAATGTAAGGAACCAGGACATTCTTTTTGGCTGGTATCCTTTAATGTTGACATTAAACTTGTTTTTTTGGTTTTTCACCATCTTCCAGTTAATGGTAGACATGAGCCTTAGTGGTTCCTGAGTTGTGGTAGAACATTCTTACCAGTTTGACTTCAGCGAGGGGAGCATTTGCATCATATGTTTGAAACTAGACAGTTGGGGGTTCTTACAGCACAGTGAGTTCTAAACACACTTCAAGACGACTTTGGAAATGAATGAGATAGGTAAAAAAAAACCTAAAAGTCATTAAAAGTCATTGAAGCTGTGTGTTGGTTTATCATTCCACCTAAAATATAATATAGCTAGGATACAACGTTAAAACCCCAAAATTAACATTTACTGTAGGTTACTGATGAGCATATGTAAAGTTCTGACCAAAACTTTATCTTAATTCCTTCTGTTTATCATCTCAAATCTATTTTTTTTTTCTAATAAGTTTGTTTATTCATTATTTCTATCATTTGTTTCTTGTCTGCATTAAGAGACTTCCTGACAGCTGAAGACAAAGAGGGGGTGTTCAATGCTGATCACTTTCCTCTGTGGTACAAGAGAGCAGCAGAACAAGTTCCTGGCACCTTTATTTATTCTCTGCCTTTCAACTCAGGTTAGCTGTGCATTTGTTTTGTTGTTGTTGTTTTAAGTTAAAATATTAAAGGAGGTATTTAAGGACTGGCCAGATTTAAATTAGTTTTGGTTGCATTATGTGCAGTGGCAGACTTAGCCATTTTGGGGCCCAATGCGAACCTTTGTAAAGGAGCCCTCCCCCAAGTCTGCCTCAATGTACCAGTAGGCCCTGAGCTGCCACACTCTCACAGGATTGGGTGCCCACAGCAGTGGTATGCTTTATTTTGTGCCGGTGTTTTTATTGTAAAGGAGTGATTAAGAAAACAATCATTCATACACAGAGGTGGGTGAGAGGACCCAAAAACTGTACTCCAGTAAGAGTGGTAAAACTTCAAATCATTTTTACTCAAATAGAAGTGAAGAGTAACCATCAAAGAAATTAATTAAAAGGGGGGCATTATGCAAAATTTACTTTTTTGTGCTTTATATTATGCGATAATATTATTCCCTCAGCAAACACTTACCTAGAATGTTGTTTTGATTCTTTCATGCATGTTTGCGAAATCCTTGAATCTCCCCTGGCAGCCATTCGGTGGTGTCTTAACACCTGCTCCTACAACAGTCTTCAACCGATCTCCCGCCCCACATAACCCTCCTCCGTGACTCCTCCACACAGCTCCACCAGACTAGCGGCAGCAGCAATTAGCAACCTGGTTGAATTGCATGTCTGCCAAGCTTATCATACAAACTATTTCTCAGTCCAGCGCTCTTAAGAACAGTTGTAAACGGTATCAATGGACAGCATGGAGAAACATTGTTTTGATAATGTGCTGAAAGGGAGAGTGTCTGAAAAGGTAGGAGCTTCTTAAAGAGACAGAAGCAAATTTCAAGGCGTCAAATACGGCTATGATGAAAAGTCAGATTTCTTTTAAGTTATTTTGGATATATACAGTATTTTCATAACAAGTAAAGGTAACAGTTACTTGATTATGCTATAAAATATCACTAGGTGCCTGGAAAATACATAACTTCTTTAAGCTTTTATTAAGTAAAATCAAAAACATGTATTTTGGTAAAAATGGCAACTTAAGTGCTGAGTAACTGATCACAACACTTGATTTAATATTTTAAAAATATGTCATCGGACAAAGATTTTAAAACATGTTTGTTTGTCTTTCAGTGAAGTTACTTACAGTGGGTAGAAGAACCAGATAATTTACTCAAGTAAAAGTAACAATACTTCATAATCATGTTACTCAAGTAAAAGTATGTTGTAGTAAAACTACTCCTATTTTTTTTTTTTTTTTTTTTTTTTTTTTTTTTTCAAAAAAGTTACTATCCACCTGCATGTGAAGAATTGTGACACTGATGGCAGAAGTTCATCGTGCATTGTGTTGCGTTTTTTTGTTTTTAAAATATAGTTATTTTATTTCAAACATACAATAAAAATACAGGGCCACTGCTAGGGGCCCCTAACTAGCAGGATCCCTGCTAGTTAGGGGGTTAACTGCTAGTTAGGGGATCCCTGCTAGTTAGTGGTTGCCTACTTTCCCTATATGGTAAGTCCGCCTCTGATTATGTGATTGACAGCTCATCACACAACACTCGGTTTAACTCTGGCATTTCTTTGTGTTTTTTTTTTTTGTTTGTTTTTTTTTTTACCTTTTTATCCTGATTTTATTATGTTCTCTAGCTTTTATCTGTGTTTGCCTTTCCTCTTATATTAATTCTGCTCCATTTGCATTTGGACAAGGCCAATTGCTGATGACTGAAATAAGATATGTTAGGGAGAGGCTCATGTCTTTCCATAGTGACTTGCCCAGAACCCACAGTTTTATAAATGGATGCACTAATACGCAAGCATCTCACGAATATTCAGTTTAACAGTTTCTCTAAAAAAAATTCTCTGTCTTCCAAAGGAAGAACATGTTCTCATCTGTTCTCAGCCTCAGGCTTTCCATTAGTGCCAGCTATTACAAGTGATCTGAAAGCCTCTTATTTATTTGCCTGACTTGCCTTAGATGCACCCTTCCTCCAAGGACTGTGGTAGCTATACCAATGGCAGTAGTGTGAGATATATATATATATATATATATATATATATATATATATATATATATATATATATATATATATATATATATATATATATATATGTGTGTGTGTGTGTGTGTGTGTGTGTGTGTGTGTGTGTGTGTGTGTGTTAATTTTCTCCAGTCACTGTCTGCTCACTTCAGAATATATAAACTCATTTGACATGACCAATATTTTACCTTTTGTGTATGTGATTTTTTTTTTTTTTTTTTTTTTTTTTTTTTTGGTCTGATGTCTGTTCCCCTTCTATTTAGGTTCAGAAAACAGGAGTGTTGTATTGGCCAGTACTGCCATTCAGCTTCTGGATGAGAGGAAATCCCCCATAGCTGCGGGTAAGTGGAAATTCAAGTGCTTCTTTCTCACTGTCTCTCTTATACAAACACTCTTCTACACCAACAGAGGCTGCTGTATTCTCTTCCTCACACTGCTGTGCTTTATATTCCTGCTCTACAGTTGTCCTCCCCCTGCTTATTTTCCTCTTTTTTTCTAGCTGAAACACTTGCAACCCACATGTTCTGATGGTCTGTGTGTTTTTATGTGTTCATTTGCATGTGGTGCAGTGCAATGCACAGCATATAGTACAGTAGCATACAAAAGTATGTGCCAATATTTTCAAATAAGTACAAACTTCATGTTTTCTGTGTGTATTAAGTCTTTCAAGCCAGACACAGTAAAAGTTTACTCTGAACATCCACAATCTACAAAAGGTTGAGACTATATATGGAGGCTCAAATGCCATGCATACACCCAAAATAATATTTAAGTGAATGTCCGGAGGGCAACTGCACCTCTGTCATATGCTTTTAAGCTTCTGGCATGTTTCTGGCTTGATATTGGACATGTCTTGGGAGTTATTTTCAAATTATTTCAGCCAGATTGGGTCATCTTGAAGCATGACCAGACTTTGCAGTTGTCCTCATGCAAAGGCAAGATAATGTTTTTGAGGAAAGCTTTATGATCAAATAAGAGAAAGATTGAGCAATTTATTGTTGTTTAACAGAATAATGATCTCCAGCACATATCAAAATTGGTTTTGGAATGAATAAAACAAGCTAACATTTACCTTCAGGATGGTTCAGACCTCAACCCTATATATATGGACTAGGATTATGAATCCCTCGTCTGTAGCTGATCCAATACGTATCTTGATATAGTGCAAAAGAGCCGATTCATTTTAAATACATAGACGGAAAAAAAATTATATGACACAATACAACCCTCTATTATGTTCGATTCTCTTATTTTAGGGTAAACACAGTGTTGCAGACTTGTAGTGGACTTTTAAGAAACCTAATTATTAAGGATCAAAAACACTGAGGCTTTGAGTAAAACTTTAAAATCAGGCTACAATCGCTAATTCAGTGACTCACCAGTGAGAAAAAAAAGTGTTTTCTAAACATCCATTTTCAGTTATTAACTGAAAAGTATAAATCTAGTTTTAAACTAATAATAACTTCTTGCTTTATAAGCAGTTAAACAACCAATGCTGCTTCAAACTTGCACTGTTATCACTTATGACATTTTACTGTAATGACTGTGAGGCATCTTAGTTGTGCTGAACATTCCTAAGCTCTTCTGAAACATGGCTGCGGTAATAAAAAAAATTAATAACAAAAAATCTTGGAAGAGGTATTGTAAACCCCTTTCTCATAACACTGTAAGGCTGGATATCTTCAAAGAATGCGATGATATCTGTAACTGTCTTGAAAGTAGCAAAGCTGCTATAAAGACAGATGGGGGAAAAAAAGTTGCTCACCACTTTTTGAGTTCCTTGTCCAAGAGAAGTCCAAACCTGAGGTACGTAAAGCTGGATTACAGGCTGGCCTCCACATTCACAGCATGTGGATGTTTCAAGTGTTTAATTAAGTAAATAATAATTTGAAGTAATAAGGTGTGTAGAATTTTAATGGTAAATAATAAGGTGTTTGCATTTTGATTGCCTCCACCATCTTTACCTTGTTGTTGTATGTGAAATACACCGAACACCTTAATAGCCTTAATCATTGTCTGCTTTTTACCACAAAGCTTATGTCAAGAGGAATAGCCTCCAAAATCAAATGTTGTCTACTTGCTAAAAAATAGTATATGTCAGAGCAATAACGACCAAAATCAAAGAATTGAGTGGACATTGTTTGTAAATAAAAAGCACATCACTATTAAACTTTTAGCTGTGCAAGATCATAAAAACATATGCATAGATTTTATCTCTTTCAGAGCTGCTCTACTGATCCACTCGCATTTTACACATCCATGTCCGTTTATTGATCTGAATCTTTTAATCTTAACATCCCTAATATGGACTACACCTTAAAAAAAGTTCTGTACTTGAAAACTAGTCAATTTAAATGAGCTGATAGATAATAGCCATAATTATGATTGGATCTTCTTTTTGGTTACAAAAAGCATTTGGTTTCTGTGCAATTTACTGAGGGAAATTGGTCTAAATTAGTGTAAAAAAAAAAACACAATAAATTAAAATTTGTATGCCAAATACTTGCTTTAAAAACAAGTTGTATGTTAGACAGTCATTTTACCCTACAAAAGAATACATCAAATGGAGCTCATAAAAAACCCAAAATTTATGTAATAAGCATATATAATATTTACGTTAATAATGGATATCTATAAACTACTAACCAGATAGCTGTTATCACAGTAGATAAAAACGAATATAAATAAACCCTTTCTAGTACAGATCAGGATCACAAATTAGGTCATTTAGATTACCTCAACAATGATTAACATCTTGCCTATGGAAGTGGTCCAAAAGATTTTCAAGTTGGACTGTCTGAAGCTTGAAATCCTTTAGAAATGTGAACTTTGTTACAATTTCCATTACACAAGTCATACAAAAAGAACAGAGGATTACTTTTGGCTTATGTTCCCAATGCATCTTCAAATGATATCTGTGTATATTTTGTAGACATCTGAGGTCAAGCAGAATTGAAAATATGTATTTTAAGCGGAGCGAAGAAATTATGATGACAAAGAGGATGAGGATGATCTTTTTGAAATTCAAGATAAAATAAGAGAAGAAGTAAAAGGGCAGAGAAAGAGAAAATTATTTCACGGTGCCTGGATACGTTGACTTGAAAGCAGTGCATTGTGGGTAGTCTTTGCCTGGGGGAAACCACTGAAGCAGAAGGACAACGATGGGAGAGTCTGTGCAGTGCCACTATACACACAAACACACACACCCAGTATGTGTTTGTGCATGACTATGCTTTAGAGTTTTAGCAGAGTGATGCACAAGCAGCCCACGGTTTGCACCAACCCACAGTATAATTTGACCCTGCTCATATCATCGCTGTTCATTCAACATAATAGCATTTACTCAAATCCTTCTGAGCAGCAAAACAAATGACTAATCAGTCAGAAGGACTTAGGAGGAACCTATTGTTGCAGTGGGTGCTGATGTACAGTAATGATGATCACGCTTGTCCTATCTGGGTATGTCTGTAAGGATGATTTTATATAAGAGTATCAGATAGGGGGCGAGATGTAGGCTAGAATGCAAATTTAGCGTAAGCCGGTTAGGGCCAGTTTTCACTGCCCTGCGCTCCACTGAGCTGCAGACTTGTGAATACGCCAACACGCTAACTTAACAGGACAGGCCGATGACGTCACGCGCCACTGGCCCTGCAGACATCACTGGAGTAACAATGTTGCTGTGTGTGTATGTACATACTCGTTTACGCCAGCATGTCAGTTTGTGTGCGTGTCAGTGTTTGTGGTCACATCCCAAGCCACGTGCAGTGAAGCTGCTGCCGTGAAATATACAGAACCATACGACTCAGGTCAGGCATGAACACCAATGGCATCTGTGTACCTCAATGTGCCGCTCAGCTACACAGAGTAACACACAGAGTAAATTATAATGCTGTTCATCATGTGAAATTCCTCTCTGCGCAAGTCAATCCACAAAACAACATACAAAGATTAAAGCTAGATACACTGAAAGTCAAGAAAATCTAACTTACATTATTTGTTAACGTGTTTCTTTTGTTAGATTATTTGACCTATTGATGATGAAATTTAATTTTTGTAAACAGATGGTGCTCTTAAAACAACCACCACTGTTTACCTAAAAAGTACTTTACCTCAAAAAAAACAAACAAAAAAAAAAAAACCCGCTATTGAAAGTGTGTGACATAAAATAACACCATTTCAGGTTTATTTCAAGGTATTTTTATCTTGATCTGTTACAGTTATCCTCAGGGTAGGACATAAGATAAGTCATGAAAGAACACAACATTTTTAGTTAAGCAACAGAGCAGGCTCATCTAAAATAATTTCCTTTATTAATTTAATTTAAAAACTGTTAGTAAGCTCAGCATGAGGTTGAAGATATTTGGCTTGTAATATTTGTGGTGCTTTTTCATTGCCTTATCTAGAGACAGATGCAGTTGTTTGGTTTGGGGTTATTTATTTATTTTTTTTTTTTCAACTATTCTTCTACGTAGCCAGTACAAGACATTTTGGGTGACTGAACTGGGCGACCTCAAACCTTCCCCTTATTTTCCCAAAAAATCAGTGGTTTGTCACTTGGTCATTTAAAAATTGGGTCATTTTCCACAAATGTGACAGGCCACGCTGAATGTAGGAACAAGTTGGCGGAACAGAAGTGGAGAAAAATGATAAAAACCACAAATTTCTAAGAAAATTGTGTTTTTTTTTTTATTTTTTGCTAAATGTACTAATTCAAGTTATGAAGAAATAACCCCATGCTTTAAATAGCAGTTTCAGAGGTTTCTGTTGAGAGTAGTGATAGGACATTCACAAGCAATTCAATTCTTTTGACTGACTCTTTAAGCTGAACGATGGAACTCGAGTCTCAGTTAGTGAGAGCTGTTCTTTGTCTTTTACAACTTAGCTTGCTTATGATGCTCTGCACACACATAAACAGCTATTATTATTTTTATTTAATTTGAAATTATTTAATTGGTGAATAAATACAATAGATAAATACAATTGATAGAAATGGGTGGATAATTTCTATATTTAATGGTGTAATTTTTGTTTCTGCCAAAGCAACTGAAGTCCATTTTACTTTTACTATGCTTCTAAATTACAAATAACCCTAAAATGTTATTAATACACAAAACACTTGTAGTAAAGAACTACATGGGTATTTGACATTTATATTTTAAAGTGTTGTATTTTATGACAATACATAACCTTTTTTTTCTCCAAGAACATACTGTGGTTGTATCTTGTAATGTTTGAAAAAATATTAATTTTACCTAATACAGATGATTCTACTTTTTGTGAACTTCAAAATCTGTGTTAGGAATAAAATGGCTTATTTTTTGAAAAATCTGAATGTTCAAAAATGGATCTTTTTAACAGCTCTTTAAAGTGAAATGATCCAGAAGATTTGGTACCTTTCAAAGAGCCATAAGTCCCATGGTTACAGTCAATGACAGTCAGTGCTGGAGAGTGGGATTATTGCAAAATAATGTGAGTGAACAGCCCTTGTAAACTCCCCCAGGTTTTGGGGAGAAAACTTGGGGAGAAACTTTCAGAGCTGATTTCTCTGAAATCTAATCTTCTGAGTGCCAACATTCAAATGGCCATATCTTCTTAATTACTTTCTTTGATTTCCATGTATTTGACATCATTAAAAAGCTTCGAATCCACACTTTCAGAATCTGTAAATAACTCAAAACGCCCCCGAGTAGACTTGTTAATGCTATTGCCATGGCCAGTCACAAATAGTACTATCTTTTAGAATTTAAAGGGGTAGTGTGTACTTTTCAACAAAGAGTTCTTCTTAGTGGCAGTCAGTATTTTATCTGCTGTAAAAGCGACCTGAACAATGTTAGTATGGATAAACAGAAGTTTTACCAGACAATTAAGCTAAACTAGTCAGAATAGAGCCAGTTCCAGATCAGATATTACTTTCTTACAATAACTTCAGGTTTAAAATTTTTTTAACCAATTTTATGAGCTTTTTTATGACTGTTACTTTTGCTTGAGATCTATATTTATAAGGGACCAGTTCTTTAGTGTGAATAACGATAGTGTTCTATGTAAATTATTGTCTGACAAAGATCAACAGTTTTTGGGATTAATTTTTTTTTGCTTTTGAACCGTTAGCTTGACTGTTGAACTTGCTCTTCCATTAATTTTGGAAGGACTACAGTAAATCTCAAAACTTTTCCACTTATATGATAAAACATCTGCTGTGTAATTCAACTGAAAAACAAGCAAATCTATTAGAAGCAACATAAATGAACAGCTAAGCTCCAGTAAACTACACCTTAAGCTAAAACTTGACTTAATTTCAGCATCGACTTATCTGGGTACACACCTAACATCATTTATATTAAATCGCAGCGAACATGTTACCTGTCTAATTTCTTTAGCTTATATAGTCAGTAAATTAGAGCATGTGTTCCAATAATGCTCTTTTGTCAGATTAAAAGTATCTTTTTAAAATAACAACCTTTAAGCACGTATTAAACATATTTTTCATTAAGTGCACATATATCTGTATTAAAAATGTTTTTTAAAATGATCTGATATATTATTCTTATCTTCTAAGAGATTAAAGGCCTTGTTTTTATTAACTCTAAGTGAAATCATTATAATTGCCAGAAACAAGGTCTTCAAAACATCATTGTGTGTAATTAACCTATATATGTTTGTATGTAGTGAATTATTAAGTTACTGAAATTAATGAACTTTCAATAATATTTAGTGAATATGACTGTATATTATAGATTTGCCTCTGTTGTGGAAAAGGTTTTGAAATGATTTTTAACTTTTTACATCACAAAACTAGTAATTTTAGCAGAGATTGTAATGTTTTAAAACACAGTGTATATAGTAGCTAGGCATGGGCTGGTTAGCAGTTACAAGATATATCAGCGTTTTAAAAAAAATACATTTTCAAAACTGCTAAAAGAAATTCTGCTATGCCATTCTTATGGTTTAAAGTCCCTTTTAGGTGATGCGAGTATAAGTGATTATATTTCTTTCTGGCAGTAAAGAACAGAGAAACACAGTGGTGGACTTTCTGTACATGTTGTGCACTGCTAGTCATATATCCAGTTGCAGAAAATATGGCCAAAGATGGTGTTGAAATTAATGGAGCACCACCAGTCACTGTGAAACTGTAAATTGCTAATATCCACTAACATAGCATTCTATTCAACTGATATGAATATTTTAAGTTTGAGTTGTTTTAAACAGCCAAGCTCATCTAAAATAGACAATGTACATCTGACTTACTTGTTTGCCTTACATCTCACTCTGAGGACAAGGTAACAGTGCTTTATCTTTCCACTACAGGTAAGGGAACAATTACCATCAGTAACTCCACAGAAATTCACTTCAAAAAAATCTTAACTATTCTTTTAGATTATCACTGCTTTGAAACTACATTTGGCAAGCTATAGCCTAAGTGGCATGTTTTTTATTAAACCAAATACCCAGCTAATATCAGGTAGTTAAGCTCCCAATGTTACTGTATAGAGCGCAAAAATATGAAACTGTCATATTTTTCACAATAAGCAAACTTACTTCAAAATTACTCCTTAATTTATGGTTTATCCTTTATTGTACTTGTCTGCTTATCAAAATGAAAATGTCTAAATCAAAGTTATAGATAATGTGATAATATTATAACCTACCATTATTTCAGCTTTATGTTTGCAGCAGTTGCATCAGATCATGTAAGATAATTTTCAGTTTAAATTCACATATAAATGCTGTGAGTTCAAAGGTACCACACAGTGAGAACATTATACCAGACTATACTGAATACTATCTGGAAATTTCTTTGAATTTCTTTGCACAAAATCCCTGTCCATTACAGTTCCTTTTCACTCTTAAGGATACAGACCTTTTAAAATTGATAACCAATGTTCATATAGTAATCAGGAGCAATGTTTTCCTTTATTATATATAATACATACGTTACGTTACAAACAAGTCTGATCTGAAAAACTGTACTTGCATGTGTAAACATGACTTGTGCACCAGTCTTTTTAATTTTGATCTATGAACCCATAAAAGACATACAAGACAGGCTGAGTCCAAGTGATTTTCATTTTAGTTTGTTTCATTATTGCTTCAATGAGTTTCCCATTTTCACCAGAAAATATCCTTTCAAAAATATATATTTCCATCTCAAATCCCTTTTAGCATTGCTAGGCACAGACATTTAAAATTCTCTGTAATCTGATAGATCTTTCTCTATGCACACACGTACAAGCACACACACTCTCTCAAACACAAGTTAAGTCACAGGCTCATCTTTTTTTTAAATACATATCACTGATACAAACAAATGAGGACATGACTGACAACAGCTGCCTAATATGGATTACTATGAGTCAAAAAGACTCAAAGTGATGAGCAAAAACAAAAAACAGATAAAATCTATAATTTGTTCTATAAATACCAAAGCGTTGCATTACGAATACCAACAAGTACACACTTATAAATATATGTTAGATTTTTTTTCTGTCTTTGATATGTCTTTTTCAGACAAAGCAAAATGTATGTTTTTGAATTCACATTTTGAATTCAGCTTTGAAGTTTGCTTAAAGTGGAAGATACTCTTCTTATCAGTGCATAGTCAAATACCTGTGAAATGTAGCTACCCGAGTCTCAAATATTAGGTAAATTTTTGCAAAAATAAAAAAATATCACTCTTTACACACATGTACAAACCCAAACATGGCATCCAGAGATAATTAGGTTAAAGGGAAGAGGCTTAGAGTCCAGGGAAAATGTTACCAGCTCTTAAGCAATAGCATTCTCCAGTGGTTCCTTTTCATCTGCTGTGGCATGATCTCCTCCCTGTGCTGCAGCCAGCTCCTCATTCTTCTTTAACTCACGCTGATATTTGGCCATGATTGCAGCATAGGCACATCCATACACTGCTGCAGCCAGCATCATCAGACACACAATCCCACACACTACACCTGTGATAATCACTGTGGCAATAGCATGGCGCAGGTTGACAGGGCGGTGCTTCTGCTTAGTTTCACACTCTGCCACACCCCCCCCCTCCTCCTCCTACTGGTCCACCTCCAACACCAAAACCCTCACCTATCGCCATGGGGACATGGAGAGAGTGACTGGAGGGATGAGCATGGTTGCCATGGGTGTGGCCTCTCAGTAGCTTCTCAGACTCTAGATGGTGTATGTTGGCAAACAGGTAATGGTAGCTTGTAGTCATACAGGCATGAAACAGCTGATATGGAATTTTTTGCAAGTCTTTAGCTTTCATTTCTTCTGGTTGAGTACAGAGAACTTCATCCAGAATTCCACCTTGAGAGTAGAGAGAAGAAGATGGAGAAAATCAAGACAAGTGTGAAAGAATATGCTAAATTGTTGTCTCTTCTCAGAAAATATCTCACATTTTCTCTTTAACTACTGATGACAATGGAATTTATGGTGAGCAAAGACCAGTTAATCTCTTCATCTGTTTTTTTCCATCAGTTTTAATCTTTGTTAAGAATCAGCATTAACATGTGTTAAATGGATAAAATCTGAATGGATCACAAGAACCAAAAAAACTGAGTGTTCCAGAAAAGGAAGACCCAAGCCTCTTGCTTCTTTTTTTCAAATTCAGTATCCTTTGGTACACACTTTCAGTTCTGTCAACTTGATTACCCATTAGTTTTCATTCTGCATTGCTCACTTAAATTTGCATCTATTGTGTTGTTTTGTTCTAATTAGAATTTTCTTCTTGTAAGAAAACATTGATGTCAAGAGTATCATGGGCATGTAGGCGGACTATCTAACTCCATGAATGCCTTCCCTTCACTGCAGAGTGGTAATTTTGCTATCCAATGCCTGCTGCGTTTGGTCTAACATGGAAAATTATATGGCTTGCTAACATACACTTTCTCTGACTGAAGAAATCTTAGTGTTCTGGAGTTTCTTCTTCATACATGAAGGACCTATAACAATTAACATTCAGCTGTAAATATATTTTCTTGAAGTACTATTACATTATACTTCCTTGAAAATGTATTATTAGCAGTTATATTGAACAAAAAAGTATTTAAAGGATAAAAAAATCTCTAGTCTGTGCTTTTCATTGCAGCACACGGATAAACTTAAGACTCAAAGGAAGCAGTATCAAATTATCTACAATATACCTTTTATAGATATAACTTCTATCCAAATTTTTAATCTTTTGTATATTTTTATGTAAGATAAATGTGAAAATATATGAATATTCAAAAAAGCAAAGTTGTATTTCTCCATGTTGGCACATTGTTTCTGCACTACCATTCCTGGAAAATCTGGTCATGTTAAAAAGGTGGACCAGGATAAGCTATATGCCTGAGTGGTTAGAGTGTAAACAACATGGAGAAAATACCCTCAGCAGCTAAGTCCATGATCAAAGTTAATTGTCTGCTATCTTTCAGTCTTTCAGACATTTGCTGTGGATTTTTTACTGTAACCATCAAATATGAGAATCAGCAACAAAGTGAGGTGGCAGGGGGGACTAAAATGCCATATTTAAACATTTCCCTTGATTTCACAGCAATCCCATCATGGGAAAACCTATGATATAAGAATATTGAACCTGTTGCACACATTTCCGTTATTTTGGATTCCAGTGTGAATAAAGGTCCTAATGGTCTAACCTTTAAAGAGGTAGGTCTCCAGCCAGAGTTTGAGGCCAATAAGCTGGCAATCACACCTCCAGGGGTTTCCTCGTAGTGTGAGGCTGTCCAGGTGGGTCATGGCGTCCAACAGCGAGCGATCCAGTCTTGTTAGCCTGTTGTTTGCTAACCCCAAGTAGCTGAGGTTTTTCAGACTGTCCCCTATGGCTCCTGGCAAACCCCACAGGCTAACAAAAGGGACATAGTAAGAAAATCAGATTCTATGTAGAGAGTTGTATGGCCTTAGCTAACTGGAGCCAAAATACATTTATATGCTGATGACACCATGATTTTTTTGAGTGGCACACTCTATAAATCAAGCTGTGGAGCTTTTACAGACAGCTTTTACAATAATTTCCACTAAACTTAAATTGGTGTTGAGCTCGAAGTTGACTACAGTTGTTTCTCTTGTTCTCATCTTTCATTGTCAGTCAAGTATTGAAAAACTCACTTCATATAAATATTTCTATTGTGGCTAGAAAAAAAAACAGCTTAGACCTGAACTGAGCTTTTTATTTTGTTTTTACACAGTCCTCTTATCACAATGGTGATACTCTTTATTTTGATTATTTTTATGCTTTTTTATATTGAAAACACTAGACTCTGCATATCTTTTACCACATTTAAGTTTGTAATAAATTCAAGCCGTTGGGCTTATTATTGCACCGTTTATAAATCTTTAGTATATATCTTGAATATTATGTGAATGTTGCGGTTTATTGCAAAAGCTTATGTTTTGAGCCATTTGCCATATCATATTAGAAATTGTAATAACAGATTGAGTTAAAATGTTATTAAATGTTTCTAGAGTAAAAATAGAATTGTGTGGAAAAAAAACTTGTTCTTTTTACTTTACATGTTTGGATTAAGCTTTAAAATATTATTCTCCAGACAATTTGATTCTCTAAATATTTTAAGCAATCTTGAAATTTCTCTGAAAGAAACCTAATTTTTATTTAGGATTGATTTCTGCAACTGCTTTTCCTCTTTCCTCTTTTCAATTTTCTGATCTTGCTCATGATTTATTGTATGGTTTATCTGTCAAGTTCACCAGAAGATCTTATATTTCAGAGCATCCATACTTAACCTGTTGTGTGAGAGGTCAAGGTGGGAAAGTGAACGTATAGGTCCGAGCAGCCGTTTGTCAAGCTCTCTGATGCTGTTGTATGCCAGGCTGAGGCGCTGCAAAGTCCTCAGACCAAACAGAGCAGTTGGTGAAATAGCTGTTATAGAGTTATTGGACAGATCGAGAATGCGGACGAGAGGTATTTCCCTGAAAGCCACTGACCCTAGTCCCCTGATATGGTTATCTTGAAGATATAGTTCCTGTGTGTCTGGATGTAGTCGGCGCGGGATGTCGTAGAGGCCTCGTCCCCGGCAGTCCACCACTTTGGTGTTACTGTTGCAGCTGCACTCCTTTGGACAGGCGTGTGACAAAGGCAGAGAGGAAAGGAGGGCACACACCAAAATCACTGTGAAGATACAAGAACAAGATATTATAACACCATATGTTTAAGCCATTTAGTGACAGGGAGCATTAAATATTAATTCATTTATTTAATTAGTATTTATTTAGATGGAGTTTCAATTTGATTGCTCCCAGGTAATGGCATGATTAACTACATAGTTGTGCTAACAACAACGACATAGTTTACCATATCCGTGGTCACCATTAAATTTTATACATTCTTATTCTACTTTGCTGTTATCCAGTTCATGTTGTTTTTTTGTTTTTTTTAAAGAGATGCAAAGTTAAACTTATAACTAATACACACCACCAGTTTTCAGCAATAACACCTCCCCTTCCACCCCCTTATACGGTGACCCCTGGTGACTTCACCAAAGCTTCATAACCCCTCACCCACACACAAATCTATACGCAGCACATACTGGGTGTCTGATTCCCTTTGAGATAACTTCACATGTCCATTCCTTCTGGAACATAACAGCAGTATTTATAGCATTGGCTTGACTAGCTGGAGGCTCAATGAAATGAAGCTCTGACCCAAGCCAATGAGTGACGCTTGCTCACAATTTGCATCATAGATGTTGCATAGGTAGAAAAGCTGTGCCATGTTTGTTATTATCATTGATAATTCAGCTTGATAAGATTTTCCTCCAACTAATTCCAATACAAGTTTTATATGTGGAAATATATGGTGTTTTTTCAAATATCTCTGTTTTTCTGCATGCCTGCATCTGTTGCTAGAATTGCTGCTTACTTGTCCATTCTTATGAAACCACTCTAAAGCTGTTCAGTCAATACTTTTTCTACTCACACATTATGAAACAAGTTCTCTTGCTCACACAACAATTCATTTGTAATCCAGCGGTCATGTTTCTGTTTGTGACCCTTTACTGACCCCTCTAACCTGAGTACTCAGCCAGAATGATCCGTGGTCAGGACTTCTGATAGTAACAAAGTTTGATTTGTTAGTGTCTCTTTTTTCATTTGCTGTGTGAGTGGAGTGTGTGAATTATCTGCACACATGCTTTTAAGCTCACATATAAAATCACTATTGCAAGCTATATAATGTATAAACACTCCCCAGTGTCAAAATATGCGATTTCATTGTTGACACGAATTTTTGTTTTCCTCTACAACCATTTAGCAGCCTCCAGAAATGATCTGGAAACCGTCATGGGGTTGTGACCCCCAGCTTGGGAATGAATGGTTTAAATTACACCTATTTAAATCATAGTCTGCTCTTTAAGGTGCTTGTGGCCATGAAACCCACTAATTTTGTTTGAACTTAAATAAATGTGTTACAAAACATGTAGGCTCAAGCACTTTTATATCTATCTTAATTCCCCCAGCAACAATTGTTGTAGATTTCCTGTCAGGAGACTTCTTGTGTTGGACTGCAAGCTTTCTGGATCATTCGGGTCATTTGGTTCTTATGACATTAAAAAAAAAAAATAATTACCTGCGTGAGCCCTCTATATGTGCTTTGGCTGAAAAACAAATTCTGAAGTGTACAGATAAACATGGCCTGAGCCTAGATGAGCATTATGACAGGAGTTATGAAATGAGGTCAACACAGGAGAATGCCTCTTTGCCCTGCTGTGTCCATTCAGGATAAAGCCTATACCAAGAAGTTCGTAATGACATGTCCACATAATCCATAGCAAGTGCAGCTCAGAATAACCTCAACTGTCAATAATGTCAAAGACTAATTGCAAAGTGCAAAAAGAGTCAACACTGTCCTGATAAGCAGTGATTGATGTGGAAATGCAATTGTAATTTTTCATTTAAGTAAGTTCTAAAGCTTGATTGATGCCAAACTACCCTTACACACCTATGTAGAAATTACACTCACAAATACACCAGCAATGGGACTCCTACCTCTCATTTCTGCCACTTGTCTTTGGGCTGTGTTGCGTTCAGGGTTCTTTTAGCTCCCTTTTGGTATTGCAGTAAGTCTGACTGGTGTAGGATCCATTTGTCGTCATTGAGGTTGAGATTGTCTGGTCCCAGCTTTCGTTTGATTGGTCTGGTCAATGCATTGGAATTAGAGGGAAAAAAGAAAAGCAGCAGAAAGCAGTGTTGCCCTCGGGTTCCCCAGCAGTGTCTGCGAGGGCATGAAACCCCATCAGAGCAGGCAGATCAGAGCACGGAGCTCACTGCCAGCCAGTCTGGGAATCACTCGAGTTCGGAGCTCTTCCTCTTTCTCCCTCTCTCTCTCCTTGTCTGTCTCTCTTCCTCTCTATCTCTCTTTGTTGCTCTCATACTATCTCTCAACTCCTATTTTGGCTTCCTGTATATTTTTTTTTTTCTTAGTGTTTGTCTTCTTTAGTATGTTGCCATTTCTCATGACTGAATTTGTCAATTTTTTGCTCTTCTATTGACACCAAATCAACACTTGGCCCTGTCTGTCTTTCTCTCTGTTTTGCTCAGAATTCACCCCCCCTCCCCCCTCTATCCCCAGTTGCATTGGCGTATATGATGAGTGTGTCATCTCCCTCTGGACAGCTGTGCCTCCTAAATCATAGCACAAACACATTCACCAATATCCAAGTTACACCTCCTATTGCTCTGGCAAGAACTGAACAAGACAAAATTAGATTTAGATTGCAGCGAGGCAATAAAAATATTCATGCACTTAAATACACAATTCCTATTGCTGTGGCACGCTTTGATGATATTATGCATAAGCCGTGGGCAGAGGGGATGACAGAACACGCCCTCAGCACAGCAACGCAGCTTGCACAAATGTACATGTTGGCAAAGATATACAGGTCAACATTAGGAGGCTGCAATAAATTTGCTTGATTTTTCTTTTCTTATTAAAAGATTGACTGTTAAGCTCATGTATGGACAAACCCTTGTTGATGTTAAATGTTTTTAAGCTTGCAAGCTAACTGGTTTCTGGATATTTGCCCTTCTATTAAACCAGATTCAAATCTGTTCTGCTGCTTATTATGGGTTTACTATTTGCTTTTATTCTATCTGTAGAAAGAACTACTCATAAATTGAACACAGGTGAAGATTTCAGGCTTCAACAATTCTCTTTCCAGTAGCTTTAAAATACGTAAAACTAGAGAAGCATGCATCTGCACAGATAATCATATTCATAGCCATATTTGAAACATTATTAAATATTATTTGCCCACACCTACGCAGAGAAATAAATCCACAATTTGTGATGTTGTGTTAGATTTGCTAAAAAGCCATATGTTAATATGTCCAGTTACTCTGTTCTGGACACATTCTTCTAAACAAAAAAAAAAAAAAAAAACAAAAAACAAAAAAACAAAAAAAAAAAACAAAGTATCAATAGGACCAAGATTGATTTATACATGCAAAATGGCTTGAGGAAAACTGTCAAAGATGATTTTTTTGCAAATTAACTTTTTGATTAAATTCAATGAATCCTTTCTGTTTTGCAGTACTAAATTTTACTAAAATAGTTCTAGACTGTATTGTCAATGCATGTTTCAGAGACGTTTCAAAATTGTTCCTTCTATGTTTGCTTTTGCAACAGATAATTTCATTGTGAAATGACACAAAACTCAAAGCAAAGCGACACATACTGCATTCCTGTTACAGGTCATGATTGCTGTCACCAGGGAATACTAATATCTACTCATTCAGTATCCATGTTTATACCCAGTTGTCCTTGTTGTGTCGGGGTGGGTGCCCATCTCCAGCGATCATTTGGCGAGAGGCGGGATACATCCTGGACAGGTGGCCAGTCCATCACAGGGCAACATCGAGATACAAATGACAAACAACCATGCACACACACTCATACCTAAGGGTAACTTAGAGAGAGATTCATTAACCTAAAAGTTGTGTTTTTGGACTGAGAGGAAGCCAGAGTACACAAAGAGAAGTCATGCATGCACAGGGAGAACATGCAAATTCCATGCAGAAAACACCCTAAGCTTAAAAACCCAGGATCAGGAAACCCAGGGTGCTAGAACATCAGCATGATTAACTTCTTCAGAAGCTGAGATGGGTTACATGATGGTGCAGTTGTTAGCAGTGTTGTCTTGCAACAAGAAGCTCCTGGGTTTAAATCCCAGCCTGGGGTCTTTCAGTTTAAAGTCTATAGGCTCACTCTGTGCATGCATGCGTTTTCTTCAGGTACTCTGACTTCCTCTCAGTCCAAAAACATGACTGTTAGGTTCATTGGTTACTTTTAATTGATTGTATGAGTGTGTGTAAGCATGGTTGTTTCTCCAGTGTGTCTTTATGTTGCCCTGTGATAGATTGCTGACTTGTCCAGGGTCATTCTGCTTCACTTCCAATGACTCTGGAGGAGCTGCAGTGATCCACAGCTCAGGTGTGATCATCTGTTGACAGGGTAACTTTTAGTTGTACACTCCAAAATGCTGGTGTTTATCTAAGAGTGCAATGAAGAAAGCCATTGTTGAAGTAAACCCAAAAGAAGTGGCATTTGCTGTTTCCACTAGACATGTAAGGGACACAGCAAACATGTGGAAGAAAGTCCTTTGTGGCAAGACTTGGTTCACACATCCTCTCCTTCCAGTCTGACTGAGCTTGAGCCATTTTGCATACAATAATGGGAAACACATTCAGTTCCTAAATGTGCAAAGTAAGTAGTAACAACCCCCCCAAAAAATATCAGTTATGAAAAGTGAGAAGAGATTCTACAAAATATTGAGTCAGGTGGGCTGAATAGAAAATCAAGCCACACTTTTCAGCATTTTGTTTGTGTAAATAAACATCTAATTTCATTCTTTTACTTCGCAATTTTGAACTAATTTGTGCTGTTGTATCGCACAAAATCCCAATAAAATGTACTGAAGAATTTGGTTTTAATGTGATACAATGTGAAGAAGTTTAAGTTTAAGGCGTTTGAAAAGATTTATACAGCTCTATAATACATTTATTCTATCCTTACTAGAATCCTAAATCAGTCGGCGATAAACCAGTTGTCATCCCCCCTGCCTGGGACAGAACTGATTGGAGATTGGTGATGGGATGGATTTAGAGTGGATTTTCTCTCTTTATCTTTGGGCTCATAAACCCAGCTCAGTGCATAAATACTCCCAAGTTCTTTAATAAATCATACATAGGGAAATTAAATGTCCATACATGGAACAAAAATGAATATCATGTATTAGTGAGATGAATTTGAGCTTTTGTTCTACATTTTCATTCAGGTGTATTCTAAAATCAGTGTACTTTTAACCCCTACTGCCATTTCACAAAATGAACCCTGAAGCTGCTGTAGTAGATTTATAATCCCACCATTAATCTATTTCCTTAATGAATGTGCTGTTTATTCATTTCAAATGCCATATGGAATAGATTGTAAAAATTTATAGTTCTCCTGTCTGACAACTCTGTATCTGTAATCATCCTTATCATCTGAGCTCTACCTTTTTCCATCCCTCTTGTTTCCATTCCTGTTGCCCAGCATCTTAAATTAGCCTCTCCTCCCGGGTTTTTCATGTGGGTGTAGAAATGGTGGGCTGCCCAAAGGATCTGGCGAAGCTTAGGATGGGATAATCTGCACCTGTTCCTATGGGCAAAAGCTAAAATGGGTCACGGTAGCACCCCACTGCATGCAAACATTTGCACAATTATGTTGTCAGTACATTGAGAAGTGAAAACACATTTTTATCCTTTTTTATTGTGGAATGGCGAGCCTTGAGGATGCAAATACCACCAAAATTACAAATACATCTAACCTGCTTATGTAATAGAAAAATAATTTATCTTCTATCTATCTTCAGAGTTTCTCAAAATATAAATGTTGACATCCTCTAGCTTTATATGGCCAATATAATAATCTAGCTGTTGCTGATTTAAATTGTCTTTTTAAATATAATTTTGTATCTCACTGAATGACCACGTCTTTTTAATTTAGTGTAGCTCACAAGGTTTCTCCTATAAGAGGGTGCCTTTATTATATCAAATCTGCTACCAAAATAAGTCTTTGTCAGAGAAGGTAATAGATTCACCCTGCTGTAAATGTGTCTCTCCTTCCACAGCAAACTCAGAACAAGTTGGCACAGTTAGCACCAACAACTACCCTATTTCAAGAACTTTCTGCTCAGATCGGGATATGTTGGGACTTGATGGGTTAAGTATTATGGAATTTAAGCATGGGTATTTATTCCATGTATGGAAAAAACATGCCAGGATCACAATAGTGAAGCAGAGTAAGGAATATATAACAAGTGTCTGGTTGGGTATCCTTTGAATTTTTTTTAGGGTAGCTATAGTATCCAAAAACAATCCTGCCAAATCCAGAAAAATGTGCTAACACATTCATGATTGCAGTGCACTTGGCCTTCTGGTCCATGTTAGGAAGCAAAGTTTTGCTGCAATAAAATAGTTTGTCTTTTTCAGAATTTTGTTTCATATTACATTTGCAATGCATTGTTAATGCTTTTTGTGGTTCTGCGTTTGATGATTGTTTTGCATCTCTTTCAGCTGTTGGCATCCAGATGAAGTTGGAGTTTTTCCAGAGAAAATTTTGGACAGCCAGCAGACAGGTACATATGTGTGAACGGACATACCATATATTTAAAGCATCCATGTGTATGTAACATGCAAAGATATTTACAGGCCTAGGCACATAATAGTAAAGACTGACTAGATGTTCCTGTTTTCCGGTTGATGTTTAAGCTACTGTTCTAAATTCAAATGTCTTTCTTTTGCAAATTTCTTTCCTCCATTTCTGTGATCATTTTTTATATTATACTCGACTATTATTTGATTCTGGCTGACTGCATGTCCATTCATCTGTGCATCAGTTGGTTCACTTCAGTTGACAGCATTCAACATAATCTCAGTTTGAAAAAAAATGAAGAATTTCTGAATGTCATTCAGGTGAAAAACTGATCTAAATGAGTACAACAGACAAACAAATTAAACACTCTAAAATCAAATCAAATCAAAGTCACTGCTGACTGGTTCAGTTACTGTACTTTGATCTGATTGGCAGTTAATAGTAAAGGGTCATGCCGTGAAACACAGAATCACAAATTCTCCTCAACTGAAAAAAGTAGTGACAATGTAAACTGTCTGATGCCGAAGTGATGTGGTGTAAAAAAAATCTAAAACATTGTATTCACTTCTTCACTATAGAAATGTTAAGATATGAGTCATTTTTCATTTAAGGCTAAAACACTTACAGGTTATTGGTTTCTTCCATAATCAAAAATTACAAAACACATCCTTTTTATGCATGTGGCAAAATGCAGCATTTCCAATATTGCATAAACTGCAGGGTCTATCTGAATTCTGCATTGCCACTTATGTATTTTTTAACTACTTATATTTTTGTCACTCAGAATGTTAAATTACAGACCCACTGGACTCAGAAGATTGTTTTTAACATCTCAGCTGGCAGGCAGTTGGTTTGTTATGTCTCAGACAGCATTTGCCATTCCTTGCTCTTCCTCACTGGAAAAAATGCCATCTAAATATTCACCTTATGAACTCATATTTGAGCTAAAGACTTTGCTCACTGCTTGTTTAACTTGTTGCTACAATGACCCAGTCAACTAACTTTTCTAATTGACATTGAATTTATTACAACATGCAGTTTTTTTTTTTACCTAGATAGTAGGTGAAGCAGAATTTCAAGTTCAATGCACTTTAACTAATTTAATCCCTTTGAATAAAACACAGAGTTATGTAACCCTGCTATTAGTACTATACAGTATTTATGTACTAAAAAATGGGAGCATTTTTAAAAAATGTTTTCAATCTACTCTGTCTTCTTACAAGAACTTTTTATTTTTGTGTATGAACAGGAATGGCACCCTCTGCTGGTTTGCTTGAATTCTGATGTGTGAATCAGATTGAGTTACTTTAATTGTTCCATTTTAGTGTCAAACTGCGGTATATAGAAGATTTCTTGTTTTATTTTGTTTGGTGTGCCTTTAAACACAGAACAAGCATCTAGTCAATCAATAGGACTGTGTTTGTTAGATATGTCATTTCATACCTACAACAACTGACTGCTTATAAGTCACAAAGCAACATTTAAATTTCTTGTTGCATTTTTTAACAGATACTAACCATCAATCATTCACACATTTTTGTTGTAGTAATTTTCTCACCTAAACTGAATAAATATCTGTTATTTTTTATTTTTTTTTCTTTCAGTGTGCAGCATTAGATGGGAAATGCTCCATAAGCTGTGATGATGAGGTCAGACATGTTTTCTCTTCTCAGTCCATGATTCTTTGTATGACGAATCTGCCTTAAACTGTATTTTCTAATTGACAGCATATTAACTGCTACCTCATTGACAACAATGGCTTCATTCTTGTAGCAGAAGACTATACACTGGTGAGACATGCATACATACATCTTATTTTTAATATTGTTGCACAGGCTGCTCTATCTCCTAAAGTGCTGTTTGAGCATGTACCTTCTGCTTAGCTGTCACCAGACGTGCTGTCACTCTGACTCTGGCTCATCCACAGCCAGTCCGCTGGCTGTCATTGCCCTTCTCTTCCCCTGCATGTTCTTTTCCTGCATCTGTCTTTTGTGTTCATATGCTTAATCTTGTCTTATCTTTTTAATTCAGTGATAATTTACGAATAATATCTGCTGTTTAGTGCTGATATGTTTTGAATTTATATTTTAAGCAGGTCATACCATTTATGGTTGCAAGTTTTTTTGGTTGAAGTTGTTGCTCTGAATGTAGATATGGACACGTTTTGGTATGTGGCCTTATTCTTGAAGTAATTTCCTGACTTTTGAAGATTACTACACATCAACTTTAAGTGATTGGCATGTTCTCCTGTCTTTCGTATTTTGAAGACCTGATCGTCATGGGGGTTTACCAGAAAAAATTTAATTTACACACATGACCAGGTCAAGAGGTCCCTAAATGTAAAAGTACAAGAACAAGTCATATAAACATAAACACAAATAACATTGCACAAATATGAATCACATAAATAGATGGTGGCAATAATGGTGCACGCACCCTTAAACTAATCATTTTCTGAAACACCTTTTGACTGAATTTCAGCATTCACTCTTATTCATAGTCTCACCTCAGTGATCTCTTGTATTCCCCTTATGTCTGGGCAAAGTAGTAGGGTTGCAAGATAGAATTCCTTTCTTCCAAAGAAAACATCTAGGCCCAAAACAATGTGAGAGAATGCACTGTGGTCCAACCCAACTTCAATTTTTGGTGCCATAAATCCAAATGTGACACCTTGCCTCACCGTCATCACCACCAGGGCAACGCTGGTATGAGTCTGTCCTGTAATAGGTGGGTTGACAGTTCGATCCCAGCTCCATCTGTTTCAATCGTTGTGTCCTTGGGTAAGATTCTTCATCTGCCTGCCTGCTGTTGGTGGTCAGAGGGCACAGTGGCACCGGTGCATGGCAGCATCACTTCTGTTAGACTACCCCGGGCATCACCATCAGCGTGTAAATGTGTGCATGAATGGGTGAATGACTGAATAACTGAATGTAGTATAAGCTATACAAGTACAGGCCATTTACTATTTTCACACAACTTTCTTTCAGGTGGCATAAGTGAAGGGTTTTTTCATGAATGGTCCAAAATGTGAACATTTCAAATTATGGATTGAAATACACAATGCATTCAATGTAATTTTATATATTTTAGAATTCATATTAAAATGATCACAGATGAGAAATACTGTTTTCATTAAAGAACCTTCGTCTTTTCTTTTTCAGACTGGAAATTTTTTTGGCGAGGCAGAAGGAGCTGTAATGAATAAGCTGCTGCAGATGGGCTCCTTTAAACGGTAATTTATGTGTGTGTGAGTGTGTGTAAGTTCAAGCTCGAGTCTATACATAAGTGTGAGTGAATGTATATGTGTACATACATGTGCAAAAAATCAAAAGGTAGGTTACAAAATGAGGGCATGTCTCCTTTCGTGCTGACAGCTTTAAATGTGGCCAGTAGTGTTTCGCCATTAAGAGCTAAACTCTAACCCTACTTGCAGAGGAGACCTCAAATAGGGGGTCAAAGCAAATCTTTATTCTTTGCAACAAAAGTATTAGGAGAAACTGCTATTCATACATTTTGCACACCATACACACATCCTCACATACAGAAAATAGCATGTTGACATACATACTATTCTTGTCAAGAAGCTTTATCTCCTGGCAAATGCCAGGGACACTGAGTTGCTATAGCCTGTAATTAATTTTCAGATTTAGCTAAGGGACACCTTTCCTGGTATTCCACAGCAGACATTCCCGCAAGCAAAAAATGAACACACAAATTGTAGTTGCAATATGAAGCAATTGTGGAATGATGTGAAATTTGTTAAATTTTTGCTTAGTTGCAGACATATGTGTAATTTAGCGTTGCTCTGAAGCTTGCAACCACATTCCCAAGCCAGCAGCAGGGCAGTCCCCTCCATTCCTGTATACATATGGGTAAGAGGGAATTTATCTCTAGGTATAAAACTACAGATCATTGCATAATAGCAAAACCCAGCCCATATTTTATAGAAATTAACCCTTAAAAGCTGACAGCTAATAGTTTACAGACCCATCCATAAAAACAAAAGAGGAATACAAGTGTTTTCTCTGAATCCTTAAAGGTGGTTGATGATGGATTGTTTAAGATTGAGGAAGACATATACTGAATGAATAACATGACTTGTTTTGGAGAAGTATTAGCATGATGAGTAACAGACCCTTTAGATCTAAACACTGATGAATCCAATATGATATCTGCCTGTTTCTTGTCTTGTTTAAAACAAAATTTACATTTCAAATTGCCCTACTTATGTTTGACTCAAACTGTCAGCTTGCATTTATTCATAGGTAAAATCAAACCTTACCGTCTTATCAATCCAATTCTGTTATATTTTAGTTTAAGTTTTAAAAATCATTTGAAACAAGCAATCAAAAGAGTAATCTATCAAAATGTGAATGCTTCAACAACTCTGTGTAATTACAGCAAGTATTGTACAATAACATATAACAGAGGTAGTCAAACTTCATGTTCATGGTTTTGGGTTTCTGGATAAGATTAAAGGATCAGAACAACTAGTGATCAGCAAAGGTGTTGTATAAAGAGGTAGTATTATGTAATTTTCAGGCACATAGTTCCATTTTATAGCACAATCAAATAACTATGTTACCTTCAGTTATAAAATGCTGCATATATCAAACATAACTTCAAAGAAATTTGACTTCGCAATTTGACGTCTTACAATTTGGCTTTGTCTCTTTAAGAAGCTCCTACTCTTTCTGACACTCCGCCTTTAGCTCGTCATCACAACAGTGCCACTCCATTATCCCGTTCACAACCGTTCTTAGGAGCAACATTCGACTGAGAAGTAGTTAGTATGGTGAGCTCAGCAGTATATGACCTCTCCAATATGACTTAAGGATTTGGTCCTTTACAAAGTAAACACATAACCTAAAAATAACTTCATCATATCATTGATGGAAGTCCAGACTTTGAGAATTGGTGATATATAAATTTATGCCATTTTACATGAGTTTAGGTTGCATATTAACCCATTCATGTGGTTCTACTTAGCAATAATTGGTTCCTGGCAGCATGTTGGGGTTGTGTCATCAGTACTGCGACTGAGGTTTCAACATTGCCTAGGGCTACAGATATATTGGACCCACTCTGTCATCACACATTCTCAAACCACCATTCATACACAGGTATATCATGTGTAAGAACTCTCCCAAATGCCATTAGAAGAGTGTCCAGTGTACAAAGACAAGCTTGAAACCTTAGTAATAACCTCATCCAGACGGACCTAGATAGTCGACCCCCTCAGGGTCTACTAAACACTTAAAACCTCTGATATCCCTCCAATATCCGTCAAATTATCTACACACAGACTTTTCTGAAATCACTTTGACAAACCTCTGAGGGAGCGTTCAGCTTTCACTTGCTTTCCTACTTCCATTCTTTCCATATTTATCGTGTATAATATTTGAAGGTGAAGCGGCAGTTATTGCAGAGGTAGGATCTTCTCTTCCACCTCCCATACAGTAGACTAAAAGTCCCCTTAGGCATGTATTTGCAGAGAATGTGTGAACTAAGATGTGTATCCCCTTTCTTAGCATATTCCTTGATAACTCAACAGAACTATGGAAAATGTTACATCTGCTTCTATTTTGGATGCTCTGTGTCACTGTCCTGTTGTCTATTCTATCTTTATCTCCATAGTGTCACACTCTATGACTACCAAGCTCTCTGCTGGGTCCATTCAGAGAGCAGCGACAGTGGACACACGCTGCTGGATGTGAGTACTCTTCAAGCCTCTGTGTTCTACCCATGTTGTTAAGGTCTATATATTACAATATTTATTACTAGTGTCCAATCATTATTTTCCCCCTTTTTTCTTCTAGCCTTATTTCACTTTCTTCGCAGCTGTAAAGTGGATCCTGACTGAGCTTGTCATGTAAGAGTCCTTATGGGAGAATGTCGCTTGTCTGTTTATGGAGTGCTATAGGCACTGTGCATATATGTGGTTTCTGAAGACTTGTATTTAGGCCTCTCTGCTCTGAGATTAGCTGTATGTTTGTGAGTATACTTTATATCTGCTGTGTGTTTGTTTATGGAGGCCTCCACATGTACGTTGATGTGATCCTCTGTGATCATAGCCAGTAATGGCTACCTGATGTTTCCTGCAGCACAAGTATTTTTGTGATGCCACATTGTGGTTGTGGCTTAGTCCTGCTGGGTGGTCTGTCACTGCCACAGTGCATCATGGGAGAACTAAGTTGTCAGTACTCATTTTATTTTTTACACAGTAGAGATAATTGGAAAGAAATGTGAGATATTTCCTATTTAAGAACATAGTAAAATCTAGACATAATATTAAGTGTTGCTGAAAATGTCTTATTATTTATTCATCTGTCATTTGGAAAGATTAGCTGAATCTTTTGTGACATTTTTTCTTGCTCCATGTCAGGTGCAAATTAGGTAGCACATTGCATTGTTCTCCAAGGGGAAACTACTAAAACAAGTTATAATTTTTCACTTTGATCAGGAGTTCAAAATGAGAACGTCTCAGTCAGAACTTGTCCCAGATACTAATCAGAGTCTTTCGTTTCAGCTCCAATTAATTTAAAAATGATTGCCATCTATATGTTTAAAAAACTATAACTCCATTTCATCTGTTTTTCAACTCAGTGTTTTGATATGACTGACTGATAATTTGAATCTTAACATTCTTCACAGCAATTCCAGTCGATCCTCTTACAACACTTAGAGAATAGGTTGCTCTCCTGCTTCATCAACTGAGCACTTAGCTTTGAATTGGAGCTCTACCTGTACTCCCATAAACGAACAGCTCTCTGAGTTTCATCATAAAGGGTGAAAAACATGTTTTGTTTGGAAAACTCAGACTTGTTAAATCAACAGAATAGTATGCACATCCTATAGTACAGTTTTATAAGGTGATTGACAACAAAGCAGGTTGTGATTTTTAATAGTTTGCAGCCTAATAATAGCCACTAAATCAGAAAATTCTATAAAATAGCTTCATGTGTTATGAGAAACTTGTTATTTTCTTAAAATTAAACAAAACCTGCAGCATCTGTAGTAGATTCCTAATTCATGATGAATGCAAGGGCATTTTTGAGTCTCAGGATATTCTACAACATTTTTTACTTTAAAATGTTATTTATTAAGCATTCTTACTTTTCTGTGCTCTTGCATAAAAGGATCTAGAGGCAATAAGTGGCAAATTAATGGAGCTTTTTTTACAGCTTGTCCAACATGCAGATATTTCAGGGTATTGTTAATCTGTAATTTCCATATTTAGATTCCTGGTTGAATTCAATTTATACAGTTGGTGGAACTCGGATCTCACTACCAAAGGTAAGATTGGACTTGTTCTAAATGACCTGCACACAAACACATGCGTACTAACTAAGACAGATTTATCACGTCGATGATTTTTTTCTTATGTAAAGTGTTTTTGTAAATTGTTAATAAATAGGGATTGATTGAGCCACACAATAGTATATAACAAAGAGAGCAACTTAAGCATGTTTTAAGAGTCTCCACAGTGGTAATTACCCACCATGGTCATGTCATATAAAAAAGTGAATAGATTTTCTCTTTAAAAATAAAACAAATTACAGAATATTGTGACATTTCCAAATATCATGAGATGTGCACTTTGATTTTACTCTTTCACCAGCTAATAGAAATGTAAATATATTTTTTTTTAAAAATGGAAATAGCTTCACTTTTACCAATTTAAAGTAACAGTTTTTTCATGGATGGATGGATGTTTAAAAACAATTGTGGTTAGAATACTAAATTAATTTCTTTTATGCTGTCAGTTGTTTTGGAGGGTGTTCATGTGAATTTGAGAAATGTCATCCTTGCGTTTACATTTGTAGCAATTTTTAACTCTTAGCAAAAAGAAAAAAAAAAAAGCCCATGGTTATCCCCAGATAATACAAAACTTTACTGAAAAAATCCAAACTGGACATAATAGACTGGAAAAACTTCACTTTGCTGATGAACAGTTACCTTAAGACTTAATTAAAATTTTTTTGACTGACTTTGAGATTTACATGTTCAAATCTGAGCTGTTAAAGTGTTATCTCCAATTCAGACCCTTAGGTCAGCTAAGGAGAGACTATTATTTTTCAGATCCATGTTAAAACAGAAAAACTTCTTTCAAACAGCCACACTTTAATTGTGCAATTAGCTTCCCTTGTCTTTACAATGGATTGACAATGCTGATTTCTTTAAAAATTGCAAAACACATTTTTCAGACCAGCTTGTTGTTAGTATTGTATTTATTTATTTATTATCATTTGATCTATATGCCATTTTGAAGTTGATTTAATTTGATGTTATTTTCCGATGGTGTTTTATTTATCTAGTGTGAAACAGTTTATTTTATTTGTGAAATGTGCCATATAAATAAATTACAGTTACATTTTACTATAAAATAATAAAACAAAATGTCAGTGCTAAAATTCAAGTAAAATAAATTGGTTGAATATCATCCTTGTGTCTTTGCCTTCACCATCTCCTCAATTGCACTTAGGCTTCCTTATTAAGGCCCCCAGAAAAAAAAATGTCAGTATGAAAATAGTGGAAACAAATAACCCAAATCCAAGTTTATATCTGATTACTAAAAAGTTGTAGAGTGATTTGTAAGGTGCATTAAGGTATACTGAATATTGATTTTGGAATGAAATAATATCTGCTTTATAAAAGGAGAAGTATATATTTCTTTTCTCTTCTTTTCTGGCTTTTGTCTTTTCTTTTACTTTTATGTCTCATTTTCTTCCTTGAACACATGCACATTCTCATATTTTCACTGACAAGCAGTAAATGCTGTAATTCTTCGTGCTTTATGAAGTGTTGAATACCATTTCCCTGTCTGGAATGAGACTTGCACTAAGCAGCATCACGGTGTCATATTAATTGCAGCCAAAGCTAACAAAATATATTGTGAAAATGAGAGAAGGACAGAGAAAGAACCCCAAAATGAAAATTCCATAAAATGCTTGGCTTGCACATTTTAATCCTGGATGAAGTGAAGCTGGGCATCGCCACTCGCCAAGCATTCGAGACAATTTCACAGCTGGCTAGCCTCAGGTCTTAGCAGCACTTTCTATATCTTTTTACAACAAAGACACCAGGGCTTGTGACACAGGGCTGAAACACAACAACCTAGCAAGCCTGTAACCAAATCTACACAGCTACTCAAGCTCAGCTAATCCTAGGCATTTATACTCATGCATGGTTTTAATGCGACACACACATACACACAGAGAGACAACAATGTTGTGCTGCTGACTCGCTGTAATTAAACCACTCTATTCTAATCACACATATAATCTGCCATCTATAGAAATCTCTGTCATAAAGACGAGAAGAGCTCTGTGATTAAGCTGGGCATTAAAGCTGTTTTCGTGATTTAAATAAATTAGTTTGCTACTGGAAGATATTACCAACCATCTTGTAGATTTGGCTCAATCCTCTGGGTGGCAGTAGTGTTCAAGCAATATTTGGGGAGAATGAATAGCTCAAATTGACATTTAAAAGCAGAAAAGGGTTGTTCTGCTTTAAAAATACGGTTTTCTTTAATGAGTGCATTTTTGTATGGATGTGGCGAGCTAAGCTGTTTGCCTTCAATCTTTATTGACTTGAGGTTTTTTTTTTTTTTTTTTTTACATGTATAATTTAAGTCCTTAATTCAGTGTCCTTTAACTTTCCTACAAATTTGACCTCAGTGATTTATTGCCTCTCTCCTTTACCGTTTATCCAATTCTTTATAGTCTCATTTTTCATAATCTCATCTTTCTTTCCACTTTTATTCTTCCCTCCTTGCTTTAGCTCAAAGGGCAGGTCCGCATATGCAGGTGCCATGTGACACAGAGTATCCTGCCTTCGTCTCAGAAAGAACAATCAAAGAGAACATGGGCAACATTGACTGTGATGGCTGCATCAAGTAAGAGACACTCAAAAACCTAATAAAATAAAGTAAAATTAGCAATAGTAACCCAAAGAGCTTTCCTGAATAATAAGCTTTTTACATTTTTGTGCTATAAAAGAATCTAACTGAAAAAAAAGACATATACACCTCCAAATAAGATGAGAAAAATTTTAAGTTCATTTGTTATCTGTTAAAAATATGTTTATCCAGCCAATCCATCAGCGGCACACACAAACCCCCAACTCTGTCCTCCAGCAGTTTGAAATACGAGGCATTTAGTGATGAGGGAGAGAGGCTGGAAAAAAAAGGCTTCCTTTTAAAAATGGGAAAATGAGTGTGGTCCCCATTAACAATTTGGGATTTTCTGTCAGGCAATTGTGGGGTGTTCTCTGGATCCCTCCAATGGGCCCTTCATTGCTCCCAGCTGTGGAACTGCCAGTGAGCTCGGAAATCTGTGTGTATGTGTGCGTGTGTTTGTGTGTGTTTTCCTTGTGTGTCTGCTGCCTGTAGAGCCCCTTAAGGTCAGCAGGGTAACCACTGCTGTTGGTGCCATGTCTAAAATGCGGTTGGGAAGCCAGTCATAACGCAAAACACATATACAGCAGCACCTTCTCAGACTCCCTCACATCCATTCAGATTTACATGACAGAGTTGTTCTTTTCCAGTGATGACACCGTGAAGAGATGTATGCTTTTACAAACATATCTTCTGTAAAAAAAAAAAAAAAAAAAAAAATTCCCTTCATCTGATACAAAAAATATGACAATGTGAAATAATTTCTGCATTTCATGCATATTAGGTTTTACAGATCATATTTGTGACTTAAAATATTTGTGATAAACATCTGTTTTATGTTTTGGCGGACTGAGACCTATTTTCATTGAGACACATGTGTATACTTTATTCTATAGGAAATAGACACCAAGCTCATGCCTGTTAAACTTCTCTTTCTGTATGTTGACTCTCTGTGTGCATGTGTGTCATTATTTATACACATCTATTACCGAAATGCAGAGGATTATGTATTAGGCTAAATAAAGCAATGTAGTGTATGTTTGATTTGGTGCCTTTCTATCTTTTCAGAATTAATAGATTCAATGCAAACTATGTTTTTTCTAGCTAAAGGAAGACTTCATCTTGAAGATTTTTAAAATACAAGCACATCTTTATTTCAAACTGCATTAATAATAACAGACATTTTTATTTGCTTTGTTCCAGGTACAAGGCTGTGTCAAATGAGTTAGGGTTTGTTTCATTGTGTGAGTCCACTGACTGGACTGCTTGGTTCCCTTGGTCTCCTAATATGTTATATTCTATTTAGTTGATTTCTGTTGAGATTGTTTTAAACATCATACACTGATATGATACAAGAACATTACAGCATAAAAAAAATAAAAGCTGCTATGTTTTTTTTCTCTTCTTTCTTTTTTTTTTGACTCTTTTTGAGATTTTATTTCAACCTCATGCATCTTTAACTGGGTAAGCGCATACAGTCATCAGGAGTCTAAATCTCAAATGTAAACCATGCAAAACATGCAGTCATAAATACGCTATGAAGCTAATAATTCCACAGCAACATATAAACTTTCTCCAAGTGGAGCTTCAGCCAAATCGTAGCACAGAAGGACTTTTTTTGTGTGTAATAGGCAAAACGCTGCCACTATTCTTAAACAACAGTATAGGATTCAAACTCATAAGCAAAAACGTACTACTGTATTTTACCATCTTTCTCCAAAAAGTAAGATATTTTATTGGAACCTTGAAAGGAGGACATAACTTGTCACTGTCTTTGTACTTTTTCAGCACTTGGTTTCAAACATTTAGTCCCTTTTCACAATTCGACTTAACTTTTTTATGCTGTCTGCAACCATGACTCATAGGGTAGTCTGTCCCTCTTTCATCCTTCTCTCAGAAAACATATTGCAAGTCCTTTCCTTAGGTCACAGAGATGAAAGTTGTCTAGTTTTTCTATGTTTGTGAAAGAGTTTGCCTTAATGGTTGTTGCTGGGTATCTGTGTATATTTGAGGCATTCTTCATTGAGTCTGAGGTATCTGTGCCTTTACGCAGAATGTGAAGCTTACTTTGCTAACACTGGGCATGTTCAAGTCCAGCAGCTGTGCAGTGTCATGATATGTTTAGGGCTTTTTTTCCCCTAAAAAGCTTGTTCTGCTTTTTTTTTTTTTTTTTTTTTTTTTTTTTTTTTTTTTTTTTTTCCTAGTCAGGACTTGACCAGCCTGGCACTGCACAGGAGTGAGAGCGGAGTATTAAAAATCTTGGCAGATTCTGAGTAAATCTGTTTAGAACTAAACTGGTCAATGTGCTGGGATCGTTATGTTGGGCACTGTTGGTCACAGTGAGATATGTGTAATTAATGCAGCTGACTGGTACCAATAAAGGACTGGAGACTTTTAGGGGTAAGATTAGATGAGTAATACTGTTAAATCAGTGGGGATAGAAATATTGCTGCAGATATTCATCCAGCTTTAATTTGTCAGCAGTTATACTCCTCATCTTGAGCAAGAATTTGTGCAGACACTATTTTAACATCTGATAACCAAATAAAAATATTTTATAACCAAAGTGAAGTAAAAGATAGAGAAAGGAAAAGACCCAAAGAAAAGAAATAACAATATAAAGAAAAAACCATAATCTTTATGAGCTCTCTTCTTAAAGCTCTTCCATGGAAATAAATCACTGAGCAGGAGGCCTGATCTTCCAGGCCAGTAAAACACAGACGTGGGAAGAAATAAGCTCCAAAGTGTGGTTCACATTTATCTCTTGATGGAGTGTGTTATATTCAGCAACACTTCATTGATGCTCACCTTGGACGAGACGTAGCAAGGAACTGAGTGGAAGTGAGTCAGAAAAGCATGTGTGTATCCAGTCTGGTTATGTCCATCTGAGATTGTGTGTGTGTGTCTCTGAGTTTATTCAGTGCTCTTATGAAGTGCTCTTGTCCTGT
Source organism: Anableps anableps (assembly GCA_014839685.1). Taxonomy (NCBI): domain Eukaryota; kingdom Metazoa; phylum Chordata; class Actinopteri; order Cyprinodontiformes; family Anablepidae; genus Anableps; species Anableps anableps. The sequence goes on from CM026071.1 coordinate 22,228,883, forward strand.
GTTCTGTGGAGTCTTTCCAATGCAGTTTATACATTATTAGAGGAGAGCTCAAACATGAGCACAATTACCAATCTGGAAGTTGCTTTCTAATTGATCCATTTTGACTACCAGTTAATCACAAAAGTCCTTCTTCCTGCATGTTTTCCTCATCTTTCATTGTTTTCTTTCTGGCCTTCTGCTTTTATTGGCAGGTCATTTGTGATTCAGCAGATCCCCAGCAGTAACCTTTTTATGGTGGTGGTGGACAACAAGTGTGACTGCAGCCAGTTTGGACCCATCACCATGGACCCCATAGAAATTATGTATATCCTTCAATTGTTGCAGGGGGATATGGCAGAGATGTCCAGAAGTCTTTTTCCCAAATCCACATCAAGTCTCAGTTTGTTAATGACTGAAAAAAAGATTCTCTCTGTGTCTGCCTTTAACATTTCACTGCTAGTTATAAACCCAAATTACATTAATTGGGTCTGAAATTTCCCTAATTAGACATAAATATGCTTATGTTCTATGAAATGTGGTTTAGAAATTAGAAATGGGTTAACACTCATTAATGTCAATTTTATGAATGTATCAAACAAGAAATGCTTTTTTTTTTTAAGAATTTAAAGTATATTTGTAGGGATTTAGTTAACACCCGTTAGTCCCTGTATTCAATTTATCCACTTCTTTTTTTTACAATACGCTATGCTAGATCCCATTTGAAGGCTTATCTTGTTTGTACTCTGAGTCAGAGAATTTTTCTAATTTAGAGGAAGCCATAAATGATGTCCAGTCTAAGCAACACACATGATGGATAGGTACATTATACATTAGAAAATTAGAAGTGTGGCCTGATGTAGTGAGTGAAACAGATAGAATGTTGAATTTCAAGTGAATAAAACAAGAAGTGCTTTTATTTTGAAAAGCCAGGGATGTCTGCGAATGTAATGCCACTAGCAAAGAATAAGATGACAGAGGTTAGGTTTGTTTTGTTCGAAACGGCCTAAAGTCTTTCAAGAAGGAGATCAGTTTGACAGACATCCATGTGGTCATAATTAGGAATTGAGTGTCTCTCTTACATTTTTCCTGTGATAACATGACATAAAGATTATTCATGAGACTTGAGTCCCATACCTTTTGTCCAAGTCAGTTCTTTAGAGCATAAGTTAAGTCAAGTTTAAAGTCTTTGTTTTTGCAAGTTAAGCGCATCTCAGGTGTAAGTCTGAGACTCTGTTTACCATCTTTGGGTATGAGTAAATGATTTTTTGAAGATGCAGCAGAGTAATGTAAATCAAAGCAAGAAAGGTAAACATGATGAAAGCATGTTGTGATGTATAGTTTCCTATCTCCTTTCTTATAAGCATTTTGCATTTTTCAGGGAGAGTTTCCTTCTTTTCCACCACATGATTTTCATTGTTAAATATTTGGACCATCCTTTATACATATACATAAAAGGACAAGTAAAAAAAAAAAAAAAGAAAGAATTTTAATTGGTCAGAAAAGTTAGAGAAGTCTTGATTGAAGATAAAAGATGACCTTTGTAGAGAACAAGATCTAAATCAGAGTGTTCAGCTGTTTACAAAAATGTCCTCAAAATGCTTTGTGAGTCAGTGTGCACTAAATTCTGGTAAACACTTTGATCAGTAGCTGATACAGTTACTGATACAGAGAATTTCTACAGAAAGACTTTAGTCTCCAACCACAAAAAGTGCTATTTTTTAATCAGTCTAAAGTCTTAGGAATTTTATTGGCTATAAACATATCCTCCAGTGTTTATTTTGTGTAGAGTACTCACTGCAGTATAACGTGTGCTGTTCTGGTGCTTTGCCACAATAGAAAATTTATCATACACTGCTGAAAGTTTATTTTTCTTGAGTTGAGTTTTTTGTTTAGTACAAAAATATCATTGTCCTTAGATGCACATATGCACCTACTTGTTTAATGTAATCAAGAACATGCATACCTTTTCATAAATAAGAAATACAGTGCCTTGCAAAAGAAAGCATACCCTTTTTTTCACATTTTCACATGTTTCAAGCTTGGCCAATGTAACTTTATTAGGGTTTTATGTGAACAACCAACACAAAGTGGCTATGAAGTGAAATAAAATGTTATATGGTTTGTTTGATGTTTATTGGAAATAAAAATAAGAAAAGTACATCATGCAATTATATTCCCCCTTCTGAGCCAACATTTGAAAAATCAAGATTTTTGGAGTTTACCTCGGTGATCTTTCTGCATCTAAAGACTGAAATCTTTGCCCATTCTTCTCTACATAGTACCTCAAACTCAACCAGATTGTGTGTCTGTGAACAGCAATTTACAGGTTTTTCCACAGATTTGGAACTAAATTTAGGGATGTTTTTGACTGGGTTATTCTACCAAAGTAATATGCTTTAATTTAACCAATTCTATTGTAATTCTGGCTGTATATTTAGTATCATTGTCTGTTGGAGGTTAAATGTTTTCCCCAGTTTCAAGTCTTTTGCAGTGTCAAACAGGTTTTCTTCCAGGATGGCTGCATATAAAGCTTCATCCATCTTTGCATCACCTGACCAGCTTCCCTATTCATGCTAAAGGAAAGCAACCCTACAGCATGATTCTGCCACCACCTTGCATCAGCTTGGGCATGGTGTGTTCAGGGTAATATGCAATATTAGTTTCCCACACACATAGTGTTTTTGACACGTGCCAAAAAGTGACATTTTTGTCTCTTATCAGAGTATCTTCTTCCATGTATATTGTGTTGGTTAATTATTAATTGGGGCTTTTCATGGCTTTTGTTCTGCAATTGTTCTTCCACGCTTCCATGAAGGCCAGATTTATGGAGTTCACAACAAATAGCTGTCCTGTCTACTGATGCTTCCACCTGAAATGTGGATATCGATAGGGCTCTGTTTAAAAATTAAGTGGGTTCTAAAGGCAAGCCATTTAATTAGGGTTATCAAAATAAAGGGGGTATAATAAAAACGTAGTGCAAACTTTTCTGATTTTTGTTTTTAATTAATTTCGATAGTTATCTATCCTTTTTCTTCCACTATATAATTATGCAGCATTTTGTTTTATTCTATCACATAATAGCCTAATATAATTACAGTGAAATCTGTGGTTGTGGGGAAAGTACACAGCAAAGTGTACAGCACACACTTTCAGTTTTTAACCTTAACTTCAACTGCACATAACGAATCGCTGAAGTGTGAGAGACTGAAGATGCAAAAAGACAGGAGGCGACCAGATACCTGTCACCCTTTTCATCCAGAGGTATTTGCAACTCACAAGTATCACACTCTACACCTGCACACAGTAGTGGATTTATTTCTCATACATTCTTTCTGCCTCTGTAGGAGAACTCAATGGAGTGTGGAGGAGCTGGGAGTCTCACCACATCTCTCAGTGCAACGGTTCTTTTAGCACTCATGGCAATGTTCCTTAGGTGACCAAAGCTGGCCATGACTCATTATCCAGAGCTTGACCTGGTTTGGCTTTGTTCGGCACAATGAAGAATTGCAATGATGCCACAGAAAACAACATTTCTGTCCTGTATGGAACTGTGCCCTATTCAGACCCATCACCTACATAATCCCCAGCCCAGAGGTATTACCCTTCCGGGTCATGCAATAATTGAATGGACTGTTAAATGGATAATATTAACTCTACTAAATAATGACAATTACAATCCTCTAAAAGTATCATATGAGCTACACAGAAAGATTGTGGAAGAAATTCAGAAGACATACACCACAAACTATAACACTGAATGTGCTTTTTGACATCAAGAAACCAGGGATTCCCCCCCTCCAATTTAAAACCAGGGGCAAGAACAAGTTCAATGACGAAAATCCTACCTTTAGAAAAAGGCTCTGATAGATTTACTGTTCCAAGTAGGGCTTTCTGATGGGGGTGCTAAACATTTCTGACTGTAAGAGAATTTCCAACATTTCTTTACACTTATTCTGTTGTCAATTTGTTCTCCACTGCAACCTGTACTTTTAACTTCAGATTATGGTATTGTACTGGGGATGAAGGTTCAGGGTAGAGAGAGAGTTAAAACACACCAGTAGGTGCTTAAAAAATAACACAAGTCATCCTGGGCTGACAGTAATACCAAAATGTTAAAGAGGTCATGACAACAAATTTCATTTTTATGTGGTTTTGGGGGCATAATATGATCTGTTGTGCAGTGATGAGGCCATGTAAATGTCAAGCGTTTGTATCAAAAGCCCTGCTCATAGGCGGTCAGCTTTGTTTCTTTGCTCAAAAACAGACGAATCAGAGAACAGTTTATCTTTCGACGTAGGTTATCTGTTTACGTAATTCATATTCTCCAATTAGAGCACATCATCAAGCAAACAACCTTCACCCTCTCCTTCCCTCCTCCCCTCAGCTGAAACACTGGCTAATTTAAGGGCTAAGTCGTGCTAGCATGTCTAACTACTCCACTTAAGAGTACGGCTACTAAAAAGCGGATCTGTTATGTCCGAGGGTATCAAAAAATGGATGGAAGTTTCCACTTACTCCCAAAGGATGAGAGAATTGAAGAGTGGCTGAAGTTAATTTATGAGGAAGTATCACACAGTTATCACCCCAATTTGAGACGATGTTCAGTGCATTTTACTGAAGACTGTTTCCTGAACATGGGTTGATTCAAGTCAGGGTTGTTGAACACACTGATTTTGAAACAAAACTTCTGTACCAACACTGAAGGAGGCGACCATAACGTTGTCATTACCCGTAAGTTTATTTAATTTCTAAATGCTTTTTTGTCTGATAAACATATGTGCACTGTCTGAAGAGTCCGTGGTGTTAACATATGATAGCCTCAAATCCTGTATTGTGAATATATTTTCAAAGATACATATATTGTCAAAGATTTTCTCTGTATCTGACACCAAGGTTTACTTGGTCATTTGGTTTTGAGAAAGTGGTTCAATAAATTGCAACTTATTGAGTCTTATGTGTGCGCTCATCAGTGTGTAAACAACGACATTTATGCCAGTTTTTCCAGAAGCACATATGAACTTTAAATGTAAGGAACGTGTGTTTGTTACTGAAAAATCATCCATGTCCATGCGTCTTTGTGCAGGCACGGTGTCCTCTTCATCCTCAGATGATGCTTCAGGCTCAAACATATACGGGAGCAAACTTCCACTAGCCATAATACCATAATAATGGATTTGTGATGGAGTGTTGCGGCAAGAAGAAAGATGTGAATGGAGGGGGCAAGGGCGTGTTTGACCTGTTTCCCAAATATGGTTGTAGCCAATCAGAGTGAAGTCAACCAGGAAGAGCCACATGTCATTACCATACCCAACCCTTTTACTGAGGAGGGAAATCTGACCTGCCAAAACAACCCCCTGCAAAAAGTTGACGTTATTTTTTTTTTATGAAATTCTTTGGAGAATTGACGTATGCAGCAATATCAACTACATGAAATAGTTTAAACAGTGATGTCACCACCCCTTTAAGTCCTTTCAGGTTGTAGCTAAGGGCTGGGGTCTGTAGCTGGGCTTGGAACCAGGCATTTCAGCCACGAAACAGCCACATGGACAGAGATGGATGCACTTTCCCCTGGCCTGCTCTGACTTTCCATGGACTTTTTTGATTCTGAAGATTAAACAAAATATTCTAAAGATGTTACATGTGGCTGGGATTGTTAAATGATGTTTGTCTAATTATCTTTTTTTTCCACAATGAAAAAAATAATCTGTTACAATATCTGCTGTATATGAAAAGAAAAAAAAGTTTATTTATAGTTCGCAAGTGGTACCCATAAACTGTGACTCAGAGGTTCTCTGATGTGAGTGGTTGTAATAATTAGGCTTTGCCTTATGAAAAGATATTGTTCCTGTTTGTGTACTTTTGAAATAAAATATTGTTTAAAATGTATTTATTGTTGAATGTTTGGTCATTTAAAGGCTCTTTAGAAGTTGTTGTTTGAAAATATATAGACCTGAAGTTTTAATCCACTCTGATTGCTCTTTTGTTCTCAGCTTAAGCCACATGAAGACAGCATCTTCTCCAAAGCAGAAATGTGGCAAGCATATGTGTCTTGTTCATCTGTTGTTTCCCTTTTCTGTCATTCATGTGAACTGCTGCCCCAGAGGAAGCCCCCACCCAGCCATTGAAAGACAATAAAGATCAAGACATGACAGCTGAAGACCATCTACAACACGCATCTGTATCTGTTTAGCGATAGACGCCTTTTCTGTCATCACAGGACCACTCACATTGTATCCACCAAAGTCATATATAACTTGCATTGTTGTTGAAGTCAAATTTTTAAAAAAATGACAGCTACGTTTTCTTGAGATCCTGTCAGTGCCAGCCAGAGGAAGCTCTGCTGCAGTCTTCATGTCAGCACAAGGATCCTTGTGGTCAGCAGCTGGTCATGCTCCATCTCCTTCTTTCTCCCCACTACTTAACACTTTACTTCTATATATACCCTTCATCTGCACTGAAAAGGTATCTTAGAATAAATGTCTCTGCTGTTTTATTTTTTATGTTTTTTGTCCTTTAACTTTTTTGCAGTTATTGCCAGTTTTTTCCCCTGTGTGTTTAGGTTAACTTGCTTGTCATCTGTCACTGGAATAATGGACTGGAGCTGTTTTGGGTCAACACCCATCCAATCAGGTCTGTGATTCCTTCCACTGTGCTAGATGAGCTATGAGAAAGTGGGTGCAATGTGCATACAAAAAGCTGCCTTGGGAAAGCTGTCCTCATTCTGTGAAGCTGTCACACCCTATTACCACTGTCCTCCTTCATGTGACTGATAAATGCTTATCTATGTTTTGTGTAAGCTCCTTTGCCTTAATGATGACTGGGCAGTTGGATGCTAAAAGGCCTACAAATGCACACATACTCTTAATTTCAAAACTATCCAAAAACTTAAGTTAAAATTCATGTGATAAATACAGATATACAAACTAGAACCATGTGGTCTAATGGCGAAAAAGAAACACAGATGAAGCCAAAAATGATTCAGTTTACAAATGTAGAACAAGATCTACTTAAAATACATTCATTTAAAATACATTCATTTCTTTACGTACACCTTGCTAGTGCTGGGTTTGCCTCGTTTTATTTTCAGAACTACCTTAATTCTGTAGGGCATGACCTTAACAAAACAACCTCTACGCCACCATATCCCAGTTCTGGAGACTGTGGAGGTCATTGAGGACAGTGAACTGGTAAAGTCAATAAACTAAAACAAAATAGATCCAACTTCTTCACTAAAACCATGAGATGGAATTAATTACTTTTTTTCAGAATCTGGACATACTTCTCACGATCTTGAGTCTAAACTCATCTGGGGCCTCTTAATTGCAAGTTATATCATTATTGCAGTATTCACCAACATTATGGCATATCACAGGTTTTTCTGATATCATGCAGTGCAATGTTTAACCAACACACCATTACATCACCACCTCCAGCCTTACCCATTGATACGTCCACAACCGCCACTCACTGTATATCAGAGATTTTCACAAGGTTTCCAATTACTTCTCAAGTCTTTCAGGAAAAATGCCAAGTCTTTCACCCCAAATGAGTCAAGTCTCTAATGACTGAAATAAACATTTTGTCATCAAATCCATGACAATTGGTGGCCCTATGACACTGTTAGTGTAGCTTAGGAACCCAACCTTGCACTCTTTAGACCTAAATTACAGCATAGACTGTTACTAATTTTCTTAAAATTTATCAGCAATTATCAATGCAACATTTAACTTGGCATGCAAAAGGCTGCTTTATTACATACATACATACATATGTATGTATGTATGTATGTATGTATGTATAGAGAGAGAGAGAGAAAGAGGCATTCATGTGCTGAGAAAAATAATAGAGATTAAAAACTCTAATTTATGTCTTTGTAATGAGTGTAAAAGGTAAGTTACAATTATTGTTTCTTAAATGGTCCAATGCTGCTTAATACAATGTTCAGATGGAGAGACAATGATCACATGGTCATTATCATAAAGCAACAACTAACATGAAAGAACCGCTATGTGCCATTATTGTCGATCTTCAAACAACGCTAATCAAGCAGATCCCTTCACCTGTCAGAGCTGTAGTTTGAAGCTCACATACCAGCTTCTCTTGATACTTGATACTCTTGATTACATGAGATAAATACTGTTAATAAGACTTGAGTATCTGACCAGGAGTCCAAAACAAGTCATAGGTCTTTAGGGCACATGTCTAAATTGAGTCTGAATCCTTTGTTTTTGTAACTGTAACATAAGTTAGTCTCAAACTTGAGTTATTGTATCTGCTTCCTATTTTTTGTTTTTCATATTATTCTCTGTGAACCTGACAGATGACTTGTGTGAATATCCCAGTAGATCATCAGTTTTTCTGAAAATAGAACTGCCCATCTGGCACAAACAACCGTGCTACATTCATAGTCATTTAATTCCTCTTTCTACCCCCTTGGGTTCCTCTGTTTGAACTTAAGCAAGTCATTTTCTTCCCTCGTAGATGCCTCAATGATATGTGATTGGCTGATTTGCTATTTGTGTTAACAAGCAAATGATCAGGTGTAACTAATAAAGTGGTTGATGTGTGTTGATCCCTGCTTACATTTAAATATAGACTTAGTTTATCTTATGTGAAGATTTTCAGTCAGTTTACTCTTAGAGTTTCCCCCCTGCCCATTAAAATGGTCTCTCTCTCATAGACAAAGCAAGTGAAAGACATAAATGATGGTCTTTTCTGAAAAGCTTCCCAAATTCTTTCCCAATGATCCAATCTGCACAACTGTTTGAGGTGGGAAGGAACCCCTCTGAGAGGAGTCACTGATGATTTGAAGACAATGCCCTAAAGGGGCCCTGCTATTCAGAACACATCAATCCATTACCACTCACACTGCTTAAACTTTGTTTCTGGAATACATGAGAAATCATTTTTTGCTGGTTTGCCAGAGGACAGGCGACAACAAATCGCCTGTATTCACACATTCAAACAGTATAAGCATAAACACACATGATAAACACGACACACACAATGCATACCGGCGGTCACAAGGAGGGCAAAGCTTTTGGTGTTACCTCCAATGGAGTGGATCCCATTGGTGGTTTGCTTTGAGGACTACAGATATGTTTAAATGGAAATGATTCTGAGCAGCTGAAGCAAACCCAAGACCACCCACGGGGCCGGTGACCACAACAAGACACGACTAAGGCAAGCTGGGAAAACACACAACTATTTTGCTAAAATTCCACTGGATCACTAGCTGTACGCCAGCCCTGAAACTCATTGTCTCCATATGTTTTTTTTTTTTCTTTTAGAGATGAGGACAGTGACAATGACAGAAAAGCATTTGATCTGTATTTTTATGATAGTCATTTCTTGTACTCAATCATGAGTCAAATAGAGTTTTTCTGTCTTCAAACAAAAAACAGGATGAGTATTTTCACATCCTGAGCACATTTACCTCGCCCCCTCCCCTACAGTCACCATTTTCCACACCCTTATTTTATCTTTTTCCCTTCAAACTTTGACCACATGCTCACTGGGTGCATTGGTGATAATGAGCAGACCCCTCAGCTACATTATCCACATATGTACATGCCCACACGATCTCACATTGGAGACGAAAACCAAACCAAAGTCCAAAGACAAATTTGTTCCTGTGAGTGCCAGGAGACACGTTTCTGCCAAGGTTGAAAGGTGCCAGCTGAAAACATACACTCTCAACACACATACATATACAACGAATTAGTTGACAACCCCATGCTGTGATAGGAAAAAGAGGTTTCAGTATTTAGGAACCTCTTGGTGAGCCAGAGGAATTGACAGCCAGCTGTACTAATACTCTATCTGTGTGTGTGTGTGTGTGTGTGTGTGTGTGTGTGTGTGTGTGTGTGTGTGTGGATGTGTTAAAATGTAAATTTGTAGGTACTGCTTGGAGAAACAGAGATATCATATCACATTGTTTTTGAGATTTGATTAGGACTAGCAAAGACTATAATTTGTGGAGAGAAGTCTCCCCAAATACATTTCACCATCATACAGACAAAACTTATTTTCTGCTGTAGCCACAAACTGAATAACAAATTAGAACAACACATATCCATGTATTTAGCTGTATTTTGTGTGGAACAAATTGCAATATGCAATCGGAGATTGTCTAGAAAACTAGCCTTAAGCATCTCTAGAACCTCATTCACTCATACATGGCATCCTTAGCAGTGACCTAGAGAGGCAAGCATACTAGCTCCCTTAAACAGGAAGTGGCTAAATGGAGATCTCTGCCTTGGCTCTGCTGCTCAAATGCATGCATACTGTTTTTAGTGAAGACCAACTGAACAAAATGGACAGTCAGAAAGGAAGAAAGAGAAGAGGTTAGGTGGGGATTGGAGGTCAGGGAGGCAACAGTAAGAAAGGTTGCACCTACTACTACAAAGTAGGTGGTCTCATGATATGATACTAAAGCAAGTAACACCACTGGCTTTGTCTCAAGGTGTTAGACTGGGAATGAGAATCATGAAAAGTATTCTGAGCACGTAAGTCCATCATCAGATCATACTTCATCAGGATAAGCTTGTTTGCCTTGGATGGAGGACCAATCAATGAGCTGCAGGCTACTAGGTATTTGGCGCCACACTGGTTGCTTCAAATCCTGCTGTGCAGATAAAGGCTAAATGTTGATGTGATAACAGATGTAGGGTTTTTTTTAAAACCTGGAGTATGTGTTTGCATTTGTGTCAATCTGTCAAGTTTAATTTATATTTTGAACACCGCCTAGACTACCACTCCAGCTAACCTTCCTCAACTCTTTCAAGTGGTTGCTTTTCTTGGCAAATTAGCTCATGTGCATGTACTGATCTGCATGGACAAAACTGAACAATAGTGCGCAGTGCTGTGATTACAGATTAATTTTGTTTTTGCTTTTTTGTCACACTTCAATGTTCAAGATGATCAAATAAATTTTAATATTTGACATAAAATAAATTAAGCAAATTCAAAGTGCAGCTTTAAAATGCTGATTTCATTTACAAAGGGGAAAAAAAACTATCTCAATCTACTTCATGTGAAAAAGTAATTGACCCTTGACCTGCTTGTGCCCCCCTTGGCAGCAACAATTGCCTTGTCAGAGCCATATACCCATTTGATCCCGTTAATTTTAGGTTATGATGTTTTTTGACTGAGGTAGGTAGTGGGGTAGCCTGGCCATTGGCTTCTTATGCAATTCTATTCAGTTCTAATCTCTGGGCTTTCTCTCATTGAGCTGGATTTCTCCGGTAGAATTTTAACTGCGCCAATCAGTGAACAGAAGGAGAGGTTGTGAACGACGATATCAATTTTCGGGGCTGTTTTAGAATGGTAGTCTGCCTGCAGTTTTAGCAATAGCAGCGGAGGAAGTGAACGAAGCCATTTAGTCCGTGTTGGCCACGATTCAAAATATTTAATTAACATTAACCGCCATCTCATTCGGCTCGGCACTTTTCTCTTCGCAGTGGGAGATGGTTGTTTACAGCACAGGCAATTTCCGGTAAGCTTCATAGTATTGAAGTGGCGCATTACATATGTCACAGGCAAATGTCAGGGATTGGGTAAAGTTTAAAACTTCAACAAAGTCCACATCTCCAGCAAGCAATTGTTTCTCAATAGCTAAGGGTCCAGACCCTCTGTACAAAGCAAAGCATAGAATAAGGGGCTGGTTTTTACCAGGCTAGTAATAGTGTCTCATCCAGTTGGTATTGGGTGATTTTGAAGCTCAAGTAAACCCCACAGTATCTTTTTACCCTACTGGCTTTTTTCCTATACAGTCCAAATACAATCATTGCAAAAATTATCCTTTATAAATTTGTTTTAAAATTCCTTTGGGCAAAATCAGTGAGTCAAACTTTGTAAAAGCAAAATGCCATAGGATTAGGATAAGAATCTGAGGTTGCATTGTAGCTGGTGAAGTTATGATTGGTGGAATTAGGCTCAGAGGAAAAGAAACAGTTCATGTCCTAACGCTTCCCAACAAATGTAGAAAAACAAAGATGTAAGGGTGTCAAACACACGTTTGGCTGCACTGATGAGCTGCATGTTCTTTTAAGCCAGGCTCTGGGATTTCTACACCCTTATTTTGCATAGCAGAACAGTGAAAATGAAGCTAAGGTTACAACCACAGACCCTGACTGAAAAATGATTGCAGCAATGTGACATTTATACGCCCCAATCTCCCCCACTCACCTCTTCTCCCACCCTGAACTCACCCGTTATGACCCTCTTGACCATAAGAACATCCAAGTGTTTGCTCTTAATGCCAACCACCGCCAGTTTATATCCTCACTTCTAATCTAACCAGCATCGTCTCACTTGTTGTAAACTATATACATGTAAATGTACCTTTATACACGATTGTACGCTGTTGTTCATGTTTTTTTCTGTACATATACACCTCCTGCTCTCTCTCTCAGCCTAACTTTCATTAACATTTAGAGGGTATGACATCACAACAGAGAAATCTTGGGTACTGACGTGTGTTTTGTGGTTGAGGCAAACAGGGCGGGGACATTGCCTGTTTGCAGTCAGAGAAAAGTCTTGGGGAGCCTTTTGATTAGGGTGCTAATTTATATGACTCTTGCAGTCCCACAGTAACAGAATAGGCCATGTTGTGATTAAAAATAATCAGAAATGTAATATATGCTGAATATAATCTTGTCATAGTTCAAGTGGGTGTGTGTGTGTGTGTGCGTGTGTGTATGTGTGTGTGTGTGTCTTTATAGTTGCATGTCTGTGAGTGAAGATGTGTGTACTTGTGATTTATATTGGTTATTAGTGGGTGTATAAAGAGTTTTACTAATGAGCTGTGTAATCCAAAAATCCTGTGGTGTGTCATAATTAGGAGCAGAAATAAGAAACTCACACAATCAAATGTGTCAAAAAAGTGAAACACCACAAAAAGATGAGGTTAAATGAGATAGAGGATTGGAAAACAGCAAGAACGCAGGGAAAACTAAGGCTCATAATTTGAGAAGCATGGACATGTAAATCTATGTTGGAATAATATTAATACCATGATTTTTCATTTGTATAGTTTTACGTTTATTTGCAGTAGTCCTTCTGATATGCCACCATGTTTTTTTCCCCCATTTTCCAGAAGAATCCAGATGAGTTCTTCGCTTGAACTTCCGAACTTTACTACCTCCCCCTCTCATTGTATGTTATTTCATTCACTTTTCACTGGACCTTATTTCCTCCCTAGGGTGTTTTTTCCTCCACTCCTTTTGTCAAACGTATTTGTCCACCTTCTAACTGGGCTTTATTTTTCATTTATATAGTCATTAAGATTTCAATACATATGATTTTCACTTTAACTTTTCATTATGACAAGTAGAATATTTAATACCATCGCCACAAACTGATCAATGGAATGGTTGGAAAAAGCCAGAACAGGCCTTTAGAGGTTTGCATATTGTAGATTTCTTTCTCCTATCTTATTGCTATTTGTTGATTGTGAAACATTTATTTTGACCTTTTCTTTTTTTGATACATTACATTAGTACTATGTTTATGTCATTTCTAGAAATCGGTTTAATTTTTCTGTTATGAGGATTCTTAATTTTTTTTTGTGTTCTGTCACTGTTTTTTGAGAGGACTTCTTTCCTTTCGGTTTTCTTTCGGTTTTTGTTCTGATCTGGGAGTGATCCAGTATAATTCTTCATATTTTCACCATACACTTTGTTCAAGGGAATGGGGGCAGAAAGGGTTTGTCATATAGAAGGTGAATTTGTTGTAGGTACAATAGGATCTGGATGATATATTTCTGTAAAACTACAAATGTGTATTTGTAACATGTTGAGATAGCTTTGCAAGAGCACTCATAGCCTTGGAAACTTTTCAAAATTTTGCAACCAAAATTTTGTTGATTTATGAGTTTATGCGACTGGCCAACACAAAGCAGTGCATAATTATGAAGCAGAACAGAAAATAATGATGAGATCAAAATGGTATTTTTGGCGTACATGCAAAATTATACATGTAGCAGAACCTAACTAAATGCAGATCATCCTGAACACATCCCGATTGTAAAACATGGAAGTGGCACCATCTTGCTGTTGCAATGCTTTTCTTCTAACCTGTTGGAGACCCCTTGCAACTGGGATGGAGGTTCACCTTCCAGAACAACAACAACCCTAAATGTAGTTGCTGCTACGACCTATGTAGAGCCCTCAGTTCATAGATACTTGTTTACGCAGAGTTTCCAGGACCAGAACTAAATAAGGGTTGGCAGCATTTAGTTTCTATGCTACTCAGCTCTGGAATAACCTCCCTGACACGAGATGTGCAGAAACTGATTGATTCTTTATTTATTTTTCTAAGCTAAATTTTTAAAATCAGCATTTATCAATTCTTCTGATCATTTATTGCTCACGTTTTTGTGTATTTTTATATTTTAATGTCACTTTTTATGTTGCCATAAATCCTTTTGAATGACCTAGTGTATAAATGGTGCTATTCAAATAATCTTGCCTTGCCTTTGCTATAGCGGTGTAGCTTCATAATTTACCACAAAAAAGGGTTTAAACTTCACATAAAGCAAATGCTACCTTTAAAATGGTTTCAGATGTTTTAAACTAAATTTATTTTAAAACCATAAAATGAATAGATCATTTTTTACATTCTGATTCAAACCCCAGTTCCAAACTGCTGAAGTCATTATGTGAAGGTGTTCAGCCAACATCCAAAGTTGACAAGGATTCAAAATAAACTTTCTACACTTCTATCTTTCCCAATAGAGCAAAGGGCTGGAGTATACCACAAAACTTTATTTACCAACTAAAATTTATTGTGTTTAACTATGTTTTCCCTCTTCAACAATGAACAAAAAATGTGCAAATCTTAAATAAAAGTAAACTGATACAAGTATTCTGGACTGAAAAAACAGGCTTGGATGGGTTGAACATGTTGAGATGTGGTCTTTTAAATGAATCTTTCTTGCTGATTTAAAATGAAAAACAGAACAAATTTCCCCTCAGTTATAAAGTTTCTGTCACCATGTGGAGATTTAGTTATTTATATTTAATATATTTGGGTTGGCTTGAAATATTTTATTAGGACTGCGTGTCAGGTTCCCTGGGCTGATTGAGCGAATTTCACATTACTTGTTGAATAAACCAGCATGTCTTCCCAGGTTTATTCAACAGTCATGCTTCATTTACTGTATATCACTTTCCAGTCAGTGAATATTACACTATTAAAATAAGTATTTGTTTCAACAACACATTTTTGCAAGTTGAATTTTATCTGAGGAATAGTAAATGCATTACTATAAACAAATGCTTTAAAAAAATAAGAAAGGTAATGAGTTTGATCTGAATCAGAAAGATAAAAAACAAGATTTGTACTGTGCCTACCAAAACAGGTGAGGTTCAGAACCATACACAGGTTACCACTGTTCAAAACCAACACGCAAAGTTTTAAATTTTTAACAATATCAACAGAGAAACTTTACAGAAATACTAGCAGTAATGTAATTTGGAGGGGGGGGCAGTTGTCCAGTTGTTCGCTGAGGTGGGGGTAGCTCTCCCACACTTTGAAAACCCCCTGCTCTATACTTTTTCAAATAATATAAGGTCAATTTATTCTACTCTTTCCATAAACGTGAATATGAATAATCCCCCTAATATAACATGTCTAAACCTTAGAGTGATTATGGAGCTACATCACAGAATCAGACATGTTAGTATATTTTGCATTATTATGTCTTGAACACAAAGTAGAACTCTGTTTCCAGTGCCTCATAATCCCATCTGAAGGCCACAACTGTTTACCCTAAGAAAACAATCGGCACTCAAATTAGATCAATAGACTCTCCAGCCAAATGTCCTGCCATACTTTGAGTCATTTATGAAGTGTGAACACTTGTGGCTTTTATTTTTGCTTTTATGTACTTTTTAAGTATCTCTTGGGCATAAACAGTTTGTGTAGGCTCCAAATGACTGCGTGTTCTAATGGACCTCCAGGGCTACATTCAAGCTGTGCAATGAAAACAGAATGTGAATCATTGTGAATCAAACAGCAGCAACAGTGAATCTATAAGTAAATGTTTTAAAAAGAGCAACCTCCACATTTTTAATAATTGCCGCAAAATGTAACGTTATTACACAATGCGGCAGAAACTATTACAAAATGCGATCAACGATTTTTTTTTTTTTTTTTTTTTTTTTTACATTTGGATTATCACATAATGCGGTTTTACTACATTCTGAATCTCGATTTTATTACATTATTAGGCTACAATGCTGAAAGAAAAGAGCCATTCCACAAACCGTTGGGTTATTATAGAGCATTGATGGTTAATGTACACTCTTACTTTCAGAATATGAAAATCAATCACACGCTGGCTCTCTGTGGAAGTCCCGGACCATGACAGTGACACAGAATGCCAGGCAGTGGCATTTAATGACACCTTTCCAGTTATGCTGTAATTACGAGATCTTTTCTCATAATTACAATGAGCTCTTATCTGGTAAATACGAAATACTGATGAGATCTGATCATAAGAGAAAGTTCATATTGTTGTTTTTTTTTTTTTTCTTTGGTGAACGCAATGCGCATCTGTACATTCCCACCGACATCAACTATTAACTTTTTTTTTCTTTCCAGATGCACATTAAGATCACACTTACTTAAAAAGGTGGACCGCATCGTGGACGACCCGCTATCATGTGCACTCTGTCCCATCTAAACCGTTGATACAAGATGACGCTGCTGCTCTCGTTAGTTTTCAGGCAGTTTTTATTTTTCCAGGAAAAGAAAAACTTTCCCATTTAAATTTGGCATATTTCAGTAGTGCAGTCTACAGAGTTAATATTTTTACAATCCAGTAACTTTAATAATATGCATGTCTTTAATATAGTGGTTTTGGACAGCTGGGCCAAGTCAAAAATGCGGTATTTCCAATAAATCTATTAATGTTAAGATATCCGAGTTTTTCTTCTGCCTTGAATGCAGCATTAAAATTCCGATTCTCAGATATCCCAGCTTTTTATCGGCGTTGAGCGCATCATCTCTCTTGCGAATCCCACGCGGGGTAAGAAAGTCTCAAAAGTCGAAAGCACAGGCAAGCTGATCCGAGCACTCGTGTTGACCGATCCGTGCACGTGCATTTGCGGATTTTTATGCGTAATGTATTACTACTTGTGGATTTTGAAACGTGTAAATTTGGGAAACTGTTTACACATATGTGAATGTTGAAGTACGCATTTATGCATTGTGTTATAAACATTTGTGAATTATGTTGTACACTTTACAAATCTTGTACGCTTGTGGATCTTATTGTATGCATACAACTGCGCTTTCTGCGCTTTGTGAATCTTTTTGAGACTAATTTAGCTTCATATTCCTATTGGTCAGCTTGGAGACGACGTCAGGAAGCGCTTCTTCTGAGTCTGCTCTCGCCTCGCGTTCTCGGGTGAGATTTTCTCTTTTAACGTGAAAGCGAAGCCAAAGACTTTGGATGTCAGTCAACAAGGAGACGCCGAGTGGCCTAGACAGCAGGTGTGAGACGACCAAACATCAATTTCACTGTAAGACATGGTGGTGTTTGCACAGCATTTTAAGGCCGGTAAGGCTGAATTAAGCATGTTGTGCTGTTTTACACTTAACTAGAAGGCTGCTAGTGTTAGCCTAGCTGACTTAAGGCAGCAAAGTAACATCAAAGCACAACCTCTCTCTTTCCTCCTCTTATAGGAGATTGTGACTTTACCTCATAATTGTCCTTGTTAAAGACTGACTTTAAGATTTTGTCACAACTGAGCCAATTTTAAAAGTAATAATGGGCATGTGTGTTTCTAGGGGAGACCCGCTTATGAAATGAATGAAATCCAACTAGACTGGACCTCATTAAATCTCGGACACATGGAGGTGAAAGCTGCAGCGGAAGACAAGGAGACTTAAGAGCGTAAGAGCATATAGTTGAGCAGCTCCTTCACATGGGTGATGGATGGAGCCAAATACAGGGCACTCTTGGAAGAAAACCTGTTGGAGTCTGCAAAAGACTGGCGCGGAGGTTCACCTTCCAGCAGAACAACCATCCTAAACATAAAGCCAGGGCTACAATGGAGTGGTTTAAAACAAAACATATTCATGTGTTAGAATGGTCCAGTCAAAGTCCAGACCTAAACCCAATCAAGAATCTGTGGCAAGATCTGAAAACTGCTGTTCACAAACGTTCTCCATCTAATCTGACTGAGCTTGAGATGTCTTGCAAAGACCAATAGGTAAAATTTTCAGTCACTATTTGTGCAAAGCTGGTAGAGACAGACCCTAAAAGACTTGCAGCTGTAATTGCAGCAAAAGGTGGTTCCACAAAGTATTGACTCAGAGGGGCTTAATACTTTTGCACACTGCACTTTTCAATTTTTTAATTGTAAAAAATGTTTTAAATCGTGTAATTTTCTTTTGACTTCATAATTGTGTACCACTTTGTGTTGGTCTTTCATAAAATTCCAATGAAATATACTTATGTTTGTGGTTGTAAAGTGACAAAATATGGATAAGTTCAAGGGGTATGAACACTTTTTGAAAACCACTGTATGAACATATTCACTCTTACTGCTGCTGGACTATTTCTGCTGTTCGCCGTCCTGCCGATGACTGTGCAGTGAGCACAGAATCTGAAGAAGCGCTTCCTAAATTTGAAAAAATAGCAAACTGCATCAATGTAGGTTCAACTATTGCATACACATTGGAAATTACTCTCAAAATATACTTTTTGGTTGAGAAGTTTTTCAAAGTTTAATTTTCAAACTGCATTTTTTTTTCTCAAATTTTAATTTTTGATATGTGTTCGTTGCTTGCAATAATACTGAAACAAATTTCTCAGAATTTTATATTTTAAATAGACAACAGTACAAAGAGAAAATACTCCACATATATGTTGTTTCTTAAGGAGAAACAAGTTTAACACTCTTGAAAGACAATTTAGGATTTAAAAAAAGAAATTTATATAGGGTTTTCATAAAGATATAAACCCTATTTTCTCACTGTATTTCACTAAATTCAATTCATCCGTCCATCTATCTGTTCATTATCTTCCACTTATCTGGGGTCAGGTCACATGGGCAGCAGCCTGAGCAGGAAGACCCAGACTTCCCTCTCCCCAGCCACCTGGGCCAGTACCTCCTGGGGAAGCCCATGGCGTTCCCAGGCCAGCCGAGAAAGATAGTCCCTCCAGCATATCCTGGGTCCACTCGATTCAGTTTTTTTTTTTTTTTTTTTTTTTTTTTTTTTTTCAAATAAATCACCAATTCAGAAAATAAATCAATAAAAACAACTTAATCCTATCATACACACAGATTCAAGGTCTAGTACATACATTCCGACTGATCCTAGCGATCAATCAATGTGTCCAAGTTCAATTTATTATTTCCATTGGTTAAGAAAAGTTATTTGTTTTTCTTAGTCTAACAAAACCCAGCAGATTCCATTAGAAACTTATAAAACCATTACAGTATCATCTGGGCTTTCCCAAATTGTTTAATGGCATAGCAATCTTACTGTAAGGAAATTTCTGAATTAAAAGAAAGTACAAAAAATGATCTTTCTCATTATCCTTGAATTCAGTAAATGCAAAATACCAGGTTATACTTTTTCTAAGGAAGTAGGATAACCAGCATCTTTCCATTTGCTGAATTCCAGGATGCCCAGATGATACTGTGATGGCTTTATAACCTTCTGATAGGTGTATTCACCGTATTTGAGTTAACTAGAGAAACACCTGTGGAAACATTTTAAGGCTAAACCTCCAACCCATGTCCTTGGGTAATACCTGGGAGAATTGCCAAAAAATAACAATAAATCAACCAAGGTACCAGGAAGAGAATTGCAGACCTCCTGAGGTCTGCTTCAACGTTAGGTACATTTTTATTTTAACTCAAGACCCCATCTTCATCTGTTTAAAGAATTATACACAGGTACTGTTATAAACATCATTTGAATGTCCACTCATCATATCATTCAGAAAGGAGATGGTTTCTGTGTCCCAGAGAGGAAAAATGTTTGTATCAACTATAGAACAAAAACAAAAGACCCCGTGAAGAAATGGTTGAACGGGTGCCATTATTGTCTGCCAAGCAAGTCTTCAACCAAACTTGGTTAATAGGCCACTCAAACGTCATGACTCTTAAATCAAAATAAAAAGCCAAATTACTGTTTGAAAATGCACTCAGTGACAAAGTTGTTATTTTTAGAAACATCTCCTTTGGTCTGATAAAACGGGAATTGAAATGTTTGGTCAAAATGATCATTGTTAATTTTGGAGTTAAAAAGGGGAAACCTGCACATCCAAAGTATGGGCAGAACTTTGTGCCATCAGAAACTGAATTTGAATATGTTTCATTTGAATTTGTATTTGAATCTGAATTACTCAACTTGAATAAATGTTTTTAAATCTGAATTAGCGTAATTTGAAATCCAGAGTATTTAGAAATTTCCCCATCGTGGGACAATAAAGGATATTTCTGTTCTATTCTGTTCTATTGGTTCAGAAATGATGATCAATTGAAATTGAATTTAATATATTGAAACTGTATTTCATCCTAATGACACTTCAGCTCTCGAATAGCTACTTTCAGTTTCTGTTCTCACAATTCAATTACAGTTCCACAACTCAATTTCAGTTCTTAAATTCATTTTTTGGGGTCAGACATCCGGGTACTTGAGAAAGACAGATTAATCGAGTGCAGATTAAAAGAACTGTGATGTACTTCAGTAAACCTACGGCATCTTGAGCTGGGCAGGGCACAGATGAAGATTAGATATCATTAGTCATGTCAAATGACCAGCGGTCAAACTCTCAAGTTGCTAATGAAAGTATTACATGTATAAGAAGAAGCATCATGTTAAGAAACGATAGCCTAACAGTAACTGTTATGCGAACTGTAGCAGAGAGCTATGTTAACTTAGTGTTTGTTTACATGACGCTTCTTCTTCTACATATAATACATTTGCTACCAGCCTGAGAGTTTGGCCACTGGTCACTTGACATAATGAATCCCAGATAAAACGTATTCATTTATCTGGCCCAGATCCATCGTAACCTCGGGTCAGTTTTTACCTTGTTTTTACGTTCAGCACAGACTGGAGAACAACTTCCTTTCCTGTGTGTGGTTTTTTTTTTTTTTTGTTTGTTTGTTTTTTTTTTTTTTTTGTTTTGTTTTTTTTTTTTTACAGAAATTTTACAACTCTGCGCATGTCAGTGCCTCTGTTCTGAATAAAACCAGGTGCATGTAAACGCACGTCATGATTGGATAAATTAATTTTGTGCCCATGTAAACGATACATTCGGATTATTTAATCCAAATACATTTCAGTCCGATCAAGAAATTTTGTGCATGTAAACATAGCTACTGTCAAGGAGTATCAACGGAGCAGGGAAGGGGAGTGGGTGCAGGAACAAACCAACTAAATGTAGAATTTTTGCTATGCAGCTTAATTAGTGCAGAATTTTTCAGATTAGGAAATTATAGTATTAGCTATTAGTTTCAAAAAGAATTGTAAAAGTTTGTTGTTTTTTTTTCTTGCACATTTTCATGGCGCCCCCTAGACTGCTGGCACCCTTAGCATTTGCCTATACTGCCTATGCCATGTGCTGGCCATTTTTGCGACCACCTCCACGATTACATGCAAACTCAAACCCGTGGTTAGCAAAACAATCAGTTTCAGTATGTGCTGCACTTACAGACAAGAGATTCTTTTTTTACAGCTCTTATAAAGACAAAATACACACCATTTAATAAGAACACCCAACATTCAGAAGTTAAGTCTCTTTATTGTCTCCCTCAGACGGCAGCAAGCTGTGACTGATGCTCAAGGGCACATGACACATTATTAAGACATCAGCTACTGTTGTTGGGTTTTGTTTCAGTGCATTGTTTGAGATGATGAAATCACCATTGCATGCTTCTACTAGAATGCCCGACTTTCATGATATAATATTGTAGTGTGAACATTTTTATGTTTTCCATAGATTTCACCTGAAAGCCAAATATCCTTGAGTTTTTTTGAGTAGTGTAATTTAATAAATAAAGATAGTATACTATGTTTTCAGTCACAAGCCTGGCAATTAATCACTCCTGAAGATGAAAACACACAATTAAAACTACATGTAAACCTCTGAATTTAACAACAGGAATAAAATAATTTCTCTGAAAAAAATCTCACTATTATAGAATACAAAAGAAAACAGAAATAGCAAATAAGCTAAAAACTACTATTTTTTATTCATTTCTTTCATTAGGAGTGACTTTTTTTTTTTTTTTTTTTTAAATCCCACAGACACTTCTACTATAAATCAATGTGGGAAATTGACTCCTATTTTTTATGTCTATGCTGTCCAGGATGGGATGTGAAATTAAGACCAGCTCTGTCTGCATGAAATTATGTTTATACACCACTAATTTGTGTTGAGCGCCAAGGACTTGCAGAGTATGTGAAGTTTATCACAAGCATGAATTAAACTAGAATTTTTGGAGCCTTAAGTATTTCCTATGGGTGGACTCTAGTGTTTAAATATAAATTATATCCCTGGATGAATTTGAGTCTGAGGGTAAAACTAGGCACAGATTACTTGTTTTGTGGGTTCCCTTTTTTCTTTTTTTTTTTTCAGACGTATACTTTCTGGTGGATCCTCTGGCCAAGAGTCTGACTAACCTTACTGGCAGTAATGGAAAGAATAGCAGGTGGACTAGATAATTTGGTTGAACCCAGTGTGCGTGGACATGGACTTTTATCTGTTTGATCACATCAGAATTTAGATTGGCAGGTCTGCATCATGTCATAGACAATCACAATCACAGGGTTTAATACCAGCCTGACCTATCTTTATGTAATCTATGTTGTATTTTAATTTATAAACAGGGTATTTCTTTAAGTGTAGTTTCGCAATCCTAAGTTTTCAACTTTATATTTTAAGTTTAGTTTTGTAACCTTGCATCTAATTTATTGTTTGTAAATAATGGGGAGTTTTCAGCATTCATGCTTTTGTGCATGGGTATACATAAACTATGTAAAAGGCCTTTATTTTTAAAATGACTCGAAAACTGGTTTTTCATGGTATCTTGTAACTCACTTTGTCAGCAACTCAACTCTTTTACAGAATAGAGCTTATACATGCTCCATGCTGTGACGGAGTTATGTATTTTTTATTTCAGTGTTTATTTTTATTCCAATTAAGTATGTACTTAAACATTTGGTATTCCAAAAGCTGCTTTGTGTTCCAGTGTTTATATGCAGAAAATTCTTCTGAATCTCTGTCAGGTTGGTATGGTGAAGCAAGACAATTTTATTCATCATTAGCATCGTTTATACACCAGGTAATTCAAAGTGCTTTACAAAGTGTTTTGCAGATCACCAAAGAAAGACAGAAAAGATTAGGTTTTTTCTTAAAAAGAGAGCTTAATGTGTCAAACACTTGAAAGCATTGCATTATATTATATATATTATAATTTAAATTCAAATTCAGGTTTAATTTTGAATTTAAATTCAAATCCAAATCAATCTTTTGCTTCACTCACCAAAAATGATCAGGCAAACAATTCATTTGTCAGCTTCTTTGATCGAAAGCTACATTAAACAATAACGCTGTCAGTCCTGATTTAAAGGGTGCAAACAATTTTTGCACATCTCAGGTTTTTGGTGATGTTTTTGAAGACCTGAGGAGCATAGAAACTAAATGCTGCCTCAACTTTTTTTAGTTCCGGTTCCAGGAACAATGAGTAAGTATGTCTCTGATGATCTGAGGGGAGATTTAATAACTGGTGTGATATGATTTGTTTGCCTGGTGTTGGTAAAGACCCTGGCAGTAGTGTTTATGATAAGCTACAGATGCTGGATAGATTTTTTTTTTTTTTTTTTTTTTTTTTTTTTTTTTTTTTTTTTTTTTATAGGAACATAGGAAAGCATTTTTACATGTAAAGAAAACCAGTGGTCCATGCTCTGTCCTCAAATATCCAAAATAGATAAAGCCTTGCCAGTAAATCTCAATGTAATCGGTGCTTTAAGTGAAAAAAAAAGAAGTGCAAGTACTCTACCTAATGTCATGTAAATATGAGACAAAAACGTGGGTGAAATTTTTATATAGATCTGTCTATTGATCTATAACTCAGTAGATTTATTGTACAGAAATTACAAAGATCAAAGCCAGTTCTAAATCAAATCCACATGAGTCAAAGTGTCTTGGAGCCACTTTTATTAACTTCAAGCCTCATGGGGTTAATGTGGAGATGAAAAATAACACTGAAAAAACACTATTTTCATTATAGTCTTTAAAATACCAAACTTTACACATAACTATATTTTATGTCTGATGACATAATTTTGAAATATTAAATCAGAGGTTGTGATCAGTTACTCAGTATTTGAGTAGCCATCTTACTAAATACTTTTTTATTCTTATAATAATTTTTGGATGGATACTTTTGAAGTGTTATTCTTACTTGAGTACAGTTTTTGGGTCCTCCACGCATCTCTGCTTGTGGGTAATTCATGCTTCATAGTTTCTGCTTTATTAGTTCTTTCGCTGAGGTTTATTTCAAAGTTTATTGTTGTGTTCCATTTCCTGAATATTTGTTTTCCTATCATGATCTACTCTGTCTTTATTTCAGCTATGGTCTTGCCATATTTTGTTCAGTGCCTTGTATTAATTATTGACCAAAAGGTCTTGCCATACAGTTTTTCCGCTTTGTATTTCATTTCTTAGTTTATTCTTGACTTTTGTTCTGTGTGCATTTCTATTTAGTTTTCTTAGATTAGTTTGAGCCTTTCTTTGGTTTATTGTATTGTCCTCTTTAGCTTCTCATGTTAATAGTTGGCCTCCCGTTTCTGTTGTAATCACAGTCACCAGTGTTCTTCACCCACGTCATTTTCCTGAGCACTGCCTCATCATTCTCATGTGTTTTACCCGGTCTGCAACTCAAGCTCTTGGTTTTTCACTCTTCAGTGCTGGGTTCTTTGCCCTGATTCACATAGTTATTTGCTCCCTTCCATGTTCCGATTTTCCTGTCCCTGAGGTTTGTAAGTTTTGCTTATTAAATTTCTCATCAATGGCTGGCTGCACAATGGCTCTACTTCTGTCTCACTGCGAAGCTTGACGGGCTGCCCTAGTTCCTCTTTGTGCGAGCAAAGCGCGCCAGTTGTAGACCGAGAGGGAGCACTCGCGTTTTTTGTTGTTGTTGTTGTGTATTGCCGCTTCTTCATGCAGATCTTTGGAGGAGCATTGATGGGGAAACGCGGACTGACGTACCACCTGTTCCAACAAGGGAAGGTACCAGTATGCACTGAACGCTGGAAATAAGTCCCAATATGCTTAGGGGCAAAATTTAGAAGTGGTGGACTTATTGGGCCCTTGGAAACAATTTAAACATCTTGCTGACAAAATTATTCACTAAAAATGTTATTCCTGCCAAATGCAAAGGCTCTGAAGGAAAGTTTAAAAAATGTTCAGATGTTCTGCAATTTTCCTCAAATATCATTGTCCTGTAAATGGTGGACAACAAATGAATAAAGGAGTGTCCGACCAGGTGGTGGGTAAATGGGAGAGTAAGGGCAAATTTCCCAGAAGTCCAAAGACTGTTGATCTTATATTTTCATGAACTGCAAAGACCCAGAAAGAGGGTAACACTCCTTGAACATTTGGAATGAAGAAAGCACATCAAACAGATTTTAAAAGCAATGGATTCCCCCAGAGGCCCAGCAAAAGTTCAAAGAGCTGTGCTGTAAATTACAGTTCAACCAAATTTAAGAACAAATACAGAGTTTAATGTTACACCTCATATGTTTTTGGACATCTGTCCACAATGGTGAAGTACTGCCTCTGACTATTCCAAGCAGTCTATAGGGTATTGTCAGTTTCTTTTGACACAAAACAGTACATCTACCAACCCCTTTAGATACCAGAATGTCTTCTAAAACTTTAGGCATGAAAACAGATGTGACCAAATAGAAAGTAATTTCCATTGAGGTGTCATATTACAAGAGAAACAGTTTTTGTATTGGCATCCTTTATGACTCTGGTACAAGGATAAAAATTTAACATTTAAATTGTAGTCCAAGTCACCTCTTTCTTGGAACGGCAGTTTCAGTCCATAGATGTAGGTAGATGGTTCTTTAGCAAAGCAGAATTTTTAAAAATTGATTTCATTTTCCTTCATCTTTTGGGGGGGGGGTATTTATTTTTTATTGTACTGAGATTTTATTAAGATTAACATGAAGTTCCTCTTGTCACCCACAGTGAAATGATCCATGACCAACTTCCACTGACCTCAGCTGAGATGCTGTAAATGGATTTATGTTTTCCCTCTGTGCATATACTATTTGAGGCAAACCAGGCTGAGTTTCATAAAAATTTATAAGATTACATGCATGATTCTTTCTAATTTACTTCTTGACAGACTACATTTTAATTATTCGCTGAGAAGTCACATTCAGTTTTGAATCTTTAAAGTGTGTTCTGTTTTCACCATGAGGGAAATGTTTTTAAATGCAAATCAAAACTCACTAGATGACCCAACTTACTGTGTGTGTGTGTGTGTGTGTGTGTGTGTGTGTGTGTGTGTGTGTGTGTGTGTGTGTGTGTGTGTGTGCGTGCTCTGGGGGAGTATGCATGCTTACATTTTCTACAACCCAAAATTCTCAGGGGAATACTCATATATTATCACAGAGAGGAACACATCTAGGTCTTCCTCCTGTGTTTGTACCATCCCTCTTTCTCTACTCTTTACACCATTAATGGAAAAACAGCAGGCTTTGTGAATGAAATAAAAGATGCTATTCTATCTGAGTTTTACATTACACGATACTGAGGTCACAAGATAGCATTGTGGTGAAAGTATATGTTTGTAACTGTTTGCTTTGAAATAAAGTTTGGCAATATGAAGCTATGACAGTAAAAGAAGTCAGTGGACTAGTGTGTACAGTAACTGAAGTTAGCACACAGTCTTTCCAGAGCTGTAGTGTAGAGGGACATGTCTAAAAGGAATGCCAGTCTCTTAAAACCCTTCGGGTGAAGACTTAGGAACCACGGTCTGACTGAAAACACCTGCGCCTTATAGAGGGCAGTGTACAGAGAGCTTCAACATCCTGATCCAATATACACATCGATGAATGTTCGCTTTCACGCAAACACGCATGCACATACACACACAACACTAACACACACACATATAAATATAAATAAAGCCATTTGTGGGCACACACACAGTGCTATGCAAAAACGACTGCATATGTAACTTGTGTCATCTTTTCCATGGCTGAATAATCCTCCTGCGCATAAGCAATATTTTTATCTTTTACTCCAGCAGGTAAAGTGCAATGAAATACTATACATGCATTACAGAAATGGACTGGACCCAAAAATGCTCTACACTCCCACATAAACTTCCCTTCTGCTCGTTTTCAGACATCCAGGTTAAAAAAAAACCCCTTTTCTACAGACAGTGAGTTATTTGTACAGGTCTGTGGCGTGTCTACAGGTTTGTGCTGGACTGTCGCTGGGATGGGTGACTGGTTTTACTGGTCTGCCTCTGTTTACCCAAAGCATGACTAAAGGGAGAGGGACAAAGTGAGTGGAACAGCATGATCACGCTTAGTGGGACCAATTTTCCTACACACCTGCATTTGGTATGTTGAAGGAAACTTTGTATTTATTAGATGTTTCTATTGATTGCAAAGTCTGTGTCTGATCAACCCTTGTGTGGTCCCTCTATAACACCTTGTATATTAGTTTTTTAAAACCTAAAATCCAGGGTTTAGTTATTTTTAGCTATATTTGTTTTAGATTGTCACCATCAAATGTGGTTTTATGTAGTTGGTATGAAAAGAGGAGAAACAGTGGAATACCGTTTTAATTTAATTGTTCAATTAGCCTGGCCTCAGGGCTGAAGGCAGGTCAACTTTATGAATCAGCTTAACATGCTGCCCTAGTTAGTGTTGGCCTGTTTTTACTTGGCAGACAGCATAGTACGGTGCTCCAGGAGTCATTAGGACCCAAAGCCCAAGTAATAAGTTGATCTGGAATCAGCACACTCATAGCAGAACAACAATGTTAATACCTTGGCACCATGTCCATCTGCACATCTTTTACATGTTCTTTCACTGGACAAAGCAAAAATTAAAAAAAAGGTGGACAGATTAATGGTCTCAGTTTTGTTTCTGGCTGTTCTTTTTATGAACAAGAAAACCAGATTTCTCTCTGTTGACATCCAAATGTGAGAAAGCCAAGTATAAGAGACCTACGGGTTGTATGACAGTAAAGTACATAAAGAGTGAAAAGTGAGGCGCTGTGAGGAGTGGGAAAACAATGAGGAAAATATTGGCACTAAATTTTGTACTGCCGCAGGGCTGAATATATTTTGTGTTTGTTGTACATTTGAGCTACATTGTCATAAAGATGTTTTTTAGTTGTATTTGTAGAGTTTCCCCTCCGATGTGAAAAAATCTGATTAGCTTTTTGTTGTGTTTCAGAGATGTCATTATTGATTATTTCAGCAAGAAAAAGGAGATTATGGAAACATACTTTTAGATTTTATATGCAATGACAGATGCTGTGTAACTTTAAAGAGGTAAAATGTAGAACATTGTTGCTATTCTGTCCTTTATCTTGATTACTGTGAAATTTAAGCCCCGTTTTGGCATTTTAGAAGAAGAAAAGAAATAAAATGCTAGAAAAAGGTATGTTCAGTGCCTTGTAAAACTTTTTTGCTTCCTGTCATACCAGACCCCTAAACCTCTTAAGTATTTTATTGTAATTTTATGTTACCAACACAGAGTATTGCATAGAAGTGGAAGGAAATTGATTCATGGTTTTCAATTTATTTTCACAAATCAAAATCTATAACGTGTCACACAATTAGTGCCATAGGAAAAGTATTTAGATTTCTGAATCTTTTAACTTTTAACTTTTTTGTCACACTTTATTGTTTCTGATCATTAAATTTTAATAGTAGACAACAATGAACTGAGTAAATATAAAATGCAGTTTTCAAATGCTGAAGATACAAAAGCTATCCAAGCCAACTTGAGCCTAATAACTGCTTATGCCACACATTTGTGATGAATGGTAATGAGCCTTTCACATTGCGGAAATAATTTATGGCCACTCTTTTTGTCCTGCTGCAGGACCCAAGGGCATAACCATGAGGCCACAAACGAATGACTTGACATGGTCCTTCGAGGTCTTCTGGTAGAAAGCAGAATTCACAATTCCAGTCATTTAGTCATTTAAGTCCTGATCTATCTAAGCAGCAAAACATCCCCAGATCACTACACTACCACTACCATGTTTGACTGATGATGTGATTGACCATCATGATGTGCTGATTATGAAATGCTGCCTAAAGGCTTCCACATACTTGGGCCTACTGTGCGCATTCAGTGAGCCACGCAGACCCTGTGTCTGCAGACAGGTGAGATTTCATAGTTAAGCATACTGATTTTCTACATTTTTCGTGGCAAATTCCTTCATTTCCCACAATTCCACTTAGCTCGACACACTGCCTCATCCTTACCATGTTTTCCTCTTTTGTGGATAATGGCTCTAATTAGAAATGACTGTAACCCTTTCAAGATTGATAGATGCGAATGACTTTATTTCTCATCTGTTCTTGAATTTCTTCAGATTGAGGAACAAAGCGTTGCTTTTCAAATCTCTTTCTCCACTTCATGTTGTCAGACAGCTTCTGTTTAGGTGAGGCCTTGACACAAGAGGTCAGGGTCGAGCCTGGATGCGGCTTATAAACTAAACCAAAAAAGTGGTTAATAAGAGTTAAGACATGATTTAACGAGGGGGAAATTACTTTTCAGCAATATATAAATGACATCATCATCTGGAAACTTTATTTTGCATTTACTCAAATTAATTGTCTGACATTACAGTTAGTTTGATGATCTGCTAAAATTAAATGTGACAAAAAAGCAAAGCAGAAGAAATCTGAAATATTCTTTCATGGCATATGTACATAATTTTTCAAGATTTTGTGTTTTCAGCAAATGAGACAATTGGTTATTGTCAAAATCTGAATTCAAGTTTAAACTGTATGCACTTATGTCTAAAAAACAGCTCCCAAGGTTCAAAAGCATACTACTGTTCTCTGTGTTGTGAATAATGTTGAAGGCTCAGGAAAACCTCACCTGCTAACAATGTACAATGCAGTAAAGAATGTGTTTGCACTCACTTCTGGATTTTTCTGTAGAACCCAAAGGAAACACATTTCTGGGTGTAAGAATAACCAAAGCTGGACTTCTCATTCTGCCTGACAACACAGCCAATCATTGCTGTTCTCTGTAAGTTGGAGTGTTCAGTGTATATGTGGACACAAATTTGCACACATCACTAGCCGAGTGCCAGAATCCATTCATCAGGCCTTCATAGCTGGGCCCTGTCAACCTCCAGCCCCAGGCCTGTAGGCCTTAAGCCAGGGTTTGAGTTCCGGGCTTCTCGCCAGTCTGTCATGGTACTGGGCTGCAGTCCAGCCTTCCATCAGCTTTGATGTAAGCTGGCTCGCCAAATGGCTAAGGAAGGGTGGCCCCTCGGAACAGGAGTTACACAGCAAAGCTGAGCAGGTCAGTCAGCTACCAGATGCAGCCAGAATGTGCTCACACATAAATGCACACCAAAAGTAGATGTATCAACTTGCTGGATTTGTTTTATCATGTAGGTTTAGTTGAATATTTTTGTAATAGATAAATTAAAGCTTGAGATAGTTCTATATTCTATTATTAAGTGGTTCCAATTGTGTGATTTGGAGGCTTTATAAATGTTAGCCTAATTAGCATGGCAATAAATACCTTTTTTTATTGCTCCACATGCTGGGCTATAATTTGTCAGATTTTCATCATGTAGAAGACTGGGATACAGTGTTTTATGGTGCTGGAAAGCTGAAAGATGGATTGCAATGATGGAAAACTAGCAAAGGCAAAGAACTTTTAAATTATGTTGTGTCTCAAACAAGCATGCCTTCAAAGTTGACAAGGTCAAGGCCACTCTTACTCACGTCACACAATTGCAGGTAAGTACGCAAGAATACATACAAAAAACTACGTTTTCAACCCTAAATCACTATTGCACAACTCAATAAAAAAATCATTTTACAACATGCTGGACAGGATTACCACCTTGTGTTACTGGATACTGAACTGCTTTATTTTGTTTTAGTCCTTTGACGTTTGAATTTAATAATTCTGTATCAAAGGGAACATTACCTTGACGGGGACCTCTCTGCTCTTCTTCAGCAGACTATGCTAATGATGATGAGCGATATGAGCAAGGACCCATAGTACTCAGAGTCCTTCATTCCAGGTAATTTCTCAGAAAGTCCAATTCTTTTTATAAATTCTGAAAAACTCTTATTGCCATAGAAAATTCATTCTTCCTTTAGGTTAAACTGGTTAGGTTAAACTTTTTGACTATATGCAAAAGAGTATGAGTCAGAAACATAACACTGAACACAACATTCCCAGGCTGAAATATGGTAGTAGCAGCATAATGCTGTGGGGGTGCATTTCTTATAGGATATGGAAGATGGTCAGAGCTGATGGGGAAATGGATAAGGTCTAACATATGACAATTTTGGAAGAAAACCTTTTATTGGCTGCAAAAGACTTGACATTTTGGCAGGGGTTAACCTTTTAGCTGTAACCTTGAACATTCAGCAAGAACTACAATGCAGTAGTTAGAATAATAAGATATTAATGTGGTTGAATGGCCTGGTAATTCCAGACTTAAGAATACATACCAAGAAGAAACTGCTGAATACATTACAGCTCTCGCTCTCTCTCTCTCTCCATCTAATCAGACTGAGCCTAATCTAGTTAGTAAAGAAGAATGGACAGGGATGCTGGTCTCCAGAGCAGACATACTCCAAATGACAAGCAGTTGTAATTGTCTATTCCAGATGTCACCAGAAATTCTGTCTTGCTCTTTACATAATGTGTAAAACAATCACAGCTGAAAGACATTCCTTCTTCCTTCACTTTCCAGTTCATTTCGTGATAACTTAAAAATGCAAGGATAACACTCTAGAAAACCTTTGGGACATGCCTGACTGGTCATACAAGTTGGGCATACAGCAGAGACTTTTCCCAGGTCCCCTATGAGATGACTCAGTGCCAGTAGAAAATATAAATGTTCCATGCTCAGAAACTACACCTTACAGAAGGATATTCACCTCGCAAAATGTGTTAGGTTTATTAGATGTCGAGGCATTCTGTTTTTCCGTCTGAACCTCATGGATTTTTTTAACCACAAGGACCTGTAAAGGTGCTTTTATACATTTCATTTCATTAAGTGCTTTTTAATGACAGTGCTAACTAGCCTAGATGTTCATCATGAGGAGGAGAAGTACAGCCAAAGCTTCTGGAAAGTATGCCTGTCTGTGGTCTGTTACAGTTTTCCCCATGATAGTAAGTGTTATGAAGAGTGTGTGTGCCAGTTATTATGTATCCTGGATGACCTATTTGGGGATGAACAGGCAGTCACACAGTGTTCTTAGTTTTACATCCACGCATACTTGGTTTAATAATACAAACCATAAATGGTTCAATTTTATAACATGGCAAATTAATAAGTTTTTAGGATTCTCAAATTAATCTTTACTAATCTAATGATGAATCTTTATGGACTGCCTAATTATTGCCACCAGTCTATTTTAAACACAGTAACAGTCATGCCAGTATTTATTGTTTTAGCAGTTCATTATATTCAGCATGGATTCCAAGCCTATAGCAGATGGAATGCTTTATCATTGGTATCGTTGTTATTTTTCTGTCTGTTATAATATCGTTTTTGTCCTGGTGAGGGAGGAAGGAGTTGGGTGTGTAAAAAATGTAGCAATCTCCTGTGATGATTGCCATTAGTGGTCACGATCCTTCTGCAGCTGGAATTTCAATAGTGTTGCTGATATGCTTCATTTATTATGTCCAAGCAGCTAACTTCATCACAGTCTGTTTCAGTTTTTGCTGTTTACTCTGCTGAAACTCTTTACTTCAACTGTGCATGACCTGGATAAGGCTTATTGACCACACTCTTATTCTATTTCAACATAAACACAGCTGTGCCATCAGATTTCCAAGGGGAAGAAATTCCAAGTGATAATTTTAGAAATGAACAGTTATAATTCATGTTTATTAAGATAATGTAATGATGATTCCTTAAGATACCTTAGAGACTAGCAAGAGACACCAGGCTTTGATTGAGGAACTATTTGATTTAGCTGGGGTTGAACATCCACAGCAAAAGTTCAATAAGTTGTTCTACTTTCAGCTGCCAATTATACTTAACTTATATATGGAAGAATTTATTTCTGTACCATTGTGCTGTTTACTAATACTATGTAGAGTCACTTGCAATAAGCTAAATTATTCAAATAACTTCTCACTTAATAGTTTTCTTGGTGTTATTACTTCATAAACTTCATCACATTTGTCTAAGGTTGTGACCTGAAGAAGGCAGTGTACTAAGTTTAAAGGATGGATTTGTATTAAAAGAATGATTTATTTTAAACTTTTTGACACATCTTTAACAGAGATGCCTGTAGCTATAGAAAGGTAGGAAACCTTATCTTTGTTAAGGTTTCCTGGATGCTGTTTATGTTCTTTTGACATTATGTTTTGTGAAATGTATTTTGTGAAATGTTTCTGAAACACTGAAGACGAAATTTACTTCAATGAACAATAGAAGAGAAACCTCAGTTACTGCAATGTTGTTTGACCATAACAGGGCGGAGCTGTGCTGATGTCAGAGTAACCTCAGGAGTCCACTTTAGTATAATCCATGAAGGTTTAGCAGGCTGACAGGATCACTCAGCTACTGGTTCTGACCTGGTATTTAGCTCCCTGTGGGAGAATACTTGGAACCACACACAACATGACCAGAGCTAGAGAAAGACAGAGAAGGCCCAACAGCAAACCATAAACAAGTACGCCTGTCCTGAGCTGCTTGTAAACATGTCTCATCATGTGATAAATCGCATGTACTCCGAGAGGAAGCCATAATGCAAGCATGCGATGACAGCGGTAGAGTATGAAACCTGCACTGACTTGACAATAAGGGAGATGTCTGAGCAGAGCAGTGACACAAACATATAAGTCCAAATGTATGAGAACAACATAAAATATCAGAGGGAAATACTTAGTAACACATGTTTATCTTTCTTAAACTTGTTTTGTAAAATCCATAGAAAAACTTTCAAAGAAAACCTTCGAACTGGCCACACTGACAAAATAACATAATGTTTTAGTTAACTGTCACATGAAGGTGAATATCTCCACATCTGTGAGTGATAAAATCAAGATGGGCTGTGGTGCACTTTGCTGCCCACATACGTGAGTAGTTAATCTTCCAGATTTACTTGTCAATTTAGGTTATTTCTTCAGATGTCCTCTATTATTCTTGTTTGCAACTGTGTTTCAATCTACAAACTTTTACAGAGCTGCCAGTGGGGCATGAGATTAAAACCTAATTGAGTAGCCATGACAACAATTTAAACCAAGACAAACTCAAACTCAGATGGAAATGAGAATACTTATTTTGTAGCTGGTAATGATTTCCTCACTCAGATCCTGTCTCTCTATATACACACACAAACCTCAGTCATGCACGTTGAGAAATTTTGACCTCTATGTATAACCTTTCTATTTTCAGCAGAGCTCTGAACCCGTTGTAACAACTTGTGGTGGGTGTGGTTTCTGGGGGGACCCTGAGATCGAACTGACACTAACAGAAATGGGAACTCTGTGGCCCCAGCTCATTTCTATGATCCAAACCAGACACTTTGTGACGACATAGTGTGGTGCCCTACCCTCATTCTCTCTACAATGCACAACCACCATCTCAAATAGTCCTAAATGCAGCCTTGTGGAGCACTCATTTTTTGGCCCACCTATTGTTTTAAAATGAATGCTGGGAAGTGGAACATGCTCTGTTTTGGCTTAGGAAGGCGAGCTTTGCCAGACAGCTGCTATGATGACACATTTTGAATGCATTAGGGAATTTGAATATGTGTTAGAAAGGCTGTGTAATTCTTTTTTTTATTCAAAGTAGCAGTACAGTAGGTGTTTTCTGCATTGATAGTTTTATTGGAGTAATAATTTCATGTAGTGGCCTGCAGTGGGATAAAATCACTTGTATATACCTTACCCCAGCATTCCATTTGGCCCTGATGTGGCATGGTGGGAAAAAAGGGGACAGCCCATAGTATAAACTGAGGTTTTGTTTCACAGTTGGTAAAAGAGGGTATGAATGTATTACATCAATATGTTCACACCAGTACATTGTGATATAGAAGTTAAGCATTTTCCATTTGAGGTAAAAACTGGAGAAAATTATCTATTTTTGAACTGTCAAAGCAGTGAACTACAGATCTTCAGTAGAGATTGTTTTATTGTAACCAGCTGCTCTCTTTTAGACAAGCACAACTTATCATGAATAACTTCTGAGGAACCACTGAAGAATTTAAATGCAGTGGAAGTGGAATATAACAAAGCTATTGGATTAATTTAGGAAGCCTTATTTTTTTCCCAGCTTGTTCTCTGCACAGTCAAAATCATCTATGTCTGAAAATAAAACCAAACATGGATCCAGATGCAATCTAGTATTTCAGTTAGAATATATGATTGAACGTCAAATTTAGGATTCCTTAAATTTGGATCCATTCTGCATCAGAAGCTACAAATGAATCGTTTCACTAACTTGGAAACAAGTCAGAAATGTCAGTTGCTGATTTTTCTAACCATGCCACCACATGCAACAATTCAAACCTTTCGATTTGAAAAAGTTCCTACTTCTGAACAGCTCATTTGTGAAGATTTCTAAGGAATAAAAATGAATCCTTTGGATTTGGATTTAGGGGAGCTCAAAGCAGAGCTGCTGCTTCTCCGCATTGAAAGGAGTCAGTTGAGGGGGTTTAGGCATTTGATCAGGATGCCCCCTGGGAGCCTTCGGAGGTTTTCAGGGCACGTCCCACTGGGAGGAGATCCTGGGGAAGACAGAAAGCTTGCTGGATGGATCATATATCCAGTTTGGCCTGGGGATGCCTTGGGATCCCCCAGAATGAGCTAGAAGATATCACTGGGGAGAGGGATGTCTTGGGTTCCCTCCTGGATCTGTTGCCCCCGTGACCCGATCTCGGATAAGCGGAAGATAATGTATGGATGGATTTGTCATTAGAAATGTGTATTTGTAAATTTTATGGTAAAATAAAACATCTGTTTTATCAATTCTGCAACCACCATGTTTTGTTGACAAGTTAATGGTAACATGGAGGACAATAAGCTAAATGCTTTTTGCTTGCCTGCTGGTAGTGGACAGAGGGTCTGGTGGTGCCTCTTTCGGACAAATGTGGCTACAGTCCAGTCGCCACATCATGTGCGAATCACAATCAGCGTGCGAATGACTGAATGTAGTATGAAGTGTTCCGGGGTTCCCTGGACTTGATAAAGCACTATACAAGTACAGGCCATTTACCATTCTCCTTGCACCCCTGCCCTGATCAGTGTTTTTGTTCAATGCTCTGAAGATTGGGGACTCATAAACATTTGATTCCAGCTTCCAACCACCACATGTCAAAGTGTCCTTGGACAAGATTCTGAATCCCATTTTACCCACCAGTCATCAAATTGCTGTGTGACTGGGTGAGTTTGACTTTTATTGTAAAAGTGCTTTGAGTTGTCAGTAAGGCTAGAATAGCACTATATAAATGTGGTCTATTTAGTTGCTTTAAAATAGCGTTGTATTTCTTGTCTGTGCTTCTGTGACAAGAGAAGCTCAAGAGCAAATCATCTCTTTGTGCCACGATCAAACTTTAAGCACATTTGAAATATGAGACCATTTAGGTTTTGGCAGAAAATATTGCCAGATTAAGAAAATATGCATTTTCAAAACATAATCTCAAATTATTGAAAAAAACCCTGAGATGTTACCATAAAAATAAATACAAAGAAAACATGATGGCAAATTTCTGCTCTTGTTACACTGAATATTTATTCAGTGTAATCGTTTATAATAAAAGTATAAAATAAGTAATTGTTTTGTTCCACAAAACAATTACTTATTAAATTAATGCATTGGAAATCAATGCATTAATTTATACAAGAATATCATAAAATACTGTTGTTCCACCATCACCCACCACAGATTGAGATTACTTTACACACTTAAGATTAGTTAATAAGTGGGAATTCACTGTTTGATTGTAAAGTACTGATTTACTACCAGATTAGTTTTCAGATCTGTCTTGAAAAAGCTTTTCAGTGAGAATAGTAGCTATTGTTTTACACAGCAAAATGTTTATGAAACCCAACCAGATGAAGTACATTTTTAAATTTACGTCACTAACCCTGTTCATTGCAAACATATGATTTAAACAATTATATTTGGACTGTACTTTAAATTTATGACATTTCTAATTATTAAATAACAGTAACATAATATCGAGCAATGTATTTATTTTCTATGTAACTGAGAAAATACTGAGGAAAACAATGTGTGTATTTAATAAATTTGAAGTATGTTGATTTCCATTTGTATTTGTTTTTTCTAATGAAGTCCATAAATTTTTTATTACATGTTGATCATGATTGTCTTTTTTTTCTTGAGAAGGAAATAATAAACATGAATTCAAATAGCACTGTTTTTGAAAATGAACTTAATTTGTGGCATGTAATTCAACAATAATGGTAGTTACATTGATTAATATTAGAAAACTTTGAAAAATCTGTAATGGGTTGATCATTATATTTAGATAGGAAAAGTCATATAATATAGTCTACATGAAACTTAGGTGTAAAACCATCATTAATTGCAACAGAAGCCAACACTACTAGAGTTTATGATTGTATCCTAATTGTAAACTGTATCCAATATGAAATGAGAAATAGGCATGTGTGACATGAATTTCTTTAAGTCATTGTTGTGCCCACACAGAAAATAATGCACATAATGTGCAATTAATACATACAAAGTCCTTATTTCAAACTTTTGAGGGCTGTATTTGAAGCTAGAAAGTGTACTTTATGGAAACAAAACTAAATAATACCTCATTACCATTTTAGTAGAGCCACAAAAGTCCAGGAAGACAGATGTATAAATATTCATACAGTCACCCACATAAGGTATTAAACTTGTGGAAAAGGGGGTAGGTTGAGAAAGAACCGCCAAGATCAGATATCTAATCATGTTCTTTAAAAGTATCACTGCCTTTTCTCTAAATGTGTCACCCCATCATACCTGAGCACCTGTGGTTTTCAGCCCCCTTTCCCTCTTCTTGTATCAACCGCCATGCACCTGGGTTTCCAATTATGCTGCAGCCAAAATAGTGGGTTTGCTGGTATTAAGTCAGCCAGTCACTCTTAAAGTCCCTAATCTAACCAGACCCAGTATACATGAAAAAAAAGCAATCCAAAAAATATGCCATGATTTCACAGCTACAACCGAGCAGCTGACAAAAGGTAAAGTACATAAAACCTCTAGTTGTGCTGTTCCAGTGCTCCTTTTTAACCAGTTTGTCTACATAGTCTCAGTTTCTCATTTGCTTTTTAGTCTATGTGGAGCCAATCAGAAATCCAAACATTTTACATAGTTCACACAAAACAGTACAAAAGCATCTCTGCAGTCGCATGCAGAGAAAAAAAATCTGACAGGGTCACATATAGGGTGTGCTCCCAAAATCTGTATCCACTTTACAAGTGTAATATTAGGTCAACGTCAGAAGTGTTTACACTGATAGTCCCATAAGCTCTAATTTTCGCTCGAAGCACTTTCTTCTACCTTCAGCTTGTTACCCCTCTCTTGCTTGGGCCCCAATCTTCTCTCATGCATTCTGCGTCTCTACATCACCAGCTGCCGTCTGACAAGGCCAGTCATCCAGACATCCCAATTTCCTGTACGGAAAATCCCCCTTCTTCTTATTCTCC
Organism: Anableps anableps; assembly: GCA_014839685.1. Taxonomy (NCBI): domain Eukaryota; kingdom Metazoa; phylum Chordata; class Actinopteri; order Cyprinodontiformes; family Anablepidae; genus Anableps; species Anableps anableps. The sequence continues at coordinate 22,267,769 of CM026071.1, forward strand.
TGACACAAATGTGATTAATCATCCCATTAAACCCATCCACGTCACTGGATTGTTGAGAAGCACTTATTGCACAACCCCTACCATCCTCAGGGAGACATCTAATTTTCAGGCCATCTTCCAGGAGCTCTCAAGGAAAAATCTTCCATCTCTGTGGGTTCCACACCTAAAACAACTATCATTCAGAGTGAGCTTTATTGTCTGTCACAAAAAATCTTGCTGTGAGTCAAAAGGCTCTTGACTCACTCACAGCAGAGGAACTTCAGCATAGTTTCAGATTCAGAGAACTCTTTTTGATTTTTTTTTTTTTTTTTTTTTTTTTTTTTTTTTTTTTATTAGCAACAGTTAAGCATATTTGAGGAAGATCAACTTACACCAAATCAATCATAAGATAATGACAATTGCTAGGTGAGGGTAATGTCTTGGTGTAAGACGATGTTCTGCTGGGAAAACTCATTCAGACTGGTATTATTTGATACTCACTATAGAAGTAAACAGTATTTAAAACTCTTTAACCGTCTTATAAAGACCATTTCACAATTTTATTGGATCCTGTAACCTATTTTATAAGCAGGCTTATTCCACAAAGGCCCCATCTTACATCACAGAGGGGTCAAATGATTAAAAATTATTGCTACAGTGAGGGTGCTAAAACAGGATATTCTCAGATGGGTTTTTTTTTTTTTTTTTTTTTTTTTTTCTTTCAGAGCAGACAGAAATCCACAAACTTTAATGGCGCGTACTGGAATTCTTTGTGTTACAGCAGATCAAAATGTTACTTTGTTTTGAAGTGAAAGGAATAGCATACAGTCATCCACTGATTGTCTACATCTGCTTAATCCTGTCAGGTTGGGGATGGAGGGTAGGGGTTAGGAATTTTCCATCTCCAGTGGTCAGTGGGTTAGAGGCCTGGACAGGTTGCCAGTCACTCACATTGCCCCACATGGGCAAATGAGAGAAAACCATGCATATGCACACTCAGATCTAAAGTAAATTTATAGAAACCAATTAACCCAGATTGCAGGTATGTGGACTGTGGCAGAAAACAGGAGTACTGACAAAGATCACAAGGACACATGATTTTCAAAATCCTTTAGGAATTAAAATCTGAATAAATTGTAACATGCATTTATATTCCATCTTCTTTACTCTGATATCCATCAACACAATCCAGTGCAACCAACTGCCTTCAGAAGTAACCTAATATGTAACATCTGAAATAAACATTGTAAAACATGGTGATGGCAGCTACATGCCAGGGAAGTTAGAGTCAATAGGATGATGAAGGGAGCTAAAAGTAGGACAATCACTGAAAAAAAAAAAAAAAAAAAAATCTGTTAGCAGCTGTCCAAGTTTTTACGCTGGGGTGGAGGCACTCCTTCCAGCCGCACAACAAACTCAAACTTTTAGCTGTACCCACAGTATAATGGGGGGTTAAATCAAAGCAAATTCCTGTTGGAATAACCAGGTCACACTCCAGATTCAGACCTAAATCCAATTTAAAAAAAAAATAAAATAAATCCAATGCTGCTCACAAAAGGTCTCCAAACTGACTCAGCTTGAGCTATTTGGCAGATATGCAAAGCTGCTGGAGAGGATTCCTCACAAAACTTACACCTGTAGATCCAGAAAAAGGAGGTTTTACAAAGTATTAGCTCAGATGAGCTGAAGACAAGAGTGTGTCACTCTTTTTCAGATTTTTATGTAAAAAGGTTTTAAAGCCATATATGGTTTTCTTTTCACTAGATAACTTTGTGGAAATGTGTGTTTATACATCACAAAAATAATTAACTTAATTTCAAGGCTAATCAACGTAGTGGAAGGAAGAAAATTTTCCAAACTATTAAAACTGAAAAGGCAGAGACAACTTCAAGAAATAATGGGATTGAATACATCTCTGCTAGTTTTACATTTTATATTTATTGAAAGAAGGAAGAGCATTGAGCCAATTTGTAAAAAGTAACAAAATATCAACTATAACACATTAAGTTCAACAAACCTCAAATTCATTAAAAGAAGCTTATAAATACACATTGAGTTGTTGGAATAAGCCTAATGAGAATCATTACAGGGACCATAACATAAATGAAATCTGTGGTAAGGTAAAAATCTGAACATCTGTGAAAAAAAATGGTGTAACTGTAAAGCCAAAAGTGAGTGAAAGGTTTTCTTTCAGAACAATAAGGTGCATTTCCCTTTACAATAACAGTGAAGCGCCATGTGTCAGTGAGAAACAATATTTTGGAAAAGTGAACTTAAAACTAACCTTAATCATCTGTTTATAGAAACAATACTTTTCTTTCTTTAAGCTTAAAGGAAGATTGAGTTAAAAAATAAATACAGTTTATTGATTGGCTGGATAGACTATGCTATACTATTTACAGAGAGCGCTTAATATTTCACCATTGTTCACCACAACATTGCCCATATATATGAACCATGATAAGTACTGTAGAATAATGTTAAATGGATAATCTGAATTAATATGGAAAAAAGGAGGCTACGATATGGATACATGGATAACAGTTGAAGAGACACATACAGACAGGTTAAAGTCTGTGTCTCAAAGTGCATAATGAACAAAGGGCCAGTTGCAGCACCTGGGGAATGTTAAGGATTCTGGGACAGCTTAATAAAAGGCCCAGTCCCCCCACCCACTCAAAAAAAAAAAAAAAAAATAGCCTTTTTACTGTAGCCCTCCAACTGCAAGGATTCATAAAAACCAAAGATCTCAATTAATCCTGCTCATGTGTTTAGAAGTGACAAGTAAGGATTGCAAATTCTGGCTTGGAACTGGTTCTGTGAAGATCCATGCATCTTAACCTCGGCATTCCTGATCAATTCATCTGAACTTCTGAACCAATTATGAGACAACATCAAATATCACTTTTGTTAAAAAAAAAAAAAAAAAAAAAAAAAAAAAAAAAAAAAAAAAAAAAAAAAAAAAAAAAAAAAAAAGGAAGATGCAGCTCAACTTTGCAGACAGCATCCATTAGTGTGAGCTACTTGCAAAGAATAATAATGTTTTCTTGTACAAAAAAAAAAAAAAAAAAAAATACAAATCATGCTCGGGGGAAGAAAAGGTTGGCAGTTTTAGGAAACTGAAGGATTAAAAAAAAACCAAAAAAAAAAAAAAAAAAAAAAAAAAAAAAAAAAACCACAGCTAATATTGACTGGGCCAGAATAAAAACATAGCAATCTGAAAAATAAATATTTCACAATACTCTTGGTTTCTAAAAGAAAAAAAGTTTGTTTTTTTTTTTTTGCTTTGTTTTTGAAGAGGATCTTTTTGCAAATGACATAATTGTTTAACTCTATAAATATAATTTATATAGTTTCTTTCTTCCATCCTCTCTCTGTGTTCCACCGCTCATGAATTCACACAGATGTAAGGCAACGCAAGGCAACATGTCTTTCATCACTTGCAGACAAACTGGTCTACAATTCTGGTGCAGCGCTTGCACTTCACGTAACAACACCAGTGGAACTTGCAGTTGCAGCGTTCCACTATCTGGGCCTTGTACTGGTCGTAACCTCGGCCGCAGCACATCAGCTCGCATCCATCCATGCCCTCTGACGTCTTGTTGCAAAGGCGCCCCACTGTGCCTAGGGAGCCAGTGCTTTGGTTCTTTAAACAGTAGTCTGGACTCTGGTCGATGTGCACAAGATCGTTGCTTGTAGGAGGGTTGAAATTGCTGTGCATCGGCACCAGTTTGCCACGTGAGTTAAGCTTCATGACTGCTGCACTGTCGTACTTCTCCTTCAGAGCATCGCCCACCTTACGGAAGTCGGCCAGCTGCAACCAGCAGGTCTTTAGGCTGCAGGATCCAGACACGCCATGGCACTTGCACGACACATCAGCAAGGTTTGACACCGCCTTATCAAAAAAAAAAAAAAAAGTATAATGAAAAAGTGGATAACAAAAGTGGTCATTCTTTTTTTTTTTTTTTTTAAAAAAAACACTGCTGCTAACCCTGCAGAAAACAAACTTAGAGTGTCTTGGAAAAGTACGCCAACCTCTTGAAAATGTTCTGTTTGTCATGTTACAACCACAAACTTCAGTGTATTTATAAAGATTTTATGTGCTAGACCAACACAAAGTAGTGCCTCATTGTAAAGTGCAAGCAAAATAATTGATGGAATTTCCTTATATATATATATATATATATATATATATATATATATATATATATATATATATATATATATATATATATATATATATATATAGCATGCATAAGCCCTCTTTACTCTGATACTCAAAATCCAGTGCAACCAACTATCTTCAGAAGTTAGCTAATTAGTATAGATCAGTACAAATACAACTGCTCTGTGAAAGCCTCAGAGGTTTCTTAGGGACCATCAGCACAAACAAAGCATTATTAAGATCAAGGAAAGCACTAGACAGGAAATAAGTTGTGCAGACCTTTAAAGGAGGGATCTTGTTTTTATTTCACCTTTACCTAAACAGGTAAATCTTACTGAGACACAAGGTTTCATTTTTTCAACACTGACCTGTTTTATATAGACATCAATAGGCTTGGTTTTAAAAGAATATTCCAAGCTATGGCACGACTGAAAACCTACCAAGATATGACCATCAACCAAAACTGGCAGGCTGAACAAGGAAAGCATTTCTCAAAAAAGCAGCAGGGAGGCACATGGTTACTTAGATCCACAGCTCAGGAGAAGTGTGGCAAGTATAAAGCCCTTATTCTACAGAAAGTCTTTTGTAGTTTGCCACAAGCCATTTAGGGGACAAATCAATCATGTGGAAAAAGTTAATCTGCTTATATAAAGACAAAATATGGATTTTTTTTTTTTGACCTACATGCAAAACGTCAAGCGAGGAGAGCAGCTAACACTGCATATCACCCTGAACACACCATCTCCCCAGTAAAACATGGTGGTGGCAGTATCAAAGAGTGGAGAAGATTTTCTTTGATCAGGACAGGTAAGCTGCTCAGAGATCAGTGTTCACTTGCCAGCAACACAGTGTGGTTCTACAAAGTAATCTGCAGATGCTGAACATGAATGGTTCCCAAATTCTTTTTTTTGTGTGTGTGTGTGTGTGTGTGTGTGTGTGTGTGTGTGTGTGTGTGTGTGTGTGTGTGTGTGTGTGTGTGTGTGTGTGTGTGTGTGTGTGTGTATGTATGAGTGTGTGTGTCTAATACATACTACATTTTTGGGACCAAAGCCTGGTGCCCACGAGGAGAAGTGCTGTTTTTGGTTTGGGTTTAGGTTTAGGACTAAGGTGTGAATTGATTTTAGGTTAAGTTTAGGGTTAGGGTTTTGGTTAAGCTGTAAACATGAATGGAAGTCAATGGAAAGTCCCTCCAAAGATAGAGAGTTTGTGAGTGTGTCTATTACTTTTGATACTGATATTATTGTTTTGCATAATAGATATAGCAATATACATTGACAATTGTAATTTGACAAAAATAAAACATTTAAGAAGTATAAATACTTTTGCAAGGCACTCTACATCCCCAATGGGTTGCTTTATAACTTGTCTCTATAGCAATTAAAGATGCTGCTGCTGTCATATTGAAATACGTTACTTTTGAGGGCATCATTCTGGCTAAGTCACCAAAGGTGCACAATATAAAATATAAACTCATTTATTTAACTTGAAAGGAACAGCCTGGCCATAAAGATCTAGCATTATGCTTTCTTTGAGGTTGATTCAAGATCTTTGTAAAGGAAAAACCCAAGAGCTGTTTCCCACGACTCTCTCTCCCAATACACATCAAAGCTGCAGAGGAAGTAAACAGACAAAGCTGTTAAACAGATGATCATCCAGAATCTGTTTTACGGACCTAGATTGTCTCATTCTAAAAGTGTGTTTTTCCTCTTGTAATACTCTTACACTTGTTTCTTATCAGATGATGTAAAAGATGATTGTGGATGCCTTACCCTCCTTCCTGCCTCATTATTGTGAAGGTTCATCTGCAGTCTTGCACTATCGTATGAGCCTTTTGGATAGCTCTTCTCCCTCTCGCGTGCGTCCACGAACTCCTTGGAGAACCTGTATCCATAGTTGAGGTTGTCTCCACAGCCGCCCCACAGCCAGTCTCTCTGTAGATCTTTGGGACGAGCGGCCCGACTGCACCCGCAGCTGTTGAGCTCGCCCTCTCTGCAGGCGCGGCTCACTGTGTTCACCACCCCTGCTGCGCTGATGGCATAGGTGAACGCAGTTTCCCGGCTGCCTGTAGATACACAAACATGAGCATCATATCACGTCTGACATGCTGAAACTGGAAGAGAAAAATCTAAATGCTGCTTTGTAACTTGTCTAACATTGTCTTGTAAAATTATTCATACTGAACTTCTTTACGTTTCATCACAACCCAAGCACATGATATATCGACACAAAGTAGCACATGATTTTTTTTTTTTTTTTTTTTTTTTACAAATAAGAACTTAAAAAGGTTGGTGTGCATTTGTATTGAGTCTCTTTTTACCCCAATACTAAAAATAGTACAGCGCAACCAACTATCTTCAGAAGTTTCCCAGTAAGTGAGTAAAGTTCCCTTGTGTGTACATTAACAAACAAACTGGCAAACAAAGCAGGTTTGGTACTAAAACATGATTACAAGGATTGCACATTGCATGGAGACCTGTTTGGTCCATCATCCAAAAATGAAAAGAGTATGGCACAAATATGAATCTTGCCATCTATTTAAACGGATTGCCCAGGCGAGGAAAACATTGATCAGAGAAGGAGCAGAAGAGATCCATGGTAACACGAGAGAAGCTGCAGAGATCCACAGCACAGGTAGAAGTATCTATGAATGCAAAAACTACTAGGTGTGGACTCCATAAATTTGGCCCCTATGGAAAGATGGCAGAAGAAAGTCAGGTTAAAATAAAAAGAACAGTCATCAGAAGTCCAGTTTGCCAAAAACCATGAAGAGGATATATAAGGTGCTGTTCAGTTGAGACCAAAAAAAAAATTAAACTTAAAAATATGGCCAGAGCTACAACAGAATAGTTTAAATCAAAGCATAATGTGTTATAATGGTCCAGAAGAATAGGCAAAAAGATTTTGTCTGTAGATGCAAAGCAAAGCTAGTTGAGACAAAAAAAAAAAAAAAACAACCTTGTAGCTGTATATGCAGTGGAAGCTGGTTCCACATTGTATTGGCTCAGGGGCGCTTAAGTTATTTCCCTTCCACTTCACAGCTATGTATTACTTTGTTTTAGTCAGGCACAAAAACTCCCAACAAAATTGTTAAGGTTTGTAATTGAATTATGACAAAATACTGAAAAGTTCAAGGGTCATGAATGCTGTGCAAACACTGTCCCCATTTCCAGAGGTTAAGCACTGATGTTTATTGAATATTAAATGTGTCTCAGTGTCATTCTGACTTAAGAGTGTGTGTGGTGTTGTGAGATGTGATGTCATCTGACAGTATTCACCAAACACTTAAGATTACAAAGCACCTCAGCCAAGTAGTGCAGGCTCGTCATCCGACAGCATGTTGAACAGTGTATTCTGGTTTGCTGTTATTGGGCTGCAGCCAGAGAGAACACAGCGCCCTCAAGTGATGGAAATCCCTCTTCACAAACCACTTGTGTTTGAGCCAAATTAAAAGTGACAGCGACTCTGTTGCTTTGTCTGTCATGACTGAGTGATCCTGGAAGCACTGTTCATTAGCTTCCATGTTTTCTACCCTCAACATTTCCTTTATAGAGACAAGAGATTGAGAAAAAAAAATTTTACATGTTGTCACTCCAACAACGCCACAGACAAGTACAGAAAACTGATATGACAAGATAAGCAACTCAAGAAGAACCAAATGAAAAAAAAAACTATAAAGCTACTTGGTAGGATGCGAAGACCAGGACAGCTAAACAATAAAAATGCACAGTTTATATACTAACTAGGCCAACTCTATAGGGATTGAGCTGTAATGTCAACAACAGATGGGTGGAATAGGGATGTGGGTCAAGAAAAAGAAAATAATATAGAGCAAGAAAAACATACAAATATCATAAAAGACAGAAAACGACCGTACTGATGAAGTCCTTTGACAACTCTCAATGAATGACTTGAGGCAGATAAGATCAGAGCGCCTGGGGGATTAATTAGTTGTGAACAACTTTTAATCCAGCCTGAGGATATTGGCCTAATAGTGGAACCGTGGACAGACGAACTCTAATCTTCCAAGCTGCTGCCTCACTGCTCATGCACTATAACCTCGAGCAAGCAAAGCCACAAAAAAGAGGAAGTCTGAACATAGTCTTACTCTGTTGCTCTGTTTTAAAGCTTTCACACAGACAGCTATAAAGCAGAGGGCATGCTTATCCAGCCCAGACCGAGACCAGGTCAATGCTGGGGAGGGACGAGAAATGAAAGACTGGCACAAGTGCTCCACTAATTTAATGCAAAGGTCTTAAATTCTGGTTTCGGTGTTTAAAAAAAAAAAAAAAAAAAAAAAAAAAAAAAAAAAAAAAAAAAAAAATCAAAACAGCAAATAAACTGCCAACATAATATCTGGAACAGCAAATACAACAGTGGATCAGTTGGTTAAGGTGTTGCGCTATTGTTCAAACAGTGAAAGAATAAGTATTTGCTGCAAACATTTAAAGCACTGTTGCACTACGGCAGCAAACCAAAAACTATATTCAGAGAAAATTCTCTCAGTAGATTTGGATTTCCTAAAACAAAGTAACCCCTACCAGATCTCTGCAGGGTGAAGGTCAAAGCTGAATGCTAAATGCCTGAGTATTTTGTTCTGACTTGCGAAGATCAACACACATCTGCCTTTCTTAAATGTCATGTCCTTTTGTCCTTTCCCTTTTGAAGAGCGGGCTAGGAGAAAATGGGCATCTGTGCCATGTCATTATAGCCAATAGAAGGGTACACTACAAACTACATAATTGTTAGACTCTTTTCCCAATTTTGTGCTAATAAATGGGGAGGATACTGGATCAATGAAAAACCTCCTCCACCTGATATGGGATGACATGGTACACTTTTATGGCACAGGCCTCAGCCTCTTCAATTTATGTGTCCAAGACCAGAAACAGAGAAAGATGTTGATAATGTTGTTGACAATGACCACCAATGTCAGTCCAGCTACTTATGACCTGTAAAAGTAAACTGGGCTGGAAAAAGTGGATGATTCAGATCAACATTTTTTTTTTAAGTTGTATTACCTTTTTGGGATAGAGAGTACTTCTTTAACAATGTTTTTTATGCTTTGAAGTTGAAGTTCTTATTTAAAAGCCCCTAAAAGGAGTGGTCACAGATTACTTGAATGCATTGTTCTGGGATTTGACATCTTACTGTGCTTCTGGTTTCTTTTTTGTTTTGTTTTGTTTCTCAGGGGTGGGGGTGCTTTAAATTGGAATTTGGTTTCACTTTCCATCCATCTGATGGTTTTATTAATTGTTATGAACATAATTTGTTTTAGTGGTTTTGATTTGCTTTAGTTTACAGTCCAACTTGTGTGATTTTCAACATGCTTTTAGAATATACCAACTTTTAAACTGGGGCAGAAATTCACAACTTTGAAATGGACAGGAATACATTTTGTCGTTGGATGGGAAAATCTGTTTTTCCTTTATTCTTTTTTCATCTAATTTGTGCAAATCATTCGTTCATGCTGCTCAAAAAGACAACACATAAATTCCATAAATTCTCCCACCGCAAGCAATGACTGGAATCAAAATCAGTACCAAATGCAGTCCAATTGCATTTTGCAACTTAAGCGGTCAAGCCTGCTGTAACTGTGCAGTGATCACAACACTGATATGTTAATTATACTTAGAAAGCATTTAAATACTGATGATAAACTAAAAAAAAAAAAAAACTCAGTTATTCCACAAATTGGTTTTAAAGTTTAGCAAAAAGACAGTAAAACTTGAAGTTAGTAAAAACCATTTGAGTCCACTCCTCATATATCCATAAGCACACACAAACAGACACTGTAATCTCTGACAAGTTGATATATTGGAGTGTACACTCACTGCACTCCTATTATGTTTAAATACAGGCAGAAAGCAATCATATATATGTGTGTGTATTAGACCATCTCCCATTCATCAGGGGGAAAGGAGATTCTCTGCCTCCCTCCTGCTCCATGTCAGGGGCTGCTTTTGGTGGGCCAAGCCACATGTGATTTATCCAGCAACCTCACCCACAACTATTCCCTTCACTCAGCTGCTGAGAATCATCAGCCCCATGCATTTCACACACAGACATACATTTTTTTAAACAACAAAAAAGGGAGTCAGTTTGTGAATTAAAAAAAATAATAATAAAATGGTCATAATCTCACACTATTTAACCATGGCTAACGCATTCAGTGCTTGTGCAAAGATACTCCACTCCTTAAATATTTTAACATTGTGTCCTGCAACAACCTCAAAAACCCTACGCTACAGACCACAACAAACAGAGTGCATAATAGTAAAGTGGAAGGAAAATGATCTATTGGTTTTCTGTTTTTCAATAATTGAAAATCTTAAAATGTGGCCTACTTTTGTATGTTACATTGTCGTTGAGAACTTAACGCTGGAGGAGGTGCCGAGATAGCAATAGCTTAGGAATGAGGCAAATATATAGTTGTAAGTCTAAAAAAATCTGTCCTTTGCCCAAGAGTGGGAGGAAGAAAGGTATTGTTGAAAGAAAGCCAACAAAAAAAGGCCATGTTAATCTGGTGCATGCCATTGTCTGAGACACTACAAATATGTGGAAGAAGGTGCTGTGGTCAGAATGATTCAAAATTTTAACTTTTTTTGCTTGTATGTAAAACATTAGTGTGTTAGAAGCCACTCTCTGAAAAACATAATCTTCCCACAGTGAAAGATGGGTGTGGCAGTATCATGCTATGGGGAAAAATCAGAAACCAGAATTTCCCCTTTCATTAGTACAGTCAGATCATGACTATTCAGTGTCAGAATACTTAGTCAAAGTCCAGAACTTAAATCCATTGAGACTGTGGCAAGACTTATAAAATTGTTACTCACAGGTCTCAACATAATCGGCAGAGGTTGAGCTACTTATCAAAGAAAGTTGGTAGAGATATACCCCCAGACATATATAAAGCTGTAGCTGAAAGTGGTTCTACAAACTATTCAAGAGGGCTGAAAACAAAGGCAAGTCACAATTCAGATTTTTATTACATAACATTTTGTAAAATTCAGTACCATTACCTTATGCTTCATAATTATACACTATTGCTATTGGTCTATTAAATAAAACATAATAAAATACCATTGAAGTTTGTGGCTGTAACGTGATAAATACAAAAAAGTTAAAGTTTATTAATGTTTTTGTAAAGCATTGTAAACTATATATCACTCTAGTAGTGAGTAGCCACAGCTGGTGCTAAATCTGTCCCATTTGCCTTCATGTATGTGCTTTTTGTCATACTTTCCTTTTCGTTTTTACATTTTTACAATTCTTACCTATTTGCATGACGCGTCCGAAAACAGAAGAGTGTCCACAGTGCTGCAGTTCCAGCGCCGGTGCCTGAACTGGTACTGGCATTCTCGAATCCCCATTTTGCACCTTCACCAATAAACTGCATGTGGTCCTGGTAGAGGCTGGCACAGTTTCTTTTGGCCCTGAGACAAGCCCACCAGCTGGCTGCACAGAGGCTGGGCCCCGATGATGTAGGCCTCTGGGATCAGTAAAGGGTTCATGGCCAAAGACCTTGGGAGTGGGTGGGACACACACACACACACACACCACACACACAACACACACACACACACACACACACACACACACACACACACACCACACACAGTGCAGTGGTTTTCACTCATGTGCCACTGAAACAGATGTATGGAGGTTTTACAGGCCAAGGCCATGATCAGCAGTTGATTTCACTTGATTGGGTTTTGAGAAAGGTTATACAAATCATTGCAATGAGAGGTATTTACTCAGTGCCACAAGTAAATCTCTTCATGTAAGTACAAGCACTATTGAAAACATATAGAGGGTGATGTGAGCAAAAACTATCCACAATTTAATTTAAAAAACAACATTGGGATAAATGCTCTGATTTTAATTTCTCTTTGGGTTCTGACCTGCTGATTCTGATTTTTGGGAGAGATTTTACCAGCAAAAGACAAAAAAAAAGTGCAGCAGGTTTATTGATACATGTATTAGTTTTGAATCCCAACAGGTTATAAGACTATCACCATTTATGCATATAAAAATGTTTTAAAAGAGCTAAAATGCTGGAAGTCTATATTTAAAACTAAACAGGAAAAAAAAAAATCAGATTCTGCAGATCATCAGTCACAGTGGATAAACATTATTTAATTCAATAATTCTCAAACCCTTTTTGGTCCAATGGCCTGTTGATGTGTTCTAAAATGATGAGCATCCAGGTTTGCACAACCTTTGGGTTCCAAATATGTAACTGATCATTTCATTTATATTAAATACTGTATTCAGGAAGAAGAGGCAGATGATGACTGTACTCAAGAAGACAGCAAGAACCAATGCTTATAAAGCAGCAGAAACAGTGTGAGCATCTGGTTCCAGGCCACAGGACAATTAGAGCAGCCCATCTCTGGAGACCCAGAGAGACACAATTAGCCCCCAGTGTACCTGATCGACTGAGGAAACTCACCAGCGAGGGAACACGGGAATGAATACACTGATACATACACACCAAGGCACATAGCAGGGGGGAAAAAAATTCATTGCAGCTTCTCAGCACTCAAACACACATGCAGATTGATGTTCTGTCAGCATCCACCCTTAAATCATTCACACCTGTGAGTTCTCTCTAAAAGGAAACAGAGATACACTGACTTTTTTTTGTCTCTGTGTCAACTCTCTAAAAAAAATCCCTGGTAATGTAGAGTGTTCAGCAAGGTTTGTAATCGGACTCAGTATTTGAACTTTAATGAAGCTGCTCACTGAGTAGAGTCCATTAGTTTAGGGGGTTTTTGTACAAATTAATTCTATAATGGGCTTTCATCTTGTAAACCACTTGCTTTTATCTGCTTGTTGTTTTTTTAAACATTAAAAACATTCTATTTATTTAATTACATTTCAGACTTGAATGTCAGTGTTCATAAACTGAAATGTTCTTAAAAGGTTGTAGCTGAAAATGTTTATTATCATCATAAAGTTTTTAACATCAATGGTGAAAAACACATCAGTCTATGAACAGTTCCTTATGGAGATCTATCACAGTAGGAGCAAATGTGAACATGCATATTCATATTTGTATGCATTTGAAGACTAAATTCTAAACCACAGCATTTAATGTTTTCTGAAATATTCATATTTTTGGCTTGGCAAAATGTAAGAAAAAAAAATGCTGGGAAAATGGTTTTTCTGGGAAGCTATGCCCAACAGTCAGCATGTTGCACAACTGTAGCTGAGAAAGCTTAGGGAATAAAAACACATACACATACATCAAGCTGTCTTTCAAAGTAAGGAAAAATATTAAATTTTTAAATATAAATTACCCCCTGTTCTGCTTTTTTCAAGCTATTAAAAAGTCTGTATAAAGCTCCCCCCCAAAAAAGAACAAATAACAATTGATCGAAAGTACACCGCTGACAAATTAAGACAAACAGAAATCTTGTACAAGCAGAAATGCATACATACCACCAGGAGTTGGCCTCCACAACCACCTGCATGAGGAGTGTGAGGAGTGTGAGGGCAAAGACACAGTGCCTAGAGTCCAGCAAGCTGCCAAAGGGCCAGCAAACTGGCCGAGAGACACAATTTAGCCTCATGTTCATACTGCAAGAGATCAGAGAACAAATGTATTTAGCGCTTATTGCTTGTTTTGTTCATTTTGCTTTATTTGGTATAAAAATGTGCATGTTGTTTAATGGGTTTAGTTGAATTTTCTTATGTGCAGCAAAGATGTGAGCGTGATGGCAGCCTCGGGGCCATCAGTACTTGCACAGCAGAGCCAGAAAAGTCATTTAGTCTGAGTGTGAACCACAGAAGACTGACAGACATGCAGTCAGAGATGAAACAATGTTCATAACATTCCTGAGAGCAGCCGAGGAAGGCCTCGATTGCTTTTTAAAGAGTTGGATTTTAGTGTGCAAATTCTTCAGGTAAGATTTCTAAAAACAACTTGCTCACACTAAAAAGAAATCATTTTGAGTTTCAATGTACAAGCGGTCATCAAATGTATGACTTTTATGACTATTGAGAGAGCTGTTCTTTGTTTGGTCTTATGATGATTTTGGGAATTGAAAATAGCAAAATGTTTTTCTTTTAGATCATAATTTTAATTTCAAGTAATTTTAATGGAACTTTTAAAAATTTTATACTGAAATGCACGTTTTTAAAAAAAAATACATTTTTAATAGTTGTGAGTTTAAAGTTTAACATGCGGGTAATCTAAAGAATATTTAGGTTGTCATTCTCTGAAAAGTTTAACTCAGTTTTCATTTTCAATTGAATTTCTGGCAAACAGGAACCCACGTTTTGTGTGCTATTTTGCCAAGATTACACACATTTAAGAAGAAAGAAACGAAACGCGATGTTCAACGAGTATGTGGTGTTGGTGCAGTTTGGGCGCAGGCAGAAAATGAGTCTAAATAATTGCCCCTTATTTTGCAAACCAAGCCCCGTGCCAGCCTTGGGGTTCTGTGTGAATTTGGGACTGACAAGAGTTTGTGATTAGTCACGCTCCTTTTATTTTCCAGGGTTGATTCAGGGGAGAGACCTAACTGAACTACTGAAAGCTCAAAGAAAAAAGCTAAGTTCAACTGGCGCGCATGCAAATTACGCACGCACTCAACACGCATGCATGAGCATGTGCTTCGAGTTTGCGTGCAGCCTCGGTAATAATTAGTGAGCTTGTTCTTTGTGTTTTTTCTACATAAAATAAAAAGGTAATGATGCACAAAAGCGGGAGCCTTTGCTTGGATTTTAAAGTAGTACATAGAGTTTTTGTGCCCACATGGAGGCGGGTTTGAAAATGAAATAAGCAGACACCTCTTATAATTATCTTCTTTTTAAAACTTCACAATTGATAACGGAAAACGATTTAAGAGAGCTTTAAAAAGCAACATTTCATTTAAAAATAAATATAGTCTATATTTAATTGCAGTTGGCTAAGATGATGATTATGATTATTATCATTATTATTATTATTATTATTATGCACTGCCATCACAAGGTGTGTAAATCCATGAGCTTAGTGACCCCTGGAAACGATTTGACCCGAGCGAAGGGTTCCTAGAACCTGACCATATGACTGATGACAGCTCTGCAGTTTTTTTTCAGCGCAAGCGGTATCTAACTGAAGAAATTTCCGCACGAGAACAAAAAGAATACTGTCGTTGAAAAGAATTGCCATAAACAGCTGTTCTAGGTTCTGAGAGAACTGGGAAAATGCTGAAAAATTTAGGGGCCCATTTCGGAACCAGGAATATTGGGGGGGGGGGGATTTTTGCCGATATTTTCAAAAGCTTAGAACGTTAATTTAAGCTTTTTTTTCCTTCCCAAAACATTTAACCGTAGGCTCCTGCTCTTAGGACGTGTATCTTGTCAGGGAAATTTAAGGAGAAACGAAGGGTAACTATATATATATATATATTTAGCGACTATCAAAGTTTCACAAATACACGAATTTTGTTTGTGTGCACACAAACAAAATTAAAAGCACACATTTCAGCTGACACAAAAATGAATGAACTTGTTTCTCCTCCTTGATGTTTCCCAAAAACCAGGAGAGGGAGCCAGGTGCAAGGATTTGAATGAGAAGAAGCACAAAGTGACATTACAGGCTCAGAAAACTTGGAAAATTTTGAAACTATCATTTACATACAGTTATCACAAATAAGTTGTGGGTGAGATTTGCTTAATTTCGTGTTTTACACACCGGATAGCAGTCAACAAGTTGGAGTGTGGGCTTTATAGAAGAATGTTTCACACATCACATCTGTCAAGAACAAATACTCGTCCAAAATGCTTTCCCCTTAACCATACAGTGCGATTCTTAGAGATAAACACCGACTGGTATGAAAATTGAGTCAAGCGGGAGACCCCACTGGACAACATATACTCACCAGGGAGCACAGCACGGCGGAAGTTGTAATCCACTCTCTGCAGACGATATCGATTTAATAATTCCAGATCTGGCCAGGTGGATTTCAGGTTACTGATGGCAAACCTCACTTTTTTTCCGGATCTCTTGGAAAGTGCTTGATGAGGCCGGCGGTTCCTCTGTTTTCGAGTTTTGAAGTGTGCAGGATCGCCCCACGAGTTAATCTATCAATAGCGCTCCGTGCGCTTATAGCAGCTTAAAGGTCTGGTGAGAACAGTTCAATGCACGGAAAAAAAAAAAAAAAAAGTATACATATAAAAACAGTGAAAGAAAACGGTTATTTCCTTTTAGTGTACAGTGCGTAAATTATGCGGCAGCAGTTACTAAATAAAAGCCAAAGTGCCACTGGTAGGATGTTGTCCTACTTAGTCGACTTACGTCTGAAATAAAGTGGAGTGTAGAAACTCGCTGATTAAACCTCAACTACATCAGAACAAAAAAAAAAAAAAAAAAAAAAAAAAAAAAAAAAAAAAAAAAAAAAAAAATATCATGTCATGCACACGAAATCCAGCCGCTTCAACCGCTCAAGTCATAGCGCCCTTTACCTGCAGAAAGATCCACACGGTGACCCTCGCCACACGTGACTTGTCAATTTACCTTCCATTCTGCAGGGCTCTGATAATTCCCTCAGCCTGAGTCAAAAGTTTTCACACGCGAAAAAAAAAAGAAAAAAGAAAATCCACCGCTGAACAAATTGCAGAGGTAAAAATAAAAGTCGGATCCAGACTGTATGCTCCAAAGAAAGACAGATAACAGTCCCCTATCTTCCAAACAGTGCGGCTTGGCGAGCGCGCACGGTGCCAGGAGGACAGAGCGTGTGAACAGCTGCGTCTTTCGCTGGCTCCGAGTGCTTTGTGCTCCCACGCTCTACGAGTGCGTCTGGCTACTTTCAAGTGCAGAAAACTAGCCCTCCCTCTCCTCTGCTCTCGCCCCTTCTTTCTTGCCTCTCTCTCACCTGCTCCAGTTGCCTCCTCTCTCGAACTTGGACGGATGCGCAGCTCAACAAAAAAAAAAAAAAAAAAAAAAAAAAAAAAAAAAAAAGAAAGGAAAGAATTTCTTAAAAGCGCATGCGCTTCAAATAAATACCTATAGTTTTCTTCCAACTATGCTAAAAAACTTTTTAAGAAGCAAGGATTTACAGCAAAGGTGAGGTTGTGCAGGGAGGGGAGGCGGAGAGAGAGGAACAGAAAAAAGGGCGGAAAAGGCTGTTCAAAACAAGCGTCTCTATTACCTAAAATAAACTTCTAAAGCACCCGCGGCTATTAGCCCATCCATACCAGGGCAGAGTCGGAGATTTTCACCGGCTGCAGATCAGGTTTCCGTTCCAACACAATCAAGACAAGCAGGTCCACACCGTGCGCTGCTTACACAAGCCGATCTCATCACCTGAGGCCTGCGAGCATACGGTCCTTGCGGTACGCCTAATTATTATTTTATGGCACTCTATCTGAAAACAGGCTGCAGAAATCTGTCCGCTTCCAGGTCGATATTTTTCAATGAGCCCGACGCCGACTGTTGGGGGGGGGGGGCAAAGTGGGTAATAGTTTCACACAGGAAGTCTCTGAGTCTGCCTGTGCTCACAGACGGCACGGCACGTCTGATGTAAATTCCGCCGAAAATGATTTCATATGAATAGTGAAAACGGAGACACAATAATCAGTAAAAGAAGTAAAACAGAAATGGGAGGCGGTATGGGCGTTATTATCTCCCTGTATGCCAACACTTAATCTTAAGTGATATAGAGGTCCATCTCAATAAATAAGATTATCATGGAAAGCTAATTTATTTCAGAAAATAATTTCAAAAAAGTGAAACTCAGACTCAGACGGTGACATATCTCAAACATTTATTTCTGTAATTTTTATGAACATGGTTTACAGATGATGAAAACTCAAAATTCAATTTCTCTGAAAATTTAGAATGTTGCAAAGGACCATGTATTTAATAAATATGAATTTAAAAATGTCGAGGAACGTGTTAAGGTGATAAGGACCGAGTTGCTTTATTGGTAGCCTTCTGCTTGACTGCACTGTTAGGTGTCATGTCTCTTGTTCTTTACAATGCTCAATATATTCTCTATGAGGTTTAGGTGGGGGGACTTGGTGGTACTGACTTTGGACTTGATCAAATATTTTGGACCAACATCAGGAGAGCTCACAGTTCCCCAAATTATCACTGACTGTGGAATCTTCATAATGGGCCTTGGGCAGCTTGGATTTTCTGCCGCTCCACTATTTCCCCAGACTCTGGGACCTTGAATTCCCAAATGAAATGCAACATTTACTTTCATTTGAAAGGATGACTTTGCCAGACCTTGTGTGGTGGCTCTTGATGCATTGAGTGTACATATTTTGTGAATCTCCTCCAAACCTATGTATTGGCTTTGTTTCAGAAGCTTATCAAGGCTGCAGTTATTCCTGTTGCTTGTGTGCCTTTTTCTAATACCCATTTTCATCCCTCTTAACTTTCATTTAATATGTTTGGATATAGCACTCTGTGAACATCCAACATTCTTAGTATGCATCTTTTGTGGTCTTCATTTCTTGTTAAAGGTCCCAATGCTTTTCTCAGGGACAAGTATTAGGTCAGTGGTATTCCCCATGATTGCATAAGCCATAACCTAATCATACCGCAGAATTTCTTTATTAAAAATCTTCTTATTGGCAGTACACCATATTCTAATTTTATTAGAAATAAAAATTTGGGCTTTAATATATAATGAAATACATTACTTGAATTGAATTACTAAATTAAATGTACTTTAAAAAAATATTCAAATTTATTGAGATGCAGTTGCAATGATAGATTTTTTAAAAACTGATCTCCTTGTACGAAGTGGCATCAGTTCAACAGTAGGAGGGGTAGGAGTCTGCCCTGTTTAGAACTGGTACAAGGTTGATCGAGCAAGGGATAATTTTATTTGGGCACCCACCTTCATTTCAGATCACCATCCACTGCAGTGTTGCTGACTTCTTCTTTTTATTATTGGTAATATTTTTATTTCTTAAAAAATAATTTTTCAGCAGTAGTTTATCAATACTTTCTGGAGCTCATAAGATAACATAAGGTACCTAACATAACAAAAATGACTGCAAGACAGATATGGGGAAGCACTTAATAGTATTAGTTATTTTACCAGTTTTATTTCACTTACTCATTGTGTTAAAATGACAGTACAACATATATTTTACCAAGGTGCTTGGCAAACCAATCAAAATGAACAAATCAGACCTATGTGAATTCAATTTTCCCTAAGGGGGCAGGTCTGCAGGAAGGCTCCAATGTTTTTTGAAGTCCAGTGTGAAGTTTCCACAGTTGATGATGATTTGGTGTGCCATGTCATCATCTACTGGTGTTGGTCCTGTGTGTTTTCTGAAGTCAAAAAGACTTGGCACCTGCCCACACTGTCAAAGGTACCAAAACCTGGTTCAGTGGCAGTGATATTATTGTCCTTAATTGTCCAGCAAACTCACCTAACCTGAACCCCATGAAGAATCTATAGGGTAGTGTCAAGATGCAGATGAGACACAAGATCCATGATCTGCACATGATCTGAAGGCGGCTATCAAGCAATGGGCTTCTTGAACGCCTCAGCAGAACCGCAGGCTGATCCCTCACTGCCACACTGCATCAATGTAGTAATTGATGCAAAAGTTTTAAGTGCTTAGAAATGAACATACCTTTCAGAAGCCTACATTCAAAAGCAATGAATAATGTAAAGTTTCCTAATGCAATATACAGCGGATCTCAAATACTTAAATATCCTTTTTAAAATTCCAAAACTGAAAAAACCCACATTTGACTGGAGAAAAACGCTCCTAGAACCTGATAAAATACTATGATAAATCATTCAAAATTGTATGCGATGCATATCTTTTACAAATTCATTAATTCATAACAAACCTGTTGGGTGCAACAACAAAAAAAATACTGCTGTGATAACATGATTGCATAAATGTGCACACCCTAAAACTTTACACCTTTTTAAGTGATGCACCTGTCAAACTCTTTCCTATTTTGCCATGCATGCTGGTGTTTTGAAAAAAAAAAAATATATATTACGTGGGATTATTCTGTAGAACATCAAGTTCTGTCATGTATCATGTCTGTTGCTCTTGATGCACTCCCATTGTTAAAGATGTGTATACAGAGAACAATGGAGTGATTCACAACCTTCTGATGCATCATGACTGAGTACATTACTATTGCATGATGTCGTTGTCTTGTTTCTTTTTTTTCCATGTTAAAGAATCAACTGACTGTCATGCTCTTTGAATGCCTCCAAGTGGCCCAATAATTATTTGCCAATTTAATCAGAAAGCAAGTGATGGCTTAAATTTAATTCAGATTTTCAACAATGACCATGTCTCCAGGTGAGACAAACATCTGTGCAGTGTAAAATTAAGTGATGTTATTTTTGAATCACTCTTGCATTATTTAGGTCTCAGTTACTTTATTTCTGTTGCAGTGCACAAGAGCATTACACAACTTGAGTGAGCTATAGCACATATGTGGAGAAACTTTCACATGTGAAAACAATCTGTAGCAGCGGGGTTCACGTGGTGATCAGATTGCATATACTACAGTGTGAAATGCATGGTTTTATTGCCATTTTATTCCTGTTCAATATGCATTTATGCATAATGTAGAGTCGTATGTTGAAAGGTAATGTTAAAAAGCTGCCATAATAGGTTCACTGAAAAGAGAAAGAAAGTACTACATTTTTTGCTCCTGTACGTGACATTATGTTGCCAGATTTATCAGCTAGAAAAGCAGCAGATTTTCCACAAAGAACTTCAACATGATTTCTACAAAACTGAAACTTTATTAGCATTTGAAATTTAGCATAAAGTGCTTTCAAACCTCCATGACTCCAAAGTTTTGGTTCCAGCTAATGTTACCATGGTGGATGCTAGGGAGGCTGTGACTGCATCAGAGAACACTTAAAGCATATTCAGCCACATTTCAGGATCCCCCCTGCCCCTCCTCTCTCTTCCTCCTCTTCCACCACCCTGTCTCACTACGTCCCCTTCCATCCCCCCATGTTGCCTCAGGAGGAAAACTGGGCAACATCTGGCTGAGTTTATGAGTGAGAGGGAGAAAGAATTGGTAGACCATGAAAACTGGGAAGAATTCGTTCTTTTTCAGCCTGTGCAGCAGGCCATTGTTGGAGCTGCCATTAGAGGTGGTGATATTTTAATCTTGTGAAAATGCTCAACTTTGTGATGAAATTTACCAACAAGGCTTCTGATGTCATTCTGATAAAAACACATGTTGCCGCTTAAGTGAAAAGTTTTATTCAAACAACATGAACAAACCGAAAGCTGCCAAACATTGTGGAATGAGCCAAGGGTGAATACTGTTACCCCCAGACTTTCACAGTTACTACAACTCTGTGAGCAGGTCCAAACCACACACACACACACACACACACACACACACACACACACACACACACACACACACACACACAGTACATATTTAGTCATTTACACACTGTTAAGCTGCTGAGTCACAATACAGTAATTATTGTCACCTCAAATATACTTTCAATACAGTGAAACAATACAATACAGTAATACAGTTCTTTGAAATGCAAGTCACTTCAGTGTGATTAGATTAGTCACAGAGATTCACAAAATCACTTAATAGACAAATACACCACTCTTCAGTATAAGACACACAGCTGATGTAAAAAGAAGAAAAGAATAAGAAAGAATAAGAGTGGCACTCAGATCATGAAGCTGTAGAAAATCAAACAACACATTAAAGAAGAGGAAAAAAAACACTGCATTTTTTTTTTTTACTGTAAATTAAAGTCATGACTTTTTGACTGAGTATTAGTGGATCCTCAAGTTCTTTGTGGGAATTTCGAGGTTCACTTTTTTAATGTGAACGAGACTAGAAATCCAATGTCACAGATTATGTCCATCCAATCGGACCAAGGCTGAACCATTACAGAATTGGGGGGATTCTAGTTGTACAAAGCTTATAGATAAATTGACCAAAAGCCTTGCAGTTGCGATTGCAGCAAGAAGTGGTCCTATAGAAAAAATAACAAAATCTTCTGATCTATGAACTACTTTTTATTGGTCCACAAAATCCCAATAAAATACCTTTCAGTTTTTAGTGTACTGTGTCTAAAATGTTAAAAGTTCCAAGGAGTGTGATTACTTTTGCAAGGTACTAAGATAGGTAAGTAAATTGAGCAGTGATGAGAGTTTTGTATAAGCGTTGAATCAGCTGGAGTTCCTTCTTATGTTTTTTATTCCAGCAGACTGGAGCAATTCCTTTGGCACCATACATTGAGGAGGTCTTAGTGGGTTGTTGATTTTGAGGTCCATGTTGTCATATTTACAACAGTCTGATATTTAGCTGCAGAAGTAAACACACTCCTGCCAACGAAAACCTGAACAGGTATAGATCTTGGGCTTGTTCATCTGGCTCAGCTTCGTTTTGCTTGCAGTCGTCAGCAATGTTGTGACTCTTCGTTACTGTGAAGTCAGGCCTCTGTTGCACCATGGCACTGCAAAATGAATCCAGCTCCCAGTCAATTGAAAAAAGCCCAGGATTTGAAGGCGGGAGCAAACTTGCCAATATCGAGCTGCAGTAAGGGAGATTTATCTACAGAGAGCTCAGGTCCTTAGCAAGCCACCACATTTGTCTGTGAATGCGACTTTTATCAGTGACAAAAATATTTATAAGCATTTAAAAGCCCAATCTGATCCACTTTTGTGCTTTTAAATGGGGTCTGAAAACAAGGATAAATCATCTGGTCCTGGCAGCTGAAGCTAATCAATCTTGTGGTTCCAAATGCAGCTGTTGAAAGAACATTGAGAAAAAAGGAAATTAATAAGAGGTGGAATGCAAAAAATCCTAAAACAGAAATTAGTTTCATCACAGAGTTACTTGGCTTGGACAGACTGACATTATATGTCTGTTTTGGTGTGGACAGTCTTCCCTTTGCTATAGATGATCATTCCCCAACTTCATGGCTGTCTGTTAAGTCTCCAGAGCTCCTTAAGAATTATCTAAATGTATTTGGTAACAGCCCACATATCAAATGCTCATTTATAAAGAAGAGGGGAGAGAGACTTTTGGAATGTGTCTGTTATTCAGACAGCACAGCAGTCAGAAACAAGTCACTTCTTTCCTGAGGGCTGTGAAACAATGATATATGTCTAGTTCACTAGGGGCGCCTCATTGGCTGAGCAAACAGGCCCCGAAATAACCACCAATCAGTGAAGATGCTATCATCACAGTGGATATTCTGAAAGAACTAAAGTAAACTTTGTTTGCAAAGATCCCCAATTACATGCAGATAAAACTATAGAACAAGCATAAAGATAGGGAACTTTGTAAAGCCATATTGCTTACATGTCTATTGTGTGTTGTGCACAAAGAGGACTTTCAAATTATAAGGAATGTGTCCACGCTCTTCCTGCCTCACTCTGATTGGCCGCTAGGCAAAGAGGGATCATCCATTTCATGCAGAGGTAAATAAACAGTTGTAGCAATTAAAGTGCCATCATTTGTTATGCATCGTATAGTGTTTGTGTGTGTGTGTGCACAGATGCAACTCTCCATGCATGTGTGTGTGTGTGTGCGTGTGTGTGTGTGTGTGAATTTGTGTATGTAAGGTGGTGACCATTCTCAGGTTTCGTTGCCATTGACTGCACTTAAATTAATGATTCTGAGGCCCAAGAATCAACAAATGTGACCCCTGGAAGGCCATAATAGAGAGCACAACCTGCCTGTGGATGTGTTTGAAGGCCGCTCCTCTTTCTTCTCTGTCAGCACCTCTCTACCTCCGCACAACAGATGCATTCACTACACAAACTCACATGTGACGCCTGCACTCGTGTTGTTTATGAGGAAGTGTGTTGCCATGTGGTCATGTGTACGCTTAGCGGCCTATGATTATTTTACATGTCAGCATGTAGTGACAGAGTGTTAAAATCATATGAAATTTTGGGCTTTTCAGAGGTTAGGTGCAACATTTATGAGCTTGATTATGTGGGCAAGGAGAGACACGTGACAAAGAAAAGCATTTTATATCAGCTGGGAAAACAAAAAGCACAATGTGGAAAATTTTGTCTGCTTAGATTACGAAGAGAGTGCTTAAGGCCTTTGTTGCCAAAAGGTCACAATCCACAATTTTCTGCATCCAGGCGACAACATGATCTGAAGAGCAGAATGAGGACATTTTAAGAAGATGTTCCTTTTTAAGGTACAATTGTGAACACCTGCTGGGGTGATGTGATGAATGTTTAAAACCGGTTGAATTAAACTAAGCATTACAATTGTTGATGTCAAGCAGGCATGGCCTGCTTATCTGTATCAAGATATACTAAGGTTTTAAAAAGATACCATTTCAAAAGCACAACATTTTTTTTTTTTGTCATAGCATTCCTAAATGTTCAAGTTCTTTTAATGAGATGCCAAAGAAAGTGATCATACTTTTCTCTTGGTTGTCTGACACATAGAGTCATGCAGCACTGGTCAGATGGCTGCAAGCAGAGTACTTTTTTTTATATGTATGGAATTTAAGACCCAAAAAATGGACCATCAATGAATATTAACGATATTATTCCCCAATTAAGAATCAATGTTATTTTAGCAGAAGTAGGCATAATTGTTGCTTGTCTGTTAGAAATAAAACCAAGTAGGTCATGTTATACATTTCTGTCTTAGTATCATTGTATTTTTCCTCAATATTTAATACTTTGAGAAACATTGCTGTCAGAAAACAAGCATACTATATGGCAAAATAAAATTTCCCTCTCTTCCCTCAACTCCAATCGGCCATTCCTATCTCCTTCTCCCCATGTAACCCTCGTCTTCCTCCCTCCTGCTCCTTCACTTTCAGCATGCTTGATGATGGGATCAGACAAGGTGATGACTTTCTCATATTAATATTTGTTGAGCTTGTGTTTAGGGACAAAGAAATGATGAACATATCTAAAATGTTCTCCGCAGAATCTGATGAATCTTTTTGAGTGAAAACCCATATACTACTGTTAGTTCAATTGTTGATTAAAAGGTGGGAATTTTTTCCACTAAAGTGGTTCCTGTGCATAAAATGGGCTAGTGGTACTTTTAGTTCTTAACTGGTACTACAAATGGAACAGTTTGGTTTTTCACAAGTGGAGAGCCAGGGTGGAGCCAGGTCATTACATAACTAAATACATCTCTTTTGTTAAATGTTTCATCTACTCTCTGTTTTATTCAGAATTTAAGATTTACTACACAAGTCATAGTATTTCTGAGATAAAGAATGGGACTCAGTAAATTTATGTCCTAATGATACCATCTTGAAATTTAATAATACAGTTTTCATCAACATACAGTATTTGTTAACCCTTTTCAAACCAGTTGAAGTTTGGTTGCTACCAGCTGTACTTTGTTTCAACCAGGATTCATTAACATCACCTGAAAATTTTAAAATAACAGAGTTTAAAAAGCCATTTGGAAATGGTGTTCATAGTTTTAGTAGAAATTTGCACAGATGTATATAATGTAATGACTTGCTTAATCAACCTAACAGGTGATACAGTTAAAACCATAAGTTTATATACACCGAATAAAAAGACACATGGACATTTTTTCTCACTTTCTGAAGTTAAGTCAGACCAAACTTCTCTTGTTTTAGGTTAGTTAGAATTACCTACATTATTTCTATTTATTAAAGACCGGAAAATTTAGCGTGGACATTTTTAGAGATTTTTTTGTAACTTACTTTGAATTCAGAAGTTTACATACATTTGGTTGATATCAGGGATAATTCTCTTTTAAACTGTATGACTTGGGTCAAACCTTTTGGGTTTCCTTCCACAAACCTCTGATAGGTTAGCAATTTGCACACTGAAGTGTTGTAACTACTGGAACCTGGTTGTGCTTTGTATGGTGCATTCACCCATCAGAAAAGCGTTTGGATGCTTGGGTTCCTGATCAGCCAGTCAACGGTTGGGACCAACCAGGCTGAAAATGGACCGAGTGCAGTCACCAGGTATTTCATCACTACATTTCCAATTTGAACCTTTCATAGCACCTTGATGTCCTGCCGTTTCCATGTCTATCAATTTAAATAGTAATAATACTTATGTGGGTTTTTAAATGCAAGAATACATGCACATCTATGCAACTACACATGTTTATGTGTGGAAAGAGCTGCTTGAATATGTCAAAATAATCTCCACATTAGCAGCAGGTAACACAGATTCCACCCATATCATCTGTATACTGACACACCTTGGCTGGAATCAGGGAGCAACCACAATTCCACACAGTCCTCCATCATTCCTCAAAGGATTAGGGACAAAAAAAGGCAGACAGACAGAGGGAAACGTTGGACTGGGGAGTTGTTCTGCTATTTCCTCCAGCTAACACAATCTTTACTATTATTTGACTGAAATAAAGGGGAGTTTAAAATTGTTGCTGTTTCTTTTCAACCAAATGCCAGTTTGAAATGGCCCAAGGAGGTAATGAAGCATTATTTAAACAAAATGAAAACTAAAAAACAACATAAGCAAAGCATGCATAATGTCTTACTCACTAAAAGACGCATTCTACCTCTTGATGTAAATTTAATCACATTGATACATGAATATATTTTTTTTCTAACAGTCAACTCCACCTAGTGGTGTTTGTACTGAACACATTTCAGGTTGCAGTCAGGAATAAACTGTTGTGAGTGAAACAACACACCAGAAACTGTTTATCTGCTCTGACTCACTCTTCTGAAGGATTGCTGGAGGAGAGAAGATCAACACTCAAGTATAATTTTGGGTATGACTTCCCAACAGCTACAAACTGTGGTGATGATGTTTTGTCTGGGATCTACCTTTGTGGCACTGCTAGAGAGCAGTTATGGATGGTGTTAGTAGGTGTCTTCATGAAACCCCTTAAAGGGATCATGACAACAAATTTCATTTTTCTGTGGTTTTGGGGATATAATATGGTCTGTTGTGCATTGATGAGGCCGTGTGAATGTCAAGACTTGGTATCAAAAACCCTGCTCACAGACGGTCAGCTTTGTTTCTTTGCACAAAAATGGACGAATCAGAGAATAGTTATCTTTCTACGTAGGTTATCTTTCTACGTAATTCATATTCTCCAATTAGAGCACACCATCAAGCATACAGTCCTCCACCTCCCCTTCCCTCCTCTCCCCAGCTGGTATACCGGCTAATTTAAGGGCTAAGT
Organism: Anableps anableps; assembly: GCA_014839685.1. Lineage (NCBI taxonomy): Eukaryota > Metazoa > Chordata > Actinopteri > Cyprinodontiformes > Anablepidae > Anableps > Anableps anableps. The sequence goes on from CM026071.1 coordinate 22,295,029, forward strand.
TGTGCTAGTATGTCTGACTACCCCACTTGAGAAGAGGATGGCTACTAAAAAGGGGAGCTGTTATGTCCGATGGAGCTCAAAAATTGGATGGAAGTTTCCACTTACTCCTGAAGGATGAGAGAATCACAGAAGAGAGGCTGAAGTTCATTTATGGGGAAGTACCACGTAATTATAACCTCAATTTGAGACTATGTTCAGCGCATTTTATGGAAGAGTTTCCCAAATATGGTTGTAGCCAATCAGAGGGAAGTCAACTAGGTAGAGCCACATATCATTACCATAACCAATCCTTTTATCGAGGAGGAAAATCTGGCCTGCCACCCCCCTACAAAAAGGTGACATTATTTTTTTAAATGAAATTCTTTGGAGAACTAACATATATAGCAATATCAACTACATGAAATAGTTTATACAGTGATGTCACCACCCCTTTAAAATTGGCATCTGTAAAGCTTGCTCACACTTGGTTTAACTAAGCATGTGTTTATTCAGATGAAAGAAATTATGTAATTAGCCGCTGAGGAATTGTTTTCTTTCACTTTTCTTTACCCTGTGTTCTGCCTTTACCCCTCTGTCTGTCTCCTTGCACCAGCTCCATCTCTGTTCAAGTCCAATGACAGCGCGAGATGGTTCCCATTTAACCTAAGCCACGCCCTTGCTCAGCTCTGTCATTAATTGCCATCAGTGGAAGAAAGCGCATGGTTGTCGTGCAGATCCGTTTTAGCTGTTGAAGAGCAGCTTTGTTGAAGTTCAAAGGGGGAATTTGAGAGGTAGATTTACGGGTGGACATGGAGGCTCTGGGTGTGTGTTATGTATGTGTGTGTAAGTAAGTGTGGGCTTTGGGTGGAAGGGGTTTGAGTCAAGCTGAGTTAGGTGGGCTTGTGTGCTGGGAGATGGGTTCAGGGGTACACATAGGCAGTATCGGTGAGGAAGGAATGGGGGGTGTGGACCTGGCATTATGCTCTCTAATTCCAGCCGGCCTGGAGGCCTGGAGCGCTAAGAAGGGCCTCACTGTTGCTCTCTGGATCAGCCAGGTATTGCTTACATAAAAAGCAAGTGAAAACAGCTGTAGGGATAATTAGCTTGATTCTCCATTACATGCCATGAGGGCCAATAACTAAAAAATGGAGTTTTGTTTGGGTTAGGGCTGCAGCCTCAACCAGGAGGAAGTTGTAAAAGTCAGGCAGAGAAAAGAAAGAAGGAGAAAAAAGGTAAAAAATTGTGGGATGAAGGAATGAGCTCTTGAAGTAATTGTTGCAGAGAAAATATTTTGTTTCTGGGATAGCTTGATGTGCAGGTTAGACTTTTAGAGATACCGTATAAACATAAAAAGGGACTGATATTTGCACAGATCAGTAAGAAAGTCACCTCACTTTTTCAGCTGTCCCTCTGTTTCACAGTACTTTACTCCCAATTTTTTTCTCTTCCTCATTCCATCAACTGATATGTTTAAGAGTTCTCCGTGTAGCAGAGAGAGCTGAGCAGGGGCCTGAGTCTTTGTACTTGTAATTGAATTTGGTGTGTTTCTCCTTTTGTGTCTGTGGGAGTTAAAGAACACTAAAACACAAGGTAATTTCAAGCAAAGATGGAATCACTCAAACATTGGTGGTCTGGTTCCCAAATACAACACTGATCACATTAACAGGCAGTTTCTGTTAGTAGCACTTGAAAGACTTGGGTTAGATATTTATTTCTCATAACATGAAGAATATGTTAACATTGATGGATGAGCTGGAGGGCGGGTTCAAGGACACCCACAACCAATCAACACATTGTGAGCACCATGTTTAAAACTCCAGTTAGTTTCATTTTTGATCTGCAGCCAGACTGGTCTGTGAATCAAGCTGTGCTGCTTCTAAACCCACAGAGCATATTTCAAAGTGTGCTCAATGTTGATGAACTGACTGGTCAGATAAAAAAATTGGGGTATACTTTTATGCTACAAACATCTTGAAAGTTTTTATGAAAAATTCAGAATAGTGTGAAAACCTTAAGTTTTTGCCCTCACCTTCTCTGTTTACCACTGCTGGTGGCACCATGCATTGTAGCATACTGCTGGCTCAAGTCCACAGAAGGATGGATCCTCAATAAAATGGGTGAAATTAGAACATATCTGGGCACTTTCAGCGTACTTGTTTTGATGTGTACTTGGGACTGGAACAGTACTTGGACCACTGCCGAAGAAGTTTCAAAAGCATGTGAATACACACCTACAGCCGAGTGTGCATGTTTTCAATCACATCACCTCTAAGTCCTTGAGGCCAGTCCGACTTTCATTCCATATATTCAGAGTTTCATTCAATATATTCAGAATTTCATTCCATATATTCAAGTTTCCTTCTTTGTATTCAGAGTTTCATTCCATATATTCAGACTTCTGAAAAAAAATAAAATAAATTTTTTTTGATATATATATATATATATATATATATATATATATATATATATATATATATATATATATATATATATATATATATATATATATTATGGCATGCTGTTCAGGAAGTTATATATATATATATAATATATATATATATATATATATATATATATATATATATATATATATATATATATATATATATATGTGTGTGTGTGTGTGTGTGTGTGTGTGTGTGTGTAACAACAAATGCTCAGAAATTTAGCTCTTGTGCTTCAAGCTTTTGATCTCGTTCTCAGCTCTCAGAATTTCCTCCCTAGCTAATCTCATTCTTAGTGTTGCAAGCTTTTTTTGTTAGAATGATTTATAAGGTAAAGAAAGAGAGAGGGAACATGTGATTGACAATAGTTTTTTTTCCATAGGAAAATGTCAAGAGCTCTGCTGTGTGCCAGCTGCTTTCATGTTAATATTTTAAACACAACTTAAGCAATGTACCTGGTTTTAATAGTGAGTGCAGTGAGTTTGTGCTTTATAACAACACCTTGACCTGAAGCTTAACCTTGACATAGAGCAGTGGCGGCCCATCAGAACCAGGGCCTTGCATTAAGAGGCCCAAACATGCCTGTGTCTTGAAAGCAGCGCAGGCCCAGCCGGACGGGGGTTGGAGCAAGGAGTGGGTGTGGGGGGAAAAGTGAAATCTGAGCCCACATTAAAGCATCACCATCAGGTAGGAGATCAGGAGAGGCCTCCATGCTCTCAGAGTTTGCGGGAGTCCGGGCCTCTGAAGCCCTATCTCACCTCCATCTGGAAAGAGAATCTGAGGGTAGCCTGATGGTTCGATAAAAGGCCAATGCCGACTGACACGGTAACAGCCTCTTGCCCCCATTTGCAGAAAAAAATATGGATGCAAGTTGAGTTGTGGCATACACTTATGTGGGTACCGCAAGAAGGATGTAAAAACTTTGAGTGGTGGTGGGGGTGTTATAGGTGCATGGCGGCATTCTGATAGCTTTGATGGTTTGACCCACTACGCTAAGGTGCATTCACTGCTGTTAGGTTTACAGAAATAAACTGATAACGAATTACATATGCCTTCTTGTGCATTGAGCAACAAAGTAAAAAAAGCATGCAACAAAAGGCAAGTAACAGAGAAAGAAAATGTATTTGAGCATGTTTGTTTTTTACCTTTTGGTGCTTCCTTTGCGACATGTGAATCGACATAAAAATTCTGCAGTTCCACCAGTGGCAGTGACTCGGTCAGTTTTCTTGGGTGCAGTTAACTCTTCACCATCTTCCTGATGTCTTCTCAAGATGACATCAACTCCAGTGACCCATTAGTTTTCACTCCTCACCCAACTAGTTGCTTCCTCTCTTTAACGGCCCACAGACTCACTGTTTCTACATCTGTTCTTTATTGCCCACTGTTCAGCTCGGTTTCTCTTCTCATTGCCTCTCCATGACACAAAGTAGGTCTCAAATGGAGAAAAAAGATATACGAGATTTCTGAAAATTTATTGAATTACATTTTAAATCTGCATTTGAGCAAATGTACATGCTTCAAAAGAGTAGGGAGTGGAATAGAAACTTAATTTTTGGTTTGCAGAGTTTAACATGTATTTAGGATTACTTTAATCAACAAAAAGAATGTGTTCTTTTACGCTCACTCTGTGCCATGCTTATTTTGTTGATGTGTGGATCAGGCTTGTTGGTGTGTGAAACAGCTGTGCCAAGAAAATCTGATAATAATGTCTATTCAGGAGCTCCAGGTATTTCAGGTGAACAAGTTCAGACAGAGTTTCACAGTCAGCTACAGTTTGTGTTTGGTCATCAAACAGTGGAGCATATGCCCATTCTAGGAGAACATGAAAGCATTTAGTTTAGTTTTGTAATTTCTTTTTAGTTTTTCTCATGTTAGATTTAGTGCTGTTATTTATTGATTCCCCCCCATATTTAAATAAATTTAAACAAACAGAAAAGAGATCGTTGTTGAGTGGAGTGAGTGCCATTTTTTCAGCAGAGCTCCTCCATGGTGCTTAACGCTGGGTAAGTCCAGTCTCAGGAAGAACCAATCATGTTGTTGGCTATGTCTGTTTGGTGCTCTTGAGGCCAGCATAGCCATAGGACATGAGACATATTGGGTATACACTGGGGATAAAGAGGGAGGCTTTTACAATGACTGGTGGTCTTCTGGAAATCTCTTTGCAAGAGCAAAGCATGAAAGAATGTCTAAGAGTTGTCAGACAGCTACTTTTAAACTTGGTAATGTTTAGCATTGCCCCAATGTATAACATTGTAATTTGCATTCCTGATCACACATAAAGAAAATCTTGGCCATAACTAGCATGAAAAGATAACCTCATAGGCAATTTAGAAGTAAAGCAAAACAAAAAAATGTAATGACAGAATTACATACAATATAAAAATCTAACATTTTCAACAAAACAGCAAGTATCTGTCAAGGCATGATGTATTTATTAAAGACTGATTTAAAGCTTGTGTGAAGATGATTTTTTTTTCTCATCCTTTCAAAAGTTACTGGTTGTTATAATTTATGCTTACTTTACTCCAAACCCTTTTAATGGGTTTATCAAAATCCAAGCATAGTACTACTTGTACTGCTAAATTTTAATAATGTACAGCAATTGAAAATTGCTTCAAATTCATTCTATAATTATATGGAAACTCCATTTCAAGTCATAGTACCTGTTAACGTTATCTGTTACAGATTTTAAATCACAAAGATCTGCTTCTGGTCAAATGACGGAAGGAACAAAGTAATATTTTAGTATTTTAAAGTTTTAGGATTTTAACTCAGTACATGCTGTATTTCTAGAAATGTCTACTGCCCCTTTGTCAGTATCTGTAAAGTCTGACATAGTAAAAAAGTAAGGAAAGAGGCAGATAAAGGTATAAGAGAAAGTATGAGAGAAATGGGAAGAAACAGACAACAGTGGCACCTGACAGGACACGGTAAAAATATTAAGCCTACCAAAAGATACATTATCAGAGCAACTTTTAATTCCATATAATTCTCTGAACTATAAAAAGCCTAGAAAGTGCTATGAACCTATAAATATACATTTTTAGCTTGAACTGAAAATCCTCAATTCTCTGTCCAGAGTCATTTCGAACCTTTAACAACCCTTTAGAGCACTCTATGAAGATACTGAAAGCTCTGCCTGTGAAATCTAAAGGGAGATGCTGACGATCATAAATAAGCATCGTTCAGTGTGACAGCTTTGGCTCTGCCTGCAGGGAGAAAGTAAATATTCCTCATCGGTTCTGACAAAACGACTCATAGTCCTGTAATATTCACTGCTCCAAACACCCTGTACACATTAAACAAGCGCTGATAGAGACATCCACACTGACAGTGCAATGGTTCATGCTTAACACTTACTGTCTAGCTGTGGGATTACACCATCAGGTTATGATGCACTGGCTCAGCACATACATCTTTGTTATGATTGCCAAAAATGATATAGAGTGGAACACAGACTATAACGTATGTAAACTTGTCTTTATTGTGTTTATGAAAGTTTCTGATGTGGAAATATTGATTGCCTCTTAAGTTAGGGATCTCCTTTCAGTTCTGGCTCCTTTGATGCAGATAACTAAAACAAACGCATGACATGCTGTTCCAAACATCATATTGATATCCAGAGAAAAAAATCATATTAGAAAGGAAATAACAAGAAGAGTAAGAGAGAGAGAGAGAGATGCTGACAGGTCACACTTGATGACCTGCAGAAATGTGTGTCAGTGAAGTATGTGTAGACTTCCAGTAACTCATAAAATTTGCTGTATGAAATGTTGCCATGTGTGTGTTTGCACAGGATTTTGTGTGAACTCCACTTAGTCTGGGTGGTGCTGGGAACAGTATCAGCTTTAGGCCTCCCAAGCAAGGTCATGTGCTGATGTTTAGTAGCAGCTTTCTCAGGTCACAGACTGTGACTTTCAACCATCACTCACATTACTCTACATCTTTGAGTGGTTCTGCTTAGCTGGCATACTTGACATCTCTCCTCCACTTTGCCATAATAATGGGTGACAGCTGCCCAAGTCTGCATACTAAGTTAAAAGAAAAGTTAACTTAAACAGTTGGTGGATATGTAATTCACATCCTAAAGTCGATTTGGTCTCTTATGATAAAACATAAGGTAACCAGTCAGAAAATAATCGTAACATAGATTTGGAGTCCAGGAAACTGGAATTTTAGCAAAGCATACCCAAAAATAACATTTCTGTTTAAGAAGAAAGGAAAAATGGCAGACAATAAAATCAACAGAAATGTGAGTTGCTAGTTTTGGATCGACTTTTGCTTTTCATTACTGAAAGACCCAAACACTTGGGGGTAAAAATACAATGACTGTATTTGATATCAAAGTAGTTAAGACACTGAAACCTTAAAGCATACGTCTGCATTCTTCTAAAATCCAGCCTAAAACAGTACTAGCATGCCCATATTAAGTACTAGCATGCCCATATTATTAACAAAACTAATTTAGTCAGTTGCAATTGTTCCTCCAGTATGTGCTGATGGTAGAGGTTCCCTACTTAAGTGGTTCCACAGGAAGTGATGTAATAAAAAAAATTCACACATGCCATGTTGGTTGAAATTTATGTTTAACTGAAGAATAGTCAAGGAAGACTCAGACCCTGTTTACACAACGTTTTCTGGTGAAAACGGAAAGGTTTTGTTGCATTTATACTGTTCATTCAGCGACCGTTTTCTTTGAAAATGGCACAATTTGAGAACGGGTTTCAGAGTGCAATGGTTTGAAAATGTCTCGGTCACACAGACGGTGTGCACATCCACAGACATGGCTCTACATTAGTGGATATTAATTATCAAAACTTTCTCAAAAGATTGGTGTTGAGTTTTGTTATGTTTTTCTCAGCCGAATATTGGTATTACTGAGTTAAAGTTACTTTGGTAGAGGTTGCCAGCTATGTCAATGCCGTGACTGACTCTAATGGGATAATTTTCAAACGGTGACAAAACCTGGAAAAGCACAGCACTGTACTTTCTTTGATGCTGTTGTACAACTTTTTTCACTCATGGTGGACTTACAGCAGACTGACAAGTCAGACTGATACATCTATCTGTGTCAACCATTGCAACTTGGAGTAGTAACACCGACATTACTTGGCACATTATGATTTTTTTTTTTAAAATGCAAAAGTGCATTGTGGTTTTGTATTAAGCCCCCACGATCCAATACTTTGGAGAACTGCATTTTTCTTTTCTTATATATTATATCATATATTATATTATAGAGGCAGGTCTTTTACAGTGTGTTTCTAACAGCTTTGCACATCTACTTATTGAAATTTTTGCCCTTGGTGTTTATTTCCCATTTTTCTTTGCAGTCAGAGTGGATGGATGACATTTGTGAACAATTTTTAAGTCTTGCCACTGAACCTTCGTCCCACTCTCTGGTCTTGTAAAGACTAACATTTTTTCACCCCCCAAAATGGCTACAGCCTCAGACACCTGTCCCCTTGGACGGGCTCCCCCTGGGGGACTAAAAGTTCTTGTTGTTGTTGTATATGCTGTTAATAAAAAAAAGTTCTTCTTCTTCCAGACATTGTTTTTCTATTGTTTTTCTTCCATAAAGTCCAGATTTTTTGAGGCCACAATTATTAATAATTTTTCTGTCCACAGATTCACCCACCTGAACCTTCAATCTCTACAGCTCCTTTGGGTTTTTAAGGTTAATCAAACCTTTATTTAAGATACTTTTGTCTCAATGAGAATGCCTTAATGAATCACAGACCAGAAAAGGTCTCCATAGTCTCAGATTTGGAGGCACTGATCCTCATCTCAGCCACTGCACACTCTGCTGCGAATTGCTCCAGCCAACAGGACCACATCATCTGTAAAAAGCAGAAATGTGCTCCTCATGCCATCAAAACAGATCCCCTCAAACCTTAGCTATGCTTAGAAATTCTGTCTATAAAGGTTATGAGTAGAATTGGCGACAAAGGGCAACCTTGGTGGAGTCCAACTCTCACCAAAAACGAGCCCGACTTACTGCCAGCAATACGGACCAAGCTCTGACACCGGTCATACAGGGATCTAACAGGCTGTATCAAAGGGCCTGGTACCCCATACCCCCAGAGTAACTCCCTCAGGATTCTCAGAGGGACACGGTCGAACGCCTTCTTCAAGTCAACAAAACACATATAGACTGGTTAAGTGAACTCTCATGCACTCTCCAGGACAATGCTAAGGGGGTAGAGCTGGTCCAGTGTTCCACAATCCAAATGAAAACCACACTGCTCTTCCTGAATCTGAGATTCAACTATCTGGTGGACCCTACTCTCCAGAATCCCTGCATAGACCTTACAAGAGAGGCTTAGGAGTGTGATCCCCCTGTAGTTGGATAAAGTCTGCAGTCCCCCATATTGAAAGGGGGACCATCGCCCTGGTCTGCTAGTCCAGGGGAACTGCCCTTGATGTCCATGCAATATTGCAGCGTCGCATCAACCAACACAACCCCACAACATCCAGAGCCTTAAGGAACTCAGGACAAATCTCATTCACCCCTGGGACTTTGCCAACAAGGAACTTTTTAACCACATCAAGTGACCTCAGCACCAGCGATTGGAGTGCCCACCCCAAGGTCCCCAGGCTCTGCATCTGCATTGGAAGACATGCTGGTAGGATTGAGGTCTTCAGAGTATTCTGCCCACTGACCCGAGCTGAGGTGAGCAGCACACCATCCCCACCATAAAGTGTTGGTGGTGCACCGCTCCCCTGAGACACCAGATGGTGGACCAGAATTGCCTCGAAGCTGTATGGAAGTCATTCTCCATGGCCTCTCTAAACTCCTCCCACACCCAGGTTTTTGCCTCAGCAGCCACCGGTGCCACCGCTTAGATTGCAGGTACCCATCAGCTGCTTCCGGGATCCCACAGGCCAAAAAGACCTGACAGGACTCCTCCTTCAGCCTAACAGCATCCCTCACCACCAGTATCCACCAGCAGGTTTGAGGGTTGCTGCTGCTGCGACAGACACTGACAACCTTGTGGCCACAGCCCTGGTAAACTGCCTGAACAATTGAGGCACGGAACATGGTCCACTTGGACTCAATGTCCCCCAACTCCCCCGGAACACATTCAAAGCTCTCCCAGAGGTGGGAGCTGAAGCACAGTCTGATGGGAGACTGCCAGATGTTCCCAGCAGAACTTCACAATACGTTTGGGCCTGCCAGGTCTGATCATTCTCCCCCACCATCGGAGCCAACTCACCTCCAGGTAGTGGGTCAGTGGACAGCTCCGCCCCTCTCTTTTCCTGAGTGTCCAAGACATATGGCCACAGATCAAATGAGACAACAACAAAGTTGATCATCGAACTGAGGTCCAAGGTGTCCTTGAGCCAAAAGCACATATGAACTAGACTTTAAATCGGGCCTAACAATCCAACCTGACCTGGCCCGAGTCCATAGGCATTGTGTCTGAGAACCGTTCTGCCCGACTAATTGACTTTAATTATAGACCCAAGCCCAAAGTAAACTCAACATATTTTAATAAAGATTTTACTGTTTTCATTTTTAGAAGTGTAACTTCTCCCATATTTAGCTTTTGTTGAACGCCTTCCAGTTCCATCTTGTTGCTTGTTGTAACCACAGGGTGAGTCAAGTGCAAATCTGGACTGTATGATTGATAGGATCATATCTCCACCGCTGCTTGAGTGGAGCTGGGTGCACATGCGGTGCGCTGCGCTTGTTACAGTCGGATTAACTTCTGCGCCCTACTTTCTTTATTTCCTCAACAGGTTAAACTATCTACTCCTCTATTTACACTATAATAAGGAGACTAACACAACTTTATATCGTGCATGCTCATTTGGCTTTCTCTGTGCTGTATGTATTGTAGGCTTATTAAATGTGCCACAGAACCCCAAGCCCGACCCAGACCCGACAATCAAGCAAATAATTCTGGCCCGTCCCGGCCAAAATTTTGGCTCTAGTTCAGGTCGGGCTCGGGCCATAAATCTAAATCTAAATCTAAATCTATGGACAACCTTGAACATCATGTTTGTTCTGGACAATCCATGATGAAGGGCACTATCATTAAGATGATATTTTGTTGTAAACTGGCACTATGCAAATAAACTGAACTGAACTGTATTTTAGTAGCTTTCTGAACTTCAATAACCTTGTGATAGAGCATTACATTAAGGCTGCATACAAAAATTGACAAAATAGCTATCCTTGTAAAGAAAAAAAGCTGAGAGGAAAGACTGAATTATCAGAATGTGAATCTCTATTGAAAAATACCTAAAATTTAATTGACTCAGATAAGTAATAGTGGTAAATAGTTTTGATTTTTTTCCCCCAAAGAATGAAAGACATACACCAATGAGTAAATATTGAAGACTTAATAAGCCAGAGATGCATACAAGGTACAGGGAGACTTTGATGAAGAGTGATGTTTAAGAAGGGGGTAATAACAGGGATTAAGGTCTGCTCTTTCATTGAGGAAAACTGGCCGGGGCTACTTCACACTGTAGGAATCTCCTGTTGACTGGATCAAAGGCTCGCCCAGAGAGTTGGCTTCTATAAAATGCAGTGAACAGGTGACAGCAGCAAGACACAGACACTTATACGTGCACACGGAAAGCCACTACAACCAACTTCACATACACATTCATTTTTGAATGAACACACACTGAGATCAGAAAAAAAGAGTGGCATCTCCTTCTGAGTTTAGATGAGCCTGAGGGGAGTCTATTTCAGAAATCAAAGGAAAGCCATACATCTATCAGCTGAGCACTAAAACCACTTGAGAAGGGTCAGCACAGCCCCCAAACCCCATCAACTCCAACCCCCAACATACACACACACACACACAACCACACCCACACAGGTTTGGTGTATGTATGACTAAATACATTCAGACTTTACAAAAATGAACATATGAACAGAACACTGATGAGACTACCACATGTACATTGAACATCTCTCTAGAGGAAGCAAGTGGAAACTGAATGCCATCTCATGATGGATAGAACTAATATTGAGTGTGTTGTATCTAGAGGAGGTGAACATAAGGCTATGTCATCACTAACCCTTCTGTATTCATATCTTCTGCCACTTTACATTGCCTCCCATAACAACAGGGATGAAGGATACATTAACTCCCACAGAGTGGGACACACAGAACACAGATGTATGTTCATATCCACATACAAAACAATACTATCCAAAAACACCACTACTGGCACTGCAATTTTTTCTTAGAATATTTCTTAGAATATTTCTTAGAATATATATATATATATATATATATATATATATATATATATATATATATATATATATATATATATATATATATTTTATTTATTTTTTTTTTTTTTTGCAATAACTTTCTAATGTGTATCCAACATTTTACACTTAGTCATTTCTATATTTTCCATAGTTCTGACCCACATCAAACCTTGATGTGTTTAAAATATGAAGGTCCCACCTTAAACAGGCCATTATGGCCAATAGGTTTTTACTATTTTCATAGAATATGAGAAGATTATGCAGCACTATGACTTGCCAATTATGCCCTTCACTAAAATATACCTCTGCACCAACAGCTCTTTAATGATGATGACTTAAACGTTTTCACCAATAGACCTCTTTCAGCTGGCTTGGGAGTCACATGCAACCGTACTCTGCCAGTATGGCTGAATACATACACAGCCACATATGCTGACTAACAGGAATTGAATCCTTGTGTATACAGAGCATTCAACTACACACACTCACACAAACAGAAAACATGGGGTTTATTTTTGTACCCAAAAAGACAGCACTCATAAAAACACTGTCCAGTTTTGTGATTACAAATAACCTTTTTTTCTTAAAAATGCATAAAATCCTCTGTAACAACAAAGTTATGTACAGTTGAAACCAGACACAATTTTTGGTTTCATTAAACTATAGCGCATTCCCCCCAAAATTATGATCTTGTCCCAGAGTGCATTTGCAAATTGTTACAATGGAAGTAAAGGTTTCTTGCTCTCTCATTGGTTTTTCAGACCATGCCTTTACATGACTGTTGTACTGTGGATAATGACACTCTCCTACCAGCTTTAGCTCACATTTTTAAAGATGTTTTTCTTTCATTTCGTGCATAAGTCCTTTATTTTGCACCAAACCCTTTTCATGTATGTGACACAGAAACTGTCTTTGTGTTGATCACTATAATGGTTATGCATTCCCATGTTGTTTATACTTGTGTATAATTGTTTGAAGAAATGCACACATGCACATAGCACCCTTGAGCACCTCAAAATTGTACCTAAGGATGAACCAGACTTGTAGAGACACATACTTTTCTTTCTGATATTTTGGCTGACTTCTTTTGATTTTCATGTGATGCCACACAAGGAAGCATTATGTTTACAGTATTGCCTTAAAAAAGTGTACAAATATTAAGATTGAACCTCACCAGATACTTACAAAGTTATGACATTATCATCTGCCCTTTTCTAAATTGTTTGAAGGCATAGTAATATTGGTGTGTGTAAACTTTTGACATACAAGAGAATATAAAACAAAATAAATTTAAAAAATCATTTTCCAAATGTTTCTGGCATTTAACAAATAGCATTACTCTGGCAATCCAAATAGACCTGAAAGAGAAAAATATTAGTATGTTTTAATGCCAGAAAGTGAAAAATCAAAAGGTGGTGTTTTTGTACAGTGTATGAAGACATCTTTGAACTGCAAATGAAGACATCTTTGAACTTAGTAACCTTTGATTTTAGGTAATGTTGTGCTATAACATGAGTGGTCAGTGTCTACAGTTAATAAAGGTCAACATGCTCTCATTCGGAGAAGAGATAAATAAACAACTTTAATAAATGCTCCAGACAGGGGGATGGAAAGAGAAAACATTACTGTTTCTAAAACAATTCAAACCAAAGAAATGTCACAACAACTCCAGTGAATGCTATAAAGTGGATTATTATGAGTTGCTTTTGTATCAGATTATTAATGACATGGAAAAAATGCCTGCGTGGTAACACAGAATTAAATAGAACTGATTTGTGTATAGTGGCCAGTCCTTGTAAACCCACAATTGAGTGTTAATAACTGTGGTGGCTAGAAATAATTGTTATTTTCCTGTTTATTCAATGTATGTGGTCAATTATATAAATTAATGATTCTCAGGCATATTTTCCTTGCAGCACTACAAATCCAACTGATATACACTTGCACACATGATCTAAGACCTGGCAAGTCATCTGATTATATGCTACATTCATGCTGAAACTGATAACTCAACTTGAAATGTATGTAAAAATGACACACCTATTTGCAACTGTAATATGAAAAATATGAGCCAGTATTCTCAGAGTCCTCTCAGAGAGCTCCTATCTTTGTCTAAAAATTTCTGCCAAGGAGTCCAAGCTTAAGAGTGATTCAGCCAGCTGCTTAGAGGGACTCTGAATGAGGAGTCAACAGATATTCCTATTTTAGTGAGGAGGTGTGGTTGACCCCGTTGCTAGATGTGATGCTGTCTTCTAGGGACTCTGGTTGATCCAGAAACAACATAAGACATAAAAAAACAAATACGGCCCCAGTAGCCAATTGATAGAAATTAACTAATTATACAAACTAGACTGGATTAAGAAAAGTGGGTCATGCTGATGAAACTATGCAAAACTGAATTAATTACCACACAAATCAACATGTTTGATGTAACCTTATTTACATCCTCATTATTTTGATATGTCATGGCTTCTCGCCATGCTGGTCAATTTACTATGTCATCTATTTGATATTAATGTGGACACTTAGCTGTCAACAATTCACTGTGATTATCTGCTTGTACAAAGTTGTCTGATCTGACAAAAAGACTAACATAAATTGGGGAAGTAATTGACATGAAAACAAAACAGGATGGAGGAGCAGTGCCTGCAGTTGGCACAGCTCCATCCATTTTATGGAGAATATCTCCTTTCTGTCAGTCCTTCCGCCATCTTCCCTGCTTAAGTCACTCTTAGGCTCATTAAAAGTCCTCCTCACTATTCCTAGCTCTCTTAAGGCCTAAAATGCTATGTGAATACCTGTTATTCTGAATGCAAGTTATGAATAGAATAATAGAAATATCCCACAGTACTGGAATAATTTCTGTGCAATGGCAGCAAAGTGACAGTGACAGGCAAAAACAACAAACAGATTCACACAAAGATATTATATATATATATATATATATATATATATATATATATATATATATATATATATATATATATATATATATATATATATATACGCATTTAACTCCCAACTTTCCACTGACATTTTCCCAACATCTTTTCTCTATCCCCCTCTCCAGTCAAACTTGTGTCACCTCTGACCCTGGTCCAATTCACTACTGTCATTATGCAATTAACACCAATTAAGTCATTTGGTTGTAAGAATGTGCGTGTACATCTGCATGCATGTATATGCATGGTTGTGTGCATGCGTTAAGTATGTGAATGAGTGTATGTGTGCATGATAGGGCAATTACAGCAGCACAAGGGAGCCTTTTGGAAGCTTAGAGCACTGCAATCAACCAATCAGCCTTCAGATGGCTTTGACATGAAAAGGGAGCATGGCCTCCACTAACCCTGGGGGTCAACCTCAATTTACTCTATTTACCCACTCAGGAATGACCCTCTGTGTGTGAAGGAGTAACAGATAGGGAGGGAGAGGGAATGATGAATAGCCATGGAAATGTCTAAGTAAGTGGGAGTGCAATAGAAAACGGCAAGAATGGAAGGGAGGGAGATGTAGAGGGGACTGTTGTGCAGGTGAATTTTTGTGGATATGAGGGTGGGTGAGGCGTGGTTGAATGGAGAGGAGGGGATTTTTAGGGGGTGGCCTTTGTGTTTACAAAGCTAAAAGGCCAGCAGTTGGAGCCCATTTGCTAACAATTTCCCCTTGGAGAGTGGTTCTGCACACAGAGACTATAGACACGCTTTTTTTGTTTTTTCGAGGCAAGGGGTTTCAGAGTGCAGATGAGGAATGACAACTTTACCCTTGGCTGAAACTATTAAACAGTGAGATGCTCCATGAAGAAAGGATTTGTTTTTGCAATAAATACACTATAAAATTAAAAAATCAGTGGTTAACGATTATCAGGTTATTGCTGCTACTGTTAGTTAACCACTCATATAAAACACTGATTTTACATGCTTTGGATATTTAGCTCCAGATGGTTAGATGGTAGGGTTGTAAAAAGAAGTACACATATGCAGTTGTCATACAGGTGCCATGGGAGAGCTTTAGGTCTTTAAATTGAGTGACCATACCCCAAACTAAAGGTCAGTGTTTGAGGTTGAGTTTATCCGGGTGTTGGGTGTTGCACTGAGTCAGCAAATTTCAGTTAGGCTGAGCTATAGTTATAGTGTCATGACTGTTTTTCGATCTTTGTCCTAAAAGAAACTTTTAAACTAAATCTGGTTTAGGTTGCAACATGCATCATTTAGGCTTCTTAGTATTTGACATTTTCAAGTTCACCTATTACTCACAGGCTAGAGCAGTACTTCTCAAATAAACAAGCCTCCAGTGACTAGGTGGCAGCAGAGCTCAAACTGATCAACGGGATGCCTGTTCAACCCAGCAGAAGACGTAACCGACACAGGCACAGCGCATGTAGCTAGCAGAAAAAACACCAGGATAAACCTCTGATAGGTTAACTGACACATTTAAGTTCATTGGAGACACACTTGTGGATGTATTTTAAGGGAAAACCTGGAACACACTGCTTTCTTATTTGACATGATTGAAAAGTCAAAAGAAACAGCCAACATATCAGGAAGATAATTGTGGAGCTGCACCAGTCTGTTTCATCCTTGGGAACAATTTCCAGATGTTTGAAGGTGCTGCATTCATATGTTCAAACAATTATACAAAAGTATAGACATGCTGGGAATGTCCAACCATTATACTACTCAGGAGGGAGATGGGTTCTATGTCCCAGGGATGAACAAATATTGGTCCAAAAGGTGAGGCTTGACCTCAGAACCAAAGCCAAAGACCTTGTGAAGATGTTGGCTGAAGTTGGTAAGACAGTGTCATTATCCATAGTGAAGTGTGTCTTGTACTGAAATGGGATGAAAGGTAAACATAAAGAGCCAGACTGCAGTTCGCAAATACACACAAGGACAAAAACCTTCACTTCTGGAGACATGTCCCGTGATCTGATGAAACAAAAATGGAACTGTTTGACCATAATGACCATCGTTACATTTGGAGGCGATAGTGGGATGCTTGTACTGTCCTACTTATGAAGTATAGAGGTGGGAGCATCATGTTGTGGGGTTGTCTTGCAGCAGGAGAAACTGGTGCACTTCGTAAAATAGATGGAATCATGAGGAAAGAAAGTTATGGGGAAAAATTGAAGCAACATCTAAAGACATCAGCCTGGAAGTAAAAGCTTGGGCACAAATGGGTCTTTCAAATGGACAATGACCCTAAATGACAGCTAAAGTAGTTATAAAGTGGCTTAAGGGCAACAAAGTCAATGTTTTGGCATGGCCATAACAAAGCCCTGATCTGAAAATGCGTATGTGAGTGAGGTGGCCTATAGACCTGACTGAGGTACACCGTTTTTGTCAGGAGGAATGTGCCAGAACTCCAGCAAACTATGGTGAGAAGCTTGAGAAAGGAAACCCAAAAGGTTTGACCCAAGTCATATAGTTTAAAAGACAATTATCCCTGATACTGACCAAATGTATGTAAACTTTTGAATTTGGAGTAAGTTACAAAAAAATCTCTAAAAAATGTTCTTGGAAAGTTTTCTGGCATGTAGTAAATATAAATAACTGTGGTAATTCCAACTGACTTACAACAAGGGAAGTTTGGTCTTATTTAACTTCAGAAAGTGAGATAAAAATAAGTAATTTTATTGGGTGTATGTAAATATATGGTTTCAACTGTTCACAGCAAAATGGATGCTGAGGATGTAGGTTTTTAGGTTTTTGGAAGTGCTATTAAATTAACTTTTTACTTCTCCCATGCTAAGACAATTTCAGCAACATTCTGGTCAAGTGCCAAAGCAGGGCTTTGTGGAATATATTGGTCTGGAAAAGCATCTTTGATTTTATTTTGCCATATCAACACAAACTAGTAAAAAAATAATGTACATATAATTGTGGATAATTTAAAGTCAACCATGTTTCACACTGGGATGATGTCATCAGGGTGATGTGCAATGTTTGTCTTTTGGCATACAAAACAACACTGTGGTTCTATGAATGTCTAACTAATTAATGTCAACAAATATCACTCCTTATTCCCACACTTATCACCCAACTGCTTAAAAGCCCAGCTGTGTTGCAGAGAAGTAAGAATATTACAACAGCACCAGTCAGCCCTGCATCAAGGCAAACAACCTCCTGGCTAAAGAACAAGGGATCGAAAAAAAAACAGAAACAGACAGAGAAACTTAAAGAGAAAAGAGAAGAGAAGTAAACACAGATGCTCAATATTTACACTGCTCCTGGTCAATGATATCACATATCTGACGAGGGGGACACAGGTTATTCTATATCTATTGTGTGTATGTGTGTGTATCAGAGGACTTTTGCTTCAGGGGTCTTAGATGTGGACTGTAATCAGGACCACATTACTCTGTCACAGGAAGTCCTCCAGCAAAGGACAGGAAGCAGGAACACAAGGACCACATCATTAGTCTCGCCAGTCACAAGCCCCACAGCCAATAGGAGCTGTGGACATAGTTGGAAAAAGGAACCTTAGTGGGGCATCCACGATTGTTTATAACTATCATAAGTTAGCATTTGTGTGTATGGTGCTTGCTGGCTGGTATCAATGGCTTATTTGTTTACTGAGTGTAATGAGTCCAGTTTGTGAGTGTTTAGTGGAGTCATAGCAATGCTGGGCTTACTGCTGGAATACCAGGGCTAAATAAATGCACACACATGCACACGCACACACACACGCACAGATCCCGAGACACTGCAGACAAATGAGAAACAAATGGTTCCATTGTATGCTGTATGCCTTGTCTCTCCTCTAATGGCAAAGTCAGAATGCAGTTTGAAAGGGGTCCGTCATAATATCTGCCATACATACCCCAGTGACACACACAGAAACATACGCATATACCTTCAAAACTTCCTAACCCTATCCAACAGCCTCCTATAACATTTTCACCACCCCCTTCCTTCTTTGCTCTGCATCCCATCAGGACTAAAGAGGCTAATTTTTCTCGATGGCTTACAGGTGGCCAGTGCAAGGTGAACCACATCCCCTCTCGCACACAGACACATATGTACAGCAATGCAACATTCATGCCTCCAAACCAAGCCTGTTATAAACCCTTAGCCAAACATCAAAGAGACCAACACATCTTAACACACCTCAAAGGCACCAGAGACACACAGTCACACATGTGAGCAGAAACACAAGCACATACACATTTAAAACATCCAAACTCAAATCTATGCTCACTCGTAAAGCAAGAAAGATTTTGAACAAAGGTCAGCTCTCGTCATCTTATATTTCCAAACAGAGAAAAATAATTCCAGTGCTTCGATAAAAAAAAAATTAGAGCTATTAACCTTTATTCCCCCATCTGAAAAATAAAGAAAAACAAAATCACTTAAAGTTATTACTGTCTGAAACTTTTTTTTATATGAAGAATTGCATTTGGACTGTCTTTGTTTAGCAGCAGACTGTTACAAATCAATGTACTATTTGAAACTAGCTTTCTTTCAGTTGTAAGCTTAATGTTTTTTAGTTCCCACCATTTGCTCATTAACTCTGAAATGTCATAATTTGTACAACTTAGCACTTTCAATATCTGTGTGCTAAATCAGCCAAAGTCAGTAATAAGTACACATGAATGTTATTTTAATGCTCACTTGCACAGGTTTTACATTACTCAGTATTCATGTGTCTTTGTCACTCAATGATAAGACACACTGTCAAATTAGACAGGGTTGAGACACTGAGTTAAAATCTCAGTTCTCTGCAGCCAGCAGAGGTGCACGTCTTTAGTTGGATGTCTAGCTTTAGTGGCTTGCAGTGGATTGCAGCTCTTTGAAGTCATGCCTCTGCCTTCATTAAACACAGTCCTAGCGCCTGGAACAGTGTTCTTGGAATGCGTCTATAGCTCGCACAGACACATGAAGAAAAAAAATGTACTTACTGCAGTGCCAGCAAAAATTGCCTGTTTTCTTTAAACTTGGGGTCACTGTGCAAAAATGAAGATGAAAAGATGACAGTTGATGATACCTTTAAAATAAAAAGTGATTCAAATTCAAACAATGCCAAAAAGCCTGCACCTAAGCCAAGAGAAACTAACGGGTTCCAAATGAACCTCCACATGTTACACTTATCAGACGCTATCTGATTGGACAGTGATGGCAAGGTCTCACTTGGAAATTACAGATTAAAATGAACAAGATCTTTTGAAAAGTAAGATTATTTGATGTTATTGTGAAACATGGATTTCAGACTTAATCTGTATAAAGACAATGTAAAGACCAGAAGGAAAAATCAGTTTTGACAAATATACTCAGCTTCTATGGGTTTATATTTAAAAGTAAAGACATGTTTTACAGATACAATTATTTTGACATTGTGTCAATCCAATAACATGATCTTCCCAAACAAGAAGAGATATCATACACTGTTTCTATATTCAGTATTCAAAGTCAACCCAACCAGTATGGTGTGCATATGAGCTCAAATCTGAGTATTCCTTTAAAGCATGCTATGAGTTATTAAACTGCAAATATAAGAAGTAAGATTTTATTATCACGGGTATGTTTAAGGTAGAGGTGCATATTGTATCAAAATGCAATCATCATTGCAATATCAATATGTGCCATTTTGCAAATGCAAAATGACTGCTTTGATGTAAAATTTTGCAGGTTATTTTATTTCAGCTACATTGCATTCATGCTTTTCCATGGTAATAAAAAACTGGTCATTTTTTTCAAGCTAAAGAGAGTTTTGGGGACATTGAGACAACAAAAAAAAACAAACAAAAAAAACAGTACATGTGTTAAATGTAACTGATTTTGTCATAACAATATTTTACAATAATATCATAACTGAATGTGTTTCTCATATCACCTGACCCTAGCATAAAGGTCTCCATATACTTGTCCATGCGTTCATGCTTGCTACCATGCACATGCTCATTTTCCAGTTTTTGTTGGGTTTTTTTTTCCTCAGTTGAACCAGCGTTCCACTGAGGGATGTGCAGTTGTCACAACAAGCTCATACAGGGTTTCCTCTATGTTTTTTTTTTTTTTAAACCGTGGTGGTGGGCTGTCGATGGGGGGAGGGAACACATACACGACTGTAGAACAACATGGTTTTAATTATGTCCATTTCAAAGTGAATGTTTTTTGAAAAACATTTATTCACTATGTTCACACTATACAACTGAAATTACAACTTTACTGTAGTAATCTAATAGGTGATAGTGCACTGGTTGTTGAAAGTGTACTTAGAAGCAGGAACAAGTAAAGAACTGAATAGAAGGAACAAAGTTATTTCTCATCAGCATATTGATGCAGGTTTTCTAAACTACCTTCTTAGAGATCATTCCAAATGAGAAAAAACAGCAGATTTCCATGTATTACTTTAAAACAAGCATTCCTGTTTCTATTTTTCTGTTTCTGTAGCTCATGCTTCTCTTTATTGATTGTGTCTGGTGCCACATTTTGAATGAGAGCTTAATTGTTGCTATCACATACAGTCAGCACAGGCCTCCTGGAAGTTCTGGAGGTCCCTTGTGAGCAGGTATGATGAAATTTATGGTTCACAGTCTTCATACTAGAGTGGATAATAGAGAGGACTGGGAGTTATGATCTCACTTGATCCAAAGCATTCAATTAAAGATGACCTTATACAGACAAAACTCTAGTACATTTTGAAGTTTTTCTTCATTTCCAAGTCATAATGTGGTGTTGGCAACAAAATATCCTTTTTTCCAAATTGCACAAAGCCTTCTCAACAACCACACAAACTTGGATTTCTCAGGCAGAATATTTTCACAGCATGACAGTTAAATACCAGATTGATAAACTCCGGAATAATTTACAATGACAATTGTTGTGGGAAAATTTGTCACAGATCTACGCTTCCTCACGGGATCAATTTTGGGCATCTCCCTTAAAAGCATGCTTTTCCACTTACTACTCTGTGCATATGTGGTAAAAATGCCCCCCACAAGGATTTTGTTAAACTTGTAGATTCTATTCACTGTTCTTCCATCACACAAACATTCCTGAATCCTCACATGTGCTGCTCCTGAGTCAAATTAACGCCCATTTATACCAACTGCAGGGAAAGCAAAGCAAAAAAGAGGAGCTGACACCAGATGACAGAGTTCCTGAGGGCAACTTTGGCACAGTTTCCCTGTTTATACAAACTCGTACACACACAAAGATGAGAAAAAGAGAAAAAGGTAAGAGAGAGGACAAAAAAGAAAAGCAGTGAAAGCAGTTTAGTTGATTCACTGTAGAGGTGTGGAGGTGAAAATGGAATCGCCTGCTCTCACGCATTCAAACAGGGGCTTATCCCAACACTTTGATACACCTTTCTATAATTACCAGTGTACATTTTAGTCTGAATGTTTTGAGCGCATTCGTGTGTATGTCAATGTAAGTGTGCAATGTTGTCTTGTCTGTCAATCTTGGTCATTACACTTAATCTCACAGATGACACTCTCAATCCTCTCTGTCAACCCGGGTCTTTGCAGTAGCACTCAAGCAAGGATTTTGGTTTAGCACTTGTGCATGCTTCCCAACCCCTCCTCAAAACCCCCACTCATACTGACATACACACACACACTTGACAGGTAACACCAAAGCAGAAGGCAAGGAGAAGAAAGCATTTTTGCTTGGCAAGAAAAGCAAACAAATTTCCCACATCTGTATCAGTATAAGAATTCAAGGGTAAAAGAGGGATGAGTAGGAACTAAAGCCAAAAAAACAAAAACACACAGATGCAGTTGAGACATAATGAAAATGGAGGTAAGAAATACTTCCTGAGTTTGGAAAACCCAGAGCTGTGACAAAGCGATGATAGAAAATGACTCCAAGAAGGTTTAACAAAATCAATAAACAGCAACTCCATTTAAATTCACAAGTAAACTTTAGCTATTTATTATCCTGTTACCCTATCTGTTTCTTTTTCAATTTTCCCCATTGTTCTTCCATCAGAAGGGAATCTGAGAAATGTGCACAAAACATCTTTCACCAGCTGTTAATACAGTTTCTGCTGTGCCATGATAAAGTCACGGTATGTTGCCCTGCTCTACCGAACCAGCATAAACACACACACACACACACACACACACACACACACACACACACACACACACACACACACACACACACACACACACATTCTCCAAATGTGGACCACAGGCATGCAGGATGAAAAATGATCACTCACTTGCAAATATTTTGTGGTACACAGATTAAGTCAGGGAAACCTTCAAAAAGTGAGGCGCGGTCGACCTCTGAATGTGATCTTAGAAATTTGTTTAATCATTAATGCTCTAACCCTTAGGCCTTTCTCAACATTAGTATTCTTGAACCAGAGCTTCCTAAGATCAGTGTGAACACATCATGTCACACAAATGTGTTTTAACACATCTAACATTCCAGCTACTTCTAACTTAATTCTCAAAACTGAATTGGTCTCGATCATTCCTGACATCAGGGTGTGTTTGGCAGAAGGGCGAGGGAGAGGTAAGGCTTGACATAACAACTGACATCACTGTTAAAAGGTTTGGTCTGTGATCTCAGTGTAGAGTGGACAGCTCCTACCTGGAAACCCTTTAGCTAATCTGGCCAATAATAGCCCCTTTGAGCCCTGACAATGAAAGAAAAATGTTCTTACTTGACAGTAATAGGTTTATGTGGGATTCTTTGAATCTCCTCTTATGTGTAAAAATCACACTGTCTACCCTACTTGGGCCTTATTATTGCAAACATCAAAGCTGTTAAAATGTGCAAAAACCAGACTTAATTAGACTTCAGAACCCTCATTGTATATTGACATTCCCCTTAAACCTTAAATGTTCTCAACTCATAACCAAAAACGAACATTTTCATAAATTAGGATTTTATATAATACAACATAAAATAGTTCCTAATTGTGAAGTGAAAGGAAAATATTACGTGGTTCTAAAATGTTTTTGTAACAAATAAAACTCTGATAAACGACTGTGTTCAGAAGTCAACAAATTAGGCCTGAGCAGCTAAGCACTGCGAAAGCGTATTGTAATCATAGTGTTTATTATGATTCTCGAAACACAAGAAGCGCTAATTTGGAGGCCTAAACATATATGAAAACTCACCAAACTTCACTCAAAATTGTCCCCCAACTGAAATTTTAGTATTTTAATGGAATCAAAAGTGGGTGCGGCCAAGCGACTCTACAGCGCCTCCTAATGTGAGATAGAGTAACTGGTAAATGCTAGAGAGCTGAAATCTGGTACATAGGTAGATCCCCCTAAAACAAGAAAAAAAAAGTCTCTTGAAGGTATGCCCTAAACTCAACAGGAAGTCAGCCATTTTGGGTCAAAGGGTCCATTTTGGCCATTTTTAATTTTCATAGATGTTGAATTTTAACGAACTCCTCCTAGGGATTTTGAGCTATTGGCTTCAAACTTGGTCAGCATGCAGTTAAGGGGTGTGGGAGTAAAAGCTATCAAAATCTGACACCCTTGATCTAATCAACATGATCTTGTGTCAGAAGACAGATAACAAGTTGGTCTCACTTGCTTTAAAGCACCAAGCGTTTTCGGTGGAGGGTGTGGCCGTGGCAGCGTGGCGAAGTCAGACGTCATGCCATTGTTATACGTTTGGCTCTTAATTCTACATATTTCAGCTGAGCTGAACTAAACTCACTATGATAGATCCTAATCCGCCCCCCAACAGAAATGCCATCCAATATTTTGTGGGCGTGGCTTAATTCCTCTACAGCACCCCCTAGAAATCTTTAAAAAAATAAGCCCCAACCCATGCTTTGACCGACAATCATGAAATTCGGCACATCTGTGTATCATCTCAGGACCTACCAAAAAGTATTTTGGAGCGCAGGTCCAAAACCCATGGGAAATCGGCCATTTTAGATCAAAGCTGCCATTTTGTCTTTTTCACACGTCTCTAAGCGAACGCCTCCTACAGCTTTTAACATGGAGACTTCACAATGACTCTGGAGAGTCTTGAAGCATTGAAGGGCAAAAGTTATCAAAAACTTTTTGCTACATCAAAGCATGTGGGCGTGGTCAGACCCCAAAGTCTGATCCTTAGCCATAAAACATCAAGGTGGAATAACTTCCACATACAAGGTCGTGGCTTAATGAAACTTTCTGTGTATCATAACAGACCAGCACTAATCATAGTCTCATCATAATTTTTTGACATTGCTAAGCCCCGCCCTCTTTGAACAAGAAGTGAGTTGTTTTATGCTGGTTGTCTTCCTTTTACTCTTTGATTCAAACAGAATTAAACTGATGGAAATCATATCCACTAACTCTTGATAACCACACATGACAAGTTAAACAGCATATAGGAAATCCTCACTAAATCCTTCACCATAAAATAGGAAGTGACAATAACTCCTGTCTGCAAGGTCGGATTTCTGCGAAATTTTTAAGACTTGTTGCTGGACTCGTACTGAACTGTACCGAAGGTGATTTGGGAGATTCGCCAAATGCTTCACCTAGTGGGTGGGTGCAGGTATGGCATGAAAGCGTTGACAACAGCACTGGGGTGGTGGTGCTGGAGCTCCTCTGGTCGCAGAGCCGGAGTGGCACTGAGCTGCGAGGGCCGCCATATGCTGCTTGCAGCTTTAATTCAGAAATAAAATCCAGCAGTGTGAAAAGATAAAGGTGCTTGGTCAGATCAGAGAAAAACATAACTTCTTGACTTATATACAAAATGCTATGGGTGACAGAAAGCTAGAACTGAACATTACTGAAAACACCATCAGCACTGCAAAATATGGCAGAGGCAGCATCATGTGAGGATGCTCAGAACAGATAGGAAGATATATGGAGGTAAACAGAAGGAAATTCTGGAAGAAAACCTTTCTAGAGGCCACCAAGTGAAACATTTGCAGCTGTAACTGGGGTGAAAGAAGGTTCCATCTCTTTCACCTCAAGGATTTTTATTACCAAGAAAAAAAATGAATATAAAATTTTCCGCTTCACAATAATGCTCTACTTTTGCACTGGTGTATTTCATGAAGTCCAGATAAAATGCATTGAAGTTTGAGATTATATTGTGTGAAAATGTGAAAAAGTCTCTTGGGTGTCAATACCATCTCAAGCCACCGGAGACTTGATTTCTAGTTCAAAGCAGCATGGTTGACTTTTTTTAATAAATATGGATAATGCTGCAAAACACAAAGAGAGACCAACTCAGATGCATAAGTGCATTATGCAAGAACATGCACACAAACATATGATGTGTTATCCCAGTTATTACTTAAGCAAACAGGGGTAGTCAGAATGGAATGCCTGCTGTGAAACACAACACTTGCAGACACAAAAGCATGCGAGGAGCACATGTTTTTGAAATACACGCACTATACACACACGATGCTGAAGAAATAACTATGTATATATGTAATTAGAAGGTAAAAACATTACAAACACATGGTTGGGTCGTTCACTGGCCCGCTCTTCAGTCCATTTGGTCTGCCATGCATAAGGTTCTGCTAAGCTATTGTTTTTAGAGCTGGTAAACACATGTTGCCTTTTTAAAGTAGAAAATGGTTCAAGCTGGCCAGGAATGAATACAATTATTTGTGTTTTGTCCTTTGTTCAGGTCTTAATATATTTGGTCGGAGAAGATTATTAGCATGGACAATACGTATTGAAAATATTGGTTTTTTTTTTATCAAGCAGTAAATGTTTGAACTTTAATTTCTAAAAGCTGTTTTATTCTTTGACACAACCTCCGAGATATCCTATGGAGTATACACGCATGGCATTGCTGAGTAAAAACAGCTTTTTTGGTTAAGATTTATTATACAGCTTACAGTGTTACTTTTCTGGTGCACATTAACATGCATGTCTTATGAATTAGATCTTAAGGGACTAAAATAAAAAAAAAAAAAAATAAGCACTTAAATGTCTCTTTCCAGTGAAAACATTAATCATTACATAAAATTATTTCAATCTTCCCTAAATTCACCTGTTGCTGGATATTTGTTCAATAGCTGCTCTACACAGCCATTATTCTTGGTGCCAAAATAGGAGAGAAGACACCCTGAAAGAATTTGACAGAGAAACAGGAGGGCTGTGAAATTTAATTGAGACCCAGAAGGGAAGACAGATTGCATCCATTCTGGTATGCCATCTTTACAATGTGTCTGTGAAGAAGCTAGTGAAATTGAAATCAGGTGTGGTGTGATGCCAAAAAAGCCCTTATCCCTATTAGACTTACAGAATTTCACATGAACAAATTACACAAATACTTTTTCTATAAACATGTGGAGGTGAGTTCTCTGTAACTCTGTTGTGAAATCTGAGTGAGGCTTTATGTGTCATAAAGTTTAGATTTTCATTTTTCATGTTCCCAAACCTTCATGTAGGAACAACAGCAGATTTCAGACAGCTCAACATATATATCACGCTACCTGTCTGCTGGTCTTGTTCTTGTTGTATATATACATTTATGATCAAAGAGAAATAATAGACATTTACACCCATTAATATCAAATATCCATGAATCAAACAACATACTTTTTATTTTGTCTTTTATTGATGTTCTTAAAACCTGTTAATCCCTGCGTTAATATTGTCCCCTTTAATATTTACTGGATAAAGGTGAAACTGTATACAAAAGTCTCAGTTTGGTACGTTTCAATCAATAGAAACAAAAGTATAATGTATACTTTTTTCAGCTTTATTCAACAGTGAAAAGAATATTAACATTTTTTGCCAATTGTCTGATTTCATCAGTGTGTTCCAGCATCAAAAAGTGGCCAGTATCAAAGTGACTGGAGTTTTGATTTGATTAAATCAATAGAATTATGATACAATAACAAAACTGCTCAAATATGGTCAATCTTGTTTAGGAATTTTTTGAAAATCAATCTTGAGTTATTTTGAAGTTGTACTTAAATACACTATAGAAGCACACCTGGTCAGAAAACACTTCTTTATGTATAGACACCATTCAACACAACCCTTGTCGTGTGGTCGCACGTCTGTTACTGTGGTCAAGTCAAGTTTATTTGTATAGCACGTTCCAGTAGCAAGGCAGTTCAAAGTGCTTTACATCATAAAAACATCAATCAAGTACACATCACAATCATCGAGCAAATATACATCAAAATCATCGAGCAAATATCAATGCATCAAAATCATAAAGATCATCGAGCAAATATCATCAAGCAAATGTCATTCAAAAATATTGATCATTGTTCAACTTACTACGAATCACAGGCAACTCTAAACAGGTGGGTTTCTAGCCTTGATTTAAAGGAACTCAGTTTTGCAGTTTTCTGAGAGTTTGTTCCAGATTTGTGGTGCATAAAAACTGAAAGCTGCTTCTCTATTATTTGGTTCTGGGGATGCAGAGTAGGCTTGAAGGTTGATACAAAGACAACAGTTCTTGAAAATACTTCTGTTAGTTTATAAATCACTGAATGGCTTAGCACCAAATCCAATAAAGTCTATTTTTTGAGCTATAGAGAGCCAGTGTAAGGACTTTAGAACTGGGGTGATGTGCTCAATCTTCCTGGTCTTAGTGAGAACACAAGTGGCAGCATTCTGGATCAGTTGCAGCTGTCTGATTGACTTTTTGGACAGACCTGTTAAGACACTGTTGCAGTAATCAATGTGATTAAAGATAAACGCATAGATGAGTTTCCCTAGATCTTGTTGAGAAATTAGTCCTTTAATCCTGGAAATGTTGTTCAGGTGATAGAAGGCTGACTTTGTAATTGTCTTTGTGTCGCTGAAGGGTCAGGTCTGAGTCCATCACTACACCCAGATTTCGGGGCTGATCACTGATCACGAGTTTCTATTTGTAATAACTGAAGCTGTGTGCTGACTCAAGATCGTTCCTGTTTAGGTCCAAAGATAACTTCAGTTTTGTTTCTGTTCAGCTGAAGAAAATTTTGCCACATCCACGCATTGATTTCTTCTAAGAATCTCTTCAGTTCTTGGATGGGTTCGGAGTCACCTGGGGACATCGTAATGTAGAGCTGTAATGTAGAGCATAGTTATGGTAGCTAATCTTATTACTTGTTATAACCTAAGCTAGAGGGAGCATGTAGATATTAAATAGGAGGGGTCCCAGGATTGAACCATGGGGTACTCCACATGTGACTTCTGTTCGCTCTGATGAGAAGTTGCCTATTGACACAAAGAAATCCCTGTTCTTTAGGTAGGATTCAAACCAATTAAGTACCGTACCAGACAGTCCTACCCAACTCTCCAGTCGCTTTAATAATATATCATGGTCAACAAATGCTGCGCTGAGATCCAACAAAACCAACACTGTGGTTCTTCCACAGTCTGTATTTATGCGGATGTCATTGAACACTTTGACGAGGGCAGTCTCAGTGCTGTGGTGAGCACAGACATCAGACTAAAAGACATCAAAGCGGTTTGTCATTGTTAAGAAGCTGTTTAACTGTTGAAACACAGCTTTTTCAATAATTCTGCTGATGAATGAAAGGTTAGAGATTGGCCTGTAATTCTGCAATAGTAATGTGTCCAGATTGTTCTTTATCAGTGGTTTGATAACTGCTGTTTTTAAAGCCTGGGGGAAAACACCTGATGAGAGGGATGAGTTTACTATTTGAATAAGATCAGATGCAATGACAGGCAGAACTTTCTTATGGAAAGTTGTAGGTAGGATATCAAGGATGAGCTTAATTGTTTTATAATTTCTTCTAGGTTTTCATGGTTGAGTTGGTGAAATTCAACCATTTTCTCAGTATTTGTTATGATGAGGATGGCATTGGTCCTGGATTTGGTCTGGATGTGCAGATTAATCCTATAATCTTTTGAATTTTCTCTGTAAAAAAGTTGGCAAATTCATTGCAGGCCCTGGTAGAGTGGAGTTCAGGTGTTACAGTTACAGGCAAGTTTGTCAACTGTGGCAAACAAGGCACGAGCATTGTTGATGTTTTTGTTTATGATTTCCGCAAAAAATGTTTCCCTTGCATGTTTTAGGGTTGAGTGATAGCTTAGCAGCCTCTCTTTGTAGATTTCATAGTAAACATGAAGTCGAGTTTTACTCCATTTACGTTCACTCCTTCAACAAAGGCTTCTTTCATTTCTTACAAGTGGAGCATTTGTCCACTGAGATTTCTTCATACCAGACACAATTTTCACTTTAACAGGAGCAATGGAATCAATGATGTCTGAAATTTTAGAACAGAAGTTATTTACCAGCTCATCTACTGGGTTACAGCATGGAAGTGAGGCAGAGGAGTAGATCTGATTAAAAGTTTCAGCTGTGTTGTCTGTAAAAAAACATTTTTTAATAATATCTTTTTTAGTAAGCGAGTCAACAGAGATTGTGCTTTCAAAAACAACAGAAAAATGATCAGACAGAGTAACATCAATTATAGAGACCTTGGAAATATTCACACCCTTGGTGATAATCAAATCAAGAGTGTGTCCCCAATCATGTCTCAGCTTTATTTGGTCTTTCTTACTTTCTCCATCATCACTGTAGCTTTACAAGAAACCATAATATTATCAAATATCAGTCTTCCTCCATCCATCTCCAACTAAATCAACAGGTATGTTACACCTACATAGTGCAATATATAGGGTTTGGAGACTTACCTTCTGCTCACTATGAGTTTAAGGATTTTTATGAATATTTAGACACCATGTTTTAAATTGACATTTGAAACCTTTGTTGTCAAGTCTAAACAGAAAACATGTTCCATGCTATGCTATGAATTCCCACATGGTGCCAGCATAATGAGCATAATGCTGTATAATGATAAATTTGAGAAAATAATGAATTTCTGAATGAGTGAAAAAGGAAATGTTTTAATTTTAAAAGGTGGAAAGTATCATGAGATATTCATGATATTCATAAGATATTCATGATGATATCTTAATGGAAAGAAAATCTGACAATGGAGCTAAGTTACATTTATTTAGTTTTGAAACAACATGAAATCACTTAGTGCAGAGTTCAGTTTGATAGACATTAGTGTGATCATAATTATGGAGCCACTGCTAAAATGAACACATTGGAATGTGCAAATAACAGAATGCAACACAAAAACATTGCTGGTTAATAAACAAAGCAAATATACATCAAGTGGCACGACTACAGTTAGGTCTTTTACAGGAAAATACAGTCATGCAATGCATCATTAGACAGAGCTGTGGTCTGTAACTGTGGGCTTGTTTTTACTCCTAAACACAAGAGCAAAATAATCTTATTTAGATTTCAGTTCCATACCATTAGTAATTTGTCTACGTCAAGATTTGAGTCTTTTGATTTGATTGCAAGTCAAGTCTGGAATCTTTGTTCTTAAAAGTTAAATGTAAATTCTGTTCAGGCCTGAAGCTCGTCACCTTCTCTGGTCTATAGAACTAGGAGTTTGATTCTTCTGCTAAGTTTGACGTCCTTCCTTAACTGTACAACTAGGATGAACTCAAGCAGAGAAGCAAAATGGGTAATCCAAATGAGAGAAAATAGTCAGCAAATGCATCTGATTTTCACTCAGATGTCCATAGTTATTTATGTTGCATCACAAAACTCATAAAGAACATGTATTTTTCCTAAGTGATTGGATCTGAGTCTTACCACACATATTTTAGGGTACAGGACGTGGCAGCAAATTAAAGCAAATCTCAGATCAAACAGTCACTAAACATTTCAGTTGTTTCCTCCTGCAGATGATTGAGCAGCCGCACAAAGAACCGTGACTGACCTCTCATGTAAAGAGAGCCTGTTTGTGCCTTTGTGTGTTTCCAGTATGTGTCATGAGTTAAAACAAACATTTGCCTGTCTGGCAGTGAGCAAAAGTAAAGAGCAAATAAAACATCAGTGTGAGTTTGTGCAATGCTAGCTGCTGAGCTACTGCTCAAACCTCTGCCAATGTCATTTTAAGCCTAGCTACATAGACAAAACATTTTGGTCAACATTAGCTGTCTGTTGATTTGCTATGTAAATAGATTTGACTTTCTGCGGACTAGCCATGATTTCTCAATCTGCAAACAACACGCACCACCTTTACAGAAAACAATGGCGATATGTTGATCTAATAAAATCAAGACAAACATCATGTGATAGTTGTTGTTGAACATGCACCTGAGTGACCTAATTAGATTTCTAACCCTGACACCTAAAATGACGGTGCAGCAACCTGTGATGATTTTCTGAGATCAGCATTAGGGAGACCACCCAGTAGTGGAGCTAATCCCATAGCTGCAGGGTTCAAGACTTGCTGAACATAAACTCTGACAGCCTAGTCTACGCTTATTTGGGATATTAGAATAGAGCAATGGCACAATGGCATCTATTGATGTTATGTTTTACCCACCTCCACTCTGCTGTTAAGAATGATCATGAAAGTCTCTCTCGTTCATTTAGCTCTTTTTGCAATGTCAGCCAGCTGGTGTATGCTTAATGTATAACATGGCTCTTGTTACTAGACGGGTTTGAATACCACAGCTCTTTACTGTGTTTCATTTCAATAACAGAAAGTAACATTCAAATCATATGGTCATGTTATCTAAAACAAACTGCAGTCTTTCAGAAAAAGCAGTCAGTGTCTTCATCTAAATGAAGTTATGGAATGGAACCCTGAGACAGAAAAACATCACAGTGCGGCTAAAATAGTAAATGGCCCTTACTTGTATAATGCTTTATCAAGTCCAGAGGACCCCAAAGCACTTTACACTACATTCAGTCATTCACCCATTCATATGTTGATGATGACAAGCTGCTACAGTGTAGCCACAGCTATCCTGAGGCAGTCTGACAGAGACGCAGTTGCCATGCACCGGCGCCACCGAACCCTCAGATCACCACCAGCAGGCAAGGCAAGTGAAGTGTCTTGGCCAAGGACACAACGGCGGAGATGAACATAGGAGGGACTTCAACTGGCAAGCCACCAATTATGAGACAAACTCCTACCACTGTCACCACCATCGCCCCAGAATTTGTATTTATTTGTCTAAAAGTAAAGGTTTTAGTCAGATAAATACACATGGCAATTATCCACATTTTAAAAATAAATGTAGTGTTAAATATTGTGTAGCTTCGCTTTTCTCACTTCTGCACTTCAATCTAATTGGTTTACTCTGAGATAAGTTTGTGCTTTGTGAAACAGGACATTTTATCCATGCAAAATTCTTGTGTAGTTATCAACTTCCTAAAGAGTACTTATTTCATGGCTTTATTTGTTTCAGTGATTAAAGATTGTTAAAAAAAAAAAAACAAAAAAAAACAAACAAAAAAAAAAAACATTAAATGTATTAGACATGTATACATAAATGACTAACTTCTTCTAAAATTCACATATCACCTAAACTTTTTCACCTTACAACTAAAAATTTAAATGCATTTATGTGTTTTAATAGGATCTTATGTGTGAAAGACCATTGCAGAGCAGTGCATAATTGTAAAATAGAAAAGAAATAATACATGGTTTTTAAAATGAACTAGTGTGCTGTCCTTGCCTTGAGTTTTCATCTATCTTAACTTACAAAAGGCAGAACAATTACACATAAATAAACTAAAAGTGTATTTGTATTCAGCCCCCTTTTAATACTTCTCAGAACCACTTTTCATTAAAATTAGAAGAGGAAATCTTTTGAGTATGTTTCTACCAGCTTTGCAAATGTAAATTGTGAAATTATGGTCCAAACTTTTTTAAACTATCTAAAACTCAGATGTGAACATCAATTTTCAAATATTTCAAATCTTTCTCACCTGGATTTAGGTATAGACTGACTAGTTAATTCTAACATAAATATACTTGAGCTGCACTATTCCATTATGCTGGCTGCAGTGTCGGCTGGTGAAAAAAAATCTTGGTGGGGCCGAAGTGCCAATAGATTTCCATTTCTAGTCTAGTATAAGGATTCAAATGACCGGTAGGAAAATCACTACAGTTCTGCAATAATATAACATTCGTCATACAGCAAAATAACATGAAGGGTTAAATTAGCTAAAAGAAAAAGGTCTGTTCAGTAGCTTGCAAAATATACAGTATTTAATTGTTAAATTGGTGTCAACAGCTAACTGAATCAGACTAAATACTGTGAAAAATATCAAACTAATGTATGATTGCCTACAAGTTTAACTCTGAACAAACCACATGCTAAATTCTATTGAAACTGAAAAGAGTCAACTAATGACACCAGACAGCAGAGGCCTTCCTACCTAAAAGAACTAAAACACACTGGTATTGGATGAATATGGCTACATATAATCACAGCTGCAAATAAAAAATTAACCCAGGAATCCAAAAGACTTAACCAGGTTCTAATGGAACCACAACACTAAGTAACCCCCTGGATTTATCTAACAACCAAGAGCTCAGCAAAATCTTACAGATATGAATGTTTATAGATCTGAGTCAGCAAACAGGCACCTCAATTCCTCCTTGTACAACACCACATCACAATGGTCATCTGACCCAGCAAACATCATGATATCAACCAAACATTAACATTATAATAGCAGCAGAAACTCAAAAAAGGCAACAAGAGCATCATCATTATTAACAATTAAAAAAAGAAATATTAGCAACATTTATCTAGAGCAGTATTAGTATTTTGCTAACCAGAGCAACATAAATATCAAATAAACCACAACAATGTTCATAACTGATTATCAGCAAAGAACAAATGATAGCAACTGATGAACAACAAAAGTAAACAACAAAAAAGAGCTGAGCAATATGGTAGCTAAAATTAATAAAACACACTGAGGAATAGAAGCTGTAGCTTAACAGCCATCTATAATATTGTCTGCATTGTCATGTAAGGTGGAGAATTCGGTTTAAGCTTCCCCTCAACTGCCATCATCTCCATTATCAACTTTATCACTATAGCAACGCAAAACTTTCCGGCATCTTCTATAGCAGGAGCGAAATTCTGAGCACCACAAAGACTTTAAATTCAGCAACGCTGACTGGCCAAATGCTTATTATTTTACCATAGCAACCACACACGATTAGCTATTTAGCTTCACTTCCGGGATGCTAGTCAGCAGAGCACCTGAAGAGAACTGACAGG
Source organism: Anableps anableps (assembly GCA_014839685.1). NCBI lineage: Eukaryota > Metazoa > Chordata > Actinopteri > Cyprinodontiformes > Anablepidae > Anableps > Anableps anableps. Next base: position 22,329,653 of record CM026071.1, read on the forward strand.
AGTCTGTAGGGGGAAAGTCAGTGTTGAATGAGAGTCAATTGGTGGAGATGTTGTATAGATAATTCAGATTACATTTAGACACACACTATTAGGGAAAACTAGTACATTTTTTAATAATGATAAAATAGATCATTTTTAGAGAATAGACTTTAAAAAACTTTTGTTAGTTTATAAAATCACTGAACACCTTAGCACTAAATTACATTAAAGACCCGTTGTTGCTGTATCAACCTTCCAGACCACTCAGGTCTTCTGGTTTTGGTCTACTCTGGATCCCCAGAACCAGAACCAAATCTTGAACAGACTTCCAGAAAACTGCAAAACACCGGAAACACGGAGTTCCTTTAAATCAAGGAACTTAAAAACCCACCTGTAGAGTTGCTTTTGACTCATAATAGCTGGAACATTGACCAACATATTTGATGTGTATTGATATTTTTAATGATGGCAATTGACAAAATGTAATGTTTGTTAGTGGTTTCACAACCGGTGACTGTTTGATGAGTTCATGATGTTTTTATGTTTTCATGATGTAAAGCACTTTGAACTGTCTTGTTGCCGAAATATGCTATAAAAATAAACTTGACTTGACTTGACTTAAATTTTTTCGCCCTCCAGATCTGCGAGGGTGTCGGCCCAGCACTCCCTATGGACCAACCACCACTGGCTGGCTGTATGCTGTGGTAAAAGCCAGCCAGACTTTTTATGCTTGTTTCCAACATGACTTTCCTTTTGCCACTGCGTAAAAGCCAGATTTGTGATATGTACAACTAACAGTTGTCCTGTCAACTCACAACTGAGCTGTGGATTTCTGCAGCTGCTCCAGAGTTACCATGGGGCTCTTGGGTGCTTCTCTGATTAATGCCCTTCTTGCTCATCCTGCAAGTTAGATGGATGACCATGTCTGTATAGCTTTGCAGTTTTGATGTATGACTTTTTAATGAAGGATTGAAGGTGGGGATGTTCAAGTTGAAAAATAGTTTTATAACCTAACTCTATATAACTGCTTTATCCCTGACCTGTCTTACTTAGGGATGGGAATCGCATGCCTGATAGTGTGCTTTAATTCCTTTCCAGTCTTTAATCTGCCTGCCTAACTATTCCGCTTCTTGGTTCCAAAAACATGGGACGTATTTGCATGATCAAGTATTGTACATGCTCTGCTATTTGATTTAGAACATAGCCAAGATAGCATTGTGGCAGAAGCGCTCCAAAGTATGGTTACATTTCACAAAAACAGAAGATACTAGGGCCGGTTGCAACATGTGCAGAGCTTAAGTCACAATAAAAGGATGAAATACCTCCAACATCCTCAAACAGTTGACCATATAGCATGCAACTGATTTGTATGAATATAAAGTGTTTGATACATTGCTTTGCGACAGTGGTGACTGTCGGAGGAGGCAGTTTTGAGCACAGCGTCTCCTGCCAAGTATGTCCCAGGTAACGCTAAATTCTTTCACGTACTAGTTATTGTATTAATGTTAGCGCCATACTGTATGAATAATCTCCATCTCATGTTATCATTTACAGGCATATTCAGTAAATTAGAATATGGGTTCTGATGAGGCTCGTTTGTGAGATTAAAAGCACCTTTTGAAAATAACCTTTAAGAAGGTATAAAACATATTTTTCATTAGACCCACATTTCTGCATTAAGAATGTTTTTTTTTTTATTGCTCTGATGTAATATTCTAATCTTAAACGTTATGTTTTCATCAACTGTAAGCAAGAAATCATCATCATTAACAAATAAAAGCTTAAAAACATCTGTCTGTAGGGGAATTAATCTATATAATATGTTTAACTTGTGAGTTGAGTGACTGAAATACACAAACTTTTCATTAATATTCTATTTATTGAATATGACTGCAGTTGACAAGGACTGTCAGAGTGATGCTGGCTCAGAGGTAAGCTCTCACACACTTTTAGCTACCTCTTTCAGAGGCAGGGACGAGTAAAATGACAGAGGCAAAAATAAATAACATCTGCGAGGGTGTTTTTCACAGCTGGACCTTAAGTCTTGAAACATCCCTCCTGAAAAGACAAACATGCAAATTTGTCTGCACAAAAACTGCTGATGTACAAAAAGTTGCATTTCATGTTAAAATGTTCATTTGATGGAGGGATTCTTATTTTTTAAGCCAGCTTTAAATTTGTTTGAGTCAAACACAATATGGTGCATTCTTTGAATTAAAGAGTTTATCCACCATCCAGCTCTACGATGAGCATAGTTCATTTGGCAGAAACACAAAGCAATGCACTGTTGGTTTTGTTTTAGTCAGTCAAAGACACTCACATCAAACACACTGCCAGAGGCACTCCTGGAGATTTGGTGATGAAACAAGAGAAGAGGGAATGAGAAAAAACTGGGACGCAATGACAGAGACAGACTGAATTAAAGTAACCTCTAAAAGTTAAAGCCCAATCAGAAAAGGATCCCTATCAAGACCAATCAAAAAGCATTCCAATGAGAATCTTCGATAGAATCAGCAAATAAATATTTGGAGGTTTGCACAAATCTACATACATCCATAAACAAGCACTGCAAAAACACAACATCTTACCAAGCATTTTTGTCTAGTTTTTAGCGTAAATATCTTTGTACACTTTAAATAGGGCAACACTAACTTAAAACACCTTTTCAGCGAGATATATAAGCTTGTTTTAAGAAAATAATTCTTGCATATAAATTTTAAAAAATACTAGTACCACTGGCAGATTTTTTTCACTTATAACAAGACGTTTTCTCTATTATAAGTGAAAAAATCTGCCAGAGGAAGTAGTACTTTTAAAAATCTGTATTCAAGGATTATTGACTTAAAACAAGCTCCTATATCTTGCTGAAAGGTTACTTTTAAGTTAGTTTTGTCTTATTTTGAATATACTAGGATATTTCCACGAGAAACTAGACAAAAAAAAACACTTGGTAAGATTTTATGTTTTTGCAGATCACAAACACACTCCCAATAATCTGGGGGCACATCAGCATCTTTACTAAGGTTCTGAGTTTGTCTGACCTTGGGACCACTAAAACATATGGTGTATATCTAGTCCCAGCACTAATGTAGGTGAGTTGGCATGTGGGTACATATTGATAGAAAGGTCACAAGAGGTGTCATGACTGATTCTGACAGATGGGATTTGTGCCTGGTCTCATTTGTGGTAGAAATACCTCATTTTTCAGAGAGATGGGTAAATACGAAACAAATAGATGCAGACATGTATGTGAGTTTAATCAGACATAGTGTGTGTTCTACTGCATGACTGTGTTTGGTGAGCAGACGAAGTGTGAACAATAAGATTGCACCACATTAAACAAGGAGTGTGAAGGGATTTTGTGTGTGTATGAATGTCCAAAAACAATTATCCGTTCCTACATATGTGCTCGTATGAGGCAGAGAAGGTTGCATGAGAGAGTGTGGTTGCATAGATTCCCTTTTGGCAGTGGTTGTGTAAGCTGAGGAGGGACTTACACAGGCTTTAATCCTGTTCTGAATGTCATCTTACAAGCATGGCTTTTCCACAGGCCCAGATAAGAGAAACCAGGAAAAAAAAGATTATTGTTGCACCCATCTTGTCACTGCTCATTTGCTTTGTGAATAAGTGGAAAAAAAACAAAACAAAACAAAAAAACACTCATATGAAGCATCCTGACCCACCGGTGTGATGAATACAAAAGTCACTTACAGTTAGATGTGCTGGACAAACCAAGAAACTACAGCTCTAATCTGCTTGTCTGAGCTGATCTGGTGACAGACAGCATGGTCACTCTGGCATCCAATTCTAAGGTTTCACTGGAAAACACAACCTGGCTGAAAACTCCCTACTTACCCAAACAAGCTAAGATTAGCTGGACAAAGTTTCACTCAGGCCTTAAGAGGTTATACATTTTTTGGGGCTTAGAGGAGAAGTTTATTCTAAAACCTTAAGACTGAGACCCATGTCATATGGGCGCTCTACACAGCACCATGACCAAGACCCAGTTTAGATTTTTTTTTAGTTTATTTAAATGGTTTTCTGGTACTAGTGGTCTCTATTTGCAGCAGATCAGACAGGAAATGGGTAGAGAGAGAAGGGGGGGAAGACATGCAGCGAAGGCCCCAGATTTGGGAATGGAACCCCGGGTGGCTACATCGAGGACTAATAGTCTCCATATATGGGATGGCTGCTCTACTCTACATCACCCCCTTAGAAAGATTAGCAAAATATCGTCATGTAGCAAAGAAAATGTCACTGCTTTAGGTGCATCTTGATGGATAATATTAACAAAAAGTAAATTACAGGAATTCAATTCAAAAAATAAAACTATTTATTTCCGTTAATTTAACCATTATGACACACAGGTAAGCAAAGCCCAAAAGCTGAGTTTCTTAGAAAATTGGAATATTATTTCAGTGTTTGCGAAAAAATGCTCAAAAGAATGCATTGTGGCAGACAACAAATCAGTGACAATCTCTTATGTATCACTGAAAAATGATGTCCTTGTACAGTACAAAGACATCATTTTCAGAAGCCCAAAATGTATGTATAAAAATCTTTTATTTTTATTTTCTTATGGGATATTCAAAATTTTCCAAGAGACAGAATTTTGGGTTTTCCTTAGCTGTAAGACTTAATCACCAAAATTGCAGAATTAAATGCTTGAAATAGATCACTGTGTCATGAATCTTATATATAAAATGAGTTTCATTTTGAATTGAATACAACTGAAGATAATTTACCTTTTTTATGCATTTCTAATTTATTCAGGATACAAATCTGCTGCAAGTTATTTTATCAGGATGGCATTCTTTTTTACAATTTCTTCTTTCTTTTACCATTTCTTACCATTCTTTCAGACATAATGTCAAATGCAGTCCAATGGTTGCTGACAATATTACTGTGGTAGGATAGGACCCCCTCTCTACTGACTCTGCACTCGGATTCCTTTCAGTGCAAGGAAACAAATACGATTCCTGTTAGTTTTCTTTTTCAGTTCTACATGGGGTTCTGATAGCAGTTCTTGCTTTTTTATAATAGGGAAGGAAAATTGTGAGATTCCTTTTGCTATTACCTATTAAAATATATTTGGTGTTATTTCACCACCACAGTGTTTCCTAAGGTGTCAATCTTGATCATAAATGTTTGTTTTATATTAGCTGGTCTAAGAACATATGTGAGAACATTTGCAGCAGTGCCTGAATTTAGGTATCAAATGGACTCAGCAGAAAGTCGTACAATATGACAATTTTTTTGTGAGTGGTCACATAGTAAAGCTTGAGTTCTCTAGTCAAAGGAAAAGCCCATCACTCACATTCCAGCCTCTTTTTTTCTACCTCCGAATATCTACCTTGAAGCAGCAGGCATGTCTCGAATTAGCAGCCTAGGGGTGGGTCTGGATGTTAAAAACACAGGTTAGGGAGCAACAGAGGCCTTCACTGAAACTTCAGGATATGTGGTTGTTCCAGTGTATTTTGGAGTGAGTGTCTGTTAAGCAGAAGCAGGGCAGGGAGAGCACAGGAAGTCTGAAGAAAATTACAGCTTTAAAATGAAAAGACAGTGATTCACTTTTCTCTGTCTCCAAATCCTAATACCTCACTCTATCAGCATGGCTTTGTGGAGGTTCAGACTTTTCCTTTAGAAAGTAATCCAGCTTGAACAAGGGATCTGACCTCCAGATTGTCCTACTGAGATTTCCCGAAGAGCAATTATTTTGCTCTCCATTTCATACACAGGCACACACATGCAGAAATGCATGGAGACACTTAAAGTGCCTCCCCAGGTGCAGGTTTCTCCTGAGGGAAAGGCTTTTGTGTGCTGCCATCCACATAAGCTCAGAAAACACCCTTTTAATCCTGCCAGAATCTATCTATCTCTTTCTCTCCTTCTTGATCTTTCAATTACCCACACACAGAACATTCACCCACACATCAAGTTGCACGCAGAGCTATCCTAAGGCACTGATAAATCTGTTTCCCAATTTGACTTGAGCATTACAACATATCTTGTTGCAATGAAAATTGAAGAAGTGATAAAGAAAAGTGATGTAACAAAAAGCAAAGAAGAAAAGAAGAGAGGAAAAATAACAGTTTGAGGTGAACTGATTTATGACTATGGTCTGGCTTACACTGAGAACACCAATAGGAAAGAGAAGTTTACACACATAGACCAAATTGCACCTGGCATGTTCAGACAAAAAGAAAAGAATAACAGTTAGAAAAGGATTCAAACTCAAAGACATACCACAACTTTTAAGATTTTAATAATATTGTAAAAACACATTATACATTAAATTATCATGCCAATTCAATCAGGACAAATCATTTTTTATAAGTAACAGATCCATTCATGTAAATAAAAATGTTGAGTACTAATGGTTTCTAATTGAGATGTTCATGAGTGGAACTATTATTTTCACAAAACTTTAAATTTCACAAGACTCTTTACTGTGGAATGTAAAATAACAATGTAGTGACATTGTTGAGGAATGAGTGCCTGTTGGTTTAGGAAACCATTCAAGTTATGCAAAAATTACTTGAGAATAACATATTTTTGTCTTATGTGTACAGTCATAATCAATAAATTAGAATTGCTATTCAATGAAACTCATTGTGACTTTTAAATTACCTTTTGAAAATAACTTTTGAGCAGATATTAAACTAACTTGGTAAAAACCACCCCCTTAGTTATGCTTTGGCTATGCTTTGTACAGAGGGTCTAGACACTTGGCTATTGACAAGCAATTGCTTGCTGGAGACGTGGACTCTGTTGAAGTTTAAATGATTGGATCTGATTTTACCCAATCACTAACGTTTGGTCATAATGTATGTAATGTGCCAGTTCAATCATGAAGGAAGCTACGCTATGAAGCTTACTGGAAATTGCGTGTGCTGTAAAACAACCACCCTACACTGTGAAGAGAATTTAATTGCTCAATATTTGGAAGTGTGGCCAACATGGACGGAATGGCTTTTTTCACTTCCTCTACTGCCATTGTCAAATTACAACCATAGGCAGACTGCAATTCAAAAATTCAAAATTCGACATCACTGTTCACAACTCCTCCTACTGTTCGCTGATTGGCAAGGATGAAATAACTTTTAGATTTATAGCCCGAGCCTGAACTGAATCCGACCCAAAATTCAGGCCGGGTTGGCCCAAAATTATTTGCTTGATGGTCGGGTCAGGTCAGGCTCTGGCTTCCGTGGCGCACTTGTTTAGTCTACAACACCTATAGCACAGAGAAAATCAAACAAGAATGCACTATATAAAGTTGTGTAATCTACTTATTATAGTCTTAATAGAGAAGGCAGCTTACCCTGTTGAAGAAAGAAAGATTCAGTTCATTAGACTGTAACAAACGCAGTGCACTAGACAATATGTACGCAGCACCCCTGGAAGATGTTAAACAAAAGCTATAAACACGAGAAGTTACACTGCTTCCTCAAATTATGGTCTAAGAATGAAAGCAGAAAAATCTTAATTAAAATAATTTATTGGGTTTACATTGGGCTCGGGCCTATAATTAAACTTAATCAGTCGGGTTGGATCAGGCTCGGACACAATGTCTAAGGGTTTGGGCTGGGTCAGGTTGGATTTTTTTAGGTCCGATCTGAACTCTAGAATGAAATGTATCCTGAGAAATTGCGCTCAATGGGACAAATCCCGGACAAAGCACTGAAGGGAGATGAAAATCGAGCAGAACCGCATAGGAAGGCATTGGCCAGGCCAATATACAACATACTTTTTCAATAATGCCACATTTTTTTATAAAAATGTTTTTTTATTGGTATTTTCATTAAGTGTAAGTGGAAAAATCAACATAATTAACAGACAAAACACTAGTGTTTCACTTAGTGAATTAAAAAACTGAATTAATTAAACTTTTCAGTGATAATAAAATTAACTGAATATGACTGCATATGTACAGTCTGGCTGTTACATGTTTCTGTGTACTGTTGTCTTTTCTGACACTTAACTTATTTCTGACAATTGTACATGTAGGTAGCAGTGAAATAACATCACAGACATTGTCATTACATTTTACTGAGTGCATTCTTAGTCAGCTGACCCATTTAAATAAAATCAAGATTGTAATGAAGTAGAGCATTAGACACATCACTTTCAAAGCAACTGTTAAATGAAGAACATTAGCTTATGAACCATGATTCCGTTTAAATTTAAAATATTCTTTCTCACCCCAATAGCAAAAATTTATATGAACAAGAGCATCTTCACACACAACACAAAAAACAGTGTAGGTGGGCACACAAAATAAGGAGCAAATAGATGTAAATGCCAAGTTGCAAATGCTATTATGACAAAATGGTAACTTGGTCTCCTAAAAAATCAATTAAGATTAAGTTGGGGCCTTAACTTTATCTCGTAATGTTAAAGAATTAAACTGTGACCATGAATACAGTTTTTCTATGAGACCTGAACACTGAACTTAGCATGTGTGTTGGTGGAGGACCCAAATGCAGCCAGGAGGCAGGCCAAATCATGAGGAAAATTAGGACTGAATAAAATAAAGAACTAAAGACTTGTATAAACAAGGATCAAAGGCAGCAAAGAAATCCAAACCAAAACACAAAACATGGAAAATGAGAATACAGAGACCACTAGGAGAATTTGGAAAAGAGTAAATGAGAAAAAGAGCATACATACTGGGAGGAGTGATTAGTGGAACAATGAACAAGTCTAATTAACTGAATAAGCAGCAGCTGTGACAGAGCCAATACCAAAGCATTGAAGGAGAATGGCTACATAGGAGCACAGGAAAACAAAACTCAAGACGAAAAGTCAAGAAACCAAAGGGGTGAGAAAAAAAAACACTAAATCACTACACAATTACTAAACAGAAAACAAGCAAATACATTAATTTACAAACCGTAAAATAACACAGAATGATTTATTACTGAAAATCCAAGTGACAAAACAGAACCAAAGTTCCTCAGATCATATTTCTTTAAAGATATTTCTTTTGAGTGGTAAACTTGCTCAGTACTGATGAGAAGAATAAACTACTAAGACTTCAGATCCAAAAGCCACTGATCACAAAAAGGTTCATTTGTTAACACCACAATTATAAATACAGAAAATATTATTGCTCCAATCTCAACAGCTGGACACACACATTTGTTCTCCTAAATTCATTTAGATTTTCAGCTTATTGCTTTATTGTCAGTCATGCATCAGTCTTGGACTCATTTAAGATCAATTTACATCAATAATTCCTCAACAACTCAGCAGAAAAAGAAATAATCCCCGAACATAAAAAACGTTGAGTATTGAAAATCTTGGAGAACTTGACAGCATGCTTGGTGACTCAAGCCACCATCATTTGTTGTGGTGAAAACTTTGATTAAATTATTTTTATTTTTTTAGTTGATTTGATTAAAGATCAACATATTGCAGTAAATGAAATTATTTGGACACATTTCCAATTTTTGCCTTTGTTACGCATCAGTTAACTGGAATCTGGGCGATGGAAGAGGTGGGACACATACAATATGCTGCTAAGCTCTTGTGATCCCCCTTTATTTAAGTTATGTTACTTGGGTCGCCCACACAGGAATTTGCGGATTCCTTTTGATTAGTTAAGCAGCACGCACATGCAAATTCTCAATGGATGGATAGGGAACTGATGAGCAAGGATTTACTTGCAATTACAGAATCACAAAACCCAATAAAGTGCTGCTACATCTTTGTCTGTTTGCCCAGCTTGTTGCATGTGTGGCCGTGTTGTTGCGTGTGTAATAAGGGTTTTGTGGGAGGGGAAGATGATGCTTACTCAGACAAAATGCTTTATGGTCCACACATGAAGTGTTTTACTCGGCTATCCCTGTCACAACTTCAAGAAAACCACCAAAAAGAGGAAACATGAATAAACTTGCATGGCTCATAAAAGGTGTCAGTTGTACCTTCCATTTCTCATCATCTTGTCGATTTCAATGCTTTTCTCCCTTGCTGTGTCCATGGATCCTGTGACTACAGCTTTCTATGCTCACAATGACAAAGTAACTGTCATTGATTTTGGATACCTCATAAAAGAACATTGTGAATGGCTATTTAAAAGCAATATGTTCTGGCCAAATTAATCATGATGCCACTATATTTGATGACAGAGGCCATGATTTGGACTGAGCTTCAATATGTTTTGTTTTGCAGAGCACTAAATTCCCTGCAACAGAGCAAACTTGCCTTCGTGTTGTCTCTGGTGTCCACAACATTTTAACATAGATGATTTATTTTGGCTGTCAGTTTATAAAACTGTGTCAGCTCAGTGCATACTGACAAATGCCTTTATCACAGTATGCTCAAGGGTCACTACTCAGGTGTTACGGAGTTAATGACTTTTCTCCACTCATGTTCAACTGGTGGAACAACCTTTGACTTCATAGACTGATGACGCTGACAGCTGGCTGAAGGATGGCCTCGATCAGACGCCTCTTCTGACCTTCAAGTCATGGTTCACTGATTACCAAAGACATATGGCACAGGACAGCTTTACCCAAGACCAGACATACAATCGAAAATTACAAAGGAATTGCACATGTTTTGGGGTTTGAGAGGGCTAGTAGGCTAAAGCTTGAATAAGTTAAAGTTGATCAGATAAGTAGAGTATTATATGAAATATTTTTATTTATAAAACTGATTAGCTTTCAAGGATTTGTGAAGCATGCATACATAAATACCAAATATTTCTTCCAAAGTTTATGGCTGCTATTTGCAATTTGATGCTACATCTTCAGTTCCTGCCTAGAAGTCTTATGATTAATAATACTGCATTTCAAGACAAAGATCAAAGGTCTGTCTTGTCTTGCATCAAGTCTTCACTGTGAACAAAAGGTAGAATCAAAAATTAAAAGTCACTGGCTTTGCTGCAAAGTAGGTAATACTTTTTCAAGCAAATAAAAACTTGTTCAGTAAGCTTGCAGCAATTAATGTGAGGGGTAATTGGTGTTTATGAGATTCAACCTGGCAAAGACAGAGAAAAAGGGCACTGCAACTTCAAATAAGTTTGCTTTAAATCATGTGCAATAGTTCTGCTACTTAAAATTTAGCTTTTGTTACTATTTGAGCTGATATCAAGGAGAGATTAAAAAGAAACAGAGCTTCCATGCTGATTTCCCTGTATCCGTTCACTGGCTCTATACTGAATGACTGAATTACTAATTTTACGCACTTAATAAAGTGTGGGATTTTTTTTTGTAGACAGAACAGCACTAAAAAGACTAGAACGTTTCTGAAGAAATTTAAAAGGGGCCTGCCAAAGTGTGAGGCGTGTTGTGGAAAAACCGTCAGAGATATCAACACACCGTCTTCAATTCTGAACACAACACGGATGTATCTACAAACTGAGTGTTGAATGGCATTTGTAGGCGAAACCATGATGACACAGTAAATCCTCAAAACTAGTGTTTTTGTTTAGGATGTCTTCAGGACCTCGTTCCATTGACTTTGTATGTGGTAGTTTTTCGCTAATTACGTCACCATGGTAACTCGAAACAAAAAGTTGAGGAATAGCACACATCTCGAGAACGAGCCGGAATTTTTGAAATATATATATATATTGTGGGGGTGTATACTACGGTTTGGGCCGCATTAACGGAGAAAGCAGTTTCGAGGTGGAGAGTAATAGGTGCCTCCACGCATTGCATGGGAGGCCGTGCATTGCATTGCTCTCCTATGCATTGATATGGCAGACCCCAGTTACTACTAATCGGCTCATTTTTGTTGTAAAAGAATGAACAAAACTTACTTGTAACTTATAATTCTCATTCATGTCAAATCATATATTACCAATGTAACAAATGTCACCTCAAATTTATCATGGCATTGGATTTTATTCTAGTCCATTATTCATCTTTTTCTGGAATGTATTTACAGAATTAATTGACTATGTTCCAGGATGTCCACTTATAGTTTCACTTGTAATTTATATTTAGTGTCTATTTGCAAACTGTGAATTTGTATTAGATCTTACACAAAAAACTATATTGAAAAATGTATGCTTGACAGCTGTGCAAAGCCATGTTTTAAGAATCTGGCTTTTATTTGAAGGCAGAATTCTTTATAATGTAATTTAAGCATTTGATGGCCAAATACAACTGTAATACAGTTAAGAGTTGCTTTAGGATTAGGATAGGAATTTGGAAAGTTGCTGTTTGGTAACTGAAATTTAACCTTGTCTCTTTCCTTGACAAAGTGCTTAAGAGAGCTATTGCTGCAACTAACTTTATATTTTCTATTTCTCATCCCATATATTGTACTGCTTTCTCACTTTTTCTACAATATATATAAGTGACCAGTGCTTCTGTGTTTCTTTTTTCTGTATCTGCTCTCTCTTTTTATATCCCTGGTCCGTCACAGTAGATGGCCACTAACAAAGAGCCAAGTTCTTCTGAAGATCTTTTCCTGTTAAAAGCAAATCATTCCTTTCCACTGTCACTACATGCATACTCTGAAGGAAGGATTGCTACAAACTCAGTGACTCCAGACAATCAGCAGAGATACATCATTTTTTTTATCAAATGGACCTAAATCATCCAGCTTGACCACATCCTTGTAGAGGGATTTCTCCTATGGCTTTCAGACCGAAGTTAGATTGTGTTCAAGTCAAGAACTAAATGCTACTTTTACTCCCTCTGCTATTAGGCAATTCAAAATGAACAAAGCCTAAATGTTTTTTTTTAATCTTATTTACATTTTGTTCTACTTATAGTGTTTTTTTTTTTTAGTTTTATTAAATAATGAGTTTGGTTATTGGATGCTTATGAGAGGTGAATTTATGGAAAGATCAGCTACAACTAAATCTAAACTGAAACTGATTGTACTGAATCGAATGTGTGTATGAACAGGTCGTCTTTGTAAATGACAACTGGTTCTTAAACATGTTTACTGCTTATAAAAAGGTAAACTAAAACTAAGTCTGAAATTCAACTGAAATTTGTCCATATTATTAGATTAATTTCAACATATATTTCTCTTTATAAAATGGATTTTTGCCTTGTGAAGTACCTAGGGGTGGCACGTGTCGTGAATTGTTGCTACATAAATAAAATGAACTGAAAATTGAATTTATAGCATGACTATTCTTTACCAGTCTTTTTTTTTTTTTAAATTTAGTTTAAATTCTTAAGAGGATCTCAAGATCCTACACTTGTTGATTTGTGGCCCCAGGAGGGATTCTGACCTCAACTTTAGAAACTACTGTTATCCATTAGTGGAAAACCTAATCTAAAATGATAAATGGGACTGAAATTTTACCGCTGTTTTGGGCATTTTATAATGCACTGTGTATTACCAATACCAGGTTACTCATTCAAATACAAAAACAGCCCTAAAACATGTTTGGGAGAACATTACATGACCAAATTAAAGATTTTTTTTTTTTTTTTTTTTTTGTTCTAGTTTTAACCTGAGTAAGACCTTACACTCTCCTACTGCATGGCAGTCCACATGCACACTCTTGCGTACACCAAAACATTTCTGTCCCAGATTCTTCTTGCCTTACAAAGTTCAAACTCATCTACGGTGGACTAAAACCACAATGTCTTCAAAAATGCTATTCAGTCAGCTTTACTCTTTTGGCCCCATGCTCTCATTCATATTTCCCTCCATCCCCCCTTCTTCTGTGCAGTGTCTCTAAAAGGACAACCTTATTTCATTAGCAAGGGGGTCCAGGAGACTAAAAGGTAAACAAAACCTCTGTAATCAAAAGCAGAACATACTTAACCTAAATGAGCCAATAAGAGTTGAGTATCCCTATGAAGAGAGACATGGATAAGCAACACAAGATGAAACTCACACTTTAAAAGTTCATAAGGAAATTACATTGTTGTCTTGCAATGGAACTGAATACTGCCGTTAAGAAACAGGAATCAAATCTATCAGGCACATAGATTCTTAGCTATCTGTGCTGTCATCTCTGTTTGCTCATATTAGGGAGGGCTCACTCAGGGACAGGATATGGGGATTAGGTACGGCCTTATTGCACTGTAGCTACATACCTCTGAATGGCTCCCATCTGTTCTGCCATAAAGGATAGCTCTACACTCTTGCGTGCTGCCAGAATAACAGAATCGGATAGATGAGCAGCACTGATATTGCTAGCCACAATATCACTCTCCACTAAAAGGCTAATGTGCCAGGCTTATTCTATTAGAAAGGGATAAAAGGTTCTAATATAAACACACATACACAACTGACTAAATGCGTACCCCAAGTTCATATCTGATTGAGGTTACTGAACTGGTAGGCTAGCCAGAGGTCCAGGCTTACCTTAAGGGATATGAGTTAGAGCTGAGAAAGTCTAAGAAAGGTAGAAAGGAGAGGCGTGATGGAAAAATGTGAAGAGATGGAAAGTGAGGGAGAGAGGGGGCAGTGTGGTCTGTTTCATTACAGTGAATCTTGACACTGCTGCATTCTCAACACACATGGACTGGATTATAGGCTATGTCGGCCGCTCCAGCACAGTATAGCTCAACACTTTCTTAAACACAGACCGCCTTACAAACATATTGGCAAACATCACAGCTGACTACAAAACTGTAATAGAGGAAGATAAACTATTTGCTTGCACACATGTTCAATAACTCTTAATCCTAAAAGTAAAATGTTGGGGAGAAATGCAACATTGAGGTTAGAGACACAGTCTGCTTGTGATGGTCTACCTGCGGATTACTGGGGGACCACAAAGAGATCAACTGGAAACTATGAGTGTACCATACTGCTTGGTTTTCTGTCGGGTTCCCACAAGTGCCCTTTCCCTTTTCTGCCCCTTTCCATCCTCCATCTCTCTTGCCCACACATTTACATTTATATAACCATATATGTAAATATCCTTATCTAGTTTCTTTATGTCTCATTGACTTGAACATATATACATTAACTGTAAGGAAGCCCTAACCCCCCCCAGCACATTTTTTGCATGCCCACTTTTAAAGGCATGCTGGGCCAATAGGGGGCTTTGATATAAACCCTCAAAACCGGAATTATAATTTATGACTCAGCATTCTTGAGTTTATGCATTTTTAGCTTGCGGCCTTAAAAAAAAAAATCCTCATAACTTTTCTGTGTTGTACTGCAATTAACTACCCCACACACTGGCACACAAAGGGGTGGAGCAGTGCGGTAAAATTTTATTATGGCTGAAAAAGCTGAGTGCGAAAAGACAGACTGGCCCATCACTGGTTTTTCTCATTGTCCCATTTTTATCACCTATGGGCTTTGGTGTGCTCGCTTTAGGCGGCAGGGGTGCATAAATGTCTAACCACCCAGTTACCTATATGACCACAGAGTGCATGCACCACATGGCTGCACAACCAGCATGTGAGCACTTCACAAAAAGAACCCATAAACCTCAAAATAAACCAATGCTTTTTAATCAACTGAAATTCACAAGCAGTGGAAACGGAATTGGGTTCTGTTACACTTTCCTCTGTCAGTCTAGGGTAATGCAGCGGATAGGGTAGTTCCATCTGTGTTTCCTGCTAATGGTAACTCAAGCCCTTTGAAAATGTTGTGAAGGGCATTAAAGGTCTAATGGTACATTCAGTTGCCAGTATAAGATCACACACAATATTGGGTTCACAAGAAGAAGATGAGATAAGATAGCATTTTGTTAGGGAAAGCTAAGTTCCCCATTTTGTTCTGAAACATTGTAAAGTTTTCACAAATTGTAATTTAGATAATCTGTAATCACTGTAGAATTGTCTCTGTCCAGGTTTGACTAATTGCAGATATTATCATATCAAGTGTTGTCAGCCAATTTTACAGTCAATCTTTTTTTAGTCCACTCTATCAACACATCAGGGCAACAATTCAAGAACTACTTTCTTTCTCACTTCAAAATAGAATAAGATTCTCAAACATAATAAGATATAGGGTATCAAGCTTAAAACACTCACCTTCATGTCCAGGACTAATAATAAAAGCTAAAGCTTAAGTCACAAGCTGACAACAACATGGCTGTCAGACTACTCTTTGATGAGAAATATTGTGGAATTTGAATTTCTTGTTACATACCCCTACAAAGCTTCATTAAACTGTCTGGAAAATATGTAATGCTGCCTGACAATGAGAACTAAATCTATAATTAGTAGAAAATGTATCAAAAACTTACAGACACCAAAGAGATGCAGGTTCCCATGGATAGTACTCATCAAGCCCATATTCCCTCTTCATCATCCTGTGAGCAAACACAGAAAGCATAATACTCGATGTATTAACTGTGGCATGTTATTGTTTTGTACATATGGTTTTAATCCTATTTAATAATCCTACGTGTCAAATGTTTTCTGTTTATAACAGTAGAACTCTGTGATTGTGTATTCACAAGGTGAGACTTACAGTTGTATCTTTCAGTCCTCTTAAGCCCATGTGATCTTTAATTATAAGAATAATGGTCATGCTCTCTTCCAAAGATAGTATGATGTCACAAAATTATTTTCTTGGCACACACAGTTCTTAAAAACCAATGATATGTTGTAGGTTTGCTTGGGATGGAATTGTCCAGACAAGAGCTCTACTAACAAGAAGCCAAATTCACTTAGTAACATTATAATGATTAGCATGAGCTGGTTGCTTACCAGCATCAAACCCTTGCATGCATAATGTCAAAATGGGTCTAAGCAAAGCAAAGTGTGTGCTAATATGACACTGGAGCAAAAAACAAGCCAGTTTTGGCTGCAGTTTTATGGTGGCTCTTGCTGAACTGAGCAGTTTTGACAAGCTCAGTAAACGTAATGGGCAACAATGAAGCAGCTGGGCTACAGTTGCTTTCCAGTGCAACAAGCTAGAAGCTAAATGCCAATATGAAGTGAATGGCTTTGATAAGTCTGGTAAGCAGAATTGTACCTTTAACTACAGATTCTGCAAGGTTATACAAATAAGTAAACACATTGCTCAACAAAAGGGCCCAATACCAAATTCCATCCTACTTCTCTTAAACCTAAAGCTGACAACATGCTAAGAGTCAAAGTGACAGACCAAAAGAAAAGTTTGTATAGTTCAGTCTCTGATAAACTCTTTATGGGTGTTTTTTTATTTTCTTTCAATTCTGTTGCCAAGTATCTGGCGGTAATGTTGGCAAGGCTAAATGAAAACAGCATGAGCACAACATGCCCATCAAACTGTGCACTTCATCCTAAGAATCAGACCCAGAATGCATTCCATGAGAGTAAAAATACTTCCTGGGGACATCTTTTCATATTAAATTCCACCTGTCCTCTGACTAGGCCCATTACAAATTAAGCAAAGGGCGGCTGACACAGTTATAAAATTGGGATGTACTCAAAAACTGTGGCTATGACCTATGCGCAACATAAGGTTTTTTCCTTAGAAACTGATGTCTGTGTGTCGACCCAATATACCAGTAAGGTGTTTTAAAAGTGCTGGGTTTGTGTGTCTGTGCTACCTACGACGCAAATGGAGAAGAAACCAGCATGTGTGTTCAATGTTATGTTATTCATGGCACAAGCTGCATCCTGGAAAGGAATTGTGGTTTGGAGGGTGAGCATAGAGACTCTGTTCATTATCATCATCATTATCATTATCATCATCAATCATTCAATGAGTGGCATTTCTGGACCAGCAAGGCATTGAACCACTGGTGGGCCTCACTTTTACATTAGGTTTGAAAGGGGAAAGATGCATGAAAAGATGGGTCAAAATTATAGAAATTGGGTGGGTGAGGATGAATTTATACCATATAACAAAGAAGTAACTATATACACATTTAAAACCACATATTTACATATACTCTATTAAAATACACTTTTTTTTCTTACTGTCTAACATTAATCTTAACCAAATGTTAACTTGTTTTAGGTCTGTTAGCATTACCAAAATAATTTCTATTTGCTAAATGTCAGAATAATAAGAGCAATGATTTTTTTTAAATATACATTTTTGTTTTATTCAAACTGGTAAGTTTACATATATATTCTTAGCTTTTGATAGATTCACCTTTTAAACTGTGTGACTTCAGTCAAATTGCTTTGGTATCCTTCCACAAGCTTCTCACAATAGTTTGTGTGAATTTTGGCCATTTCATCCTTTCAGAACTGTGGTAAGCAGTTTAGGTTTGTAGCCCCCCTTGTTTCCACACACTTTTTAGCTCTGCCCCCAATGTTTTTATAGAATTAAGATCGAGTTTCATCTGATAGTCACTTTGTAACTTATCTAGCTGTAAGATTAGGATTCAGAAGATCTATTTGCGCAGAAGGTTAAACTTCCGGTCTGGTGTCTTAAAAGATCTTCTGCTTTTGTTCTGGTAATTATTCACACATTTGAACCAAAACAGTTTTATCTCTAGGGCACCAAACCTGTATCCATCCTGTATGATGACTGGACATACCCATGGTATCTATACTGGCATATAATTGTTTCAACAGGTGAACTATGCACCTTTAGGCAACCACAATTTTGCCCCTAATATCTTGGCAGTTCTCTTGAGATTTTCCATGTTTCTCAAATGGATGGGAAAGCCCAAAATCTCATTCTCCTTCAAATTCAGTCCTCTGAAATCCAAAACAAATCAAGCCACACTTTTCAACCAAAGTCAAACTTGAAAAATGATGAACTGTCAACATGTTTTCCATTTGTATTTCTTGCCTGTGTTCTTACCAGAGCTCACACACAGCATGGCTGCAGAAACTGATCTGGATGATTCCTTGTTGGCTTGGAGGATGGTTGAGGATGTCTTGCGTGAACATAATGGAGACTCAAAGGATACTACTGAGAGCAATCTGAAGGATCTTCATGTCCCTCAATTGGCTTTACAGCCCACACACAGTCACAAGTAGCAGCCTTATTGCTGCTCAGAAATCTGATTCCTCAGTGGATAAACACTTTTTGTCTTTGTCCAAAACAGGAGTTAAGAAGAGTTCCTATTCTCTTGAGGATGGTGTTTTGATGTGCAAGTTGACTGCATACACAAGACTAAAATCAGAGACTGGAAGAAAATGATCTGATGACAGTGATTATGACTGGAGCACAATTCATCAGATTTTTGTGTCTCTTCACAAGTGTAGTATCCCTTGTGCATGAGCACCCCTCGTCAGGTCATCTGGAAGTCACAAAAATGTAGAATAAAATGCTCTACAATTTCTTTTGGCCAGGGTGAAGCTAAGGAAGACTCACTTGGGTTGAGCCCAGCTGAACTTGTATTTGGTCATTCAGTTCGTGGACCTTTAAAATTGTTTAAAGAACAGTTCGTGTCAACTAACCATTCAGTCAAAACTAATATTCTAGAATATGTTTCACAGTTCAGAGAGTGCCATCATAAGACTTGATTGGCAACAGCAAAAGTGTGAAGATGAAGTGTTAGTATAATAAGAAAGCTGCTCCTTGATCTTTCAGTCCAGATGACAAGGTTTTGGTTCTTCTACCAATTTCTAGCTCTGGATTATCTCCCTATTTCTGTGGACCACTGGATAACAGGGTAAATGACACTTATCAGGGTTTCCTCTACATGTAATTGATCCTGGAACACCGCTACGGCAAAATAAAAGCCGCCACAGCTTCAGAAGGATTTTTTTTTTGTTTATACATGTTAAAACAGTGTAAAGCATATGAGATCTATATATACATATGTATAACCTATATTTGTGCACTTTAAATATCATGAAACGTTAAAATTTACTTTATTTTGAAAAACCAACACCACCAGCTCCGGCCTGTCTGGCTGCAAAGCTGGCTACTGTGCGGTGTGCTGCTCTCAGGAGTGAAGGAAAACTAGGCCTGCTTAAATTGTATTTGTCTCGGAGATGTACCCACATCAGTGAGGAAAGTCCTCCTTTTTTGCACGAAGCACTTCAAGGATGAGTGTTTCAGCAACCGCCACCAGTATCAAAAGGGATTTGCTGAAAGACTTCATCTGATTGAGGGGTCAGTTCCTTCTCGCCACAGAATTAACGGACACACCAAAGCAGCAAGCTCCAAATAACGCCAAAATGACAATAAACTTTATTTTAGACATACATTTTGTGTGTTGATATGACGTCCTGGCCATTGTTTTGATAGCAGTAGACTGTGCTTTCTGCTTATGTTAGCAATGTATGCTAGCTTTTAGCTCCTTGAGGATATAACTGCTGTCCATGTTTTGAATAAAATTATTACATAAACAGTTTAGCATTGTTTTTGAGCCAGTGTTGGCTCATTTTACAAAGTTGCAAAAGTAATGATTTTACCATCAATGCTTCACATTTAGAAGTATTAAATATCTGCATGTCAAAAAGTTTTGTGTTTTCGCAGATCTTCCAGTCAATAAGGCTTAAAATGTTCCAGCACAACACCTACAGACGGTATGCCAGATGTTTTATCGAGCCAGCTATTACACACACATATGGAAGTCAACACAGGATAGCAAAACAGAGAAGCTTAAAGGGCAAAATGTCATACTTGGTGGTGACATGAGCGTTGACTCTCCAGGTATACACTGATCCTCAACTGTCATTGTTATTTTTTAACAACTTTTAACTTAAATCTAAATTTTTATAATTAACTGTATTCATACTGTGCATCTCAAAGGACACTCTGCAAAGTTTGGAAGTTACACAACCATAGATCCGAGGAGCAAGAACATCATTGACTTACAACTAGTTCAGGTAACTGAAAATAAATATATAGCCTACTTGTGCAGATATTAAAAAAAAAAAAAAAAAAAAACAAACCTAACATGTTTTCTTTGCACTTGCAGAGCAATGAAGTGGGTGGAAGTTATCATAATGGAGCTTAAAGGTTTAAAACCCAGCTTTGCTGTCTTGAATGAATACTGGTTACCTTTGGACTGTATTGCAACAGACCATCATCCTCAGATCCAAAAATACCTGAGGATGACCAACCAACACCACCCACTACTATGATGTTTAGTACAAAGAAAAAGGTATTTTAACAATGAATATGATGAAAATATTTTATTTTTAATACCAGTTGTATGAGTTTTATTAACATGTTAAACTGTTTTCCGTTAATAACTTGCTGTGTTTCATTAATGTTTGTTCTTTAGGGCGATCCAAAAAGATGGTTAAGATAGTAAAAACAAAGATTGCACAAAACTGAGGAAGTGGCTACGCAGTCTAAAAAAAAAATCACATGTGGCTAAGTGGACCTCCATTCTTAACCATGTACAAGACACTCACATACATGATGATCCTGCTTTCCCCCAGTGTTTACATCCACTACGCACTTTGAGGGATAAAAATAAATGGTCAAAACCAGATGATTATTTTACCATGTTAACTATATAATTTTTTCATACAATCTTTTTAATTATATCTTTGTTATAGCTACAACAGCATTCTGCAGGTTGGAGAACCTGCTCACCTCCAATAAGATTCTCAAGGATATAGAAAAGCTTACTTGCAGACTTCTGCTGCGAAAGCTTTCCACAGTGTCATTCTGCAATTTGCCCCGAAAATCACTCACTATCCTTTCCTGGGAATGCTGTGCAGGTAAATAGCTGTATAGTGTAGTGTTATAATCCCTCTATATTTATGATCTTACTTTATTCCCATATTCAAAATATTGTGTGTATTTTATTAGATGAATTTTAAGTGTGCCACTTCAAACTAAGAAATACAGCTCTCTTATACTTATACTCATACTTTATTTTATCAGGCTTGACCTGGCGGCACTGCATTTCAATGAAAATGCTCAACATCTGCAAGCTACTACTTCATTTGGAGAGCCCGTGTACAGAATGTCTTTCCCCAAGTTCAAGTAGGGATAAGGAACAGCTAAGCCTATCAAAACACCAGAAACCTTCAGTAAGTCTTACTGCATTAGTCACTATTATTATGCTAACTTGATTTTAATAAATCAAAATCATATTGGTGTTAATAGTTCAATAATGTTTTTTTTCTTACACCAAAAACAAAGACATGTTCTTATGCAGAGCAACAAACATGAAGCAAAGCCACACAAAAACAAACACAAATGAATAAAAGTGTAACGTCACTATAAACAGCAGTGCAAAAGAACCAACTTTCCAAAAGTTTCTTGCAAAGTAAGTTGACAAAGTTATAATCTGTTATTGTAGATTATGTGGATGACATCATGGAGCTGGTCTTTGAACAGGTTTTCTATGACCAACTCCATATTTAGACGAAGTCGAAAAGATCAACATCCCACCAACCCTCTCATCTCAGCACCCATGACCAGACAAGGCAACAGTGGTTTCTGCCTGTCCAGGACCGGTCTGAAACCCACATACTGCCCCTCATCATCTGGAAACTCCTGCCTTTTCCTCAAGACAACACAAGACGGCAGGACAGCACGCACTTTCCGACCCACATATCCCCAGCAACAGGACACAAAGCAGATGTATGCACAATACCTATAATGACTAAAACAGAAAGAGAAGAAGTTACAAAAACTTCAATACCAATCATTCTAATTGTTTATTTTTGTTTTTATAAAATTGTGGGGAGGTGGAAGGGGGTTCCTATTACGATTATAACTTTGTGAATTTGTATTACAATAAACAGAAAATGCAAATGAGAGTCACTGTACAATTCCTTCGATTTAATAATCCACACTGTGTTTTGTAAACATTTATTATATTCTGGAGTGAATACACATTGAGACACAGGCTCAAATCCAGGATGACCCACCATGCATGTCAGTTGGCTGGGTACTTCCTCTATTCTGGCAGTAACCTAACAGTAGTGTTCAATTCATAATGCAGAAATGACTGAATACCTATGTGTTAGCAAATCACACTTACCTTGGAAATTTCTCTACAACGTAGATTTCAACTACAGTTGGTATTGTAGAGCAATTACCACAGATACACCTAAATGCATGGATTGGATAAAGATAAAAATTTGCTTTGAATAGGAAGCTATAAAAAAAACATGTCAACATAAAGTTGTCAAAGATTTTAGTCAGCATACGAACTATGAGATCTACAGAGAAGAAACGGTTGCAAAGGAGAAAAGTCACATAATATATTTCTGATAACAGTTCTGATTTGAAATAAGGAAAACATCAGGTTATTTGATTATGAAAATTCAAAATGATAAATTAACAAATCTGTATAAGCTTTTGTACATTTCAATAATCAAGAGACCAACACAAAATAAGATATACTTAAATTATTACACATCTTTAATTGTGTACAGCGAGTATGAGTATCCTTTTGTGGGTGTTAAATAGGGTGTTTCCAATGCATGGGCATTAGTTTAACTATGCTCCACACTGTACGTATTTGGTATGGATGAAGAGAGTGTAAATACAGTAATAACACACCATTGCGATGCATTCATTTCAAGGTGTGATTCTGCAGGTTCGTCGTCTTCATTCTCCTCTCGCTCTGAGTCAGAATCTGGCAAGTCTTCCGTTGTTGACATCTTTAATAAACTTAGGAATAAAAAGTTCCTCTTCCAGTGGATAATCGTATCATGACTACAAAAATGGTCGAATGGGGTGGAGTGAAATGCTCTGCAACCTGGAGGAGGGGCGGGGTGTTAAGTGTCTCATTAGCATTTATAAAGACTGCACTAAAATGAGGTGCTCTAAGACAAGCCTCAGAACAGGGGTAAATGAGGGGTCTGTGGAGAGACAATAATGAGGAATTCAGACCAAAGCATTGCAGTTCTACATTATATAGACCATAGGTGAATGATTTACATGTGAAAAGGAGGGATTTAAAAGCATATGGCCACTTTAAACTTTGTGATGACAGCTACCAGTGTGCCAGAATGCACAAATATTAAATTAAATTCAAAAATACTTTATTGATCCCAAAGGGAAATTAAGTGTTGTTTTAACGCATTTAATTAAGGAGTTATTATAGATGGTGATCGCTGTGGGCAGGAAAGATCTCCCGCAGCAGTCTGTATTACAACGAATTTAAAGAAGCCTCTGACTGAAGACACTGTTTTTTTTACAACAGTCTCATGACGAGGATGGTCAGGGTTGTCCATAATTTTCTTGATTTTATGTAAAATCCTTTGCATCATCATTTCCAGAGGTTCTCTGAACCTACGACCTCAACAGATGATGGCAGAAGAGATGATACTCCCAATAATAGACTTATAGAAGATATGCAGCATCTTGCTGCAAACCTTGAAGAATCTAAGCTTCCTCAAGAAGTATAGCCTGCTTTGTTCTTTCTTGTTGATGACTTCACTGTTGAGTCTCCAGTCCAGTCTTTTAGTCTAGATGAACACCGAAGTTTTATATTCCTCAACCACCTCCACTTCTTCTCCCATGATGGAAATGGGGTTTGATCTAAACTTGTTTCTCCTGCAATCTACAATCCAAACCCCAGCAGAGTCATCCGAGTATTATTGTAAGTGTACAGAGTGAAAAGGAATGGTGAGAGTACAGTCCCTTGTGGTGCTCCTGTGCTGCAAACCACCTGGTTAGATACACAGTCGTTTAGTCTTACAAACTGTGGTCTGTTTCTCAGGTAGTCACTGATGCAGTTGATTGTTGAGGACTCCACCTGTGTTTTTTGGAGTTTCAGACAAAGCAGATCAGACTGAATTATGTTAAATGCACTGGAGAAATCAAAGAACATGATCCTCACAGAGCTTCCTGCTTTGTTCAGGTTTGTTGAAGCAGGTGTATGATTGCATCTTCAAATCCATGGCAATAGAGAAATAACAGGGGGTCCTGATATGTGCTAGTTTGCTTACTCAGGTGGGCCAACAGGAATCTCTCCAAGACCTTCATGATGTGGGATATCAGGGCAACAGGTCCATAGTCGTTGATGACTGATGAATGAGTTTTCTTTGGTAAGGCTAAGGTTGAAGAGTTGCAGAATCCCACAGAGCTGCTCTGCACAGGCCTTCAGGAATCTGGGGCTAACACCATCAGGACCTGCAGACTTGTTCTGGTTCAGTCTCTCCAGCTGCCTCTTTACCGGACTTTTCGAAACAGAAAAGTGGGAGGGGACACAAAGGGAGCAGCAGTATCTCCTGATTTCCTATTTTTAATTTGAATCATGAACAATTGTTCCAATGAAATACATTTATATTTGTGGTTGTAATGTGACAAAATATGGAAAAGTTCAAGGGGTGGGAATACTTTTGCAAGCCACTATTAATGGCATTTTGTCTCCTAATTCATTATTTAGACCAGGGGTGTCAAACTCCTTTTGGTCTGGGGGCCATATACAGATTAATCTGATCTCAAGGGGGCCAGACCAGTAAACTCATAGCAAAATTACATAGAATTTAAAAAAAAAGGTGGACTTATTGTTGATTTTTATATTAAATGAATTGTCCTCTTACTAAATATATTATGAACAACCTAAGAGTTTTTAAGAAAAGTATGTATAATTTCAACAACACTTTTACTCAGTTAAACATTTATTTAAGTGCATTAACTCCACACATTTGAAATCTTAGTGGCAGCTGTTTTAAACAGACATTTGATAAAGTAAATTTGTCCCCTTCCTTGTTAATGCATAAAATGTATTCATAAAAAAAAAAAAAAAAAACTTACATACATGTCTTGCATGCATAAGAAATATTTTACTCAACAAAACTGTTCTGTTGTAAATCTGTTACTGACAAGCACTGACTTTAACAGCAATCACGACAGCAAATATTCAAAGATGTTTATTTTTATAGTGCAATGTTGAAAGCAGCATTACATAGGATTTAGTTTTACTCAGTATTTGCCCCTGAAACTTGGCATCTTTTAGCCTGCACAAGTGCATCAATATCAGGCAATATCTAACTTCAGTGTGGTATGGCATACCATGGGCAATGTTACAATCACTGAGAAGGCTGTCAAACTGACGATGATTGAGAGCTCTGGCTCGGATGAAATTAACAGTTCGGACAACCACCTCCATGACGTGAGCCATTTTTAACGACTTGCAGCATACCTCCTGATGCAAAATGCAACGAAATGTCCAAAACGCACCCCCTGTATTTGCGGCTTGTACTTTCTCTCTGAACTTTGTCACAACACCTGTCTTTTTCCCGATCATTGACAGCTCCAACGACGGCGGTAACTCCTCTGTGACAGTCAAAGTCTCGTCAACTCTACGACTAAATATGGCCAGTTGAGCGACGTCCGCAATATCAGTACTCTTGTCAACTGCAACAGAAAATACTAAATGACTCCGCTTTGGGTTTCAGTTGGCTGTCCAAATCTGCCAATAGTTCCAAAATCCTGTCTACCTCGGTATTTCTCGTCAAGCTTGTCGCTTCTCAGGACACAATTTCGGCAGCCTTCAGCATGCACGTTTTGACGAACTCTCACAGTACGGCTTTGATGCTAACGCTATTTGGTTAGCGATTAGGCAGCTGGCTTTCACCGACCTCTCGGCTCCGGGTGAAAACAAATTGTTGTTTCCTCAGACCCACCAACATTTCATTTATCTTCTGTTTTCTCAGTTCTCCGTGCAAGCTGTTGTATTTTTCACCATGCTGAGTTTCATAGTGGGGCCAAATGTTAAGCACCAAAACGTGCTGCAGGCACACAGGTTTTCCATTCACCTCCGTGGACATATAGGAAGAAGTCCATTTTTCTTGAAAAATCAGACACTCTGTGTCTACTTTTCTCTTTTTTGACAAAAACATTTTGTTGATGAGGGTTCCTGGGCCAAAAGAAAAAACAGGTAAAGCGATAGAACCAAACGCCACTTACAGAACCTGGAGCTCAGTGTGACCGTCTATTGTTAGTTCCGACACAGTGTTGCATCATGTTGTCTGCTCTGACTAAAACACAGCGCCCCTGTTGGACAATATAGGAACTGCAGATTTTCAATAAAATGAAGTTCATTGTTTTTTTTTTTTCAGTAATCGTTAGTGAATAATGATAATGCATTCATCCCCGGGCCGGACTAAACCCATTGGTGGGTCGGTTCCGGCCCACAGGCTGTACGTTTGACACCCCTGATTTAGACTGATGTTATTCCTATAGACGAGCAAGGGGACATAACAGCTGCTGTCATGATAGTTAACCATTATAATATCAACAATGAAGTTGTCTGCATGTTCAAAAAGTCAAGAAACTCAATCGTACGCATTGGAGGCTTCAACGTCCATAAGACTTGCAGAGATCATTCATATTCTGGATGCCTTTTCTCATGTCAGAATTCAGTTTTAGTTTGGGGTAAAGGGGACCTCAACAAGTAAACTGTGTAAATGAACTAAGTTATGTAAGAAAGTTAATCAAAAACGTAAGTAAATTTTAAGAAAGGTTAGTAGGTAAATAGATACATTGAAAATAAAATAAACATCAAAATCACTATACTATCAGTATAGTGACTGATAGTAAGAAAGAAATTTAGTTACCTAAGTTTATAGATAAATTACATCAAGAAAGTTATTCAGTTTGAGAAAGAATTATTACTAATAAAAATATTTAAAAATGCTTCACCTTTAGTAAACAAAAACACAACTATTTGATTCATTAACAACAAAAACTTGGAAAATCTAAATTATAAAACCTTGTAGTTGCACAAGGTGATTTCCAGAAAACAGGTGCTTCATATCAGCTTCCCTCACATTGAATCACCTGACATAGCAGAGTCAAAATAAGATGTTTATTCATTTTGTGAGTGAAAAGAATGCAGATGTTCACATACCTTCATACATTTGAAAGTTATTAATAAAAGGAACGGTATGAGTGTCAATCAATCACAGACTCTAGCATTCTTTAAGGAAATAAAATTTGCTCTTCCAGAGGCATGAAAGGAGGAAATTGTTCAAACCAGTTACCCTATACCTCCATATATTGCTGAGATATTTTAAGCATGTGCATGCATTTTACCACTATTAAGCACAGGGGATCTCCGGTTCATGTTTGACTCCAATTTAGACAGCAGATTCAGAATTATTTATGAAGAGTACAGACACGCAACAGTTCATTTCAAACAGAACAAATGTAGGAATATAGACCCAGGTGGAAATTCCCAACTATTCATCTGAAAGCCACACACTCAATGAGACACATGCACAGTTTCATAGTTTGGAAACCCCCCATGTACAACAATAGAGCTGTGATGAGTTTGAATTCAATTCAAATAACAAAAAAAAAAAAAAAAAAAACCTAACAAAAAAAACATTTATGAGCTAATGGGAAGACTCCGTCCTTTGTAAAGATCCCTTTCACCAACAGGCAGTTTCATCAGGGTACACAGTATAAATAAACATTCAAGTATGTATCTTCAGGTGCATCCACATGTATGCTTGTGTTCACCCCTATGCACACACAACAGTCAAT
Organism: Anableps anableps; assembly: GCA_014839685.1. Lineage (NCBI taxonomy): Eukaryota > Metazoa > Chordata > Actinopteri > Cyprinodontiformes > Anablepidae > Anableps > Anableps anableps. Next base: position 22,357,835 of record CM026071.1, read on the forward strand.
GTGCTTAAAACAACAACAGTTTGTTCTTTTTCAGCTGTCTTCAGACACATTAAGTGTGTCCTAGGGGCAATCCAGGTACTATACCCAGACAGAAAGGAGGGAGCTTGTATAGGGGTTGGATGATATATAAACTAATTTCACATACAAACCCCATCAATCAAAAGCAATCGTTTGGCAGGTTTTTTCTTTGGGCCTGTTATCTGACTGATATGAATAACTCTAACTTGGCAGCAAGTATTGGGGTTTGAAGGTTACAAAAAAGAGAAAGGAGACAAGAAATGTTATGCTGTCAAAACAGACCACAACTGAGTGCCGGTGGAGTTGATAAATATGAAATTGCATCAACCTTAAAGGCACGCAGATGAAGACTCAGAACCTGTCAACTTGTGTAAACAAGCCCAGAGTTCATCTGCTACTTCAAGGTGTGTGTGTGTGTGTCATATCTGTTCTGACCTGATCCATTGGAGGTCGGTGGTTGGCATGGGGGTCCCCTCTCGGCAGACTCCGGTGATGCAAATTTGCTGGATGCATGTGGTGCAAATGACGAGGGTGATGTTGGGGGTGGATGTAGTCTTCCTCATAACTGTCTGCTATTAACTTCATTCTGCTCTGAGTCTGCAAAAAAAAAAAAAAAAAAACAAAGAAGAAACAAGCAATCCAATTGTTTAAAATGCACAACTGTAACACTCACACACAAAGCCAATAATTTCCCTAGCACTGCTTATTTGTGCTATAAAAAATTTTTCTGGGTCTTTGATTGATTAGGCTGAGGAATTTCTGGAAAGGGGGAAAGTATGTTGAAAGCCATCTAAGATGATAAAAACTGAGCTGCTAACAACATTTGACAGGTTGTAAATTGTGCAAGTTGGAGTGCCTGATGGAATTATCGTAAGCCTGTCATAAATATTTCAAATTATGTTTTAAATTGAAGAGGATAAATCCGTGTAAGTGCAGTTGTTTTGTGTAGCCCAGGCCACACTGAAGCAAACTTATTTTTGAATGTCACTGATTAAAATTACCCTTAAATGTGCATCTTTCAAGATGCTTCTAAATGGTGATGAGAATGATCTATAGAGCCATTGTATGTGTGTGTATTTATGAAAGAAGACTGTAATCCTGCCAACATCATGCTTGAGACTGACATAACAGAGTAGGCTGACTAACATTAACAATCAGCCTGACTGTTAGAGAGACAGAAAAAGAGTTGGTGCAGAAATATTGACATGCTCAGTTTTATTGTTTTAACAGTGCATAGTTTCCCTCGGGGCAGACGTGATTGTGGAGCCGGTGGTGGGATTGTGTTTGGGATGTAGATGACTCAAAAAAAGGCGTGCATTTTTTCTGCCAAAATCTTGCGGCTTCCCCAAGTTTAATGGGAGCCAGGCATGGGGAGAAATAGGCAAATAGCCCGAGTCAGCTGTGAAGACATGAGTGAGATGGTGTTACAGTAGTTCATGGCCTAAGGATAACAGAGCTGTGATAAGAGGCTGGAGCCTAATGACTGAGGACACAAGCCAGTCAGGATCACAGGAGAGGATTCGACTGGTCTTAAAGATGCTTGCAATTAGCTTAAACTTGAGAAGAGCCTCTTGGATAAGTTGAGAACACTGTTATGGCAGTGGGAGGTGAGTAGAAACAAGTTAGGGATGGTTGGAAGAGGGGTTCAGACAAATATCAGAACAGTGGTTAGAGCTGTTAAATATTGGGTTGAGGTGTCTGGATCATTATGACCATAGATACTGCCATTAACAAGTGTGACTGGCTGGAGTAGGGTTATGTTTACCATTCACAGTGTTGTCACCTGTGATTGAGGACAAAACAATTATCATTATATACCATGTGAACATACAGGAGGTACTTTCATGTGGAATCTCCACAGTGTTTAACAAGCCTCATATTTTAATTTGTCTTTAGCTTAGGATAAAAAGGGGGGGGATTAGTTTTGAGATGCACCAAATAATTGGCCTTTGACTATTCAAATTGGTTGACTTTGACCAATAACTGACCTGTTGGAAATGTAAATACCCAATCTTTTCTCTAATCAGTGCTAACAGGGTGACCACACTGTTTGGAGTAAAAGTTGTGAATACAGAAAGAAGCCACAAAGCAAGCTTCTTCTAATATCAGAAGAGGTTTACTTCCATTGTCTTCTAGTGAGCTGTTTATAAATTCAGTAAAAAGAAGAAAAGAGATGTCAGATCTTTACTGTATTTTCCAAGTCGATACATGTCTATGATTCATTCAGACAGCGAGATAGAGACTTACATCTGATAAAAGTAAGGCTTAAGTTGTTATTTTTAATTCTTTTATGCCTTTAGACTGTCACGGAAAATTATGGGTTTGGAAATATTGGCATCATATTGGCAATCTCAAAGTTAAGGATATATTTTCTCCAGGGAATTAGCCTGGCCATTGCCTTCCTACGCAATTCTGCTCAATTCTAATCTCACTTCACTGCTCCGTCTGGGCTTTCTCCCATTTAAGTGGATTTCTCACGCAGAATTTCAACCAGGATAATCAGCAAACAGAAGAAGTTGTGAATGATGACGTTGATTTTCTGCGCTGTTTTAGAATTGCAATCAGCCTGTAGTTTTAGTAATGCCAGCGGTGGAAGTGAACAAAGCCATTCAGTCTGTTATGCTTCCAAATATTAAATTAACACTAGCAGCCATCTCATTCAGTTTGGCACTTCTCTCTTCGCAGTGGGGGATCGTTTACAGCGCAGACAATTTCCAGTAAACTTCATAGCATTCAACAGAGTCCACGCCTCCAGCAAGCAATCATTTCTCAGTAGCCAAGGGTCCAGACCCTCTGTACAAAGCGAAGCATAGAACAAGGTGCTGGTTTTTACCAGGCTACAGGGGAATAGAAATGGAGACTGAATTTTAAGCAATATTATGCTGACTTTGCTAATGGCTAACACAAGATGACAGCTTAAAATGTCAACTACTCAATAAAATTTTATTTATATATAGTTTCACAGCAACAGTTCTTTCAAACAAATTTTGTGACGATCCCTTGTACAAATAATATTAACTAATACCAGTTGCATAGACAGGAAGGCTAAAAAAAAAATTATGTTATATCTAATATTGGTTTTGGTAGGTCAAAGCAGTACATAAACTGGAAAACAGCAACAAAATTCTGGTCAGTGCATCTCTAATTTAGTCATTTTGAACAATCTTATCTTTGCATTCGGATATTAAAATATGTGTATTTGGGGGGACTTTTTAAATATCATTAATGAACTGAGTCAAAAAACTCATCAATCAGGTGATGAATTAGTCTGAAAAATTAGAACAGCTCACATTTGGTCATTTATTTTATTCATTCACTTGTAGACACAAAGAAAAACACATCCATTAACTCTTTTCCTAAGGACATGTTCCATAATACTTGTGTAAAAACAAAGGTGTTTATACTTAAAACGTCTGTCAGGTGGAATGTTTGAGTTTTAATTGGTGTTAATTAGTAGTCTCATAGAACAAACAGCTCGCCAGTGTCCTCCAGGCCTGCTTTTAGATCACAGGCAGAACAGCACACACAGGTGGAACTACTGCATGTAGAAAAAAAACCCAACAAGATCTTCACTCAAATCTCAAAGTAAAACCCACTATATTATTTGGACTCTGTGTGTGTTTTTGTATGTGTATCAATGTTCAGCTGCTGATGTAAACATGGCAGCAATCACTACTGAGCTCACAGCTACACTGTGAACCCCAACACAAGCCCTGTTTAAATCACAAGCCTGCTTTGATTAAAGAGTGGCTGTATTAACACATATGGACACAGGAAGCTGACAAGAAAGCACTTAAACAAAAAAGCAGCTGGACTGGAGAAAGGCTGTACAAGTTTCACAACATTTAAGCAAGCTCCTTTAATCACGTCTATCCATGTATGTTCAGCGTTATTCAGCTATCCTAATAAATAACAGAAAAGAGCTATCAGACTATGTGAAAGAATGGATCTAACAATGTGTCCAAAACAAGGACAAGATTAAGGGGAAAAGTCACAGAAAAACACACCTCAGAGATTTCCTAATTTATCTTTCCCTCAACTTCAAAGTACTACTGATGTGAGATCATCCATTACTTGGACGAACTGCTAAGAGAATTCCCACCCTGGGACACATTTTCTGAGTCTCTTCTCTAGAAGTCTAAACACTCCACATGTGTGGGTGTGCATGTGCATGTGTCTGTGTCTGTGTCTTTCTATGTTTGTATATGTATGGCTGTCAGGGCTACAGAAGGGTTTTGCCTACACTGGAAAGAAAGAGAATGAAAGGAAAGTTTGTTTAATACACACATACCCACACATGCATCTTTAAAAAAAGAGGGACTTGGGGAGGTCAGACAAGTCAGCACTATCTGTAAATGAATCTGCTGTCTCAAGATCAGCTTTCCTGGAAAAAGAGTTCAAGCGCCATAAGTCTTTAGCATTTCCTAGTTGGTTTCCTTCCGCAAAAGATGCTTACAGAGCTGGGGAGGGCTCCCTATCATGAAATGTATGTCAATGAGTCAGAGAATAAAGTGCCTGAGTGTACAATGTCAAATAATGTGAATTCAACACATTCCAGTGTATAGAACAGGAATAGAATTCCAATTTATAGTTATATACAATAAATTAAAATATGTTTTCTGGTGAGACTCATTTATCAGACCAGAAGTACCTTTGGAAAAGAACAACCTCTATGCAGGTATTAAACATACTTTTAATTTATCCCACATTTCTGTATAAGACATACCGAATCAGTCTGATGTAATATGCTTGTCTTAAATGTCACGTTTTAATTAACTGTAAGTGCAAAATCATCATAACAACAGACAAAGATTTGGAAACAGTCTGTGTGTAATTAATCTATACAATGTGCTTCACTTGGTGAAATGATTTATTAAAATAAATTAACTTTTGAATATTGTTCTAATTTATTGAACATGACTGTAGAGTCTAGCTATGTGCCAACTTGTAAGTAGGAAAAATGTCCTGGTCCTTCTTCAACAATAGTAAAAGGCAAGCTCCCACACAATTAGTCATTTTGCTAAGTGGCTGTTAACTGCCTGTGACCATTTCATCTCCCATTTTTATGTCTTTTGTTTTTCTTTTACGAATCAGTATGAAGAAGAAAATGGTTCACTGAAAAACTCAAATATCTGGTTACAAAAAAGATCCTCCACTCAAAGTCCATAATGCAAAACTATATTTAATCCTTATGATTATGGTTATCACCATAATTTTTCAGTTTGTACATCATGATTAAGTGTGTAGTATTGACAAAGACAGAAAATCATCAAGAAAACCAAAAAAGATGAGAAAAAGACAAAAAAAATAAAACAGACCAAAAATGTTGTATGTTTTAAACAAAAAAAAAACAAAAAAAAAAAAACAAAACAAAAAAAAAAAAAATGGGGCAAAAATGGTCTTGATTGTCCTCTAAAAATCTGAATTAGCATGAAAGTGACATTCAATGTGACAAATTAAAACAAATTTGTGCAATTGATAACTCCAATGTGTAAATTCAGTTGTAGAAGGCAAGTTTGGGTTAAGTCTTTTACCCAGGGGCTCATTCATCCCACTGAGCCACAGACAAGGTCCAACTGATTTTAGAAAAATTCAGCATTTGTACTGAGGTCGATTTAATGACTGCGAAGCCCAGATCCTGTGGCAGTAAAACAAGCTCATACCATCACACCTCCACTGCCATGTTATGCATTTGGTGGTGAGGGATCTTTGTCTGGATATGCTTTGTTTAATGTTTTTGTTGAGATGAAATGCTTTTGCTTTTGTCTTCTTTTTCATCCAAGCACTTATTCCTAATGGTCTCTTAAATTCCTAATTGCACAGTTATCAACTGGTGTGTGCATATAGTGGATGTCAAAGAAGGCAAGGACTCATTTCACAGCACCAGTTAAATATAGAAATGAAAAATGTTTGTGCTGCTATTCTGTTTTGCTTAAGTTGTATATTTTCATGGTATTTTAGAGAGAAAATGCTTTCTTCTTATACCTCCAACCAAGTCATCCTTCCTTTATGTTCTAATTGGATTGTTATCAGCTGTTTAACATGACATAGTTCTGGTTCTACAGGTCTCAATAGATTGCCATTTTCTGAGTATTACACAATCTGACCACCTTAAATTTGGTGGGACATCCACTCTTGGAAACACTGATACTGATGGACACCACAGAGTTTGGAATTTGGTTTATAAGACCTCTTAGATTACAAAGCAGGAACTATTGTTTCTATAAGATCAGCACTTATGTCTCACTTTTTTTGCCACGTGTTAACAGGCACATCCAAAATCGTCCAGACCGCAAAATGTCAAAACTACTCTTACAAAAGTAATCACTTCTCCTCATGATCAGTCCAGCAAATGCATTCAATTAGCAACACCTGGTTACCATTTACCCTCTTAATCCCAAAAGTATTATGCACACTGCTTCTGGATTTTGGTTTAGTTTATAGTAAATTTAAAAAATACTTTTTGTACCCTACTTACAGTCTTTATCTTATGCTTTGTAAAGTTAAAGCTTTGATGCAGGATTAATACATATGTGTTACTCAGAATGTTTTCATAAATCTGCACTGCATGCACAAGAAGGAGGGAAAGTTAGTTAATGTCTTCTGCCTTTCTTCTCTTGTGCAGGTTTACCCCTTTTTTCTGCTGTTCCAGACCCAGAAGCCACATCACTAAAATTAGAGCTCCTCATCACATCATCAGGTGGAATGTAACCACTACCTACCCAATGGGAAAACATGACACATCAAATAGCGATAAACAGATAATTGGCTTTCCTTGAAATACCTTGAATGGAATTGCACCCCCAACTGTTTACTGTTTACAAGATCCAAACATAGGTTTGCACTTACAAGCACACCCAGCCACTACATCTGTTGACTTTTAAATCCCCTATTTTTCCCAGAAACCTCCAGTGACTCAGGAGACCATACATGTAGACTCCCTGCTGTTAGCTCATTATTGTTAGCATTCATGTCTGATCAGTCAGTGATGCGGTCTGACCAGACCTTAATGACCTACATACCTTTATCAACCTGAGGTCATATTGAAAACCAAAGCAGCATGGGATATAGCTAGGTGTGTGTATGTGCATAGGTGTATGTGTATGCCCTGATTTATATATTTGGCCAGCAGGCCTCAGACACAAACAGTTCACCCATGACTCAATAATGACACTTGTCTGTGACTAGAGTGTATCCAGTAACTTATTGCAACATGCCTGCTTAGAGACTAGGTTCCATAATGTGATTATGAGCCAGGATTTAGATTCCAAGCTCTTGCTTTCTTGCTTTGGTTTAAATTGTGATTGAATGCAGCAAGTGTGGCTGGAGGTGTGTAAGTGTATTCTGTTAACTACCACACATTATTAATCTCTATCTGTTCCCAGTTGTCAGTTCAAAACTCTTGCCATGAGGCATCTGTAATGCAAACAATGCCCCGCAATAGGCAGCAGGTTTTAATTTGTAGCCCTGCTTTGATTTTTAACGGCAGAATTGTTTCTTCATGTACAACTGTATAGAAGTTAACCCCCTGGACCAAGATTAATTCTTTCAAAGGATGAACAGATAACTCAATAGCTATGTGTGGTGAATGTACCTGCTGTTTGAGTTGGTGCATGAGCCTATCCTTCTCCCTTTTCAGAGCCATCACCTCATCCTGGGCTTTCTTTCGTTTGGAGGAAGATAACTCCAGCAGTGCGATATTAGCATCCTTCTCACTGATGGCTGCCAGCAAAGCCTGCTGTCTGACATGGAAAGAAAAACACAAGAAAGACTGCATTAAATAATGGATAAAAGTGTCAAAATTAGGTGTAAGTTATGAACTCTAATGAAAATACAACAATTTTTTCCAAAATAGTCAGATGTTTAAAAAGAAAACAAAAAACCCCACAGATACTGAAGCTGTATTTTTTAGTGCATATAAAGATGTCAAAGAAGGCAAGCTCCCTAATTCCAGAGCTCTTTAAACTTAGACAAAGATTCCACAGAAAAGATAGACATCTTTGAAGTGGTCTGCTTAGTGGTGAATTAGTGGTACCTCACTGTGACTCATGAAATAGTGTTATAGACTGTAGACGAAAGAGGATATGACAGCCTTATTGGTTAAAAACATATATATGTGTGTTTGGAGTGATATACAGTGTTAGTTTCAGCCAAATATAGTGATTTCCAAGTAGGTTATAATGTTACTTTTTGGTATCATATGACCACAGCATCTTCTTACACATGGCTGCTTTGTCCCCTACATGGCTACATGGCTTTAAATAGGATTTCTTGCCCCGCTTCTATTAAGGCCACATTTTCAAGTGCACAGCTGGTACATGTTGTGTCAAAAGATTCTTCCATCTGAGCTGTGGATCTTTGCAGCTCCTTCAATGTTACTAAGGGCATCATGGCTGCTTCTCTGTTTATTGCTTTTCTTGCTCGGTTTGTCAGTTTAGGTGTATGGCTATTACTTAGTAGATTTACAGTCATACAGTATTGTTTCTATTTTTGAATGATGAATCAAACAGTGCTACATGACATCTTCAGAACTGCAAAAAAAAGTTTTATAACCCTAATATAAACTTCTCTATGACTTTATCCCAAAAATGTGACTGGCCACAACAAAACCAGGTACAATTGTTCCCGGGGGCGTTTTGAGTTATTTACAGATTCTGAAAGTGTGAGTTCTAAACTTTCTAATGATGTCAGACACATGGAAATAAAAAAAAAAAAAAATAAAAAAATGAAGATATGGTTGTTTGAATGTTCAAAAATTAAATTCAAATTCACAAATGCTTTATTTATCCCAAAGGGAAATTAAATGTTGATGTAACTCATTTAATTAAGGAGTTATTATAGATTGTGATGGCTGTGGGCAGGAAAGATCTCCTGTAGTGGTCTATTTTACAAACAGTCTGAAGAAGCCTCTGACTGAAGAGACTCTGTTTTCCAATGATAGTCATGATGACATGAAGAGGATGGTCAGGGTTGTCCATAACTTTCTTAATTTTATGCAAAATCCTTCTCTGAATCATCATCTCCAGAGGTTCCACAGTCGCCCCCAGAACAGAACCAGCTTTCTTTATCAGGCTATTGAGCCTTTTTAGTTGTTTTTGTTGCTGCCCCAACAGATGATGGCACTCTCAACAACAGACTTATAGAAGATGTGCTGCAAACCTTGAAGGATCTTAGCTTCCTCAAGAAAAACAGTCTGCTCTGTCCCTTCTTGTAGACAGCTTCACTGTTGAGTCTCCAGTCAAGTCTGTTTTCTAGATGAACAGTATTATTATTAGGTATTAGGTATTTATATTCCTCAACCACCTCTACTTCTTCTCCCATGATGGAAATAGGGCTTGATCTAACCCTGTTTCTCCTGAAATCTACAATCATCTCCTTTGTTTTGTTCACATTCAAGATGAGATGAATGTTTCCACACCATGACACAAAGTGGTCCACCAGCTCTCTGTACTCAGCTTCTTGTCCATCTCTGATACACCCAACCACTGCAGAGTCATCTGAGTATTATTGTAGATGACAGGAGTCTGAATTGTGCTGGAAATTTGAAATGTAGAGAGAGTGAAAAGAAAAGGTTAGAGTACAGTCCCCTGTGGTGCTCCTGTGCTGCTAACCACCTGGCTAAGTCGTTCAGTCTTACAAACTGTGGTCTGTTTGTCAGGTAGTCATGGATCCAGGCGATTGTTGAGGACTCCACCTGTATCCTCTGGAGTTTCAGACAAAGCAGATCAGGCTGAATAGTTTTAAATGCACTGGAGAAATCAAAGAACATGATCCTCACAGTGCTGCCTGCTTTGTTCAGGTGACAGTGGGTTTGTTGAAGCAGGTGTATGATTGCATCTTCAACTCCAAGGTGATAAGCAAACTGCAGGGGGTCCTGATATGTACTAGTTTGCTTACTCAGGTGGGCCAACAGGAATCTCTCCAAGACCTTCATGATGTGGGATATCAGGGCAACAGGTCCATAGTCGATGACTGATGGGTAAGTTTTCTTTGATAAGGCTAAGGTTGAAGAGTTGCAGAATCCCACAGAGCTGCTCTGCACAGCCCTTCAGGACTCTGGGGCTAACACCATCAGGACCTGCAGACTTGTTCTGGTTCAGTCTCTCCAGCTGCCTCTTTACTGGACTTCTCAAAACAGAAAAGTGGGAGGGGACACAAAGGGAGCAGCAGTATCTCCTGATTTGGTTGAAGACAAACTAGTGGAAGCAGAAGAGTCCATGACTGAGGTAGAGTATAAAACATCTGAGGTGTGACAGGAAAACTGTGGGTCAAAAGAGGGTGGGATGTCTGTTTGGCTGGGAACAGGAGGGGAAGATGGTGGGCTTGTTCCTGAACTAAACCTATTGAAGAATGTGTTCAGCTCATTTCCTCTGTCCAGACTTCCATCTATCTGATCCTCCATTTGCTTGAAGCCTGTGATCTTCATCCCACACCACACATCTCTGATATTGTTCCTCTGCAGTTTACTCTCCAGCTTCTTCCTATATACCTCCTTGCTGTCTCTAATCTTGACCTCGAGCTGCTTCTGTATACTCTGTATACGCCTCAAAAACTCTGTCTCGTTCCCTAAAGGCTCTTTTTTCCTGTTTAATAGTTCCCTACGGTCACTGGTGATCCAGGGTTTGTTTTTAGGGAAGCATTTCACTGTTCTGGTGGGTATGGTGTTGTCCACACAGAAGTTTATACAGTCGATCACAAACTCAGTCGTGGCATTAATGTCCTCTCCATGTTGCTTGCAAAGAGAAATCCAATCGGTAGCATCAAGATAGCCCTGTAGGGCTTCTTTGGCCTCCTGTGACCACTTTCTCACAGTCCGTTTCTTAACAGGTAGTCTCTGGACAAGGGGTTTATATTCTGAGCAGAGAAAAACAAGGTTGTGATCTGATTTACTCAGAGGAGGTCTTGCCTTGGCAATATATGAATCCTTGCTATTTGTGTAAAACAAATCCAATGTCTTGTTTTCTCTGGTAGAGCAGCTGGCAAACTGTCGAAGCGTTGGCAGTGTAGCAGAGAGTGAGGCATGATTAAAATCACCAGATATTGCCACAAAAGAATTGGGGTGTTGGGTCTGCATCTTAGCAACAATGGAACTGATGACATCATATGCACTGTCAGCAACAGCTGAGGGTGGAATGTAAACAGCTACCAAAATAACACTGGTTCTTGGCAAAAATGGACAAAAACTTACTGCCAATAGTTCAATGTCTGGACCGCAGAGACGATACTTTACAGTAACGTGTCCTGGGTGACACCATCTGTTGTTGAGAAGCACTGCCAATCCACCTCCTTTACTTTTCCTGCTACTCTTTAAATCTCTGTCCGCCCGTATAGTAAGGAAGCCCGGCAGAGAGACGTTGGAGTCGGGGATATGATCCTGCCACCATGTAAAACACATACTGCATTCCCGATACTCTTGCTGAGTCCTTGTCAGGGCATAAAGTTCATCCAGCTTGTTAGCTAATGATCTCACGTTGCCCATTATGATGGGTGGCAGAGATGGTTTCAACTTCCTCCTTCTCTCTCTGATCTTTGCTCCAGTTTTGCATCCACAACGCCTCCTTTTCTACTCCTCTGGGATTTCTGGCTTCAGTTGTCGTATTATTTGTGCTTTTGCAATGTTAATCAGCTGCTCCCAGTTGTAAACCACCCTGTTACTATGGTTACGCATCATAACAAAAGAGCAAAATATAAAAAAAAGTATTGGGAAAAATCAACCCAGCTACACAGCATCCAAGACAAGAAGGAACAGTTGTCTAAAAGAGCAATTTTTTCAAGAAAAGCAGGAATAAAATTTTGAAAAAAAGAAAAAATCTCAATAAAAGTTACAGAGCTACTCCAATGTGCTGCCACACTGAGTGGCACAATTCTAATTTGTTGGCACTCTGCAAACAAGGTTACTGGAACAATAGCCCTTAAAGTTTCAAAAAACTGTCCCCAAACCTGATGAGCAACCGGGGGGTGTTAACAAAGGCTGTTCATTTACATTACTAATTATAGCTGCTGAAGGAGGATCCACTTATCCTGCTCTCTCTTATCCTCATTTGATAGTGTTTGCCTTTAAAAGTTATTTAATATACTTAGTTTTTACATATACTCTTACACTTTCTACCTTCATAACCGGATTACTTCAGATTTAAGGACTGTGGGATATTTACTTTATTTTCTGACCTCCAAGCTGAACCAGAGCAAGATGCCATTGTTCAACACAGAGGACCTTGACAAGTTTCTACAGACAATTGAATCAATAGAAATGAAGATCCATTGACTAGATGTGAATGACAAGGTCAACACAGGTTGTGGAAATGAAACTTTACTGATGACTCAAAATAATGGAGAGACTAACACACAGCTACCAGACACTCAGACCTGAACCTACAAAGGCACATACAATTACAAAGTCAGCTTTCTATCACCTGAAGAACATTTCCAGGATCAAAGGACTAATGTTTCAACAAGATCTAGAAAAACTCATCCATGCGTTAATCTTTAGTCGCATTGATTACTGCAACAGTGTCTTAACAGGTCTGCCTAAAAAGTCAATCAGACAGCTGCATGTGATCCAAAACGCTGCTGCTCATGTTCTCACTAAAACCAGGAAGATAGAGTACATCACCCCAGTTCTACAGTCCTTACACTGGCTCCCTGTAGCTCAGAGAATAGACTTTAAAATACTTATGTTAGTTTATAATTCACTGAATAGCTTAGCACCAAAATACATGAAAGACCTATTGCCATTGTATCAACCTTCCAGACCACTCAGGTCTTCTGGTTCTAGTCTACTCTACATCCCCAGAACCAGAACCAAACATGGAGAAGCAGCTTTAAGTTTTTATGCACCACAAATCTGGAACAAACTTCCAGAAAACTGCAAAACAGCCGGAATACTGAGTTCCTTTAAATCAAGGCTAAAAACTGACCTAATTAGAGTTGCCTTTAATTCCTAGCAACTGGAACAGTGATCATTATTTTTTTATGTATATTACCTTGATGGTTTTGATGGCATTTGACAAAATTTAATGCTTGTTGTTTGTTACAAAATGGGTTACTGTATTATGTTTTTATTGTGTAAAGCACTATGAACTGCCTTGTTGCTGAAATGTGCTATACAAATAAACTTGACTTGACTTGTTTACTTTTCATTAACCCCACCCCCCAGCTTTGACTGTCAACAGGTAGGTTATGCCTGGGAAGGTGTGCAGACAAAAGCTCTCATAAACCAGCTTTTGTCTGGCTTATCTAGTAAGAAATATATTTCTTAGAAGTTTTCAGCTTTTGTCCCTTTTTCCAATAAGGCTGTGAGCATCTATATTGTGAGCCTTTGTCATGGCGTCATCTGTGAACCCTTTACATTAGTGGACTACCAAAGCAAAAGTAATGATAAACTAATAAAATAACATTTATTTAAAAATTTATTTAAAATAGAAAATTTAAATGGTACAGAGTATCAATTTTAATACAATTGGTTTTGGAATAAGACATTCACAATAAAGCACTTTTCCAAATAAAATTTTGAATGTACAACTTATTAAACTAATACAGTAGGTGTGTATGTATACAATTATGCATGTTACAACAGGGTAAAATACTTCCTCTGACAATACATAGTGTTTACTGTATTTTTTTCACCTTCACATCCCTAAGCAGGATCATGCAGATAAAAACTAACATCTGAACAAAGCCTGTGTTAAAACAATAAGTCTCTTGGTTGGATGTTTTGTTCAGGATTGGGTCTTGGTCCTGGTGATGTGCAATGGAAATGCGGTGAGTGGAAGTGGGACTTTAGCAGGCCTGGGCGATAAACTGAAAAATAATCGACATTAAAATTTATGATGATGACCAACATCATTTTGTCGGTATTTTAAAAAAAATTAAAAGTAGTTTTTGTCTTTTTTCACTGTGTATAGGTAGGCTATGCTCGTGTCCCTTTAAGACGCTGTTCTACGTGTACAGTCTGTAGTCCCGAGACTCCACTCCATCCAGTCTATAACAAGTGAAAGAGACGACACTTTAACATGGACATAAGTAATCAGAATAAAGGGCCAATCAGAATAAAATGTGTCATGTAAACACCCAAATCAGAATATTCTGATCAGATTCAGCTTGATCAGAATTAATTTGTAATCTGATTAAGAGGGGTGTTTTATGCCTACTGATAATCTGAACGGATGCATGTAAACACTTGTTATGATCATGTTATTTGGAATGTGGCAAACAGACAAAACTGTGCATGTGTGCACTATATCGGGGAAGCAAAACTGGTCTGTTGAGCTCTCATCCAGGAACACCAACAGCATACTGCTTAGCCCGTATTTTAATGCTCTCACAGTCCCAGCTCCACACTTGGGAGGAGTGAGGCAGATGTCACAGTCAGACGACAGGGATGCGATGGGGGTGTCCCATCAGCCTGTCAGTTTCCAACACCCCGGGAGGGGAATGGGGGGGGGGAATAAGTAAAGCGCACACGGGGTCAGTCTGACCCCTCTGAGACAGTGGGAGGCTTAATTAGTGAGTGCAGTAACTTCTCAACCGTTATTAGAACCTTCTTTTTCTCTGTTTGTACTCTGGCGACTTGTTCCTACTTTTTTTGTGGCCTGTCACAAATGTTTGTTGTGTTCCCTGGACTTCATCTTGCTGTTTGTTCATTAATGTTTACTGATCAATCTCTGAGGCTTTCACAGAGCAGATGATATTATTTACTATCCATACTGAGATTATCTTGCACACAGAGGACTTTTTAATCCAATTGGTCACACTGGTTTTATTTAGGGGTGTTAGAGATCTGACTTTTAGAATTCAACATGCTGACTCAAGTGCACTTACCCAGCAAATCAGTGCTCCTTAAACTTAGACAGAGATTCCACAGAAAAGAGACAGACATCTTTGAAGTGGTCTGCTAAGTGGTGTATTAGTCGAACCTCACTGTGACTCACCGGCATGTAACAGTGTAATAGACTCTGTAGGCAAAAGAGGATATGACATCTTTCATCTGTCCTTGCTGGTTAACAAACTGCATGTGTGTGTGGGTGTGGGTGTGCATCCTGTTCCAGAGGGGAAGCAGTGAATGACTCTCTACAGGTGTAGATGAAACACACCAACAAGGTTCATTATACACAAACAACCAGATGTACAAATATACCGCAAGAGGACTGAAGAGTATGTGCAGCAAAGTCTGTGCCTTTAAAGCAGATCTTTGATTACAGTCTCTGTCATCAAACAGGATGTTGTAAATCCAATGTTGCGACACACACACACACACACACACATTGTCTACCCGCTCTTGTAAACACACTTAGGAGCAGAAATGTTCTCACAGACAGTCAGCCACACACACACCTCTACTTTAATTAGTGACTGTAAAAATATGTATAAAAATGTATCAGCCCAAAACTAAAAAGAAGACAAACAAAAACATTAATAAGTATCCTTATGTGAAGCATTGACTAAATAGGGTTAGTATTTCTTGCTTTTATAGTCTGACTATACTGCAATAGTTTCTGAAGGTATTTTAAGTAGAATAAACAAAGCAGCTTCACTCCAGACTCTTAAATTGCATTTAACAAGCATTTAACTGGCATAGTAATGTGTGGGTTTGTGTAAGTTAAGTAGTAGAAGAGTGAGTTTGGGTGCATTTAAAATACACTTTGGACTCTATTAAGAATTGACATGCAATGGGGTGTTTTCATTCCATGATTTAGGTCCTTGCAGAAACAACCCACTTGCAAAAATAAGCACACTGAAGTCTGAATAAAGTCATGCTGCCCCAAGAATCCAAATTTTGTGTTTTTAGTACAATTATCTCTAGGTCGCATCTGGATTCTCCAATTCAAGGCCATTAATAGCCTATGTGTGCTTGCATGTTGAGTGCATATTTGTTAGTGAATGCATGTGGATTCTTACATGGAATGGAGCAGCAATTCACATCATTAATCACAAAAAAAGGACCAATGTGACTATTTCCAACTCCCCACACCTTCACTGTTGAATTTTTTTCAATGCCAACTGTAATGGGAACACACATACTGACCTACATTGGACTTGCATCAGATTAAGTGCTTCAGATTCAAGAAATTATTCTGCTTGACCAAGCCGTTCATGCTGTATTAATTCTTTAGGTTTAAATAATCCAATACAAAAATATTGTTGTAAAACAGCACAATTCATCCTAAATAATTTTTTATGAACTTTACCAGATAAACTAATGAGAAATCTAATATGCAAATATTTGCATAAGCTCTACTGCCCTATATTTAGCTCTGTTAAATAGAATGAAGAGTCAATGCACAAAGTCATATAAGGGCAAGGAATGCCATAGATTGTGTCACAGCTCATAAACAGTCCATCAGATTTATAGCTCTAACATATCTGGTGGATGGCCATCTTTACACCAGACTGCTGAATCATTTCCAAACCATATCACAGCTTTACCTCTTGTCTCTAAAATTAACTTCAAACAGACCCAGTCTGAGAACTTTGTCTTCAACGGGTCAACATACTACTGTAAATTCATGAAGAGTAGGAATACTATTCTTGCCATTTTACTGCCTTGAATTGCTGTAATGAGGACTAAGGCAGTCTTTTCACATACAATACCAGAAAATAATGTAATACCTAAAGCAAAAAATAAATATAAATACAAATATTCAACAAATATACTAAAAACTTCATTATTTCTATGAAAATAACATATTTTCTCATTATAAAAAACATCAATTTAAAGATACTAGGTAATTTAAGGTGGAATGAAAATGATACAAAGTCTTCAAAATTATTTCCTAATAAAGAACCTAAACAGTGTGGGTTGCATTTGTATTCAGCCCCCCCACGAAGTCCTTAAAAAGGCTCAGTCCTTTCCCACTAACTGTGGGAGTAGTTCAAAAGTTCTGTTTTTTCCCAGATTTTTGTCAAGTTTTTGGCAAAAATAACAACAAACATAAATGTATCCAAAATAAAAACTCAAGGCATCCAAAGTCTGGAGAAAAACAGAGTAGGAAAAAATGTAATCCTACCAACTATCAATTCTTAACAGAGGTTTTGAGGTCCTAAAAAACCAGACCTACAAAATTAGACCAGAAAAAAGTGCAGTTGGCAATCAGCAGTTAACAAATCAAATAAATAGTTCCTAGTGACGTATCAAATTTATGTTCATACATCCTCGGATTACATTCATAATTAAGTTTTACGTTAATTACAGTCTGGCTTGTTCAATCATTCATTCATCATTGTTGCACAACACATATCAATTCATGCATTAAAAATACATTCAGTACTCTGTTAGCATAAACCAAAAATAAGCACAAGCATCATAGGAGTTTCAGTAACAAAACTACAAGCACTACAAGCACACTACATTTCAAAAGATATCAAAAATCCAGCCAATTTGTCAGTTTAGCCGATTTGTTAAGGACCCTTAAAGCATTAACCAAATATAACCTGTAGCCAAATTTCAGAATCTTACATAGTTTTATACACAAACATATAAAAAAATAACCAAATTCCACCATGGAGTTCCGTTCCATGAACATGGTATAATATACACAACCGGACTTAAAAACAGATCCTACCGGTCAAATTAACAACCCTCAACAAAATGATCCAAACAACCTGAATGTCAAGCTAATCACCGCTGTATTTGGTAATTCCATATTAAGTTTTCATGGAGTTTTGGGATATAAAAGGCATCTTCACTTTAACCATGCAGAGCCAGCAACGAGCAACTCACTCTTGCAAAAGCGTCACCAGTGGCTGGATGAATGGGTGGGTCATGCACTTGTTGAATTTGGCTAAATTTCTGCAGCAGCTTTTTATGTTTTGTATTTTTTTACTTGTGTTACACACCCTGGATGCCCCGAAAATCATGTTAATAAAAGTGTACATGCAACGTGACATTGGTCAGATTTGCAGAAAAGTTGTGATGACTGGTGAAAATTGCAAGTCCGCGCAAAAATTGTGACTGATGAGTGAATTTGCATTAATAGTTGCGATTGTAACTTCCTGGGGGGACTGAAATGGCTTGGACTGTAGCCACAGCTGCCCTGGAGCAGTCTGACAGAAGAGATGCTGCCATGCATCGCAGCACCACCAGGCCCTCTGACCACCACCAGTAGGCAAGGCAGTTGAACTGTCTTGCCCAAGGACACAACGATGGAACAGGGACTCGAATCAGCAACTCACCAGTTACAAGATGAACTCCTACCACCGTTTCCACCATTGCCCCTCCCCATAACCCTTTATGCTGTTTTTATGATCCGAATATGGTCCCTCCTGTTTTGTTAGTTGAAGCTCCCATATTTCACAGAGCATCAGTGGCAGAGAATGCTTACTATCATGCTCTGATAAAGGTTTTTGAGAAGCTGAGGTGGCAGATGGGCGTTTTTGAGCCTTCTCAGCAAGAAAGGTCTTTGGTGAGCATTCTTCACTAGGCTAGAGGTTGTTCATTGACCATGTCAGATTCTCACTGATGTAAGCACCCAGGAAGTCAACCCTTTCTACCTCCTCTCCCTGTTGGTCAGCAGACTTTTTGCATTCCTCCTAATCCTCCAAAAGTCTACAATAGCCTCATTGTTTTCAGTGGTGTTTAAAATCAGGGCAGTGTCTGTACAACATTTGACCTGATGTTTGATCTTCTACTTGTAGCAGGACTAGTTATAATCTTAGATGAGTCCAACTACAGTGGTGTCATTGGAAAATTTAATTATGGTGTGTAAAGGGGGTTAAGCAGCACACCTGTATTCAGGATTATTGTTGATGATGTCTGGTGTCCCATCCTGACATTTTGTGATCTGTTAGAGAGAAAGTCAGAGGCTTCTGAGTTTGTTGACCAGTTTGTGAGGGATAACAGTGTTAAAGGCAGAGCTGAAATCCACAAATAGGTTGCTTATATACAGTGCATCCGGAATTGTATTAAATAAATCTCTTTCCTCAAAATTCTACACACAACTACCCTATTATGGCAATTTGGGGAAAAACAAGTTTTTAAGGTTTTTTTTGCAAATTTATTAAAACTAAAAAAACATAGAAATCACATTTGAGTAAGTATTCACAGCCTTTGCCACGAAGCTTAAAGCAGCCATTTCCACTGATCATCCTTGAGATGTTTCTTCTGCTTAAATGGAATTCAGTTGACTGGACTTGATTTGGAAAGGCACACATCTGTCTATCTAAGATCCCACAGTTGACAGTGCATGTCAGAGTGCAACCACCAAGCATGAAATAAAAGGAAATGTCTGTAGGCCTCTGAGACAGGATTGTCTTGAGCCACAAATAGGGGGAAAGATACACAAAAATCTATGGGGATGTTTTGCAGAAGCAGGATTTGGCAGACTAGTACAGAGAGACGGAAAGATGAATGCAACAATGTACAGAAACATCCTGAATGAAAACCTGCTCCAGAGTGTTCTCTACCTCAGACTGGGGGCGATGGCTCATTTTTCAGCAGGACAAAGACCCAAAGGACATGACCAAGATCTTAACAGAGTGGCTTCAGAACCACTCTGTGAATGTCCTGGAGTGGCCAACCCAGAGTCCTGACTTGAATCCAACTGAACATTTCTGGAGAGATCTGAAAATGTCAATTCCAAATCTCCCATCCAATCTGATGGTGCTTGAGAAGTACTGCTAAGAAGAATGGGCGAAACTACCTAAAGATAGGTGTGCTAAGCTTGTGACATCATGTTCAAAAAGACTTGAAGCTGTAATTGCTGCCAGCAAAGTGTTAAGCAAAGGCTGTTTATACTTATGTAAATGTGATTTCTTGGTTTTCTATTTTTAATACATTTGCAAAAATCTCAAAAACTTAACATTGCTTTAATGGGGTATTTATGTGCAGAATTTTGAGGAAAGAGATTAATTTAATACAATTTAGAATAAAGCTGTGACATAAAATGTGGGAAAAGTGAAGCACTGTGAATACTTTCCAGATGCACTGTATGTCTTTGGGAGCTGACTAAAAATGATGCAGATTGCATTTTTACCAAGTGATTCACTCAGTAAGCAAACTGGTTTCCTTCATTTAGGAAACTGTTAACTGATGTTCTCTAACAAACCCCTAAGGCCTTCATAGAACCGCTGAATTTATACTGAGAATAGGTTACATACAGTTGAAATCTATTTACTGATTATATGACTTCTTAAGGCAATTAGTTGAAATGGATTTTATTTAGGGAAAAAGAGGTGAAATGGCGGTACACCAATGTATGCTGCATTTTTCCGACCTTTGTTTGAAAATATATATTAAAAACCATCTTCTCCTTTTACTTCAAAATGTTCTTTTTCGGTGTAGGTCTATCACAAAAAATCCCAATAAATTACACTGAAATCCATCATTGCAATGTGACAAAATGTGAACAAGTTTAAGAGGTGTGGATACTTTTGCAAGGTACTGAATGGACCAAATGTAGTGTCTAATAGATGCTTTAAAAACTTCCCTTATATGACTTGTACTGAAATAAAAAAAAAAAAAAAAGAAAAACAATCATATGCTTCCACCAGCTGGCTGATACTGTGTGTGTGGATATATTCAATAGGGTAGGTGAGAATATCTCCTGTTTTATACCTGGGGTACCTTTTTTATAACGTTAGTTATTGGATGCTGCGTAATTGTACTGCTGAGTTGAAATACCAGCTACAGCATTACAGAGGTTGTAAAACATTGCATCTTCCCAAAAAACTTTCAAGAGTTCTGTGCACATTGTGATGAAATAGACTATTTGATGGCCATCTCACTTGCACTACAAAAAATATACTGACAAATCAACAGAAGGTTGTTGATCAATGTAGAGACATCCTGAGTCCAACAGAATGAAATCCCTAAACAAATTGTTTCCAGTCTATAAACTAACACTGAACACAGCAGGATTGTCTCCCCTTGGGTGCATGCAGAGTTGTGCTGTGGGATTCTGCTGAGCGATCTCTTCCTAAAACAGTAAAAAAGGGGGCATTATTATGATTAGCACCCTAGTAAACATTGGCTCCCACATCCTCACCAAGTGATTATGTACTTGGCGTTCGTGTGAGTGTGCTAATTAGTATTACAAACAGCCTTTGAACCTGAGTCACACAAGTGAATTTAATCACATCTAATTTGGGTCATTATTTGGCCTTAAATGTAGAACACAGTTCTACTGTAAATTAATCTGGCAGGTGGGATTCATCTGTTCGATACACATGAACACACACACACAAAGAAAAATACATATCCTGTATGTTCTGGCAGATAATCAGAGGGTGAACTTTCCTTGTCTCACTGAAGGTAACTTTTACTTGATGCATCCTGCACAAACAAAAGATTATCTTTAATACTAGTCTAGCTGTAAAGATGACAATGAAATGTATTTTCGTGAAAAACCAGCTATTAGTCTATGTAAACTCAAAAATGGGAAGGCATAAGATACTCCTATGAAAACACAAATAAATCCCACTGCTAGATCTCTATTGTCACAGAGCCCAAGCACAAGATAAAGATGTTGGGGCTGACATAATAAACACAACACTGACATAAGCAAATGTGAACCT
The DNA here is from genome assembly GCA_014839685.1 of Anableps anableps. Taxonomy (NCBI): domain Eukaryota; kingdom Metazoa; phylum Chordata; class Actinopteri; order Cyprinodontiformes; family Anablepidae; genus Anableps; species Anableps anableps. Next base: position 22,379,363 of record CM026071.1, read on the forward strand.
ATATAAATCACACATGGCTCAAATTTATCTTTCGTATTGCAAGAGTTCATGGAAAAGCTCTCTATAACTTCGCCAGCTGAGCTGACATCTTATTTATAAGGGGTGAAATTCTTAGCTCAGCTACATGTGATATCAACTGAACCTTCATGGTCCTGGGGACGAATTAAGACATTCAGACATTTCTTTTTATATCATTCAGAGTGATATAAAAAGAAAATTAAAAGGAACAAGTGGAAGAACGGATAAGAAAAGGCACTGGTGAGAATAATAAAAGCAGAAAACAGTGATAAAGATATTTACCTGGGTAAATGATATCTTTACCCAGATGATGGCAGATGTTGAGAGTGTTAAAGGCAGATTTGTTGGTGACACTGGGTGGAAATGGGGTTAGCTAGCAGTAATTTAGACACACCTTTAAATAAAAGGGAAAATCTGGCAAAAATGGAAAATGGTGGTGTGTAGAGGGAGGTAAGATCATAAACAATACAAAACATAAACAGATGGCATGATATAAGGAAACAAGAGAAAAACAACTGTGTGTTTGATGAGGCTAACCTACCTGTGCTGCCTGAGAAAGAAAAAGGGAAGATGAGGGCAGAAGGAAGTAAAGAACACGGCAAAGGTAAAGATTTAAGAGTCCCCATCTACCCTAAATCAGCGCAGCGCACTCCATGTTGTTATTCCTGAGCGTCATGGTTGAGGGATATGTGTTTATAATTTGTGTTATGACTTACTTGAAATTATGAGTGTGGAGAGTCAGTGGGACAGAACCAGATGCGTCTGCTTGATCCCCAAGGGAACCATCAATAACAACTGCCTCTAAGTGCGGCGAGTGCATGTGTCATGCATGCATATGTGCGTGCATATGCAAACGCCTGGGCTTTCGTGTCCTTATGTCCATGTGAGTTCATTTTGAAGGCAAAAAAAAAAAAAACAAGACACCACTGATATCTGTTCCCACAACATCTATTATTAAGTTCTTTACTTTCTGATCTAGCCTTTTCACCACTCAGCTCTCCAATTCTGTAGAAGCATTCCTCTGGCATTTTATGGCTGTTCTTTGATTGTGAAGGTACAGCACGAGTCTGGGGCCCCATATATTGGAGTCCTGTTGTGAGAGCAAGCAGAGGACATGAGAGTGGAGCATGGTTGAGTGACACTATTATTTATGTTCTTGGAACAGATTGTTATTTACAACTAAGGAGTTAGGGAAAATGTCTATTTTCAACATAAAACACATGCTCAAGCTTCATCTTGTAAGTTTACTCCAAAGCCAGTTGAGAAGGTAAAACTGTATTTTAAATCTAAAGGCTGGTTAAATGTATTTTTTAATATATCCAATAAGTTTATGTATACATTATGTACTGGATTAGCAACTAACCAGTACTTGAAGAATCCAACTACTTCCTTTTGTAGGCTTGCATGAGCTAAACCTTTTATTACTCTTAATTGAGAAGATAGACCTGATGCAACATGCCACAAATAAATGTATGCACCAATCTTGTTTGTTCCTCTAGAGCAGGGATCTGTAACTCCCATCCTCAAAGGGGAGTGTCCTTAAACTTTTTGATGTGTCCCTGGTCCAACACACCTGAAACAAATGGCTGAATTACATCCTCAGTATGCAGTCAAGCTTATTATCTAATTATCTGACTCAGGTGTGTTGAAGCAGAGACACATCTAAAAATTGCAGAACACAGGCCTTCAAGGACTGAACTTGCAGACCCATGCTCTAGCGCAAATTAATCCCTGCATTATAATTTTAAGTGAAAATACTACATGATACAAGCTTACCTTTGCTGTGCTTCCTGAGAAAAACCCATGACAGCAGATGGTTGTCCCAGAATTTGACCAAGCTATGTGTGTTTTCACTTCACTAATAAAATATACAGCCCACTTACTTTGCTCACCCTCACTCCCTCCCTAGTGCTCTGGCTGGTGTGTGCTGGTCCTGATGGTGGGCGTCTAATTGGAAAAGCATGTATCAGTTTTACAGCAACAAGAGGGAAAATACGAGGGGACAAAAATCAACAAATCTGCCAAAACTAGCCAAATGTTTAGAGTGGAAGCAGGGACGAGGAAAGATGGCTGACTGCTCCCAGAGATGAGCCAGACCAGACAGTCACCACTGCATTCCAGCCAGAAGGAGGGAGAGATAAATGGGCTAAGCAGGGGGACCAGGTGGCTGGTTGTGAGTGTGTGTTAGAGAGAGGTCAAGTGAAAAAAAATTAAGGGTGCATTATAGCTTAATTTTTAAACTAAGTGTTTAGGCATATACAGGGTATAAGAGAGACAAGATTGAAGTTACCTAATTGAACAGAATTTGAAATAAATGTTTCACTTTTGTTTTAATATCATTGCTGTAACTTTAGATCCATCTCATGAGATATAACAGGATACAATCAGGTTTATGAGGATCAGACAACACAAAATTTTAGTAAATGTTTTGGAAAACTAAGAAGTCCAATTTGATATATTTTTACACATCAAATAAAGGTTTAACACATCAAAAACTATGTTCTACAGGTATCTGTTTGTCTAATTCTAAGGTGGTTGTACTGCAAAAAAAGCATTAAACTTCCCCAACTCTGTGTTTCTACAAATTGAGTAAAGGAACCTTAAATCTCAAACTGTGCTTCAAAGAATCTCTGTTCAGCATAATATCTATTACTAGTTATGATCAGTTTGAAAGTATCTAAAATTTTGAACTAGAGATGATCATATGGTTACAAAATAGATACTAATGGCTAACAGTTAGCTAGTTGTGGAATTGTCATTGTAATTGCTGAATGACTGTAAGTGGCAGAGGCTTCATCAATCCTTTTGTAACCGAAAACTGTTGGCCAGGCTGACTTGTAGGCTGTATAGGCCTACTTCGTCAACACATCAGGGAAACAACTCAGGAACTTAGTTCAATTCAAAAATATGTTAACATTACCAAAGGGAAATGAAATTACCCTGATTCACACTTTGTATAATCAGGAAGTAAAAGCCAATTTTTAAAAGGCTGAGCATACACCAATGGAAAATTGTCAGTTGATTTCCTAAATTTATTTGATACCAATTGACAATATGAATAAAGAAGGCCCAAGGCACCAAATAAATAAATAAATAAATAAATAAAAAAATACATCAGCAGCAATAAATGTTGACTGTCGGCGTAGTCCAGTTACTGGTATTGGAGTACTACTACTAACTACTAAAATTGTTCATCTATACAATTCCTACGATTTAAAGTCTATTTAGTGATATGCCAAGGAAAGTCCTGGACAGTTTACACTGACTGTATGATGCATAGAGTAGTGAACCTTTAGTCTACCAAAAGAAGGCTCAGATAATACCCCTGTTTGTTTACCAATTTGAAGGCAGTTTTTGCTGATCAGGAGCATTTAGAGATGCAAAATATGGACAGTCACAGTTTGAAACCTAATGGAGGATCAACCATAATTCAAGTTAAGCTAGATAAAAGATTTTCAAAACTGCAGTTATGCAAGCTATGAGTGATATAACTGTGCAAAAGATCAACCAAATGTAGCGGGATGTCTATTCTTTATTTTTACTTAAGTCTATGTATCATAATCTAATGTCAGTAAATCAGATTTAACAGAACAAAAATTCAGTGTTGTATTAATTTTGCAGCAGTATGAGTAACGTATTTGCACTTTTTTTCATAATGTAGCTGGTCCTGCGACTTATGTTCAGCTGCAACTTACTTTTTTTCATTCTTCATGACACATTTTTTGACTGATGCATTAAATGTTAATTCAAACTGACTGACATGAACCAAGGAGATACCATCTCCAGCCACAGGGAAAAGCTAATTGCAGGCTGAAAGGAAGATGACAAGAGTTGGAAGAATGAGTTCACAGATGGGTGCTTGAAGAACGTGCTGCAGGGAGAGACTTATTAACAGTACAGTTATGTCATAATGCCCAGGTAGTTGCCATGGAGATGAATATAAATTACTTTGCAGATTGGCCTTCTTGGTGTTACCGCTTCATGCAACACAACCACCTCTCTATCACACTGGATTTACACTGTGTGCGTCTCCACTCTGACTGATCACCCTGATTTAGAGCATAGACTTTGGTGCGTCAGAAACTGCCAGCTGACTTCTGAGCCAAAGTTGTTTTCCTGAGTTTGTTGAAAAGAAGGAAACTGAACACAACATGTTACTGGATCACATTACCAGCATGGACGAGGTCCCCCTCACGTTTGACAGTTTCTCAATAAATGCGACTTATAGTCCAAAACGACTTATATGTTTTTTCCCTCTTCCTGACGCAATTTTTGACTTACACTCCAGAGCAACTTATAGTCCAGAAAATATGGTAATTGTTTCTTTCTGTTTCAAAAAGTCTTTAAATAATTACCTCATATAAAATTTCTGTTTTAAATGTTTGCTTAAATATTACAAATACAATGTCATCTTAGTGATCAGGTGTATTTATCCTTTTTAACACAACAATTAATTTGATACAAATGCAAACTTGCTATGCAGATATTAACTGTATTTTTAGTGTCACTTCTTCATGCCAAGCTCAACACCCTGATTAAGCAGAGTATGCCAGCAACATGTAGATGTGGTATCAGGTTTCATCATGAAAGCTAATCGCTATTGTCTTTGATAATAAATAACTTTTTATGCAAATCATTGTCCAGTCTTTTTTTTAGTTTTGTTCATCATATACTGTTGAATGAACTGAAGAATTATGGTGAGATCATTCCAGTTTCATGCAAATCTTATATTACAATTGATGAATAAATGAATAAATAATAATTATTTTCCACAGAGGTAAAAAGACTGAATAGATAAATGAGCATATAATCTGCACACTGAAATGTGTTTCCCCTTTTGATGAGTGATTAAGGTAAAAGTGATTAAAATGAAATATATATATATAACTAGTGTTGTGATGATGTGATGATTGAATGAGGATTTAATGTTAATTTTAAGCATTTATTGATATGAAAATTGATTATAACTCATATTAAACACATTATGATTGTAATAACTGATCAATGAATGTGATCAGTTAAAGATGATAGGGTTAGTACAGGTCAAAACAACAAGAGTGTAAAAGAGGAACTGGGAACAGGCCTAGAAGTTAAATTGGGGAAGTAAGTCCAGATGACCATTAAGAGTGGACGCCCAAGTTGTGCAAGAAGTCATGCAGCAAGGCATGTAGAACCTTGCAATAAACAACAATGGGATGGAAGGGTATAAAAGCCTTCAAAAAGAGGAAGAGCTCGCTTGTTCCCCGCGGCCGGAGTCGAGTCAACTTGGAGCGCAGAAAGAGGAACGAAGAGGACCACACCCAGGAGCCATGGAACGACGGAGGACTCTGCACCGCTGGACCAGGGAAAAGGCAACGCCCTGAGCCGTGGTTCCAGATCGAGCTGCTGTTCTTGGATTTCTGCAAAAGACACCCCAACAACCTCTGACAGACTTGGTCGATGGATTGTATTCAACATCTGATGGAGGACTACCTGATTCTGAACAACAACACCGGATCTTCATGCATCCATCAAGAGGAGGACGTCATCTAGCAAAGGCACCCTTCCACCCAAGGACTTCAAGGAGTCATCTGTTATGAGGACTGTTCCATCCGGGGTATGAAATTGAGTTGCTCCCCAAAAAGCCTCTCTCTCTTTCAGAAGTAGGGTATCAGAGTTAGGGAAACATTGTTGATTCGATTTATACATGAGTAATAATGATGATTTTGTTCATATTTCTGCTGATGCTTAACCCTGCCAAAGCATACTAAAATAAAGAAGCATGGAAAATTCTAGAAAAATTGTGGACATTCAAATTAATTGAGTCATCTTATAAGTGGAGTTCTCCAATGAGTGTAAAACATGCTATGGTACATGGTTCTAGTAAAGTGGGGAGGTTTTTAATGGTTACCTTAGGTGGGATTTATAACAATCCTCCTGGAACTCAGGCCGAGTTACTAAAATTTATCTAGCTAGTGACAAGTGCACATTGTTTTTAGAGGAAAAGCTACCATTAACAGGTGTGGTTCATGAAGTTGGGCTGCTGTTAGGCTACTTGGTTGGTCACTTTATGAACTGAAAAGGGGTATGACATTGGGAACAGAAGGTAGTGAGAGGCTAGATGAGTTTTCCTCGACACCAGTTTAAACAGATTATCTTTGAAACAATCGTGCAGGGTAACACCCTACAGGTTTGAGGATTTTCCTGACCCGTTAGATGGAGAGCTGGTCATAAGTCAGCCCAGTAAGTTGAGCAAGAAGAGGGAGGGGTTGGCTTATGTGCAACAACAATACTTAAGATCAACTTCAAATCAAATGTTTGAAACAGTGATATTAAATAAAAAGGCCAAGCATGATGTAAGTGATAAAGCCACAGACAACTCTGTGCCTCTGATTGTCTCCATTTCTCATCTGTTTGCTAGGGTTTTTGTGTAGGCATACCTTGTCCTGTGTAAATCTTATGCTTTAATATTAGTATGAGGCAAATATAATCCATATCAGATTAGTTAAATCCTCTGGCGATCTCAGGAGCCATCTGGACTCAGGGCCTCTCCACCCAGCTCTGACAACAAAGATGAGCTCTGAACCCAAAGACAGAGTGCTCCAATAGCACACAAAGCCTGTCCAATTTTTTTACAGGGGAGGTTTGTCTTCTGGCTTTATTTCATGGAACTGACTTACGGTGTCAAATCGAGGCACAAGAAACAAGACAGAGGGCTGTGCTGCACTGTACCACACACGTATGTCTCCCCTGCCTCACAGTCACGCACGAGTACAAACACAACCAGACACAGCAGCTGGCTTTTTTAAAGCTATCTGTGAAAAGTGTAAGGGTCATGATGGGAAACATAGCTCCACACACACACGCACAATATTTCTACCCATATTAGGACTTTGTATTGACTTCCATTAATTTTAGTAACTGCATTTATGCATAACTCAGAGATTCTCCCTAAAATTACTAGTTTTTTCCTAACCTTAACCAAAACCCAGTTCATACCATACCTCACAACCTAACCCCTAACCCTATACAAGGGGATCCACTGTAATAAGGTTTGTAAATATGCCAGAAATGATCCTAAATAGGATAGTTAACATGTACACACTCACACACACACCACATACACACACACACATACACAGAGAGGGGGGACACACATTTAACAATGTACATTGAGAATGCTATTTGAAAAAAAGAATTCAAAGTTCACAAAAAAGAAGAGTGTGATCAGAATGTTGTTTTCCATTAGAAAAAGAAACTTGCTGAGTATGTAACATTATTTATTTTTAATGTCCCTTGCAAAAGAATTCAGAAACTTTTTCATACTTGATTTAGAAACACAGACTTCAATGTTTTTTATTGGGATTTTATGTGATAGACCAACACAATGTAGCACAATGTAATATATTTTCATGTAGCATGAAAATGTATTCCCAAATGTTTTCTACAAATAAAAATCAGAAAACTTTCCAGATGGATTCTTTTTCATACAGTTTCACAACATGTTTCACTTTCTCAAAAGGGCTCTATTTTAGAAAGCCAACAGTATACAATTTTTAAAACTTTCTTACCATATTCTGTTATCATGCAAAAAGTTGAAATAAAATATATCTGACGGTAAATGGACAGTAAAGTTATAGTATATAAGATGGTGTTCAGGTGAGCAAAGTTACAACAAAGCTTTAAATGAGCTGCCAGTATTCTAAATTGTATTTTGTGCTGTGTCATTAGGAAAACAACCTTTGTTGTTACAAAAACTCTCTGTCGAACACATCATCACAGACTCTTTGAAAAGAAAGCTATTCTCTCCTCAGGTGACTGATTATCAAAGACAAGAGCAACTAATCAGACGAAGAATGGCATCATCTCCACCTTCTGTTAGGACTTCTTTCATTCTGACATCTCTGTCCCTTTTTATTCTGTATTTGCCCTATTCTCACTCAAAAGCTGGACTAAATATTAAGTTTAAGGAGGTTATGCAAACATGTTGAAACAGCCATCCTTGGCCCAAGTATTACCCTAAACCCTTCAATTACCCGCCTTTCGTTCCTCATTCCTCCTGGCCTCCACATGGGTTCCCTCACTCTGCTCCTCTCCACCTCCCCTGGAAATTCCGCACACACTCATGACGTGGGACCAAAAGACCTTAAAATATCAGGGGCAGAGAGTACAACAGAGTGGTGTACTACAACACGAGTGCTCACACGTACGTACACTTACTCACACACAGAAGTCGTCACCCAAAATACACGTGCACACAGGGCGATGAAAGACAGATCGAAAGACAGTGGTAGTGAGAACCCCGCTGTATTTTCTCTTTGTTCCAAATGCAGGGCCTGGCGGTGGACCACAGCTGAACCACAGTCGACATGCGGTGGAATGGGAGTCCACCACATTCACTTCCCTTAAAGAACCAACAGACTCAAACACATACTCATACACAGGGATCACAGAATAACTTACAAATGTACTAAAACAATCTTATGAATACACATTCAGCAGTTTCATGGACAACAGGATTACGTTGATAGTTCCTTGTTTTAAAAGCGGTTTGAGGTCAAAGGACAGATATGTATGAGTTGTTTCCTACAATACTTGGACAGAAAATTACACAACCCAGTTAATGTGTGTAGTATCCTATACACACACTATAGTGTGTGTGTAGGATACTACACTAGGTGGGAAACTAACCATGCATAAAAACATGTCTTCGAAAGGTTTTGCTAGTGTGCACTGCTTTGGCCTGTATTACACTCCCAGACTTATAGCTTTCTTTGGAGTTAGACCTAGTCTATTTCCCGACAGTATCTAGAAGCAACAGAAGGTCACAGTACACTCCCTCAGTTAATCAGAGGCTTTCTGGGTTTATGCTTGCCACACAGGTTCATCTGGGTATGACTGTACACACACACACACACACACACACACACACACACACACACACACACAACACACATGTTCAATGTATTTCTGGTAAAGAGCTTGGTTTTTCAAAGGAAATTGTCATATCTTCTGAGCTGTCGCTTTGACAAAGTGAGTTGTCTAACTACACCAAAGAATCCATTACATTCCCATGATCATGCTAGACAGCAGGATGTGTGTTGTTAATAATAAAAACTTCTATTTTATTCAAATAAAAGCTAAACATCCATCTTTAAATAACAAAATGCTCATCTCTGCAGGGCACAGTTCCCTCTAAACGGAAATCTAAAAAGGTTTGACAAGAAGTCTTTTAAAACTGTACAATGAGCAGTTCTTGGTTGGCATCCATGATGCCACACATAACGCAATAAGTCTACACATGTTCGTTAAAATCTTTATAAATTCAGTATTATGTAGTCATTACATAATGTTTAGAAGGAAGAGTAGAAAGAAGAGTCTAGTAGAAATCATCACAATGTCTGTAGAAATGTATGGACCTTCAAACTGAACAATAGTTTTTGTTTAAAGCCAAAGTGGTCACAGGCTTAAAACTTGTTTCATCCAAAAACTGACACAAATAACAAATATATGCCGATATAATATAAAGCTATGTTAATTATCAAATTAATTGCATTGTACTCACAATTCCCATCCCCAATTGTTTAAAAGTTAAAATTTCAAAATTAATACAAAAGGTTGTATACCATGTCCTGTATACATATGTATGTGCTCGCTCTAACTCCTGTCTATGCCTTGTGAATCTTCTTCAAACCGCTAAATGGGTTTTACTTCACAATCCTCTTGAGGCTTTGGTTGTCCCTGTTGCTTGTGCGCAATCTTTTAGTCCCATTTTTCTTCTATCTAACTTCCATTATTATGCTTAGATACAACACTCTGTGAACAGCCAGCTTCATTAGGCATGAGTGTTTTTTGCTTAAGCTCCTGGTTGACAGCGTCAGTGACCACTGGTCAACTGTCAAGTCTCCCCCATGTTTGCGTAAATCACAACATGGACATGACATCTTGTATATGTATTAAAAATCTTTAAAAAAAAAAACAGTAAAGCTGGATTTATACTGAGTTTTAAATACACGTAGCTGGACCAATTTCCTAATTAGGGGACTTCTGAATGTTAGAATAGAATAGAATAGAATAGAAATATCCTTTATTGTCCCACAATGGGGAAATTCAGGTAAGGTAAGTGGGGACATGCATATTCACAAAAATGTAAAAAAAAATATATCAAAATAAGAATAAAAGACTGTACAGTAAGGACAAATATACAACATAAGAAAAATAATATTGTGCAGTTATTAAAAAATAGTATACTCAGATTAAAAATAATGTGCAGCTGAGTAGGTTAAAGCTGCAGTATGTAACTTTTATGAAAGATGTTTTTACATATTTGTTAAAAATTATCATTATGTCGTGACAGTATAATTTAAGACAGATAATCTGTATATAAAAATAAATAAATAAATAAATAAATAAATAAATAAAAAAATTCAAGCTCCTCTGCTTTCTCCCAGTGGTCCCCATACTAACTGCAGAAATACGCCGCAGTCAGAAACAACCAATCAGAGCCAGGAGGAGGGCCTTCGCACTGTCAATCATCCTTGTGTAAGCCACTCACACACTCCCTCTTGCTCTCTGCTTTGCTACAACTGGTTTACCACAACATAGCCCGCTATGATTGCTAAGGCTAGTTAACACAGCCACTGATAACAGCGGGTAAACAGTTTTCCTGGAATGGCAAGTTTCTTCACTATTAGCACATTTAGTGGCACCTGCATGAAGATGATTGACAGCACTAATACCTTGCTCCTGATACTGATTGGTTGTTTTATGTCGGGAGAGGTTCATTTCTTTAGATGCCAATAATAGCTCAGGCAGGAGGTGGAGGAGCTCGATCTTTTCACATATTATCTGTCTCATACCATACTGTCATGACATGGTGACAGTTGTAACAAATATGGAAAAAACATATTTTTCCTAAAAGTTACATACTGCAGCTTTAATTTAGAGAAGAAAAATGTACAAGATGTGCATGGATATATATGTACATAAAAAAACAGACTATTAACACAAAGTGATAAAAACTGCAAATAACAGCAGTTTTAAAGACTTATTGAGTTTGTTGGGAGCAGTGATATGTGGGAAATTTACTGCCATAAGTCAAGCATGTACATTTTCAATATAAAAGCAGGATTTCATCTCTTTGCTTTCAAAACTTTTAATACTTGAGCTTAAATTTTTGACTTGAAAGCAGGATTTAAATCTCTTTGCTCTCAAAACCTGTAATGCTTGCACCGAAAACTTTTGCTCTCTCTCTCAGATTTTCTCCTCGTGCACAAACTTCTTTCTCTGCATGGCCCAAATCTGCGCTCACAAACTTCTCTGCTCGCTTGCAGATTTTTTCTGCTCTCTTGTGGATCAAGGAGTACCGTCACCATTCCAGCCAATAGAATGACAGTGTTCCTCTGGGTGCACTTGATACTTTCTCGTGGGTGTGCTTGTAAGGCTGAATACCCAGCACACTGATCGGAAACAGCAGTTCTATCCAAGATACTCTGCAAAATGGATCGGCACCAACAAAAGTAAGTACAATTTTCACGGCTAGTAGCTGTAGTTTATTTCCCACAACTTTTTAATTTTGCCTTAGTTCATATAAGTTTATTCATTTAACATCACGAAGACCTTACACGAGCACAGGTGAAGCAGACTGTATAGAAACACTACTTATGGCTTTTTCTCCGTGCAAGCAATGTTAGGGGGTAAGCATGTAGCTAGTTGTTGAATGTGTTCAAAAGATAGTCGTTTTTGTCATTTTGCTGGTTTCAGTCGGCAAAAAAAACGTATTGACTGATGACGAGCTGGTTTTGTTGTGGAAGCTCAATCAGCAACTTTGTGACTGCAGGCCTGAGTTTTCTCAGTTAAATCCCCCCCACACACACTTTTTTGTGATTTCTTGCAGCAGTGACCATCTGTCCAAAGAACATTGGTGTCATGAGCCCAGTCCAGTTTAATGTTCAGATGACTACCCAGGTACTTAGAGTCCACTATCTCAATGTCCACTCCCTTGATGTTCACCAGTTTCAGTGTGGTGGGTCTGCGCCTGCAGAAATCCATCACCAGGTCCTTATTTTTCCTTGTATTGATGGAGGTGGTTCCACTGGCACCAGTCTACAAAGTGCTGTGTCCACTGTCTGTACTCTGAGTTGTCCTCACCTATAAGGCCAACAATGGCAGAGTCATATGAGAACTTTTGTCGATGGCAATCTGGAGAGTTGATGGAGAAGTATGCAGTGTAGAGGGTGAGAAGAAACAGTGCTAGTACAGTTCCCTGCAGGGCCTCGTACTACAGACCAGCCTGTCGGAGACACAGCCCTGTGTCCTTGCATACTGTGGACAACCAGTGAGGTAGTCCAGTATCCACTGGGACATGTGGTGGTCCACTCCTGACAGCTCCAGCTTGTCTCTTAGAAGTCCCGGCTGGATGGTGTTGAAAGCACTGCAGAAATCAAAGAACATGACTATCACAATGCTCCCAGGGTTCTCCAGGTGGGTCAGAGCTCAGTGCAGGAGATGGATGTCATCATCCACCCAGATGCCCAGCTGGTAGGCAAACTGTAGCGGATCAAACGGGGACCTCACCAGGGGGCAAAGTTGTTTCAGGAACAACCTCTCGAGGGTCTTCATTAGATGTGAGGTCAATGCCACCAGCCTGTAGCTGCTGATGTTCTTTGAATGTTTGGTCTTTGGTACTGCTACCACACAGTAGGTTTTCCACAGTTGTGAAACTTTTCCCAGCTTCAGGCTCGAACACACATCTCATGACCCCACACAGCTGATCCACGCCACACCTCAAGAGCTGATGCCATTTGGTCCTGCAGCCTTTTGTACCTTGATCTTTTGCAGCTTGTTACTCAGCTGAAGTGTTGAAAGGGACCAGTGGATGGAGTTCTCTGAAGCAGATGGAGTGGGTGATGGCTGAGATCTGAGAGGTATAAAGTCCTGGGAAGAAAAGCAGGCAGTCAGCAGGCTGGTTAAAGAACTGGTTCGGATCGTTCACCCATCCTAAGGCATTGTTTACAGGAGACTACTCTCTGGTATGTTCGGATGTTGACTGGGGAAAAGCTCCACATTTTGACAGCTCTGCATTCAAGATACCCTGAATCTGCTGTAGTTGTCATGCCAGGGCAATCTGTGATTTTAGCATGTTGTCAAAACACACATGCACTTTGGCCACCTCATTCTGCAGCCATTCTACTTCATACCTCCACAGGGGGTGTTCCCGAAAAGTTCCATTCTTGAGACCTGGTTTCAAAAAGTGGTCAGAAACTCCAGTCACTGGTGACGTGTAAATGAGTGGCTGGATTGCAACAAAAATGTTTTCAGATTCACTGAAAACCAGCTCTGTGTAAACAGGGCCTAAGCCTCCTACAGCCTGGGGGTTTAGTTTGTGACCTGAGATTTTCTTCAGATTCTTCCAAACCCCACTAAGGCCATTTTGCTGCAGCTGATCCTCCACCTTCTTCCTGGAGATGTTTTTTCCATCCCTGATCTTCCTTCTCAGTTTCTTCTGCACAGCTCTTCACTCCTCATGGTTTCCTGATCTGAAGGCTCCCTTCTTCTCCTTGAGGAGAGTCTTTATTTCAGGGTTGAGCTAGGCCTTGTTGTTGGAGAAACATTGTACCTTCATGATGGGCATGGTGTTGTCCACACAGAAGTTAGTCTGTGATGGAGTCAGTGATACTGTTAATGTTGTCCCCATGAGGAGCACAAAGCTCTTCCCACATAGTGCAACTAAAACAGTCCCTCAGAGCTTCTTCAGTATCCTCAGGCCATCCCCTCACTGTTTGTGTCACAACTGGTTCTCTGTGTACTAGGGGTTTATATACAGACTGGAAATAAACCAGGTTGTGATCTGAGCTCAGCAGGGAAGGAGAGGTGATGAGCTGTATGCCTCCTTGAAGTTGGCATACAATAAGTCTGGAATTTTATTATCTTTGGTGTAATAGAATATTCTGCATTTATCAGAAGCTAAATGTTGGTATTTCAATAATTAGAAGCCAGAATCATCAAACTTAAATGGCATAAACACTTAAAATATATGCAGCAAATCCATTTAACATACAAGTTTAACATTTTAATCATATTAAAAAAAAATACCACAGGTATGTAAAATCCATCACCTACACATGCAGAGGGCTTCTACAAACATTTGTGAAAGAATGGGTCACTCTCAGGAATTCAATGATTTCCAGCATGGTAGCGTAATATACCACCTTTACAATATGTCCAGACCTAAAATTTACTTATTACGAATTCCATAGTCAACTATTAAAAGAATTATAACAAAAGGGTATGTCACAATAATCACAGTTCAGGGACAGTGGGTGTTGAAGTGATGATTCTGTGGAGTTTGGCAAGTTTCTGCAGAGATAATAGCTAAAGGCTCTCTGCCTAGAAATCCAATGGACTATCTGGGTTTAGGCGTTACCAGGAGAATGTCACTTGCCTGACTGCACTGTGAGCGTAAAGTCTGGTTCAAAGGGGATAATGGTGTGGATTGGTTTTTCTTGACTTCGCATCAGGCCCTTAGTTGAAGTGAAAGGTACTGTTAATATATAAAAACATTTTGGGTAATTTTATTCTCCTGACTCTGTGGGAAACATCTGTGTATTGCCACGTCAGTTCCAATATGACTATGCACCAGTGCACAAAGAAAGGTCCATAAGGAAATGAATAACCGAGTTTGGTATGTAAGAACTCAACCGGCCTGGGAATAGTCCTGACCTCAACATGACAGAACACTTATGAGTGGAGACTGTCACCCAGGCCTTCCAGTCCAACATCAGTGCCTGACCTCACAGATGTGGTTCTTTAAGAATGAAGAAATAGTCTCATAAACAGCGGCTGCAAAGAGAGGGCCATTATCATCTTAAAGTATTTATGTTAAAAATATGATGTCTTTAAACTTTTAAGGGTGTGAAATTCAGAGGTTGCACGAGACTTTTTTGTTGTCCATCATTTTGACTGACGGTGTCAAAACAATCCATCATAATCTATTTTAACCCGTCAATTTTTAAAAATACAATAATGATATAGGCTATTCAGTTGGATTTAATTTTTATTCGGGTTAATTAATATTCAACAAGCTGAACAGAGAATCCACATCCCATCACATCTAACCTTTTCTCCACAGAGACAAAAACCACTGACTGTGGCCCCATTAAGTACACTGATTTTTAAGTGATTGCACCTAAATTATGAGCGATTCACCTGTTGTGGTCTGAACACATAGCCTCACAACTTCCTCCTGGTCTACATCTGGAGGAGAAATCTGCACTAGAATTTAGATTGGGCCTAAAAAAGTCCAACCCAACCCAACCAAGCTCATAGGCATTGTATCCAAACCCAATCCAACTTTAATTAGAAGCCCTAGGCTGAAATAACCCTAACATATTATCTAAATTAAGATGTTACTGCTTTCGTTTTTATAGCACAACTTGAGTAAGCACTGCAACTTCTCGACTTTTGAGCTTTTGTTTAACATCTTCCAGCTCCATTTTGACGCTTGTTGTGAGGCAAGTGAAAATCATCTGGGATGTGTGATTGATAGGAGTGGAGCAGGGCGGAGCCGTGCACATTGTGCTTGTTACAGTTTAATCAACTTCTGCACCTTACTTTCTTTCTTTCCTCAACATGGTCAATTGCTTACTTCTCTATTTAGACTATTAATAGATTAACATAACATGACATTATCATTTAGTTTTCTCTGTTTGGTATGTACTGTAAGCTTATTAAACAGAAGCCCAACCCCAACCCGACCATCAAGCAAATAATTTGCCTCAACAAGGCCAGATTTTTCAAGCTGGGCTTGGGCTCTGATATTCATATGGGATTTTTAAAATAACTTTATTGATTGGTTTAGTTGCCTCCGCGATGTACACTGTGCGTAAAGTTGAACTTATCTGCGCATCTGCATGATATAGTCAGGGGTGTGAATTGTAATTCATCAAAAAGACAGAGAGCCTTCAGATTTTTCTGTCTTTTGTTTTTTTTTTTTTAAATGGTCAAATACGGAAAATATTATATTAACACGACCCCTGGTGTAATTGCAGGTAACCTAATACTTTTTGTGTCAAAGCCTGGTTTATTGTTTTGTTATTTTTACTGAAAATGTGTATAAATAAACAAAAAGGGAGTGGAGGGTGAAGAAAGGAAGGCAACAAGAGGAACAGCTACATACCTCTGAAAATATATCAGTTTTTTGGGTTTTTTTTTTTCAAATTAATCATTTCTTGTTTTACATGTGCACACTGATTTTATACCATAAAATCAGTATACCTCAGATGATGATCCCACACCATATATAGGATAAAGATGCTGTTAAGAATATCTTTTCAAGGTTTCCAGTTGAAAGTGTAACAGTGTTTTAAATACGGTTTGTATCATATTGTCTATTAAGGAAAGGATATATGATTTAAAATGTTTTACAAATCAAAATCTGAACAGTGTGTAATACAAAGTCACTACCTTTTATCTTCCGTTGTAGCTGCAAGTCTGGAGTATAGCTTTACCAGCTTTGCACAGCTTGAGACTGTAATATTTAACTGTTTTTATTTGCAAGACAGATGTCAGATTGAATGGACAGCAACTGGAAACATCAGTTTTCAGGTCTGCTAAGGCTGAAGTCTTGTGTTTCTCTGACCTGGCTGGAGCACCACCTTATCTATCCCACATAATACAGACACAGAAAACACCCAGGTGTTGGTGGAGAAGCATCATTGTGTTCATACTGTGAATTAAGCTGTTTGTTTTGTTTGTGACACTTAAAAATGCAGCGCTTTAATGAGCCGCTTTAAACTTTTGAATGCAACCTGTGTTTAAAGTAAAAAAAAAAACTGCTAATGCCTTTGAAATGTGGTTCAGGATTAAGGAATTGTACTTAAGTGAATGCACTGCATGTACAAAGCCGCAGGGACGTAGACTGAGCACACACCCAGATACAAACACATCTGCAAATTATTAGTGATGGTCTGATTCTGACTTAAGTTAATAGTCTTTTTTAATGAAGAATGGTAAATTGTAAGAAAAAGACTAAAAAGCTCAAAGTGCTCTGTTTTTTGTTGAAGCAGCAGGAAACACATGGGTTCTTTAAAGTTTGTGCTGTATACACACTCTGACCACATACAAACTCATAGAGACTTCATTAACTTTGATGTGCTTTAATAAGATCTAGGGAACAGAAATACATTCATAGTAAGAAAATATGACAGACAGACAAAAAAAATCTGTTGCACAAACTCATCCACATGGGTAAGGTAAGAGTGCTGATGAGAAGAGCTGCAACCAGGTCTGGGCATGCATGCTGTATATTTAGACAGATTAGTTTGGATCATGAGATCAAAGAGGAGCATGATTATTACCTAGCCTTCTGATAAAAAAGGCTCACTATTATTTCCCTGTCTGAACACACAAATACACACATTTGAGCACATTGTCACACAAATTACACACTCAAATGCACCTACAGTATCCTGGCATTAAAAGACACGCAGTGATTTGTACAGTGGACACACAGGTAGATGCACACACACACACACACACACACACACACACACACACACACTTAGACCACTCTATAATCTCGGTAATTTGTATGTTGAACCCAGTGTAGACAGATCATGCCGTTGGTATACTTCTGTGTTATTGCACTGCTTGCTCACTATTTAGTGTGAATTCCCAACAGAAACATTCCCTTACTTTGAAAGTATACTTATTATTATCTGTAATAACGTGAAGAGTACAAACAAGAGTGTATCAGACACAATGAAAAGCTTGTCATGAAGGTACTTCTTGCCCTGGTGGGATTTATGCGAGTAAGTCTATATAGTTGATGAAGGTATGAAAATTGTAGCTGCAAGTGCAAACACAGAGTAGATAAATGCAAAAGCAAACAAGAAACAGGGAAAGAAAGTGCCCTGTGATCACTGCTGCAAACAGAAAACTTTCCGTTTCTGCTGGTATAGTTCCAAAAATCAATTCTTAGATGTATGAAGTAATACATGGACTATATTCACATATAAGTACAGAGTGCTTAGTTGGCCCTATAACACACCTGTGCAGAAATTCCAGCATGTCTCTCTTTTTTTTAATAAATGTCCTGTGGTAGTCTGCAGTTACATGCTGCTGACAGCCCCTCTGATTTCCAGATAGATAGCACACCCATCCAAGTCGGCTCCCTTGGTAGATTACATCACAGTTGTTTTAACAATGGCATCCACTGAGTCCTTTTGTGAGCTACACTTAAAATAGGATGTGACAGAGTCTCTCTATTTCTTTTTCTTGCTTCCTGCTTCCAATTGCTCACTTTTTGGGAGCAAGAGTTTTTATAACAATTTTGATGTTTATATTAAAATGGGGAGGTATTATGTAAAATTGTCTTCTTTGAGCTTTACGTCATGATATAATGTCATTTCACTCATTCATGCATGTTTAAGAAATCCTTAAATCTCCTGTGGCAGTCATTCAGGGGTGCCTTAATACCTGCTCATACAATGCGCCACCTATTTACCCAAACGCCGCCTTGGAGCTTTAGTCCCCTGCCGACCTCCCGCCCCACAAAGCTCTGTACCCTGCGCCTCCCTCACACAACTCTACCAGACTAGCAGCAGGAATTAGCAAACACCTGGTGGAACTGCGCTTCCGCTGAGCTTATCATACAAATTACTTCTCAGTCCTAAGAACAGTTGTTAACAGCAACTTAGAGAAGCACTCTTATGATGACATGCTGAAGGGGGAGTGTTGGAAAGGGTAGGAGGTCCTTAAAGAGGCAGAGGCCAATTTCAAGGTGTCAGATACGGCTATGATAAGAGGTCAAATTTCTTTTATGTTATTTTTTGTATATACAGCATTTTCATAACTGAAGGAAACAGTTACTTGACTGTACTGTAAAATGACACCATGTGCTGGGAAAATACATAATACCCCTGTTTAAACAAGTCTAAAGTTGCTGTTGCACTGTTTTCTTTTATCTTATCATATAGGTTTGTGTTAACTAAAAGTCCTTTTACGTGGTTCTAAATGTAAAAAAAAAAAAAAAAAAAAAAGCATCAGTTGTGCAACACCAAGTCCTGGCATGTCTATGAAATATTTTTGTAGCTTCTGATGGCTCCCTATTTTGTTTTGTTTGTGTACATTAGGACAGAGGATGTCAAATGCACAGTCTATAAGTGTTTCAGGACAAAGTTAGTGTTGTTTTTTTTTAAGTTACCTCAAAAGTTCTTATTTTTTGATAGCTAACCACTTGACCATCTTAGGCTGAGAGTTCAGTGCTCTATGCACAGTTTTAGTGTCCCAAACGGTCAAATAATTATTAGCTGGAGCAATAAGAAAATAGGTCTGACTGCCCTTTTGTTGGAAACAACTCAAGCATTTGGCATGCCAAAGTAAATTAATTCTCATCAGTGCAGACAGATGGTCTGCGTAGCATAGTATGTGATTAAGTAATGTTATTTCCAGGTGTCTGCAACAACATTTGAGCATCATTTACATAGTAGTAGTGAAGCAGATACGGAGTATGTATGTACATAAATGTATAAATATTTATCTGGCCGTTCAAATGAAATAACCATGTTGTTAATTGTAAAAAAAACAAACAAAAAACAATAATTAATTAAACAATGAAATGTAAGTGTACACATCAGTCACAAGAAAGTTGTAAATTATTAAGCTTAGATTAGCATAAACTTTAGCTCATACGTTGCAGATAACTTATGTTTCCAATTTTTGAAGTCTATTTCTTTACATGCAAAATCAGACAATGATGTGTGAGAAATAAACTGTCTGCAAGGGAAGCAGTATACTGCCTATGCCAGCTATATAGACAAAAAATATTTTGGAGTATGAATGATTCTGAAATATCTGTAAAAAACCATATTCTGATACCTGCCTGGTTTCTTCCTGCAGCAGATATCTTTTTTCACCAGCTACTCAAATAAAAGTTGCACCAATTCAACATATTTTTATTCAAGTAAAAGTAAAAAAGCAACTTTCTAAGAATTTGCTCAAGAGTAAAAAGGTATTTGGTAAAAAATATAATAAAAAATTACTACAAATAAATACAAAATAACACATTCAGGCCGAAAAACAGATTTCCAAATCAATATTTTCAATATTAAACTTTTCATAAAATAATACAGTAGGTAATGTGTATATTAGAACAGGGTAATGTACTTCCAGTGACAACATAGTAGTGTTTACTGTATCTTACTAATCTCCAAAAGGCATAACAGGCTCAGCAGATAGAAAATACCATTAGAACTACAAAGCTAGTGTAAAAACAAAAGGTCCATAGGTGTGTCTGTGTTTCATACATTTTTGTTAAAATATGTTTGCTCTATTTTCTTTGAAGTTACTTGTGTTAGATTGAATATCCAGAAATTTTACTCAAGTAAGAGTAGCAGTAGTTTATAACAATCAAGTAAAAGCAAAAAGTACAGTGCTGTACCTACTGTTAAAGGTACTTTTTTCTTTTTTTCTAAAAAGTTATTCAAGTAAATGTAACCTCTGAATATAGGTAACAACAACATTAGTATTCTTGTTAACAAGCTTAATGTGAATTATTAGCATGTTTTAACTAGTCATTATCAGCTAACATTATCTGCATCCAATAGCATTACTCAACTTACCCAGTTTGTTTGGAAAAAAAACTGTTAAGTTTTTTGTCTTTTGCTGGTTCTGGCTGGTTATCTGCTATGATTCTAAAACATACTGCTCAGCAACACATGTCCCGTTGCTGACTCACAGGTGTAAAACCAACGTTACATGTTTAAAGACAACTTGCGTTTAAAGACAGCTTGGAAAAACACATCATGGCATGTTAACAATGAAATGTAAGTGTTGTAATGGCCAAAAAAGTGCAGGGGACAGAGGGCACACACACAGAAGGTGTGGGGTATATGTCCCTGTTGTAATCTGTCTTAGTGGGACCCAGATACTGGCAAACCTGGCCTGCCCTCTGGCCTTGTCTGCCATTTAATGGATAAATAATCAAAATATTCAAGTATCATTTTTTGTTCAATGGCCCTCTTCAAATCAGTGCCAGCCACAATTATTGGGATCCCAGGTAAAAATGTGTAAAAAAACTTTTAAAAATAAATTAATCTTCTATTGCAGTAGCATGATCTCACATGAAAAATCCAATCTGTGATAACAATACTTTTTGTGACTA
The DNA here is from genome assembly GCA_014839685.1 of Anableps anableps. Classification (NCBI taxonomy): domain Eukaryota; kingdom Metazoa; phylum Chordata; class Actinopteri; order Cyprinodontiformes; family Anablepidae; genus Anableps; species Anableps anableps. The sequence continues at coordinate 22,400,523 of CM026071.1, forward strand.
ACCACGACAAATACAAGGACAAGACTCCCCAGGACCTTTTGAGTTACTTACTGAAAATGTAGGATCTAAGCTTTCGAATTACGTCAAAAACATGAAAATAAAACAAAATAAAAATAAAAGTAAAAAAAAATAAGATATGGCCATTTAAATGTTGGCACTTTGGATTCTAAATTTCCCCCCCCAGCACTGACTGTCAGCTAGCAATTGGACTTTTGGCCCTTCAGGATCATTTCACTTTATAGAGCCATTAAAAAGATCCATTTTTGAAAATGTACATTTTTCTAACAATAGGCTGTTTTATCCCTGATATAGTTTTTTTGAGTTAAATTCACAAGGAAGTCAAATCATCTATATTAAGTAAAATTATTTTTTATCCAAAAGGTGCAAAATACAACCACAGTATGTTCTTAGAGAAATACATAGTTATGTTTTTTTTTTAAATATAACATTTTAAAATATAAATGTAGTACCTATGTAGTTTTTTATTACAAGTGCTGTGTATATTAATAACATTTGAGGTCTATTTATAATATAGAAACACAATAAAAAGGAAAATGTAACAAACAGGAAAAACATGGACTTGCTTTGGCAGAAACAAAAATCTTCTTCTGAACCATTAAATATAAAAAATTATCCACCCCTTTCCTGTATTGTATTTATTTGCTTATTAAATAGACATAATTTTAGATTTAATAAAAATAATAATCGCTGTTGATGTGTGTGTAGAGCATTATAAGCAAACTAAGTTGTAAAAAACAAAGAACAGCTCTGACTGAGACTCGAGTTCTTTAGTTCAGTGTAAAGAGCTGGTCAAAAGAATCAAATCACTCATGAACGTCACATCACTACTCTCAACAGGTATGACTTGGCTTATCTAGTTAGAAATATATACTTTTAGAAGTTTTCAGCTTTCTTTCCATTTACCATTAAGGCTGTGAGCTTCTGTCTTGTGAGCCTTTTATCACTCAACCCATGCCGGTAAGGGGCAGTTACAAAAAATAAAGGATGAATATGTGTAAAAGCACCTCATGCCCACAGTCGTGTGATGGAGGATCTGTAATGCTGTGGACCTGCTTCTCAACCAAAGATGCTGTAAACCTTGTTAAAGAGAATGGCATACTGTAGCCCTTGAAATATCCGAACATTTTAAATAGAGGTTTCTTTTCGCTGTCAGAAAATACAAAAATAGGTCAACGTTGGGTCCTTTCAAAGGATAATGCTTCAAAAAATGTGCCCATATTACCACAGAAATAGTTCACCAGACACTAAATAAACCTTCTTCCATTGCTCTTAGCACCCAGGCCTAATCCTTCAGAAAATCTCTGCATTGAGCTCAAGAGACGACAGCATAAGAAAGCACCAAGTACCCTGGATAATCTTGTGTAGTGGTGTCCAAACTGTTTGTGGGCCAAAATAATCAAGTTGAAAATACTCATGGGGCATAAAAATATTAGTTTTATAATAAAAATGAAAAAAACTTTTTTCTCCTGCTCAACAATAACATAAAGACAAATTTTTAATGAAACAATACAAAGAAGTCAATTTTTAAATAAATATTTTCTGTTCGACCAAGCATTTTTCATGTTAAGCAGGTTTTAGTTGGTTTCCATTACTTTAGAAATATGGAACATCAGTGAAAATTGCAACCCAAAGTTTCCATTTGTAAAAATGTTGTTGCAGATTGCAACAATAGCTCACACTTACCTGCTTAATTCAAATGTGGACTCAGTTTGCTTATGTAGATGACATCCTTCATTTCCCTCTGACCAGAAGCTAAAATCTCACTCTCTTGCTCTCTCTGGCCCCTGCTGTTATTTTTTTTATTTTTGCAGGGGGCAGAGGGGTTATGTGTACTGTATGTCAGCATAGCACACAGAATTGTTTTCTGAGTGTCACAGTGAGGCCTAACAGATTTACTTTCACAAGCGGTGCATTACAGCTTTCGCCATGATGCTTCACTTGATATATATATATAAAACTGAATTAAAAATTGATTTGGGTTTATTTCAAATGTAATGGACACAGATATGAAAAAGAAAGGAGCAAAGAAAGAGAAAGATGGGGAAAAGGTTTAAAGGGAAAGAAGGAGATAGAAATACAGAAAAGAAAAAAAGCATAGAGAGCACAAGTCAACACCCTTGAAGTCTGCCTCTAGACCTGCAGAAAGCGAAACAACAAACAACATATACATATATAATAGTAACAATTATAACATCATTGGAAAGTACACGAGACAAGGTAAAACAAAATGCATTTAGTGTAGCCCAACTGAGAGTGTCTCTGACAAACACCTGAATCTAAACACCTGTGTGTGTGTGTGTGTGTGTGTGTGTGTGTGTGTGTGTGTGTGTGAGTGAGTGTGAGTGTACTTGTGAGTATAATGTTTCTCCATTCGAATGTTAAAAAGTGGGTGTGAGGACCCACAGACCAGCTCCCCTGCACACGAGAATGACACTAGGAAGACCAGAACCACAGACACCCAGTGGCCCCCCAAGCACAGAGCCCCGGGAGCTTCCCTGCAGAGACAACTGCAACCCCTCCACCAAGAGAGAAGCATGGGAGATGGGAGAGCCCCGGGTGACCCCAAAGCAGCCACAATGCAGAATCCACAGGGGGCCACAGTGATGAGTCCAAAGGCTCCAACTGCAACCCACTATGCCGGAGCAGATCCAGCCATGGAAACAGAGGCCCGAGACCCAAAGGCACACCAACCCTCAGCATAGGCCCAACTGAGCCAGGGTGCCCGAGCCCCGGCAAGCAGCTACCAGGGTGAGCTGGCACATAATCAAGCACCCAGCCCCAGACACCAACAGCCACCAACGCACCGGTGGGCAGAGGCACCAGCCACCAGAGGGGAGTGTGACAGGGGGGGAAGTAGGCTCCACATTTAGTGGGGTGGTCGAAGAGGATTAAGGAGAGGGGGAGCCCAAAACCAACCTGACAGAAAAACAGGCACACACAGAAACAATCACAAGTTCCCACCCTCATGCTCAAACATAGACATTCACACCCACTCACCCAACATAAACACACACAAAAATGGACGTCATACACCCACTCGCACTCCCCAAACACACTATACTCCCAGGTCCAGGTAACATTCCCCCAGAGGGGCAACCCATCCCCCGGGCCCAGGAGAGGGTTCCCTTCTTTATGGGGTGAAGAGTAGCAGACTGCCCAAACCTCTGCAGCAGCAGAGCAGTCCATCAGTTTGAATAAGTGCCAGGCATCACCCGAACAACCCGGGCCCAGATGCCGGCCCCGACCCCAGAAAGAGTCTACATAGTCCAAACAAGCCAGGCAACCAGAGCAGCCCCAGGGCGAAACAACTCCAACAACACAAAGATCAAACATGCACCCAGCCAATGCAGGCACATGCACCACCCCATAGACAAACTGAGACCACCAGCACTACCCAGGCAGCCATGCAGGCCCCATGATGCGCCAACACGCCCATCACACAACCGAAGGGAAGTATGCCAATGAAGCAAACCAAGGAGAGCCACAGAAAGTTACAGTACACACCGTGAAGGAGGCAACACCCCCCTAGAACTGAAACCACCAACATCCAGGTGAGCCACGCAACGATGACAGGGCCTAGGAACAGCCACCATGGGCCAACACCATAGAGAAACGACTATATAAGTATATACATCAATTAATTAATTGAGCTTACTGTACTGTTTGATAACTAGGATCAACTGTATGTATGATTGAACTGATTTTTTTTTTTTTTTTTGTAAAGTGCCTCAAGACAACATTTGTTGTGAATTGGCGCTATATAAATAAACTGAATTGAATTGAAATTACACATAAACGTATTGAGAAGAAGGGAAACAATTCAGCCTAAAAACTGATTAGACCAGAAAAAAATGCTCTTGTTTTATAATCCAGCACTTCATATTTTCAAATAGAGAAAAAAGCTGAAGACCACCTCAGTGCTAAAAGAGATCCAAAATAAATGGTGATGTCCAGACACACAAACTTTTTGACATGAAAATTTGTCTGTGTCAAAGAATGGAAACATAGAAAGAAGGTGATGATTATGTGAAGAATACATTTTAGAAAGCAAGAAAGAAATGTTTATTGCCTTTTTATCTGCAGTCATGCATTCAGACGCACCAGGATGTTGCTTAGAAGTTTGAGGAAACTCTGGCATAAAGAGCATTCTGACTGATGTGTCTTGATAGTTGCACTGTGGACTGCGTGCAGACTCATCCACTTGCGTTTCTTTGTATATGTGCATGAATGCTTTTAGTGTTTATCCTGTTTGTATGCTTTCTGTGCCAACGCATCTGTATGCACGCACATGAGTTTATTACACATTGAGTCCTCAAAGTGACATGTTGGGACATTGAGGTTAGGAAGCAGACAGTTTTAAGTCTGATAAACAAATCACGCCAAGAGGAGGGTCTAAACAATATGCCACAATTACTTTATTACTCAGTGTTTGCCCAAGGTGTCGTGTTACTAATATCCTCATCACTGTAAAGCCCTCTCCGGTTCAGTTCTGTGTGGTGTGTGTATGATAGTGTTTGCTCTGGCAGAGGCTCCCCTGTGACTGGTTATATTGGACATGCTCAAACAAAGCCAAACACACAGCAGGAGCCGCAAGCAATTAGGGCTGCCACAGTGCATAACTTCTTTCTGAACACCCCCTTGCTTTCCCCTCACCACTCTCTTTCTCCTCTGCCACACATTTCAATCTCCCATAAACTATCAAAAGCACAAATTCATTCATCAGTTTCAGCAATATGTGTGCCTGGCATCCTGTGTGGCATCAGTGGCCAAAATACTGTTTGTGTGTAGTTTATCCTTAGCATTACAACTTGACCTTTGTAAGCAGGATATTGCTGACTGGGTCATGTATGTTTTTGAAGGCTAGCGGGCAATTTTATTGTCTGAATAATTCCACATTAAGTTAGCTGAAGCTGGTGTCCTAACTAGATGGGTCCTGTGTCCCACTTCATGTTTTCTTTGAAAAAGTATCTTGTTTTCCCACGGGCGGATTAGAATTCTCTTTTTGTAAATTTTATATTCATTTAACTGAGTGTAAAGGTCATCATATTTTACACAGAAAACCTAAAAAAATTTGACAATAGGAAACTTAAATAAATCAAAATCAACATTTTTACTGATTTATTAATACTGACTAGTATTTTTAAACTGCTGTTTTTCTGACAGAAATAGCCTTTTTTGAGTCACACCCTTAAAACTGAACATGCAATATGATGATGTTGCACAACCTTCAAATCTCATGATAATCACAGAATTAATGCTTTACTTGGGAAAAAAAAAGTCTTCACAGGAAATGTTGAGTGAATGCGTGGCTGCTCTTTCGCAAAAATGGAACGAGCACTTGTTACAAAACTGATCAATGCAGCAAACATGCACAATAAACAGAGAAGTTGGTTTTTGCCACCAAATGCAGCTTCTGTTGGAAACACTTCTCACCAAAGGTTTATGAAACATTTGAAATCTTGGATTTAAGAGAAGGAAGAACCCATACCTGAGGTATTAGGCAAAAACATGGTTTAAACCACAGCTTCTGCAGTCTGCTAAAGCAGAGTCAGGAGCAAGAGTACTGTGGCAACTGCAGGTGTTGTGTGTGAGAAATAAGCTTATTGGGTAAGAACATTTTCTTTGACTATGACTTTTACTTTTAATGTTTTCTGTCCATACAAAACATCTTCTGATGTCCACAGTTCAAAATATTATATAGCAATATATTATATGACAACTAAATAAATCAATAACTGTTCTCTGCAAACATTCCATATTTTTAACCAACAATAACTAGCTGAAGCGGTGAGTCATCATTTCACTGTCTCCACTGCAGATTAAGATTGTACATCATTATTTTAACTTCCATTTCACATGTGTAGCATTTGCTTATAGTTAATTTTTAAAGTTAAACAACATGTAGGAAAACAAAATGCAATAGGTCTTTTATAGTTTGAGTGGCCTGACTGACGGTGCCCACAAAATCACACATTACTTAGCTACATACTGAATGTAGTGCAGTTTTACCCTCAAGGGTAAAACACAGTTTTATTATGTGGAGAAAAGGGAGACTTGAACAATCACTCCACATTTCACTAATATAATATAAAATAATTTGGTAACAGTGGTTGGGAGAAATAAAAATGCTGACACTCAGGCACATCAGAGCAATAATGATGGTTCGAACTGGAGCAGAAATTGCTGTATTTGGTCCACCTAATTGCTACTAGGGTTTAATATTTCAAATTACATTTATTTTTCATAAGTGGCTGGTCATTCATCACTGTGAAGAATTACATGAAGACTAGGCTCACCACAGAGGACTTTTTAATCTTTCTTAAACTGAAATTAGAGTTAGAGACTTTGCTATCATTAATTTTGTCTTGGGTGGCAATGTCTTTCGCATTGATACCCAAGATCTGCATTTGAAATGTAACATCCTCACCCTTCAGCAACTTTCGGTTCTATTCCTGGCTGTCTTGAACTTGTTTTGTTCTCCCCCTTACACCCTACACATTTCTTTTTCAGACAAGGAAATTAATATTACCATCTTGAAGACAACTAACAAAAAAAGTATATATATATATATATATATATATATATATATATATATATATACACACACACACACACACACATACAGGTCTTAACTTTTGCACAGTAGATAATTAAGACATAGGCTCTTGTTGGAGCAAAGCCAGTTACAGACTTATGGACATTCAGTTTGAATTAGATCTTCTGGAGCTTGAGCATAGGGTGATATGTCACTGCCTGTGGCTTGGACAGTAGACATTGTGAGGATCTGTTTCAAATCAAAGCAAAGACAAATGGATAAACCAAATCTGAGTCAACCTCTTTTTCTCTCTGCCCCCCAACCCCTCTGCACCTCTCTCTTTTGTCTTGCTGCCTCTCGTTTGCTGTTTTTGGGTGTCTCTTTGGCCTTTCGTCACTAAACACCTCATAACTGAGACTTCACTTTCTATAAAAAACAAAAATGTAAGAGGACAGGATAGGAGAAAAAGAATGTTGCAGTTGTACAGTGGGTTGGTACAAGGAATCTATGGGCATTATGTATGTGCCATTTGTGTGTTTTAAAACTAGGCAATCCTGAATTTCATTTGGTTATATTTGTTGCTGATATAAAGCCCTTGTCCCTAGTTTTTAAATTTTTTTAAATTTATTTTATACCAGGCCATTACCTTTCTTTCAAAATCTACCTGGAAAAGGTGAAATGTTAATTGTTCAAATTAAATGCAGAAAGCAAGAGCAATGTGCTTCAATGAATCAATTGCTGTGTACCTCAGTATATATGCCTCATGTTTATACACCTTATAGTATTGCTCTATTTTTACAAAGACACATGTTCTTTATGGGCTGGCTAATGGAGTAGAGTTCTTCCTGTGTGTGTGATGTGGTTTACAATCATCTGAAGTGTTCAGGAATCCTTCATAGGATCAGACCCCAAGGTTGTCTTACCAGATAAAGGTCTTTGCAAAGAAGACAATCAACTGTTTTTAACTTAATAAAAATCTGTGTCCCTGTGAGGCAGGGTCTGTGCTTGTGTATGAGTGTGTATATAAGTAACTGAGCCTTTGTTCATGTGTGTACCATTTCCCTAATTCAATCAAGAGTGTAACCCAAGGCCAAACACACACATTTGATTTCAGTACATGCTGAACCCAAAGACCTGTGGCTAGAAGGGATCAGAGACATGTCAGATACGTCAGCGCCTGTTATTGTAAGAGTGCGTTTGTATGCAGTTGTGTGTCAGTAGGGGGTGGAAACACGAGATATAAAGGAGATTTCACTTTTGTCTTTTTCCTTTTTGATTTCTCATAGACTCTCCATCAAGTGTAACAAATGTATATTTAAAATGCACGCATTTAAGCACATTCGTTTAGCTGTTGGTATTAAAATCCTTTGAACGGCTGGTTTTGTTTACTTATGGGCTCAAGGCACAGTAAGTCCATGTCTTAGCTATGCGTGGGATTTATTGTTACATGCCAGAAATGCTGCTCTCATCAGGCTCCTCCAAAACCCTCCCCCCCATCTTAATCAGGCATGTGAATGATACCGCGGCTTCTTTGAAAGTCTGAGTTTTGCTGACTTTAACTTCTACATACTTATGATACTGATGTCAAAAGTAAAAGAAACTCAACTGGTGCTAAATAAATACAAATAAAAAACTTTAACTCTACCTCTCATTTTAGTAACTCATGCATTCATTGAATGAATGAAACATGGGTGTGACGTCCGATCACTGAACCAGAACTGCATTTTTACATGGAAACAAATGATCTTAGCAAAGGAACTTGTATAATACAAACATTGAGGAAAATCAACTTTCATGCCATAAACAGGATAACATCATCATACCAGTTCCGTTATCATTCAAATATTGGGAGGATGACCAGAAGAAATGGTCTCTGATTATATTGGTCAGGTCAGTATACTAGCATACTGAGGTGCATCCTCAAAGCCATTGCTACAGACCAGGAAGCTATGAACAACCTAAAATGTTCCCAGGCATATCAGCACTTACACAATTATAAAGTAGGCTGCATTTTGTTAAAAGCAAGTTCACCACTATCCCATTCACCTAACAGCAGACACAGAACCCCAACTTGGGTTCAAGTTTTATTGTATTATGAAGGTAAAAATATAATTAAATTGTAATATGGTGTCGTCTGTGCTTTCAAGTCAGCTGAGATTACATTAATTTTTTATTTGACTATTTAAGTGGCACTTTTCTGATGAAGGTTGAGAATGAGGTCAGAGCTGTCAGACCAGGATGTCATATATTGATGAGCAGAAGAAATGATGTTCCTCTGTAGGCTTTTTGTTGAACACTGATCACAGGAAAAATCCTGTTTCTTCAAAAATACAGCTCACAACACACAAGTACCTACTAAAACAAAATGCTTTACTGAAACCTACTCCTCTTTAATTACACTGCGATTCAATCCTATAAGAACTCTACCAGAAACATAGTTGAAATCATATTAATAAATGGTTAATATTTTTGGTGTTTTATTTTACTTTGCAAATATGTGTTACCATCAGTGGTGGGATGTACTGTACTTAAGTACATTTTTCAAATATCTGTACTTTACTTACGTAGATTTAATCATGGGTACTTTCGACTTTTACTTCACTACATTTTACATCAAGTATCTGTACTTTCTACTCCACTACATTTCTATAATGTGTTGCATTACACATTATATTCATGTCACATCAAGGGTCACATTATTAACAGAATATTTTCCATATTTGATGGTAACGAAAAAAATCTGATGACCACCCGTCATTTTAACAGATTACACACACCTGACCACTTGGTGCAGATGTGCAGACACTTTCAACTTTATGCACAGAGAACATCGCAGATGTCACTAAATCAATCAATAAGTATCAGAAAACTTTCCATCAGAGTATCTCCTCTGATCTCGACGTTATCTGAAAGCTGATGGAAGCCCGTTGAAGCGTTATGGACAAGAGGCTTTGGAGTGTCTAGCGCAGCTGGAACTGCTGTGGGATTATTCTCCCACTGGAGGGAGTGTTTGCAGGATCAGGTAACGTTCAGTGAGTCTTGCTGATTTCTGATCACTTCAATTGGTTAAATGTTACCTTTAAAAACTTTGTCACTGCAGAGAAACAGTTAACTGTATTAAGCTTGATGATGACACGATGTGGGTAATCTGTTCAGGTTGTTGAGTATTAATTAAACAGAATGAAAATGAAATGCAAATGTCATTATTGTTATCTTAAAAATTAATGGGTAAAATGATATTGACAGGATTTTTTTTTGACACTGTTAGTCAAAATGAAAAAGTCAAAACGAACAAGTCTAGTGTGATGTCAGGGTTACATTGCGTTTTTAAAATTTGTTCATTAGTTTAAAGTAATCAGTTATTCAAGTTCAAAAAACGACTTTCGGTTCCAAGTTTTGAAAATGGTGTCAGGAAATTCAAATATTGCTCACTATTGATGACCCCATTACAAGGTTAAATATGCAGTATTTTTTTAAACTGTGGAGCTGATGACAAAATAGAGTTGAAATGTCAGTGGAAATGATCAATGTCTGCTATTCCTTTGTTAGGTGTGTCTAATGTCTCTTTTTTCAGGCAGATAACTTTTAGTTGAATGTTCACTGCAGTTAAAATAACACATTGGTTTTGCTTTGTGTTAAATAAAAACCTTTCAAATGTATAATCATTCCTCTTTCTTATTTTGCTTAATGGTATTTACCTGCACAAAATCACAAGTCCAAGTATAAACTGTGCCACAGAGAGTAAACACAATAAAAACATGCATTATCTGCATTGTTCATTAAAATGGCACAACACTATTGATGTATTAAAGAAAATATACACACAGTGGACACACTTAATGATGTTCTAGACTACTGCATCAGAGATTACATTCAACAAGTACTTTTACTTTCAGTACTTTAAATTTTTTCAAAATCAAGAACTTACTTTTACTCAAGTAAAAAATGTTAGTGAGGTACTTTTACGAGGGTACAATTTTGTCAGTTTATTTGTATTTTTACTGAAGTATAGTGTTTGAGTACTTTCTCCACCACTGGTTACCATTAATAAGAGTAATCTCAATTGGGACAATCATGCCAAAATTCTCATTGGGCACTCAATACAAAGTACAGCAAATTTTCACCATCAAAAAAACATCTCAAGTTTAGAACCTTTAAATCAACCAAAGCTAACCCAATTATTGTTTTAAACAAGACACTTTTGCATTAAATTTTTTCTCAACTAACTTTGATCTGAAGAGACATCCTACTGCTGCTTATCTGAGAATGTTTCATCAATAATTTGTTTTTAGAATTATTTTTCTCCTACAGATACATACAGCTTCTGAAAAAGAAACAAAAAAATTACTATTATCATCCCTACATTTTTCAGCTTCTTTCCGCATTTGTTTTGAGATTAATACAGAAATATTTTGAGTAATGACAGGTTTACATATTGTTTAATGGATAAAATTGTAACTCATGAAGTTAAAAAAATTAATCAATTTAGTGCACATTTAAATGGTCAAGAAATTTCAGACTTTTTTCGTTTTTTCATATCTCATAAATTTGGCCTTTAATGGGCCCTGTGCTAAAGGGCCTATCTTAACTCCCTCAAGAATGTTTCTCACCAGTTTTAAAATTGCTCTGACTGCACACACTCTCACTTTCAAAGACTCTCTCAAAAGGTTTTTATGCCTGGTTAGGTTTATATAACACTGTGAGATACAAAATATTCACAAGATGCATTTTCATAAGCGCATATGTGGACAGTTTTGCTTGGTGGGGATCAGAAATCCTGTCCACTATTTTGAAAAAATATATTTTGAAAAATCCAAAATACTCGCCAACAGAAATTAAGGATGCCACAACTCCTAAATCTGTAATATCAACATTATGACACTCATAATTTGTTCACAGTTATTGACAATATACATGTTTGAATGTTAAACAAGGGTCATGATAGGTACTAGGTACACTCATTCTTGTTCAGGCTTTGATAAGTGCATGCTAAAAAAAAAAAAAAAAACAAAAAAAAAAACATACTGTGCACAATATGAAACTGGATGCAAGCGTGACTTTTCTTAATATCAAGATTTATTTATTTATTTATTTTTTTTTTGTTAAACCTATCCTTTTTTATGAAAATACTCACTGTCTTAATTTTGTGATTCACTCAACACCTGAAAGTCACGCAGCTGTTTTGGTTCACTCTTTCTTAAACAAATCTTGTTTCTGCAGTATTTGCTGTTTGTTTAGTGATGATCAATGCAGTCTATGCAGTCTGTCCACCCATATTAAGACTTTTCCTGTCTAATGCAAGCAAACTTCAAAGGTGAAGGACTGCCCTTATTAAAACGGTTGTCATTATGCAAAGATTTGACAAGTATTGTAAATAGTTGTCTTTTTCAGTTTGTGTATATTTTTCTCTCTTACTTTTATTAATTTGCCTTGCTTTGTATTTCCTTTTTTCTTGGACACCAACTCTAACGGAAAAACCAGACAAAAGTTTTATTACACAGTTGTTAAAGTTAACAGTCTCTGTGTTACTTGTGAATGGTATATTCTTACTTCTTTTTTCTTTAATGAAATTTAAAAATCTTAATAGAAACTAAGTCCTTCTCTGTTCATTTTCTTTGCTCTTTTGTGGTATCCACATGTCTCCTTTGATCTCAGCTTCTCTCTCGCCCCTTGTTAGCTGTCCTATATTTTGAAGACCCACTGGCCTAAAGACACCAGCCATGTTCTCAATATGTCTCCATTTAGCTGAGAACAGGCCCAAAGCAAGAGTGAGAAAAATCATCACATAATTGCTGGCACAATTTAGCCATATTTCATTATTAATCGCTCTTATGCTCTTCACGTGCCATCTGCACACATGTGGTCGTGCTCATTTTCTTGCACACATACAAACACAAAAAATAAATCATGTTTTCACATGTTTTCCTTTGCACAAAAACACTTTTAATGCTCATAAGTAAGAATATGCGAGTATGCTCATCCCAACTTGTTCAGGCTGTTTTCTTTCTCTGCCGAGAAGTACATAATGATAATTACAGTTTGGGTCTACATCCCAGAATTAAACAGATGAGACACAAACACACACACATTCCCAAAGTGCCAGGGGCTGCTTTGGTGCATGTTGACTGTTGTGCAGTGTTGGAGCAACCCGGTGCTGGGAAATGGCTCGTTCAGCTATTGTTCTCTATTAAAACCTCATGGGGACCATCAGAGTTACACTGAGATGTGCTTGGCTAAAAACCTATGAGTAAAAAATCCACAATGTCTAAGTGCTTACCAAGGGTGCTGTCTAACATTATGCTGCACTTACTGGAAGAAGTCAGGTGAGACTGTGTAGAATTGCGGTTAAAGAGTCTTTTACCTGAGCTCTATCATATGAGACTGAGGGGGTAACAGAGATGCAGATACAGGGAGATGAAGGCAAATACATACTTTTGCTCTGATAAGGACTGGACAAAAAGCATAATATGGGCTCAGGTGTGTGTGCCAACCATAGAGGCTTGGAAAGGTTTACCACATGTAAAAAAATGCCAGTAAGCCCTGCTGAATCACTTATGTGGGTATACCAGTATTTCATGTGCCTATAATTGGTAAACCATGAAGGCACTTTACTAAGCCACTGTTTTAATGGCTGTTTTACACAGCACCTCCAACAACATATTACACGCAGCTGCATTTTAAAGCAACCCATCCCACTTTGTCTCTAAAAATTACTCTCAGCACTTTCTATTTGCATTTTAATCAACTCCTGATGTTCATGTTCTACACAGTCTATGTATTTGCATATTTACCCAAACTTAGATTTTACTTTCTGACCAAATCTCTAACCAGTTGTGGCCACAGATTTTGAGATTGACAGAATTTTTTTTTTTTCACAAACTTTGCTGGTTCAGTGATCTTGAATCTTTTTGACAGATGTTTCTTTGGTATGGCTACAAACATTTAATGTTTCACATAAGTGTTACTGAGAAAAACACATCAAGTTTGTCCAAAGCTCCAATAGTTACTCAATGGAGAGCCTATTGGTGGATGAGACATAATAGGAGATGGGGAAACATGTAAACCCAAGAAGAAAGTTCTCTTGTCAGAATTTTAATCCAGGACCTTTCAGCTGCAAGGCAAGTGATAACAACTGTGCCACCATGCAAAGAAACATATTTTAAGTTGAACTTTCAGATTTTAGAACAAAAAATGAAAACACCTTCTTGAATGGAAAGCACCATATCTCTACAAATTAAAGGGAAAAAAAGCACATAGATTTCAGCTTAATGACAAAAAACTGGACTGAACAAAACATAAACTGTCATTGTACAATCATTGTCATTGTGTTGGAAAAGTTATATGAAGTTATTGTATGAAAACAAACATTTGTCAAAACTAAATATTTTAGTAAATCTATTTAAAAACAGTGCTGAATTAAATATATTTTTTGTCCAAGCTTATTAGGGGCCACTGTGGAGGACATTAAAAGCCTCTGGAGCCACAGGCTGCAGATCCCTGCCTTAGCTGAATCCTCTTTAGGGAACAGACCCAATTCTAGCTGGACTTTCTTCAGGCTCTGAAGCTTTCTTTACAGCAACTTACCTCTTCCTTTGAAGTGCTTGATCATTTGATAAGCAGACACTTTGCAACGTGGTTATCTCACAAGCAGCCATATCCATGCCTGGAAAGCCCTTTGGCTACGATGTGATTATAATACTTATTTGCTTTGAGTATACGATGGTTAACAAAAAAAGAATAGTTTAAAGCTTTAGTGATTAAGCTCATTTTTATAAACTTTGCAATTAACTGCATTACATCAGATCATTCTTCATAGCAACCTATAAATTGCCTCTATAAGAATGGACTTTGTAAAACATGTCTCTCAGACTTTTTTTGGCCACGACTGAAAAAAAAAAAAAAACCCCTCCCTTCCCTTACTAGCCCTTTTTCTTCTTTCCTCTCTCTGGTGACCCTGAGGGCAGGACTGTTGTTTAGAAGGCTATCACTAGTTACATCTGGGTGGTGTCCTGGACTGACTCTTTATGGCTACACTGCCTACCTAATCAGTTGCCTACAAAACACTCCAACTTACAATAAGTTTTGAGGCAAACTTGGGGGTGTTAACCTCCCTGAGGCCAATCAGAGTTGTTCTTCTCAAGGTTTCCAAATACAAATGACCATTTGACTTGAATATGGTTTGTGTGTTTAAGTGCAAGTACGTGCACGTGTATTTACGATTGACACTAATTAGCAAGGCTACTGCACCTACTTCCTAAGCACAATTTCCTGTGATAGCAATTATTAGGTATGTGTGATAAATTCCAGACCTTCTTCCACTTGTCTAGAGCTAAAACAACAGAGAAAACACACAAAAAGGGGTGGGAGTGCATTTAATACCCAGAGGAAGTTAAGGAGGTTGGTGTCAAAGGAGTGATGAGGTAAAAAAGTCAGATGAGCCGTTGAAAGAAAAATGTTACCAGAGAGAGGAACTTAGCACAAAGTTAAAAGCAGTTTACACATGGAGCATCTTTCCATCATGTTTTTATGTGGCCTCTCTTCTGTCAGTTGTTACAGTGATTTGTTTTTGTGTGTCACAATCACCCCACTGCTACCATATCACATATAAGTTTAACAAAACACACATGTACACTTGCAAAGTGAAGATTTACCAATTTCTTCAGATTCATACGGGTGTTGAATTGCATGTCCATGTGTAGCGCATTCATTATTAGCTGCAACTTTTGGATGAAATCCTGATGTACTGGTTTTCAATAGCTGCATGAGTAAAACTTGATACATTTAGAGGAAAAATAAAAGCCTCGTTCCCAAACAGACTTCTGTTGGGTTCTTCTTCTGCTATTCCTGGTGTGGAGCAATGTTCTTTTTTTAGTAGTGTCTGGTACTCTTTGAGAACAGAACTGCATTGCGTATGGAAAAATACAGAGAAATAGTTTCTTGGACCATTGGGTTAAATATTTCATGTAAAATGGTAAATGGCCTGTACTTGTATAGCTCTTTATCTAGTCCAGAGGACTCCAAAGCACTTTACACTACATTCACCCATTCACACACTGATGGTGGTAAACTACTACATTATAGCCACAGCTGCCCTGGGGCAGTCTGACAGAAGTGAGGCTGCCATGCACTGGTTCCACTGGCCTCTCTGATCACCACCAGCAGGAAAGGCGAGTGAAGTGTCTCACCCACTTCCTTTTCCAGTCAATTAGCAACTATTGCACACACACACACACACACACACACACACACACACACACACACACACACACACACACACACACACAGGTGTTTAGATTCAGGTGTTTGTCAGATACACTCTCAGTTGGGCAGCAATTGCCACTAAATACACCTTGTATTACCTTGTACTGTGTACTTTCCATTGAGGTTATAACTGTTATTATTATATATGCATATGTTGTTTGTTGTTATGGATTCTTGGTTTTATTTTTTTTCTTCTTTCCGCAGGTCTAGATGCAGACTTCAAGGGTGTTGTGTTATCTCAATGCTTTTCTCTTCTCTACTTCTATCTCCTTCTTTCCCTTTAAACCTTCTCTCCATCTTTCTCTCTTTCCTTTACCCTTTTTTTCATCTTTGTGTCCATTACATTTGAAATAAACCTAAAGCAAGTTCAAATAAAGTTTCATATATATACCAAGGGGACCATCATGGTGAAAGCTGTAATCCTCCACTTGTGAAAGCAAATTTTTTGGGCCTTTCCTTGACACTCAGACAACAATTCTGAGTGTCACACTGCCAAACAAGGAAAGATAATTTTTTTTTTTTTTTTTTTTTTTTTTTTTTTTAATTAGCAACTATTAGGACGAGGGCTAAAAAGACTAATAGGCTAAAACTATGCTACTTGAGGAGTTCTGGGTAGAACATATTTTTTCAGACCAAGTCTTTTATTTATCTTAAATGAAAATGGTATATATTTTTGTACTGTTTTGGCTTAATTACTTCTCTGTTTTAATTACTTCTCTGAGTATTGTTCTTTCAGCAAATGGCCTTTTTTGAGTCTGTATACTCCAGTTAATTAATTGATTACTAAATTAGTTGACGATTATGTCAATAATTGATGCATCACGATTAATCCTATTAAGCACCTTTTGCTGTCCAATCGTTAATCGGTTAATCCAACAAATATTCAACACATCAGTCCTACACTGTATTGATGTTAAGTCAAGCAGAAAGAGCTTTTCACATGTTGATGTTAGAAATATTTTTTTGGCTTCTGATGCATTCTTTGCTACAAATGATTAAGCACACACTAAAGGAATGCTATGCTGTTGCATTTTAGGCAATAAAATGTTTATTTTCTTATTTTTAAAAAGGAATTTAATTATTTGTTTATTTGCATCTTTTAATGCATTTCTAATATTGTATAAAAAAAGGCTTAAATAAATAATCTGCAGAATGTGCCAAATTTTTTATCTGATTAATTGTCAGAATAATCGATACATTAATCGAGAACTGAAATAATTGTTAGTTGCAGCCGTAATCAAAACCGTCTTTGAAAGTTTGACTTATTTTTAATTCTTAATCTATAAAATTCTGTTTTGCTTACTGAGGGTTTACTCAAAGGAGAACTCAGAAGATTTTTATATTGTACACTTGCCATCTTATGAAGTTTTTTTTGGTTTTTTTTTTAAATAAAAGTTATACCCATTCAGTCGTATCATTCTGTTTTCTCACTGTAACACTAATTGTATCATAGTGTACTGTATTGTACTGAATCTGTACTTCCTGCTCAATCTTTAATATATTGGATCTTTGCCAATTTAGGATACATATATCAGCAACAAAACAAAGATACCCACTAAACAATTTACTCAATTTACTATGGGTCTGAGGGTCAAAACATAACAGAACCAAAAAACTACAAAAAGATTTAAGCAACCCAATAACCCATGCAGAAGTCAATCATTACTAACATTACAGAAAAGGTATTTCAAAGTGATCAAGTAGTCCATTCACAAAAAAACAAAACCCTTAAAAGAGGAAGATCAGGGTGGAGCTGGCCTTAGCACTGACATAATAACATACCTATAGGCCGGACAGCTGACACACATGTCGAAGGTAAACATGTGTGTCATAGGGCAGGGGAGCATAGACAGACATGATGAATGACCAAAGGTTCCCACGAGGCAGCATACACACACAAATCTGCATGAAGAGGGAGGAAGGTGATGTGTGGTCAGCCCCTCCTCATCACAGCAACACAGAGAATCCCATTCACAAGCTGTGGTGTGACCCTCTGGGTCTCATCATTACTTATAAAAACAGTTGCACTGTGGTACCAGTACTTGTGTGCATATATGTAGCTATGTGAATGCACATGAGTGTCTGGCCATATAAGTTTTATGCACACAAAGATCACATGATGCCACAAATATCAAGAATCTGGTAGACAGATTTTTAAAATTGTCCTCTGCAATACAAAATTGTTCAGGAGTGTACACAGCAATGCTTTTTAGATGCAAACATGGTTCACTGAGTGTGTCCCCAGGCTGCATACATGTAAGAGTTTGTAAGGTGTGTGTGTGTGTGTGTGTGTGTGTGTGTGTGTGTGTGTGTGTGTGTGTGTGTGTGTGTGTGTGTGTGTGTGTCAAGGCCCCTTGGAGAGATCAGTGAGCGAGGACATGACCTTACTAGTATAGCTGGTCTCTCTGCCTGTTTAGTCAGAGTAACCATGGTGACAGAGCTTTGCAGACAGGATGTCTACATGGGGGATTTTAAAGTCATAATGTTGCTACTCCTTTGAGCTTCGTTATGCCATAAAATACTGTAACTAAATGGCTACATGAGCATATAATGGTCAGAACTTAATTTGGGGTTACAGTTTAAATCTCATTTCATTTCCACTGTGTAAAATACTTGATTTTCCTTTGGTGCAGATGATATTTTTAGTGAACATCATCTGAATTGTAATGGATATTTTGCCTAAGTTTGCAACTACAAAATGACTGCCCATCAATAATTCTATGAAGGGCATTTAAAACCTATAATAAGGGTCTTTTTCAGAAACCCCTTCTTAATACTGCAATATATATAAATATTATCTGTATTTTTGTTAGAAATGTTATTTAGGCATTGATCAATATCTTAAAATAGCCTCTTCAATAGGGATTTCACACATTCCACAGAATTGTACAACATAAAAGTTACCTTTTCTAGCTTTTGATGAAATAGCAAATAAATATAAGAAAGACAAACTCAACTGTGAAAAAGTATTGGAACTCTAAATATTAATGACAGTTTGTTTCAAGTTGTTGAAATTTTGACACAGATGGTTGTTCTGACAGGTCAGTGATCCCAGAAACACCATGATTTACAGTGTTTAAGGCAGGCTATTATTAAATGCCTCCTCAAAGCACTGATCTCACCCCTATTAAAAATTATGTATATTTCTTAAAAGCTAGGTCTTTGGCAAGCTAACTTAAAAAAAAAAAAAAAAACTGCCAAAAAGAGTGATACCCAACCAGAATTACATAAGTAACTTATTGATGACTACAAAAAGTATGTGGTTGAGGTACAACCTGTGGAAATAAATTAAAGCAAAAATTAGTAGAAGCCTGTATAATGTTGATCTTGTCTGGATTATAGGAACTCCTTGTAGTCAAACATGTGCACCCTGTTTTTATCTTTATTACAACCTCAATGAAAGAGGAATTGGTTGGGAAGTTCAAAGATAACCCAGCTAAATACACTGCTCAAAAAAAAATAAAGGGAACACCTAAACAAAACAATGAAACTCCAAATCAGTCACACCTTTGAGGAATCAATGTCACCAGTTTGGTAGTAACACTTATTGTGAATCAATTTCACCTGCTGATGTGCAAATGGAACATACAACAGGTAGAAATGAGAGGCAATTAGCAAGACAACCCCTATAAAAGAATGATTCTGCAAGTAGTAACCACAGATCATTTCTCTGTTCTTGTCCTTTCTTGTTGAACTTTTAGTCATTGTTTCATTTTGTCAGTACTGTCATGCATAAAGGCATCATGAGGCATTTTTTACAGCCCACTGAAGTTGCTCAAGTAGTGCAGCTAATCCAAGACAGAACACCAATGCAAGCGGTGGGAAGAAAATTTGCTGTGTCTGTCAGCAGTGTCTACAGCATGGGATAGGTACCAGGAGATAGGCCAGTACACCAGCAGACATGGAGGGGTCCGTAGGAGGCTACAACCCAGCAGCAGGACAGCAACCTTGTCCTTTGTGCAAGGAGGAAAAGGAGGTCCACTGCCAAGGCCCTATAAAATGACCTCCAGCAGGCCACTAATGTGCATGTTTCTACTCAAACTGTCAGAAACAGACTCCATGAGGGCCTGACATCCACATATAGGGCCTGTGCTTACAGCCCAACGCCCTGCAGCACGATTGGCGTTTGCTAGAGAACACCAAAAATGGCAAACTCACCACTCACGCCCTCTTCATGGATGAAAACAGGTTCACGCTGAGCACATGTGACAGAGTCTGGAGACACCATGGAGAACGTTATGCTGCCTGTAAAATCCTCCAGCATGACTGGTTTGGTGGTGTGTCAGTCATGGTGTGGGGAGGCATTTCTTTGGATGGCCGCACAGCCCTCCATGTGCGAGCCAGAGGTGCCCTGACTGCCATAAGGTACCAGGATGAGGTCCTCAGACTCATTGTGAGACCATATGCTGGTGCAGTGGGCCCTGGGTTCCTTCTTATGCATGACAGTTCTAGGCCTCATGTGGCTGAAGTGTGTCAGCAGTTCCTGCATGATGAGGGCATCGACGTTATGGACTGGCCTGCCCGTTCCCCAGACCTGGATCCAATTGAGCACATCTGGGACATCATGTTTCGGTCAATACACCAACGCCACGTCGCACCACAGACTGTTCAGGAGCTAACTGATGCTCTAATCCAGGTCTGGGAAGAGATCCCTCAGGAGAACATCTGCCAGCTCATCAGGAGCATGCCCAGGCATTGTCAGGAGGTTATACAGACACGTGGAGGCCACACACACTACTGAGCCTCATTCAGACTTGTCTTGAGGAATATTCACTGATGTTGAATCAGTCTGTCATGTTGTTTTCCACTTTCGTATTGAGTATTAATTCAAATCTGGATCTCTATGGTGTAGGAATTTTGATTTACATTAAGAAGAAAATAACACAAAATTATCAATCAATTCCACTTTGTTAAGAACAAAGTTTTTCAATGAGAATATTTAATTAATTGAGATCTAGGCTGTTATTTTAGTATTCCCTGTAATTTTGTGAGCACTGTAAGAATTAATATGTGTTTACTAAAACATCAGTGTCACAGTCCACCATGAACTGAGTTTTAACTCACAGGATCTTAACTAAAAATAAACGTCTTTGCCCAAAATTTACACCTTTTAAGCATCTAGCTGCCAACAAGCCAAATGTTTCCGAATGTGTTTTTTTTTTTTTTTTTTTTGATCGGACCAAAAATTGAGCCATTTCTCCACAATTGTATGAAATATGGGTGGAAGAGTCACGATGAGCCTTTCAAACCCAAGACCCTCATACCAACTCTTAAACGTGGCGGTAACATCATGCTCTGGGGGAGTTTTTACTTAAAATTTGACACAAGGTTGGCAGAATAATGAATGAAAGGATGTTAATGGATTTACATCAGAAGCTTGTTGATGGCTTCAGGTTTTAGACAGTCTCCACAAAGATTTTTCAATAAAACTATTATTTGCTATGTTAAAACTTACTTGAGAGCTATTAGGATTTGAATTCCTTGCTTTTTTTTTTTTCTTTGAAAAATCCCAATTAATGCCTTTTTTCTGTTTTTTTTTTTTTTTTTTTTTTTTTGTCTGTGTCAAAATATAAGACCTATTAACAGGTGTCAAAGTAGCATTTTACATTTATATAAAGTAATTTTGTTTACCTTCTTTCAAAAAAATATTTAATATTTTGACACAACTTTTGTTGATAACTGGGTTTTTTTGCACATGTTGATGTGCTGTGTTCAGTCACTCTTCATAATACCCTTCCTTGTGTCATTTTATACCAACCACACTTTGTAACCTCCCACCCTTCACAGCTTCACTCAATTCTCCCCACACTTTTCATCCAGCACTCTCTCCATCACCAACCTCCCTAGTTTCCCCACTATATCATCTTTTTTTCCATTCCTTTACAACTTTCTCCCATGCACTATTCTACAACTTCTCATGTGTCAAATATTTAGCTTTTCATATGATGCCTGCATGTTATTATACCAAGTAAAACCATATAACCACCCTATCCTCTCTTTTCTCATCTGACTGTCTCTGTTATGTGCCTGCCTCAAAGCTGAAGCTACTTTTTTCTCCTCTGCTCTTTTATCAATTTCCATCACAAAATGTAAAGCTCCCCCACATTTTTACAGTCTACACCAAGATCAGCTTCAGAATCTAAAATGTAATGGCATGAAGTGTTATCCCACTCAGACTATAGAAACATCTCAATGATGGACTATTCAAAATGTCCAAACACATCATTTCTCTATTGTGCACCTACACCCTGTGACCCCAGAATTATTTAATGAGTAGCTCCTTGGGAGACCATCTGTGTCTGTGTGTGTGAACACCGTACAGTACGGTGGAAACTTAATCTGGTGTGGGGTGATAGAAGAGACCCGCATTGCTCCTTATACATCAAGCCTTCAGCTCCATATCCGAAAATGATAATAATAAGCTCTCTCTAACATTTACACACACACACACACACACCCACGCAAACATTATGGGCTAAGGAAACTCAGCAGGCCATGAGAGGATATTGAATATGATTTCTTCCTCCTTGTCTCTTTTATTCATTACCAGTGTTGAAAAGCCAAGAGGTTTTTTTTTTTTTTTCCTCTCCCCTTCTGGCCTTCAAGCAAATGCACACACATTAAAAACAAAAACATGCAGGCTTACACAGAACCTTATTGGTTCGCTGTGAAACATACCTCACACAGTTTGCTTCAGTTGACCTTCTATTCTAGACTAATGCCACATTACAGAGAAGCGAAAGAGAGGGGGAGAGAGAAACCTGGCATTCCATCAAACTTCTATCATAATTCCTAAGATTTGGAATACCTCAATTTGTGGAGCCCCCTTTATTCAATCCCTTTCACGCTGCTTCTCTTCCTTCGTTCCTGCATTTATTCCTATCCTTCTTATTGCTTCTCTTTCTCAGTCTTGTATCTTCCCCGTTCAGCTTTTCCTCCAGGCCAGAGCTGTGCTGTGGGGAATATGGCCCCCTTTTCTTTAAAAGCAGAAAGCCACAGTTTGTGTAAGTATGTGCTTGTCTGCAGACGTGAGTGATTATATGTGAGTTCCACTGAGGTTGTGTGTAGATTTTGCATGCGTATCTTTGTGGCCCATTCTGTCTCACGAAGCTTTGCCCCCTCACAATTCAACAGTTCTTTAATCCTCATCATCAGTGATCCCAAATCTCCAGCACCCAACCTCTTCATACACATAGAATACAATGCATAACAGACCACACACACTCATGCCCCCTGTGCCCCCTTCATTAACTCTTACCAGTTTAGACTATGCAGAGGCTTGAACACAAAGGGAAAGATTCCAATAGACTTTGTTGCTGTGTATGTCAACCAACCATCACACTAAATGTCTTCCTCTCAGGCATCCTCTGATGGTAATACAATACTAGCGTAAGCGCAGTATTCAAGACCATGAACGTGTTTTACATGCTGGGTCAGAGTAGTTCTGTGATTTCAGAGAGACACCTTGAGCACAGATTGCGTCTTTATTATTTGAAAAACATGCTTCCTGATTAACATTCCTGGTAAAATTGGATGTCGGAAATCAAAACAGACAGGAAGATGGTTTGTATTACAAGTAAGACATGCATAGGGTATGCTTTTGGCAGCTCCACTCTGTTCTAACAAACACAAGCATTCAAACACACACACACACACACACACACACACACACACACACACACACAGGGCAGAAGCAAACAGTATGTGTATACACATTCTTTTAGTATTCTGTGTGATCAAAGCGGCATAATGGACTTTAAAAGTTGTCTTTTCAGTGCACACGTGCCAGTGTTCTCTTGAATGTGGCTCACATTAAAAGCATTTCTCTGCAGCACATGACAAGCAGATATGTGGTTTCATAGTCCTTTAGTTAGATAACTCAAAGCACGTAACACACATCCACACACACACGGGAATCTAGACAATTCTGGACAGTCTTTTTTTTTTTTTTTTTTTTTTGCTTAACTTCTGCCTCTGCCTCTCACTCCCTTTCAGTGAAACAGATATGTAGAAAAATCTGCTATAATTACAGTGCACCTCAGAGTTGAGGTTCATATAACACTACATGTGTGAACAGGTGATGCAATAAAAGTCTCTAACACAATATAACATCAATTTTCAAGAAAAAAAAAAATCTTAAAAGCATGGTGTGGCGTTGTATTCAGCCCCATTTACTCTGATAACCCGACATAAAATCCATTGCAATACCTGCCTAACATTCAGCAGTCCTCTAATTAGTAAATGAGTCCATCTATGTGTAATTAAAACTCTGCATAAGTGCAGATGTACTGTGAGGCCCTCAAAGATCTGTCAGAGATCTGTTAGTATATCATGAACCGAATCCTGAAGACCAGAGAACACACAGGCCAGGTAAGCAACAACATTTTGGGGAGGTTTAGAGCAAGGTTAGGTTATAAAATGACATAGAGAACGGTTCAATCCATCATCAAAATTTGAAAGACTTTGTGCCAACTGCAAACCTACAAAGACATGGCCAGCCACCTAAATGAACCGACTGGGAAAATAAATCATATAGGCAGCTCATGTTAATTCTGGAACAGCTGCTTCTGGAGGAAATCAATAGCTCAGGTGGTACAATCTGTTGACTAGACACTATCAGTAATGTACTTCACAAATCTGGACTCTATGGAAAAGTGGCAAAATGAATTGTTAAATAAAAGGCAAAATAAGTCTCCTCTGAAGTTTGCCTCAAGCCATGAAAGAAGGTGTTCAGGTTAGATGGACTAAAACTGAACTTTTTGGCCAACATGCAAAACAATATGCATGACAGAAAACACCTTGAAAATAAAATTCCCACTGCGAAAAATTGTGGCAGCAGCATCATGCTATGGGATGCTTTTCTCTTGGAGGGATATGGAAGCTGGCAGCTCTTTTTAAAAAGAAGTATGGTTAAAAAAAAATCTGTCTCTAGAGATGTGCAAAGCTGGTAGAGAAATACCATAAGATACTTGCAGCTATAATTGCAGTGAACGGTGATTTTAGTAACTGTTAAATCAGGTGACTGAATATGTTTTTACCCCATACTTTAAAAAATGTGAAAAGCGGGTTTTTAAAAAAAAAAAACCTCTATAATTTTCCTTGTACTTCACAATTATGCATTACTTTTTGTTGGCGTATCACAAAAAAATCCCTTAAGCAAGTCATTTTTGGTTGTAACATAAAATGTAAAAAAAAAAAAAAAAAAAAAAGTAGTACTGATACTGTGCAAAACATTGTTTTAGAATATTACTGTATGTAAGCTAACAGCGGGAAACTGGGGCAGCAGTGAGAAATAACTAATAATTAGCTACTGTCGACTCAGTTTATCTTTTATATTACATGTATGCCATTGTGTTTTCCAACTTTGGTCACCAGGACCGACTGCCCTGCATGTTTGAGATGCTTTTCTGCTTCAACACACCTGATTTAAACTAATGGGTCATTAATGATCTTCTGTTGAACTTGATGACATCCTGAGGAGGAAATTAAATCATTGAATCAGGTGTGTTGAAGTAAGAATACATTTAAAAGTGGCAGAACAAAGGGTCTGAAGACTATTTTACAGTGGTTCAAATAAGTAACCTAACGTCCATTGCATTTTTTTTTAAATAAAGTTTTAGCTTTGAGCTCTTTAGGTAGGTATATATATTTCTCAATGAAACAGAGTGCTGTGTTGCAGTTGTGTGTTTTTTTGACATAACTGACCTGAAATGGAAAGCAATATACTTTCAGCTGGAGACACTTACTTCATCTCCAGAATCTCCTCCAGCTGTTTGCGTCTCTCCTGCCGTAGTTGGTTGAGGTGTCCATCTCGTTCATGTAGGCACTTCTGAGTGGAGGACAGACGTACTTTAGTGGCATCTAGCTCCTGGCGAGTCTTCTCTAAAGCTCCCATCAGCTCCTCCAACTATTTAAGGGGACAACGAGTTTATAGGCATTAAAACTTGCCACAATATCAATTTTGCTATGTTCTAAAGTGAATATTTTAGTGACTAAGGCTGAACCCCATTTCACCCCTTGCTCTTCATCCTTCGCCCTTAACCCTGTGTTTCTAAGGGGTAGGGTGTCCCAGATGTTTCTGTGGAGTAGCAGGAAAGCAAAGAGGTAAAGTATTGAACTTTAAAAACAGAGATTTTCAGGAGCATATTTGGTGTATGAGCCCACTTTGTTAATCTATATTGGCTTGTAATGTCGAGCTTAAAGTGTTCCAGTATATTATACACTGCTCAAAAAATAAAGGGAACACCTAAACAAAACAATGAAACTCCAAATTAGTCACACCTTTGAGGAATCAATGTCACCAGTTAGATAGTAACACTTATTGTGAATCAATTTCACCTGCTGATGTGCAAATGGAACATACAACAGGTAGAAATGAGAGGCAATTAGCAAGACAACCCCTATAAAAGAATGATTCTGCAAGTAGTAACCACAGATCATTTCTCTGTTCTTGTCCTTTCTTGTTGAACTTTTAGTCATTGTTTCATTTTGTCAGTACTGTCATGCATAAAGGCATCATGAGGCATTTTTTACAGCCCACTGAAGTTGCTCAAGTAGTGCAGCTAATCCAAGACAGAACACCAATGCAAGCGGTGGGAAGAAAATTTGCTGTGTCTGTCAGCACAGTGTCTACAGCATGGGATAGGTACCAGGAGATAGGCCAGTACACCAGCAGACATGGAGGGGTCCGTAGGAGGCTACAACCCAGCAGCAGGACAGCAACCTTGTCCTTTGTGCAAGGAGGAACAGGAGGTCCACTGCCAAGGCCCTACAAAATGACCTCCAGCAGGCCACTAATGTGCATGTTTCTACTCAAACTGTGAGAACACCAAAATGGGCAGATTCACCATTGGTGCCACATGGAGATGTGCGAGCCAGAGGTGCCCTGACTGCCATAAGGTACCGGGATGAGATCCTCAGATCCATTGTGAGACCATATGCAGAGGGCCCTGGGTTCCTTCTTATGCATGACAGTGCTAGGCCTCATGTGGCTGAAGTGTGTCAGCAGTTCCTGCATGATGAGGGCATCGACGTTATGGACTGGCCTGCCCGTTCCCCAGACCTGAATCCAATTGAGCACATCTGGGACATCATGTTTTGGTCAATCCATCAACGTCACGTCGCACCACAGACTGTTCAGGAGCTAACTGATGCTCTAATCCAGGTCTGGGAAGAGATCCCTCAGGAGAACATCTGCTGTCTCATCAGGAGCATGTGCAGGCGTTGTTGGCAGGTTATACAGGCATGTGGAGGCCACACACACTACTGAGCCTCATTCAGACTTGTCTTGAGGAATATTCACTGATGTTGAATCAGTCTGTCATGTTGTTTTCCACTTTCATATTGAGTATGAATTCAAATCCAGATCTCCATGGTGTAATAATTTTGATTTACGTTGATATTTTTTGTGTTATTTTCTTCTCAATCAATTCCACTGTGCTAATAATAAAGTTTTTCAATGAGAATATTTAATTAATTGAGATCTAGGATGTGTTATTTTACTGTTCCCTTTAATTTTGTGAGCAGTGTATTATTGTACATAATAAAAAAATGATGAATTATTTTTACATTAAAAGTATTTCTTGAGTACAGTTACAATGTAAAGTTTAGATCACAAAATCTTTTCAGATCTTCTCAAAGTAAAAAATGTAGTTATCTGTTTTAAAAATGTAAAATACGTACAAAACACTTGTAACTTTCACATAGTATAAATAATCTGTACATTAGTATATTTACATAGCAATGCTGCTTTAATGACTGTTTACAAAAGACCTATAGGTGTAGTATTTCAAATATGTTTATGTATTAGGAAATAATGAGGGCAGTTCAGCTCTATTTATTGGTGGACCATTTTAACCACTTCTTGATATAAGTGCCAAAGCATTAGGGTAGGGCTAGGCATAAGAAAACCCTGGGAAATGGGATTCAGCCTAAATAATTTATTTTATGGTAAAGCATAATGGATCAGTTTTCACTGCGTGTGGCCTATGTATGGTTAAATCTGTGAATGCTGGAATGGTTTAGGATGAGATTAAATGACAGCCTAAACATGAAAATCAATGGGCAGCCGACATCTTGAAGGAGGCAAAATTATTGTGGTTCATAGGTTAGTTGAATGGCATGTTCAATGACCCTTGAGATGGAAAAAACTTTCCCCTCTACTCTCCTCCCTTTCACCACTTATTTCATCTTCGTCATAAGTGTGGTTCTACTTCAGGGCTACTGAAGATAATGTTCAGGCTCTCAAGTGCATCTCCTTCCTCTGCACACTCAGGCCCTCCAGCCATGCAATCCTGTGTGTCCAAACTGAGTGCCTGATAGACAGGATGTGACCTCAGGGCATCTTTATCCTAACACAGGAAGAGGTCTAATTGCTTAACAACACGTACTTCACAATAGGATGCAGCACTAGACAAGATGTGAGATTAAAATGAAAACAATAGCTCATCTTTATTTAATTCTGTTACTTTGAAGATTTATCATATAACAAACTTAAATATGAATTGTTTAAAATGTTGACTTAAAAAAATAACCACATAAAAAGACACAGAAGGAGAGCGTTTAGAGAAACAATTGCAGAGGTCAGACTTGAAAAAGGCTAGGGGCATCTTTTATGAAGGAGCCAAATCGTTCACACATTTTTAGGACCCCCTCTATGTCCTCCAGCTTTCGAGGTGTATTTCACAGATGTCAGATAATGTGCATCCTGACTACTCATCAATATCACAAATGGAACAAGATTTAACAGAAAAGACAGAGATAAATATCAAGAGTTTGAATGGAAAGCAACAACTTTTATTTAAGTTACAGTTTGACCTACAACAACTAATCACAACAATTGTTTCACTGTACTATGCACAAAGACATTTAACTGTGCGAAATTAAAGTGCCCTGGAAAAAAGTATTAATATCCCTTGAACTTTTTCACATTTTGTCAAGATAAAAGCACAATCTTCCATGTATATTAGTGGGATTTTTAGATGACAGACAAAAAGGGGGTCATAATTATGAAATGGAAGGAAAGTGATACATGGTTTTCTAATTGTTTCAAATTAACATCCAAAAATAATGGCATGCTTTTGCATTTAGCCTCTTTTACTGTGAAAACCCAAAAATAAAATCCAGTGCATACAATGGTTCACATGTAACTGGTATTAATAAACAGAGTCGAGCTGTGCATTATTTAAACTAAGTATAAATACGACTGCTTTGTCAAAAATTCAGAGGTCTATGAGAAAACGTTAAAGCAAAGAAGCCTTGTAAAGACAAATTAACACACCACACAGGTTAGGGATGAAGTGCACTGTTTAACACATTCATAGGCAGAAATCCTGCAGGGGACACAAGAGACATGAACCCCCACCCCCAGGGTAGAGGACAGACTGAAGAGACAAGCAAGGAGGGAAAAGAGAGAAAGACATGAGAAAAAGGAATAAAAGAGAGAGATCACTGAGGACCAGGGCCTGAAATTCACTGTGGGATTGTGGGATTATGGGTATTGCGCATTTTCTAATCAGTTTCTGCAAATATAGTTTTTATAATGCAGGAAATTCCCGCATAAATTATAGCGATGAATACTATGAATACCAGCGATGTGTGACGTTTGCATCGGAGCTATGAACTACACCACTTTCAGCGCTCTTCTCTTAAGTATGAGCTCTATCCGCTCCCCCAGTACATCTCTTGCTAGCAAACCAACAGTTGTCAGATTCTTTTAACTGTGATCTAATCAAAACATGGCGTGCTCGTTAAAACGTAAACCTATCAGCCAGAGGGGGAAAGGGGCCGCGCTACCGAAAAGCTACAGTGCTGGAGGCGGTGCTGATGCCAGTGATGTCGATAACAATGCAAATCCTTGTTTCCTCCAACAGGTAGTGTAGGTGGCGGTAACGTTACCAAGCATCCCAATGATTTAAGAGTCAGGCTAACTGGCTCAGAATATAGCCGTGGCTTAAATGGCAGTGGTGGAATCAGTGGCTCCGATTTGGAAAAACAATGCCAATGCTACACAATATCAACTCCCCTCCAGTACTACATTCAGTCATTCACCCATTCATGCACAGATTCACAGACATGCGAAGGTTAAACCTACTGGACAAGCAGGTGCAGTGTGAAGACGAATATATGGAAGACTGATCCTGACAAAACTGGCAATAAATATAGAAATAAAAAATTGGCATGACAAAGTAATTAATGTGACAAATATTGCATCCAAAAAAAACGAGCTTTCCAAACGTATTTGATTGTACAGTGTGACAAAGTAATATTTATCTTTTTCAACAGTATTCATTTAACATTAACACTATTACATGATTCTAAAAATGAAACAGATGAAAAAGAGAAAGAGGAGGGAGAAAAAAGAGAAAGAAGCAAGAGAGAAGAAGGAGGCACCAAAATGTATAATGTTCCCCAAAATGCATCCCAAAAAGTTGGGGAAAGAGGCAACAAATTATAGCAATGCAAATAGTTTAGATGCCAGCACAGCAAAGATAGAGGTCATGTGAGCAATTTAACTATTTAGGAATTTTATTTTAACAAAGTTGTTACTTTGGAAAGATGCAGCTGAGAAGGATGAGACCACAAATTAGAGCTGCACATTGAGCTAAGTAATCCCCCCCAAAGTGTATAAATCCCCCCCATGTGAAGTATGTAAGGGGAGAAATCTCTCCCCTCCCCATTTTAAAAAGTGAATTTCAGGCTCTGTGAGGACAGAGAGAAATGGAAAAATAGATGAGGGAATACAGGAGAGGAAATAGAGGACAGATTTTTCAAAAATATCTGTCAGGATGTTAATGTCAGATATCAGCCTAATTCATATTTTACTGACATTTTAGATTTGTTTCTAGAGATATATCTAGATTTTGAAAAGTAGATTTAGTTTGAAGTCAGAGTTTTGAATATAATTATTTTTTATTATCTGGTGTCACATGACTTAGATGTTCAGTTAGACAAGTATCTGATTTTAAAGTCAAAACTGGTTAAGTTTTAATTGTTTCAAAATGTGATACTAAATAATGTTCTCCTCTGGGAAAAGACCTCAGTATTATGAAGACAGTTTGATAATAATGCCAATAAGAAAGGAATGAAATGCATATAAAAATGTTTTATAATGGCTTCTATTAGCAAAGTCAAGTCAGCTGTGAAACAGAGAGGCAATCAGACAGAAGCATCTCAGGTCAGTTTATTTATCAGTGTCATGAAGAAGAACTATTATTTAGACATATGGCATTGTAAAGACACGCTTATCTTCTGTGAGTACTTTAGTTTTTTTACAGACAGATAACACACAGTAGATAAACTGATGAATGGATGATAAAACATTTTATTTTTAGTCCTAAGGTTGCAATTTATAATTTAAAAGTATAAGCACTGTGCATTTCTAAGTTGGTATATTTTGTGGCATAGTTATAATATCTTATTGAATTTTTGTTTGTTGATACTACAGTAAATGAATATTTTTGAAGAGTAGTTTGATGTTGTTGGATTATTCTTGAAAGTTTTTCCATTATCGTTATGGAACTTTGAGCTTCAATTTCTAGTGAAGCTACTTTGATGAAACTATAGTAGAAATTAGGGCAGGGGGCCCATAATTAGTGTCAAATGTAATCATAGAGGTGAACCATTGCCACCTTCCACCTAATACCATCGTTAACATAGAAAAACCTGAATACAGGTAGAATATAGACTTATAGAGAACAATGCCATAACAACTATTATTACTTTTAATAACATTATTTAACAAGCTGAGGGCTCAAACCTACAAGGCAAGTCACAAAGGAACAGGAAAGAGAGAAAGCGTGAGAGAGAGAGTGGGGGAGAGAGATTTTTTTTCACGTCCCCCTCAGGAATTACACTCTGAACTTTTCCTGTTTATTCTCCCCCCGCCCCCCCCAAAATGAAACTGGATTTTTGCCACTGAATACATTATCTGAAAATGGAAATAGTATGGCTATAGTAAAGTATAACTTCATGACCTACATGTGTGGCAAAGTCAAACACAACACACAACACCTAATATGAAACTTAGTGCTATCAACATCATGCTGTGGGGATATTTTTCTTTAACTGGACAGTGTAGCTGGACAAAGTTGATATGTAAATGAGTTGAGCTAAAAACGGGGTAATCTTGGAAAAAAAAACTGACAGAGGCAGTAAAAGACTTGAGACTTGGAAAGACTTGCACCTTCCAGTAGGAAAATGATCCAGAACACACAGCTAGGGTCACAATAGACTGGTTCAGATCAAGGCATATTCGTGTGTTAGGATGGCCAAGTCAAAGACAAGACATAAATCTAATTGAAAGTTTGTGTGAAGACTTGAAACTTGATCTTCACAAACCTCCCTCTTCAATCTGACAGATCTTGAATTATTTTGCAAAGAAAAAAAGGCTAAAATGTAAGTCTTTGAATGTGCAATGCTAGTAGAGACTTGCCTCCAAAATAGTTGTAACTATAATTACTGTCAAAAGTGGTTCTACAGAGCATAGCTCTTATTTTTATTTGTAAAAATACTGAAAACTATGAATCCTTTCATTTCACTTCAAAATGGCATTCTTGTGCTTCCAATATAGCAAAATGCTGAGGTTAAAGGAGTATGAAGGCATTTATTTCACCATTTTTTTCAGGTGTCAGTGAAAACAAATCCATTTTTTTTATCTTGAAAGTCAAGGGTCGCACATCTAACTCCATTTAGATGTACCTCCCTGAATGTTGGTTTTCAGTTTTGAACCTGCCAGTCCCTCATTAGTGCACCACCCAGGGTAGTTGTCATTGCACAATCACATCATTAATAAGGAATACAATGAAATTTAGCAAAATTAGGGACCTAATCTGCTTAGTGGTGAGCCTGTGTGTGCTAATTTAGCTCAACTTCAAGAAAAGGTTCCCCAACCAAACTAAGGCTGGCTAAGGCTAGTCCACTTTCAATGATAAGCTGATTGAGAGCTCAAAGGTAGGGACCAAATCCCTCTGGTGCATTCATGTCGTGTTCCTGGTTCAAAGGCCTAGTTCAAACGCCAAAGTGGGAAACAGACAGAAAATGCATCGGAAAGGCAATGCGGACATAATAGCATGAGACAACTTAAGAAGGTCAGTGGGAAAGAACAAGGATGCATAGAGGTGATTTCATGAGAAAGAAAGAAGCTGAAAGGGGCAGAGACAGAGTGAGAGACTTAAAGGATCGGGGTGTGAAGAAAAGTGACCTGGGGCATTACCCATGCTACATTTCATCAGGTCAGGCTGACAGAAGATTTTCAGCTCATTACACTTCATGAGACTGATTATTCTGGGACAGAGGGAAGAAAAAAAAAAAAGAGGAAAATCAAACAGAAAGGGATGGTGTGAGAGAATGAGAGTTTAGTAGGGCACTCTGAAACAGTGCCAGGGTCAGGTGGTGTTTCCAACAGACATGATCCTTTTTCTGTTATCACAATACTCTCTTTTTTTCTGAAACAATAGCAGCTGAACTTATTATCAACAACCATTGAGCATCAGAGGCTGGGAATCAATGGTGAGATGGGTGCATTTGACTTTTTAACATTTAGTTGTGTTGCCATCACAAACTACAATGTATTTTATTTGAAGTTTGTGTGACGAACCAGCATAAAGTTGTCATAAGTCAGGCCCAGGGGCAGGCAACAGGAGGAAGTAAGTTCGATGCAGAATGCATTTAATAATAAAACTGAAGAAAACTTACAAAGACATCAACGGGGGAAAAACAACAAAGAAAACCTGGATACAAGCTGGGAAGACAATTATGGAGTGCAACGAAAGGAGCCAGCGGAGAACAAAGTAAACCAGAGAGCTGAAATATACTGAAGGAGAGGTGAGAGTAGTATTAGGAACCAGAGGAGTTAATCACAGGTGAGTGGGGACAGCTGGGGAGAGAGCAGGCAGAGGGAAACCAGAAAATGTGAAACAGCTGGGAAGGAAGCAAGCTGGCAGGCTGAGGGAAAGGTGAAAAATAATCAAAGCAGAAAGAACAGGGAAATCCTGAAACTGACATAAACAGTAAATAGAAATGATTAATCTAAGAAAACAAGTACAAAGCACAATGAGGAAAAATTAACTAACACAAGGGATAATCTAAAATAGCAAGAGCTAAGCCAATAAAATGAAGTGGTCAAAACAGAAACATAAATAAAAACCAAAGTTCTAACACCTAAACATCATGACAAAAGTAGTGCATAATTATGCAAGTAGAAGGAAAATGATACATTGTTTCCAGAGTTTTATTTATTTATTTATTTTTACGAATGAAGATCTTAAAAGTGTGATGTAAATTTGTTTTCAACCCCCTGGGTCAATGCTTTCTGCTGCAATTATGGATGTGATTTTTTTTTTTTTTTTGGTGTATGCCTCTACAAACTTGACTGTCAAAACTGCTGAAGCTCAGCAAATTGGATAAAGAGCATCTGTGAATTAAGCTCTGCACTTTTACTGAGTCATTCCAACAGATATATTTGCTTTGATGTAAACCATTCTATTATAGCCCTGTCTGTTAAACTTGACCTGTCTGTTTTGTTTATTGGTCTTCATGATCCTGTTCATTTTCTAACATACATCTGAGGACTTAATAATACAGCTGGATTTAAACAGGTGGACTTTTTCTAAACTGAAATAACTTCTTAAAGCAACTGGTTGCACTAGATTTTATTTTGAGGTATCTCATTAGGTTTCACATCTATGCACTACTTTGTGTTGATCTATTATTTGCTGTTTTAATTTGACAAAATGAAAAGGTTCAAGTTGTATAAGTACTTCTCAAAGTGCTGTGAACAACTAGTGTGACTACATGGTGCCTTATTTTCTTCATGTGTTCTAAAATGACTTGCATAAAAATGATGGCTTTTGGGGTCACTGGGAGTTAATGTGTCACAAGTTATGCTAGAACATCTCCGATTCTTCTACACGAGTCAACTTAGGTCAAAGCTGAATCACCCACTTCTTCACATGCAACAAGTCCCTCATATGTAAAACTGCTTTTCGTTTCTTTCCGACTTCTCAGTGGATCAAAATATTGTTTAATAAACACAGTATCCAAGCTGAATGTAAGTTGAGCGTGAAAGTACGCAAAATCGGAAAAAACAAGCCACAGTTAACATTGGCTTTGGCCGAATTTTCTAAACTAAGTTTGACCTTCTCTAACTTGGCTCTGTAGTTCACTCTTTTTTTCACTTTTCAAGCTCTGGTAGAGTGTGCTTAAAGAAATACAGACATATTTCTACCTCATAATGTTAGTTCTAGTCTTAACCACCGTTAGCTCTCATATTACTTGTGGCACTCATAAGTAATGCAAGGTCATTCTCATTCAAATGCACACTCACACCAAGAGGAAACATGCTCCCTTGCCCTGTTTCTCTTTCCCACCGCAGACACACCTACACTCACACACACATTCAAAAGCACATTCATTTGTCTTTCTTTTTTTTGGCCCACAGTAAGATGTAGAGCAACCAGTTGGAGGTCAGAAAAACAGACAAATAGCAGGACATGCAGGGTTAAAAATGGCAAGCAAGTCTGCAAACCTAAAGTGTACTGTTTTGTTAGAAAAAATATTGATTATCTACATGCAAATCCACAGCATAGTAAACGTGCATACATTTTAATGCAGGTGAATTTAACAAAGGAAAAAAAAACACAGATCACTTGAATTATTTCTGATTTGATTTTGAATTTCAGTCACGAGGAAAATACGAGGAAAGCTTTTTTAAAATTTTAATCAAAAGAATCATAAAAAACTTACTAAAGTTATTATTTTTGGTTAATAACATAAAATATAGCACAAGAAGGTTAGGGTTTGATTTTCAGGTCGCAGATACGCGTATAACCAGCATGGGAGTGTCATTCAGTTCATGACATTAACTAAGTGACTTTAAAAAAAAAAAATACTGTAAATGAGGCTGTGTGGATTTATAGGTCTGTATATGCAGGTTTGTGGTCCACCATAAGTGTGTGCACTATCACATAAACCTGTCTCTGGGCATGAACACGAGCAGCTTCCTCCTGTGCCCAGAGGGCCTCCCTATGTGCTGAGGTATTCATGGTCTCCCTCAGAGCCTTCTCCAGCTCCATTATCCGCTCTGCCGTCTCACGCATGGCATCCTGGGAAGTACAAAGCTTGATGCAGAAAGGGAGAAGAAGAGTAGATTTCGAAAAAAAGAAGCAAAAGCCAAAGAAAGAAGTTTTTTGTTCATTTAGTTTGCTTTGAAATTTGGTCTGAAATTATTTTGATCCTATTTTTGAACAACATTGGTTAGTAATGCACAAATCAATTTACCAGTCATCAGTAATTTATTTTTGATCAGCTCTGACAGTTGATTGGCTGGTGAAAAAATTTGTTTAGAAAAAAAATGGTCAAAGCTACACATACATTCCTTTGATATATCCTTCCTGTTCCTATTTTTATATGCGGGCAACTTCCGGACAAACATTATTACATGTAAACAAATGCTTTCTCACAGAATCATGTTTTACTCCTTAAATATACCATAATTTCAGCTTGTTGAGAACTGGGTCACGAATAGAAAGATCAAGATGTCACACACTGAAAATTTATCACTAATGGCAAAAACACTTGATTTTGTAATTCATCTAAAATCATAACCTGATCTGCTCTCAGCGGTGCAGGTAATTCTTTTTTTCCATGTTTCTTCGCCGGTGGTCAGTCGTAGCCCAACCACAACCTGACGTAAGGATTTTTCTCCATCTTCGGTTTTGTTGACAAAATAAAGACCGGTCACTTCCACTTTTGATTCTTCAGACACATTTTAGACTTAGGATGAGGCATTTGACATCTTGTCTGTTTTTAGCAGATAGAAACTGAATTATCAGTTACAGGAATAATATTGTTACACTGTGGATGCATATTTAATACGCACTTGTTGAAGTCACAAGTTCAGCATTGCATGTCTGTTGGTGCAACAGCAGCAAACAAGTTCAAAAGCTGTCAGGGTCAGGTTTGTAAGTTTGTAATTATCGCTAAAAAAATAAATACATAAATAAATAAATGTTGTTAAACTGCTAATTAAAAAAGTGAAACTTTTTACATATGATTAGCAACCCAAACAATCCTTGAAACTGTAATTTCCAATATTTTGCTGGAAGCTGTACAGATCAATCATAAAGCAACATAAAGCAATGACAATAAGGTGGATAAATTGGGATAATCTGATTATCAACAATCGAGGCTTATGACATTTAGTTGTTAGAATTGACATAGGTCCATAAAAACATGATAAATGCTATTTCGCCCTTTTAGTACTGGTGAAAGACAAATGCAGAAAATGGGAAATAACTTTCTCGCTTTCTCTCATGTAAGTCATCTGACTTGTGAGTGTGTGTGTGTGGATCGGACTGTGAGCTTCTACTTGCACAGTTTGTGTGTGGCCTGTTTGACACCTACGGCGAGGGCAAGAAAATGATCCTTCTCCACACTGGTTGATGGAACTGTGAAGAAAAACCCTTAACAGAAAAAATAAACCACCTGATTTTTTTTCAATTTTTTTTACATTCTCGTTGATTCCAAAAGTGTTGATTCCCTTTTATGTTCACACGTTCACACTTTTCTTAGAGCGGTGTACATGCCTTGCGCTTTGTGTGGACGAAGAAGCCTGAAAGATGTGCATGAGATTCTGTCCAGGTAAGGTCAAGTATTTAAATGGCAACAGAAGTGTCTGAAAGTTCTTAAAAACATGCTGTAAAATTAATTTTATCGAAGAAATGACAGTTTCATGTCTGGTAAACTGAGGTTGTGCCTCAAAATGCATAAATTGGCAACATGAGCCTGTGTCAAGTCAAGTCAAGTCAAGTTTATTTGTATAGCACATTTCAGTAGCAAGGCAGTTTAAAGTGCTTTACATTGTAAAAAACATCAATGAGGTATGCATCAACATCATTCTGCAAGTATACAGCAAAATCATCAAGCAAATAGCAAGGCATCAAAATCATAAAGATCATCAAGAAAACATAATTTGAAAATATTCATCAATGTTCCACTTACTACTAATCAAAGGCAGCTTTAAACAGGTGGGTTTTCAGCCTTGTTTAAACGAACTCAGTGTTTCAGCTGTTTTGCAGTTTTCTGGAAGTTTGTTCCAGATTTGTGGAGCATAAAAACTGAAAGTTGCTTCTCCATGTTTGGTTCTGGTTCTGGGGATACAGAGTAGACCAGAACCAGAAGGCCTGAGTGCTCTGGAAGGTTGATACAGTGACAACAGGACCTTAATGTATTTTGGTGCTAAGCTATTCAGTGATTTATAAACTAACAGAAGTATTTAAAAGTCTCTTCTCTGAGCTCCAGGGAGCCAGTGGAAGGACTGTAGAACTGGGGTGATGTACTCTGTCTTCCTGGTCTTAGTGAGAACGCAAGCAGCAGTGTTCTGGATCAGCTGCAGCTGTCTGATTGACTTTTTTTTAGGCAGACCTGTGAAGACACTGCTGCAGTAATCAATGCAACTAAAGATAAACGCATGGATGAGTTTCTGTAGATGCATGCAAATGTGATGTATGTAGCTCAAATACTGTGTAGCAGTGCTATGAAAACACATTTTTGGTGTTGCAGCAAGCAGAGCTCTTCTTTAAACAGTATCATAGGTCACACACGAGGATTCAATAGTAATGGATTCCCCAGATGTAGAAAAAGTCATTTCATGAGTTATTGCCATGAAAACACAAGTGGGGTGTGAATGCCTTATCACTTACCTCTAACAAATACAATAAAAGTACTTGAGAGTTTAGTTTCAAACCTCTTTTAACTCATTTATAAAACTGACAGATCCATTGAATAATTAAGTGATGATGAACACATCTTAAAGCTAGTAAAATCAAAAGTGAATCCTTGTGGCTTGTCTTGTCAGCACACCACAGCTGGAGGTAAGCAACATACACCCACACATGCACACAGACACGTGTTGTGCGTGTCAGTAGCTCAAAACTGTAATTGGTTGTGACGGACAGGCAGTAATTCGATGCACCAGAATCAACAAGGGCTGGTCTGACCCCACACAACACACTGAAGCCTGCACACACTCATGCAAACACACCCCACTGAGAGGGGGCTGCCACCACTGGACCCCTCAAGTGAAGCCTAACCAGAAAGCTGTGTCTGCATGTGTGTGTACTGGCACATGTACAGTGTGTGTGTCTTTTTATTTGTGTGTCAAAGTGCACAGACGTGTTTAATGAGAGTTTTGTTGGTAACAAGAGAATACAAAAAAAAAAAGAAGAACACAAAAAAAAAAAAAAAAAAAAAAAAAAAAAAAAAAAAAAAAAAAAAAAAGAGTTACAGAAAGCTGAAAAAAAACATTGTTTGGGCAGAACCAGTCATCACCTAATGCCCTTGGGAAGGATTATTATGATTCTGGCTCTTTCTGGTTTGATGAAAAGATTGTAATCACTTTTATAAACTAGTGAAGAGTGAGAAAATGCATATTTCCAGCTGCTGTGAAATTAGGATTCCTTGCTTCACATTCATTAGCACACAGTGTGTGCAGGATCAATCTCCATATGTGCAAGAGCAGATGAATTTACAAGAAGGGAAAACAAGTCATAGTAAAATAAAACTCCAAAATACATGTGGTGACAGTTGTTTGATTTTTATTATTATTATTATTATTATTATTATTATTATTTAGTTAAAGAATCTAAAGATCTCTAAACAGATTACTGAGAGGTGCTGTTGTCTCATCACTACAGATAAAAGAGGGG
Organism: Anableps anableps; assembly: GCA_014839685.1. Classification (NCBI taxonomy): domain Eukaryota; kingdom Metazoa; phylum Chordata; class Actinopteri; order Cyprinodontiformes; family Anablepidae; genus Anableps; species Anableps anableps. The sequence continues at coordinate 22,440,045 of CM026071.1, forward strand.
GGAAAAAGCCCTGTGCAAATGATTGAAATTAATACTTCCGATGTATGCTTTCTCTGTGTTTGCAAAGTGCAGCATGGTGAACTGGAGACAATGGAGCGAAGAGATGTTATCGGTTCGTCCCACATAAACTGTCCTGGAATGACAGGGAGAGTTTATTTGTGTGTGTTTACCCTTGGAGCGTGCTATGTTCCTGATGGAACCAGAGATAAAGGAAAAGAAGAAAGACTGCATGGGGAAATAGACAGAGGCAGAGGCCATAACACAACCTTAATGCTGGAGCAAACAAAATAAGCAGAGTACAGACTGCACTGAAACCATCTTTATAGATAGTGGGCTGGAAGATGTTAAGTACAGTTATGTTCCATTTAGAAATATTATGTACAGTTTAGCATGCAGTTTCCCACATGAACTCTTCCTGCACTATAGATATTGTTTCCCTTAGACTGTTTAAGGGAAATATTCTCCAGTGTTAGCCTGACCCTGTTATCTTAGATAAATAATTCTTGAGATTCTGGTTCTTTTCCTGGCAGTTTTAAATGCACTCTGATTAATCTGTTGCTAAAAAAACAACTTATTTGGACCCCCTATCTTTAAGACCAGATGAAGCTATTCTTCGTCCAAAGTCCTGGCAAAAATAATCATGAAACAGTTGATATAATTCCTGAATGATATAAGTGTCTAACAGTTTTGAGCCTTGTTTTAGAATGATTCATTGTACAGAGACTGCATTTATTAAAGTGACAAACCTCTTACTGCAGATTTTAGCTCTTTAGTTCTTCAAGAATGAAGAATCACCTTCAGTACTATCAATCAGAGAACTGTTTACTAGTTTTGCTAATCTAACATCTTGGTTTTCTAAAATTAAATCCTTCTTGGCCCATATTTCTTTCATCTCATTGATGACAAGTTACAAACAGGGCCGTGCAGAGACCTTTGGAGGGGAAGGTGCTCAAAGTTAAAAAGGGGCACATATAACAAGATCTTAAAACACCTTACAACAACATAACAGCCAATATTCATCAGCAATCTAATATGGAGTTGCATCATACTATATCATTGTCATCATGTGGGGACAATGTAAAGCTAAGTTGGCCTGTGTTTTCCCTGATGGGTATAATGTTGCTGTTTGGGGGTTGCTGCTCCTGCTGCTGATAGTGCTGGAGATCTGTGCTGATCTGAGACTGCAGTTGTTAAATAGAACATAGGAGAGATGATCACTGATTGTTATGAAATAATCTAAATTCCTGCTGTGTCTTATGAAATAAACTCTAATAATATCTGACTGGTTAAAATCCATAGCAACTCAGTGGCAGACTGCTTTAAAGATCAAAATAGCTCAGAGGAGCCAACTCTACTTTTCTATTGTAGTGTTAGCACCTCTGAGAGATTTAGATTTGGAAGTTGGAGAGATAAATTATATTCATGAGATCTTGTCCTTCTCAACAAGATCTAGAGAAACTCATCCATGAATTTATCTTTAGTCGCATTGATTACTGCAACAGTGTCTTCACAAGTCTGCCTGAAAAGTCAACCAGCTGCAGTTTTCACTAAAACCAGGAAGACAGAGCACATCACCCCAGTTCTAAAGTCCTTCCACTGGCTCCCTGGAGCCCAGTTTATAATCACTGAATGGCTTAGCACCAAAATACATTAAAATGTTATATACAGATAAACTGCCTTGTCTTTTTCGCGTTTTCAACAATGAGTATAAAAACTGATAAACTTTCAAATAAGTTAGATTTTTTTTTTTAAAAAATATCCTATCTATCAGGGTAAATAAAGATGAACTTGTCTGACAGTGAATCTCAACTTTTATCAAAATTTCACATGTGCAGGTCTCAGTTTTGGGACATCTTGATTTATTTAATTGTCGCACATTTGGCTTCATGCTCCAGTCCAATATGTTCAGTTCATTACTGTTTATGTGACATTTTTAGATGTGAGCTCCAGATGCATATGGGCCAAGCCTTTCTTTAGTAGTTAAGCTTCCACAGCCATATACACGGCCAATCACCTCCAGCCCAGATCCTGTCTGCAGCGGTGAGGACGCGCCTGGTAGTAACGTTGGGTGAAAGTGGAGAGCGAACTGAAAGAAGGGCAGTCCCTGTGTACTGTTCTAATAGTTCTAAAGTAGTCTGTGTTTTATTCTGAAATATGAGGACAGTAAATTTCTGATTTACTCATAAAAACAGTCTAAGGAGCATTAGCTATATTCCTGTTTTATATCTGAGCAAGAGGCTAGTGGGTGAAAGGAGGGTTATACAGATTCTTTGAGTGATTCTGTGTTCTGGTGTAGAGGGGTTTCTTGGATACAGAAACAAAGCCATCCATGAAAGATAAGCGGGAAATGATTAAACAGTGATTTCTTTCTGTAATGGGGATTAAAACAGATAAGAAAGCCTAATCGATCAAATAAATTGTTTTTGTGTCTTTTGCTGGATTGTAATTGAACAACAAAAGGCAATTCTTTGAGATCCTTTAGATATACTTTTTAAAAAGTGATTAAAAAATTGCCTTGCAATTATATAGTTAAAAAAATAGCCCTGCTTCATGAACTGATTTTCAAATTCCTAAAATGCTTGTCACCAACAAACAAATTAAACACCATATTCCCGAATATTGCTTTCTGTGGTATACATTAATTTATTACACTTAAAGTTTTGCTAAAAGTTTAGGCTAATTCTAGTCTTATATACTAGGACAAAGAAACTACAAACAAAATTGTTATGTCATTGGCTGTTGTCAGAGAAGAGTCATAAAAAACAGCTGCCAATGAGATAGTGGGTCATAATTGATCAACAACTGGAATCTGAAACTGGATATGACTTAAAATTAGTATTTCCTTTGGTCAACAACAACATGGAAATCCATTACAGCTGGCTAGTTGTCAACCTTTCCACATTGCTTTGGTTGGTCCCCGCCAGCACACACAGGGAAAAAAAGAATAAAACAGCTCTGCTAGAAAACAGGGTCCTGTTCTGTGTTTGCTTTAGGGAATATAGAGGCTTACTTCATTGGTCCTCTGGGAATGAATTGGCATGGCTGTACTCTGTGTAGTTAACCTTCAGCAAAGCTCAACAGTCCAGAATACAAGAATGCACCAAGTTATGCATGCTAGTACCTGACACAGAATGAGATACCTAGTATTTACATCAGAAATGGCACATCAAGACTTCTGACATACTCTGCTCTTGACTATTCACATCCAACATTTTATTGTTTGTTTGTTGTGCTAAGGACTGATATTCCCTAAAGAAAAAGGGGACTGAAAGCCTGAAGGAATCTAAATTACTTAAGACGACCACATGTATGAGTGTCCAAAGGAATACAGCAACAAGGGGAAAATGACTTTTCAAGTGCATGGCTTGGAAAGAGATGAGATGTAGAAAAGAAGGAAACATTTTGTGGTCCTAATACAAACCAGATCGAACTCACTGGTATGACAATGTGATGAGAATGTTGTCACAACACCAGAAATGAACTCATTTGTACAAATGCATAATGGTATTCCAACCTGTGATAAAGAGTGTGGATGTCCATCTGCCAAGGCATCTTTTTTCATCTCACTGGGCACCATCTGCTTCTGGATATTTGGAGACTTGATTTCCCTTCGAGCAGAGAATATAAACAACAACCAGTGATGAAACGGTGGATAAATAAAACAAATTAGAACTGATCAATAAAGTGAGACATGTTTGGTTTCTTTGAGACTCTTATGTCTGAGCAAGAATATGGATTTCTTACAGTGTGCACTCACAAAGTTTAAACAAATATGACATGACATTTTTCAAATAAAGAAAAAAAACATCAAGTCTATGACATCAGCATAGTTGGCTCCTAATTTTGCAGCATCGTTCAGTAATTATCAATGTCACTATTCCGAAAATTCTCTAGAACTGCTCAATACCATAAATCTTTCCTTACATAATTTACATACAGTTCAATTTAGAATCGCTTGTTATTTTATTTATACTGCAGATCTAAATGTTAGCATATGCAGTAATCTTTTTTTGGTTTGTCCTGTGATGACCTAATGACCTGTGTGTATCCCGCCTCATCCTAAACGTCAGTTAGGGTAAACTATAACCCCAGATTTTAGGTATAGGTACAGTGAATGGATGGACTTATTCCAGATTAGATTCTTTCTGGGACATATAAATTGAAGGATTTTCAAAATAATACAAAGAACAGCAATTAATATGGTATTGTATTTATTTCATTATATGAAAAATATCAGTCCACATGAAATTTCTGCAATAAATCCCTATAATCCCTATATGACTACTAATTTGTTTGGATTTGCTACTATAGCCAACAGTGCCAAGAACAGTTTTTTCTGGAAGGAAGTCTCCAAGCATAGTTGCTAAATTTATGACTAATGTGCTTTAACGCAACTAAAAAAAACTCTATGACATGCATTTGTCATTCATGGGCAAACGCATGTCATACATAAGACAAGTAAAATGTTTTTTCAATCAGGAAGAATAATGGAGAAAAAACTATAAATATGGGGACCTCTTTGCATCACAAAGCTGTCAGTGGTATATGCAGGAATCAAATTTATGTACTGCAGAATGCAAATCATAATACAACTAACTAAAAGATGGTCATACTGTATATTATAGAGGGAGAGGCTGGTGTCAGGGAGTCATTACTATGAGCAGAGTTGGTTGACAGAGTGTGGCTGGATACAGGAACAGCTCAAAATAAAGCAAACTCTACTCTATGAGACAGCCATATATGAAAAAATAAAAAAAAACATCAAATGGGTTACAGTTTCAAACTTGTTTTTTTATTACATTTCTAGATCTGTTTGTCTTGTAAAGTGCCTTGAGGCATTTGGCATGAATTCCCAGCCACAATATATAAGACACTAAATTGTACTGAATTTCTTTTAAGGAAAAGCACAATACACCTACTGTTTTGAACAGTTTAAAGAGCATCTCCACATAACGTTCTTTCTCTATGACGCCATCTAGTTTGTGAAGTGCATCAGTCCCTCCTGCGGCAAAACACCCACACAACATGAAGCTGCCACCTCTGTACTTCACAGGTGGGGTGGTGTTCTTAGGTTTGAAAGCTTAAGTTTTTCTTCCAAGTGCAACAATGGCCATTTTACTTTCATTAGATTACAGTACACGTTTAAGAAAATTGGTCTATTTCACTGCAGTACCTTTCAAACCTGTATTCTGCTATTTTTTTGTAGCTTTTGCAGCAATGGCTTATTCCTTTCTCAGTGGCCTTTCAGTCTATGCTGGTGCAGGACTTCTTTCACTGTGGACGATAACACTGTCTTACCAGCTTTAGCCAGCATCTTCACAAGGTCTTTGGGTTTTTTCTGGGTTTAATACAGTTATGTCAAACCAAAACCTGCTCATCCATGGGACCGAGACCCCATCTCTTTCCTTAACAGTGTGATGACTGGACATCCCATGGTGTTTATACAGTTTATTTATTTTTATTTTACCTTAATGTATACAGGCTTGCCTTGTTAAGATCCGCAATCTGATTTTCATGAGGAACCTTTTCACTTGCATATAATTATTTGAACAGATGAATGTGGCACCTTCAGTCATCTGGAAATTGGTGACACAATAGGAAGCAGTGTGTTTGAGGTGTAAGAAGCTTACAAAGTCAAGACATGATCATATAAGTATATTGTTTAAAGGTATATTTAAAGCATTTTAGCGTATTTAAACTTCTAAATTTGAAGACAGGAAATGTAAATATTGTTGGTAATATTTTTGAACTTAAACAGGAAGTTTAGTCTAATGTGTTGTAAGACAGTCAGAAAATCTATCTTTTTCTACAGTGTATGTAAATATCTAGTTTCAACCATATATGAAAACACTTTTATCCTAGTTATAAAAATTAGGCATTATTGGTCTAAATTGTAACCAGATTTAATACCACATATTTCTTCATGTGCATTAAACTAATTTTTATCTTTGTTAGCACTGTTATTATCATGCAACAAAACAGCTGAGCCACCGTGAAGCCAATAAATCAGGTACAGACAAAGGTTTTGTGTGTGTTGATTCATTGTGACATTGCAGACACGGACAAGACAAGACTCGACTCACAGAGGTGTAATGTTGTGATGTAAATCTTTCAACAGCAAAACAAAAATATAGCCCAGCTGCAAGCATGTGCACACACAAACACCCATTCCCAAAAATCTAACAGTGCAAGTGTGCAGCTAAAAAGACAAGGTGATACCATAACTCAAATAGCAAACTTGTTTATAACATAACCTAATGCTATAAATAATGCTACAGAATATAACATAATTGCATATGTCAGCATTATGTATTTCTGAGGGCTTGATTCTACTGGCAAAGTAAACAAAGGCATACATATTTGACCTGGTGGTGATTTTGTAAGTTTGCCCATTTTTAAAAAAAGATGACCTTTTATCAGTGAATCAGCTTTTAATGGTAAAGTCTTTTTCATGAGGAGAGACCGTTTATCAACTAAAAAACACACAGGAAAAAAAATCACCTCCTAAAAAAATTAAACATTAATTTGTATGTTATTCCTTCAGAGAGTTTAGTACAGAGGGCACAACTACAAGAAATGTCTTATAGCTGAGCTTGTCATCAAATGCTTTGCAAAGCCATTTCTTACACGCCACTTCCACCCTACTGACTGGTGGAAATATGCACCATTGCAACCCAAGGCCCAGCAAGGATTAAGCAGGAATAATTTACATACTTTTCATTAAGCTCACATTTCTGTATTAGATTTTTTTTTTTTTTTTTTTTTAGTCTGATGTAATATTCTGATCTTCTTCTTCTTTGATATCTATCTATCTATCTATAATTTTGATTATCTATTATATATAGGTATCATTTTGATTAATTGATAACATGCTGTAACACAAGTAATCTCTCAATTTTTTTTTTTTTTTTGAGGTACAAAAGTTCCAAGTGGAACCTGTGCAGTGTGTTTCTGTAAATCTGACGCACAAGTGACCAACTGACATCCACAAACAACAGCGATGGATGAAAAAGGTGCTTCTTTTGGCCCTCTGGGGATTAATTTTTGCTTCAAAAAACGATCTGATGGGATGCTGGAAAAAGCTATTGTTGTGTGCAAGTTGGAGTTAGCCTATTACCAAAGTTATTCAAGCCTAAAATACCATCGCAATGCAAAACATCAGCAACAAACAAACAGCAGCAACCACAGATGTCCCCAATGCTAATGTGAATATCCACAGTCCACATTTCTAAAGAAGCATTTTTTCAGAGAAGTTACATGAATGATCAGGGGTTCCTGAAACACTTGAAAACTGAATAGGTATAATGGCACTTTGAACCAATCTGATGGTTGAACACCATAAATAACAGATTAAAAACAAAAATATCTTTGATTTTGAGCTCACATGTCTATTTATTCAATAACTTAGCAGTAAAAAGGGTTTTTTGAATTGAGAATGTTGCTTATTTTGTCAACATGGATTTAAATTAATGATTTTTTCAGTCCCAACAATTAAATATAACAGACACACACACACACACACACACACACACACACACACACATATATATGAATGCAAGAAAGCTGACAGTGACACATTAGTGCTTAGGAGAGTCCTCAAACCATGTAAATAGGCTGTGACTAAGCAGCTGTTAAAATGTACCACATTAATATTCTACATCCACACTGGTGTGTTTACTCTGGGCAATAGCTACAAGAAGCTCCCACATGTGGGCAAATATTTGCTGTCACAGCTTCCAGAATGATTTGAGTATGTACTGGTGTGTGTCAGTCTGTATGACTGATGTTGCTGAACAATTAGAATGAAATATGGGAAACAAGATGATGTATTCATTTACCACAAATAACCTCGCTACACACAACAGCGCTTTATTAAAACCTTTGGGCGAAATTTTTGTTGCAAAAAATTACAACAGACAGATACCTCAGCATTTTTGACAGTGTTTAAATCCCACATTAGAAAACCACACATATATTTTACCTCTTTTTTGATGTCGCTGGTTAGTATCCTCTTTGTAAATAACAGTTATTTTATTAATAATTGTTTTAGATTTAGTGAGCTTCTGTTGCTTACATGACAATGGTTCTAAGCCAACACATAAGTAATAGTGGTTCAAATTGAAAATAAACAAGCATTCTCAATTTTCTTGTGAACACATACACATCAAGAGATATCTGTTTAGATAGATTTAGATCTCTCTGTGTGTTTTTATAAGCTTAGAGGCATGTCCATGAAGAGCAAAGTTGATATAAGGGCATTATCAGCTATCACAAACATAACCTCTACTGGCACAGGTGTACAAACTAATGGGCAAGTTGGTGCCGTTTGATAGCTGATATACCCCCATATAGCTGTGCAACATGAATTTAAGTGTTTTGACCTAGGTGAAGGAAAATGAGGGCACTTAAGAGTGAAGCTTACTGGCTGGGGAGGGTGCAAGTAGAGGAGGAGATTCAGACTGGCTGAGTACTGAAACAAAGTATATTTTTCACACGTCATTGCAGAGAAAAATTAAGAAAGAGTAAGAAGGTAGCAGGCACCTACTTCCCTGACCTCAGTGTAATGAGTAATTTTTTACACTTCCTTTTTCATATTCATCTGGAGAGCTGCATATGTACACTTTCCAACATAAGCAGCTTCATTTTCTGACTGCCAAAGGAAATTCTTTAAGGTAACACCTAAAACACGCTGCTTCCTTTTCTGAAATCAAAGAAAATTATGAAGAAGTCATGTAAAATATCCAGAGGATAATTGTTGACCTCCAGAATTCTGGTTCATCCTTAGATACAACTTCCAGATGTCTGAAGGTACCTCATTTGTTCAAACAATTTTGTGCAAGCAGAAACACCAAGGGAATGTCCAGCCATCAAACTGTTCAGGAAGAAGACAAAATGTTTTTTTTTCAAATGTTGAGTTGCTTTATTAAGAGAAAGAGTTATGTAAATAAACCAGGCCAAATGTGAAAATACAATTGCCCCTCTTGTTAAGTCATTGATGCTTCATGTTTTATCAGTCCTTTACAAGTGAAATGGCTTTTTGCACAATCTACTGAGAACAACAGCTAGTGTGCCTTAGAGCAGGAAACAGTGGCATCACCGGCTCCTGGTGCTGCTGAGTTACCAGCAGCAGGAAATTGTGTTCGTAATTCAGACTGGAATTATTAGGTGAGGTTTAGCTCAAAGAAGCCTGCACTTTCATATAACCTTTCCTTTTTAAATAAATGTCCAAAGAGGACATTTTATGTGAAAATATTCCAATTTGTATCATCTACTATAATCAATTCTGTCTCTTCCACATCTCTTTTAATAAAGAATAGAGTAAAGTTTAATAAGGTGCTGGCAGATCTGATCTGTAAATGTAATAAAAATTTATGCTGGAAGAGGGAAGAAACTGCATGATAAAGAAAGAAAGATATTAGATTAAGTTGGGACTCTGTAGTCTGATCTAGAATACTGGCTTTTGTGCTTTTTCTGGAAGTTTGAGGGAGTCTATTTGTTGCTGATATTTGCTTCATGATGCTTACAATAGGTGTTTTTTTTTTTTTTAACAAACTCAGAACAATTCTATTTTTCTACTGCAATACATTAATAACTGCATGAAAAAGTGAAGAAGAGAAAGTCACCTTAAGTCTCTATATGTTTAAATAAAAAAGTGTAATATGATGGTATAGACTGAACACCTGGCATACATTTTGTTAAAACACACCCTTTCTGTTGAAGGTGTGACTTGTTTATAGTTTTGAAGCAAAGCAGAAAATCTACATGTCAATGGTAATCCTAAAATGGCTTTTTAATCTGCATCAACACCTGCAGCTGAAACTCTGTTTACAAATATTTTCATGGAAAAATATTACAAAACAAAACTTCAGAGGTTATGTGTGTCTTGGCAGTCAGTCAGCCATTACTGCATCTGGTGTTTGATTATAATCACAGGAAAAAGGCCAGAAGTTGTATTTGTGTGTTTGTGTGTATAAGAATAATTGTTTGTCAGAATCTGTAAGCCACCAACTACTAATTTCTTCCTCATGTGGGACCCTTTCTAATATCTCCTTCAATACATACAACCCACAGTTTTGCCATTGCCATAGTCATACACACATTTACACTAAAATTCCCATAAGCACATTTACACACACACCTCCCTTTTTCTTGAATCCTCCCTCACATACCAGAGTGCTTACCCTGTAGGTCTCTTTGGTAGGGTGAGACTGAAAAGTTGATTTATTTGAAAAGTTTATCCCCATCACCACACAAAGGGGGTGTATTTTCATTAATTGCATAGAACTATAAGAGCGTTATGTAAATAACCATTTTTAAAAATCCCACAAGTAAAGCATATAGCAGAAACCAACGAAAACGACGCATATTCTTTAATATTCACCCATAAAAAAATGAGCCGATGTTCGCATTTAATTTCAACCCAGTCTTTGCCACCATTTGAAGTACCATATAAAATTATTCAAACCCCTTGACATTTCATAATTTTTCACTTTACAGCCACAAACATTAGATTGTTTATTGGGATTTATGTGACAGATCAGCACAAAGTAGTGCATAATTGTGCAGTAAAAGGTAAAGGACACATGGTTTTTAATTTTTCTTTTTACAAACAAAACTCTGAATATTGAGTTATGTTGTTACAACTGGAAGTCTTTTGGTGTATGTCTCCACTAGCTTTGCATACAGTATATAAAGAGAAACTATTGCCCATTCTTCTTTGTTCAAATAGGTCAAATTCAAACTTGAATGGGGAACATATGCAAACAGCAACTTTTAGATCTAGCCACATATCCTCAATTAAATTTAGCGCTGGACTTTCTAACACATGAATATGCCTTGATCTAATCCAAACTACCTTAGCAGGGACTCAATGTTTAGGTTTGTGACCCAAATGGAAGTTGAACCCTTGACCCAGTCTAACAAGTTTTGCAGTCTCTAACAGTGATGTGATGTCTGCAGGATATTTTTCATGAAAGGTGAAACTGTTAATTATGTGTTTGGGTATTTGGTCTTGTATGTTTTATACTGCTGTCTTGGCCAGTCACTCTCAGAAATGAGGTTTTAATCTCAATGAGTTTTTCCTGGTTTGATAAAGGATACATACAACAGGTTTTCTTCCAAGATTGCCCTATATTTAGCTACATTCAGATAGAACTTTATGATGCTGCCACTGGTATGTTACACGGTATGTTTCGGGCAGTGTTAGTTTTAAATTAAACATTTTTTTGTTGATAGATTGGGGGGTCTTCAAGTCCAGGGCTCGAGGGCTGGTGTCCTGCAACATTTAGATGTGTCCCTGGTCCAACACACCTAAATCAAATGGCTGAATCACCTCCTCAGTGTGCAGCAAGTTCTCCAGAATCCTGCTAATGACGTCATTATTTGACTCTGGTGTGCTAAAGCAGAGACACACTTAAAAGCTGCAGGACACTGGGCCTTGAGGACTGGATTTGAAGGTCCTTGCTATAGATTAAATTGGGTCATCTGCCCTGGTCACCCTCTATTTAATTTTTGCCGAATCCCCTCCTGGCTTGTGGCATGCAAGCTGGACTTCTTATGATTTCAATGGCTATGTTGCTTTACCGGTATGCGCTGCTTTGTGTTGGTCTATTATATACATTTCATTTAAGTTTGCAGTTGTAACATAACAAAATGTGAAAAAGTTCAATGAGTATGAATAGTTTTGCAAGGCATTGTTCATCTGAAATCACTAAAAATGCTGATGGTTTGATGCAATCATGCCTTTAGAAATCACCATTGTTTGAGAATAATTAAAACCTGATACACTTCAGTTTACTGGAGCTGTGATTAATGGGTTACCTAATATCACCCTGCAAAATACGCTCATTCTTTTCTAATAAATTAGATTGCACATAAATAAAATGGCTTCCATTAAATCACTGATATATGTAAGCTTTGAGACAGCTGTAGAATAGTCTTGCTTTTGGTAACTTTATTTATTACAGTGACCTGCCCCTCTTTGCTTTGTTTCCAAATGGATGAGAAAGTGTCTTTGTGCTCATCTGTTATCTTCTCCTTCTACTCAAATGGTGGTTAATAAGTCAACTAACTTAGATCCAACAGAAACAAAGTGATTAAAAAGACATTCATCCTTTGCTCAGGCACGCTACATATCGTATGTTCTGACACAGATGTCCATTCAGTACACACGCACACACTCCATCCATGCTGTCACATAACACATGTGCATGGCTACTCATGTGCAAATATTTAATGTATTTATCTAAACGAAAAAGGAAAAGGGTATACTGTAGTCAAGAGCACTGACGCCTGTTATTGCAATGTTGGAAACAAATTTTTATGTATATGTGCAGCTGTATTGTATGATTATAATGGATCCTCCTTTGATAACCTGTGGTAGGCTTGCCTTTGACCTTTGACTTGTGTGTGCCGAGCTGAGGGGAAGGGTTGAGCTGATAGGAGAGCCTAGTTGACACTAATGAGACACCAGCCCCAAAAAGATAGATGAGCTGAGGGGAAAAGAAACCCTTCCAACTATCCCAATGACTCCTGGATGGCTTCAGATACAAAGAGAGAATCGACATGTGTGGCTTAAAGTAACTGCATGTAAACAACATACTCGTGTGTGGACGAGGCACAATGAATGCATACACATGGACACATGGTAGCGGCTCAATGGAGGAGATGTGTAGGAGCTACTGTATTCTTATGCTATCTGATTCTAATGCATTTAAACACTGTATAAGTATTGAATGGGACAGGAAATCAGGATGGATCCAGCATGTGCAGCCCATCTAGGCTGACTTCTCACTATTCTAAAATGTAGTCACTGAGAGCACATCTGTGGAGCTAATAAACGGTAACAAGAGAGAAGTAACCAACTACAGATTTCAAAATGTTTCTGTAATTTTCAGTCAACTAACTATAAATGATACATGGTGTTTTTTAAGCTTATTTTCACACATACTGTGTCTTGTCAGTATTAATATAGTATTAATATTGTTACACATTTTCTATTTCTTCTTTCATCAACACCACAAAGTTTAATAGTTTAAGTAGTGCATAATTGTGCCATGGAATGAAAATTACACATGGTTTTGATTTTGTTTTACAAATGAAAATCTGTGTGATGTGCTCTAGTATTCAGCCCCATTTACTCTAATACATGTAAATAGAATCCAGTGCAGCCTATTGCCTATGGAAGTCACCGAGTTAATGAATAGAGTAAAACTGTGTATGCTTTAATTTTAGTATGAGTACAGTTGTTTTGTAAAGGCCTAAGAGGCTTGTGATAGAACATTAGTGAACAAAGAGCCCTTTTTAGCTTACTGTATATCTAAGACACTGTGTGGTGGAAAACATTACCCAAAAAACACCATTCCCATGAAACATGGTGGTGGCACCATCTGTACTGTAGGGGTGTGTTACTTTAGTAGGAACAGGGAAACTGGCTAGAGCTGATGGAAAAATGAATTGAGCTAAACACAGGGTAAGCTAGGAAGAACACCTGTTAGAGGCTGCAAAAGACTTTAAACTGTAGTCATGGTTCACCTTCCAGAAGGACACTAAACCTACTGCCAGAACGGCAGTGGAAATACTTGGATAAAAGCATGTTTGTTGTTAGAATGACCCAGTTTGAACTTAAAATCAACTGAAAATGTTTGGCAAGACTTGCTCCATATCCAACTTGATTGAGTCTAAGCAGTTTTGTAAAGAAGACGGAGTAAAAATTTTACTCTCTTCATCTGACAAATCTGGTAGAGACATGCCCTAAAAACCTTTCAGCTGTATTTGCACCAAAAGGTGGTTTTACAAAATAGTTCATCAGGAGGCCTGAATAGAAATGCCTGCCACTATTTTCAGAAATGTTTTTCTAAAAACATTTGAAAACTATGAATAATTTTTGATCTATTTCACAGTTTTGCATTACCTTGTGTTGCTGTAATGTGAGAGGAAGTGCAAGAATATTCTAGGGGTATGAAAACTTTTGTAAGTATTCAACCTATTTGTGTGTAGACACACATGAACTGAATGTGCACACAAAGCACACACACAGTGGTTTTGCACAGGCACTAAATAACTCATTCAGGTACATATACACACCATGCCAATTCATAAATCAAATAATAATTGAGCAGCACTCTGCCAGTAATAAACAGAGCAGTATAAACAGCCAGTGTCTGGGTTGATACACCACCTCCCACTGGCATGCCGCTGGCGGTCTGCCGCCTGGTAAGTTCAAAACACACACACACACCAAGAAACAAACACACACACACACACAGAATATGTTTACAGCAAAGCAAAGATGGAAACAGAACTTTTGATTTGTTGAATTCACAGAAACTGGGGGTAAAAACACACAAATGTTATGTAATAGTGGGAGAAAACACACATGAGCGAAGCCCTGATAACAAAGAAATGTGAAGAATTTTTGCAAAAGTCAACAGAAAGAAAAGCCATATCAATACTATAGATCATAAAACATAAAGGCTCTGATGGTGTCGCTGGAATGAGGCCTGAGTTTGTTTCCCTTTAATGGATTGTATGCCTACCAATCCAATTGGACAACAAAATCTACACTTCCTGAAAAAACTAATGAATAAAATCAAGAGGCATGAGAGGATTCCAAGAGCACACATGAACATGCGGACTGTATGAAATTATGGTTACCAGGCAACCTAAGTATCTACTTACCCAGGTCTGCAGACATACACAGAAACAAACGATAAAATATAAAATCAAATGATTAAACTGATAAATGTAAACAAGTCAAAGCATATATTTCCAGACAAGGATTACATAAGAGAAGAAGTATGAGTTGATGGAAGTGGTTTCAAGTGGAGCGAATATACAACCTGAATAGTTTATATCTGACGGATTAGTTCTTTATAAATAGAGCACTTTGTAATGATTTGAGATCTTATAAAGATTCGGTCAGTAAGAAGAGGTCTGCTTTTTGAAAAGCACCCAGATGGTGCATGTGCTTGGGCAGATGAGAATGTCACTGACTTTTTGACCCTCACCTCTCAAGATCAGTAATTTTCTTCTCCTTGCACGATTTGTCCACTTCAGCTTCCTTTAGTGCTCCCTTTAGCCTCTCCACCTCAGCCTGGGACTTCCCAGACTCCTCTCTGTAGCGGGCCACTTCCTGTTCGAGAAGCCTCAGACGATCTGCGATGTCTGGACAGATTCTGACAGTTTCCTCTGGTTTATGGGTCTTTAGGTGTGCACGTGTGTGCATGAGTGTGGGGTGAGTGATGTGAACAGATAAAAAGACAGAGATATTTTGTAAAAAAAAATATATATATATCTATATCTATATATATATTTGGCTAAACATTTAATGCTGAAAGTACAGTTCTGGGCAAAGGGTTGGGATTGAAGTACACTTCATTGACAGATATTCTGACAAAGTAACGCAGAATGCAGGTAATAACAAATGACTAAATTCCATATTTACATCTTCATTTACACTGCACAAACAGGACAAATAAAAGAAGACATTTTCATTAAACTACCATTTTAATTGGAAACTGGAGCTGTAATACAGCACCCAAAAAAAGTACCTCTCCCCCCCTTGAACATTTTAAGATTTTGTTACAACCACAAATGTCCATGTATTTTATGGAATTGTGTGTGATAGACCAATACAATGTAGCACATCATTCAGAAGTAGAAAGAAAAGGATCCATTGTTTTCAAAATTAAAACACATTTATATTCGATCCTCCTGGCTTAATACTTCATACAAACACCTTCTTCTGCAGTTACTGCTGTAAGTATTTTCGTTCTCACAACCTGATACTTAGGAGGATAGTGTGTTCAGCGTAATATCCAATTTTAATTTTGTGCCACAAACAGTGTTTTTCATGAGAGCCAAAAAATTACATTTTGGACTCACTGGACCAGATTAACTTCTCACAGATGTTTGCTTTGTACCTTACATGGGTACTGCAAAGAGGATTTCTTCCAGCTTTCTTTTTAATAGTGGCTTTCATCCACCACTCTTCCTTATAGGACAGATTTGCAGGGTGCAGATTTAACCTCCTGAACTGTGGATCTCTGCATCTCCTCTAAAGTCCTCATGGGCATCTTGGCTGCTTGTTTGATTAATTATGTCTTTGCCTGACTTGTTAGTTAAAGGTAGATAGCCTTGTCTTGTTAGGTTTGCAGTAATGCCATACTCTTTGCTTTTTCAGATGATGGATTAAAAAGTATTCTGTGAGAAATTTAAAGCAGATAATTTTGATTATGTAACCCAACCCAGCTTTAAGCTTTTATACATCTTTACTCCTGACCTGTCTTTTGTGGTTTACATGATACTGTTTGTTCACTAATATTCTTTAACAAGCCTCTGAGGTCATGAACTTGAATACAGGGGGACTGTATTTACTAATTAGGGGACTGCTGCACCTCGTACGTTGCTGTGGATTTTATTTTGGGGCATCAGATTAAAAGCGAATAAACACAAATGCATACCACATGTTTAAGATTTTTGTCATGAAGTTGTGTTGGTCTGTCACATAAATTCACAGCAATATACATTGACGCTAGGGGATCTAACACAACAAAATGCAAAAAGGTTTAAGAGGTTTGAATACTTTCCCCAGACCTTGTACATTATGCTCTGCCACACTTTAATGAAAGCACTGTTATTTTTAAAATCAGTGTTTAAATTTCATTAACTTTTAGCTGGACAAGAAATTTCACAAATTGACCCCATATGTTACACAAAAGTAAGCTATATTTGGATGGATGGATGGATGGATGGATGGATGGATGGATGTGAAAATAAACTCTGAGAACACTAGTATTTTTCATTAGTATATTTTCCTTATTTTAATTATCCAGAAAATAGTTATTATTCTGGAAAATACTTAAATCAAATTCCAGACTTATCCAGGCTGTAGGAAGCCTGTACAACATATATTATGGTTAGAAATACTATAGGATCACATCGTTAAATTATATGTGAGATACTGATGAACACAGGTGACCAAACACAGACAACGTTCACAAAATAAAGAACATACCGTGGAGTTGACTGCTGGAAAACCATCTATTTTGGGTTCAGCCTAAAGGTTAATGAACAAATACTTTATATTAAAAAGAAGAAAATTGTCTAAGAAACCAGCATACATTTTTGGAATTTTTGCATGATTAAAACAGAGCATATTAAGTATTGTCAGCTGTGGTACAATTATTCCAAAGGTTATGAGAATGAAAACTTATCTTTGTCAGGACCCATTGGTACACCTATGTATGAATATAAGGCACCTCTAATGCCTTCTTTCCTGTGGTTTCCTTCAATCATTTGCCTCCTTGAGGCACATTTTCATGTAGAGTTGTGAGTTCAGTCATTATCATTCCAAAATTACTGACTCCCCATGATGTTTTGACTGTGATTTTACAAGAACACCACACATCACAGTGTTATTATTGATTTTTTTTGGTTTGCTTCCCTCTTTTGCTTCAACCACACTAAATCGATTCTTCTCTGAGAAAAACATCCCAGAGGCACTTTCTAACCTAGAATTATCTTCCTCTCAACTTCTCCCTTTTTCTCCAAGACTCTACCTCTCTGTCAACTGTTTGTGAAAATTTTTAAACTTGTTGAGACAGCTGAGGCCACTAATTTAAACAAAATCAAGTTGATGCGCACAAACACTTGTACACACAAAGTCACATTTCACTAACTTCAGAGGACTTACCTTGCAATCATTTCCTCAGCTACAGCAACCCTGACAAACATTAAAAATAAATCTTTTAAATATTTCTTCCCATTGTGGTTGAGAAATCCACTAGCCTTAATAAGCTGAACTACCGTTAGAAAAACCCCAATCTATTTCCTTTTGCTGACAAAAAAAATTAATGCTAGGAGTCAACAGCTGTGTTTTCTCCAAACATTTTTTTTTTTTTTATTTCTGTTGATCATTGGTAAAATGGAGACTTCATTTAGTAAAAACAAAACATTAACCAACTGGTAGCTTAGTTCCTGTTGAATAAATGTTACTTAAATTGGCACAGAACATTTATTGTAACTATGAAATGACCATTTTTACAATAAAGCCAATGCTCGCTCTTCTCAAAAAGAGAGATTAGGTAAAAACTATTTATTAAAAAAGGTAACCAAGCAGCAACATTATTTGGTAACAAAATGCTGGATCTACACCATTTGAATGAGCAACATCTCTGCACAATATGTGCACAGTATTTGCAGTGTTCTACTTTGGACTCAGTAACAAAAGGTAATGTCAACTTCCAAGTTTGTCTTTTTTTATTTAAAGTAAGCATTTACCATGGCCATAACTGGGATCGTGTGAAGGTCACATGCAATATGTGTTGGTAATGGTAGCAAGCCACAACACATCCAATATGTTAGCCTATTGCTTCAGCAAACAGTAATTTCCAAACTTTATGAAGAGATTTAACTATCAATCCATCCATCCATTGTCTATATCTGCTTATCTTGCAGGGCTGGTGCCTATCTCCAGCGGTTATTTGATGAGAAGCAGGGTACACCCTGGACAGGTCACCAGTTCATCAGAGGGCAACACAGAGACACACAAGACAAACAACCCTGCATGCATACACTCATACCTAAGGGAAACTTTGAGAGGAGATTTAACTAGGAATTCTGAAATAGTTGTTGGACGCTATGTATATAGCCTGTACATCTGGGTCATTTCCATGTAATTTAGGAAAAGTTATTCTTTTAGTCAAGATGAATGTTTATGTTCTGAGCAAGAATTTAAGAAGAGGTCACCGCTATCCTCACACTGCTATAGTGGCGTGCCAAACATTAAAGTTCTTTCAGTTTTTGCAGGACATGTTCTCAAGAATGAGTAACATTTTAAAAAAAACAAATGGTGAATTATTCGTTGCTGATGTATGTTGTACGGCCAAAATAAACCGACCAACTTTGGACAAGGAAGGAGCTGAAATATTGGTGACACAACTGAGACATAGAACATGGAACATAATATGAACTCAAATTGATATTTTTCTTGCTCAGGCCATATAATAATTAGACCGTATAATGAGAAACTGCAATGGGATACGTTGCATAAAGCCTTGCTCCGGCCTCATAGGCCTCTTAAACTCCACTACAATAAGGATCAGTACAACAGAATATTTCTGCCATCTACAATGACCTTACATGCTAACTTATTAAAGACTGTTAGTTCCTATTTATAATGAAAATGATCCATTATCATCATTTTCATTATAAATCATCATTTATATCATCATCATCATTTTTAAATATTCCAGGTTAGCTATCCATCCATCCATCTATTGAGCCATCATTTATCCAGCCATTTATCTACCACTGGTCCCCTCACAGGGAAAAGCACGATGAACATAGATCCTCAAAGTTCTATTTTCTGACATCCTTCTGACAGAAAGATCAGATGCTCTTCAAAAACCTTTTTAATTTTTCAATGTATTTTTTTTTTTTATTTTAAAAGTAACTAAAAAAAAGATGAGAAATGAAAACACCTGGAGGGTTTTCAAACCTCAATGTTGAGGAACAATAAACTATTTAGGTGAAGAGTTTGGGGTCGATTTATGCTAACCGTCCCTAAAATGGTCACTTCCTTCGTTGAGTTGTTTTTTCAATTCGAAATGTTTGTGTTTAGTTCCAGACATTCTTTGGTAAACTTAACAAATACTGCTTTATGGAAAGAGGAAGAGGATGTAGTATAGTCAACAAAGCTCTGAGGTACAGATTAAAAGCACAGTTAACAGCTTGTCTGAGTGCATAGTAAAAACATCTGCAGGTACTGTAAGTGAGCCACAGAGTATATACAACCTGGGAGGAAATACAACTGTGTATCCATTTCATTTCATTTTGTCAAATGGGTCTTATGGAATAAAACCTTAAAACACATAATGTTCCTATTAACACTGAAGCATGTAAATCACCCCCCCCCAAAAAAAAAAAAAAACAAAACCCAAAAATCTTTGACTCACACAAGTAAGCTAATGATTCAATTAAATAGGTTAGAACAGCAAAAATCCTAGAAATATACAGTAAATGTTGTTTAGAGCTAAGACAAGAGGTCTCATTTATAAAGGATTATGTGGGATCCATTGTCAAAGTGTATGTATGCCCAAAAGGCGAAAATGGCGTGCGCAAAAAAAAAAAAAAAAAAAAAAAAAAAAAAAAAAAAAAAAATTCCAAATTTATAAAATCATGCGGACACACAACAGCAAGCAATTTTCTTTTATAAATCACAGATGTACCTAAAAGTTTGCACACAATGGCCTCTCTCCTGTTTAGGCCTCTACACGCCTACATTCAACCATAAAATATAACTGCAAAGCACCTCCTGAATGTCGGTGTTTATTTAAATGAGTGAGCTCATCAATATTATTTTATGATTAACAATGGCAACCACGGGGAACAGAGAAAAAAAAATGCAATTTCACGGAGGAAAGCCATGTCAACGAGGCGGAGAGTTGAAAAAAATCTCATTTTTGGTAGCCACAGTGATGTGAAATAAAGCTTGCACACCGTCACCGGCATTTTAGGAAACCAATGGCATGCTGAACAGTTGAGAACTCACGGATGTGGGTACTTTTAAAGTGCGCCTCCTCTGCACTCTGGGGGTTTGGAAATGGGGTTAGCAACCACCGCCTGAGGGGGTAGCCACTGGCCCCTGAAGGTTATAATGGATTAGTGTATCAGTACATCAGGCCCTAATAGTTAGAATTCCACAAATTAGTTTTTAATGGACTCACCAAGAAGCCAGCCATTACCTATAGCGCCTGCCTGCAGTCTATTCCCTACACTGCTTTGCGCCAGGATAAGGAGTCATAGGTTGAGCCAGGTCAGCATGCCACTAAATTTGTCAGGTGAATGTTGGAGTCACATATGACTTGCACAATAATAGAATGCACATGCTTTCTATTTCCATACACAACTTAATTGTCATATGGAGCCCTTATAGCAATATGTGCACAGTTAATTGCGCCGATCACATTTGGAAAACCAGACACTGCCGCCTTTTAATGTTGACCTGTTCTCCCACAATGTATAGAAATCTGATGTATCAACAAGTCATGATAACAATGCCATCCAGTACGGCAAGCATTATTGCACTTAGTCACAAAACTATGTTGACCCTTAAAGTGGGAATTTAGATTGAGGCTGCCTTATAGGCCTTTTTTGTTTATTTTAAATGCCCTCATGTATAGTTATGCCTCACCAGCACAAGCATATATAACACTACATTTTTGAATGCTTATGATAAAGTCAATCTACAGTTAAAGGTAGTATTATATAAAATCCTTTTTTTTTAGCTTTACATCACGTTATAATGTTATTACCTCATCAAAAACATACCTGGAGTGTTGCCTTGATTCTTTTATGCAAATTTGAGTAATCATTTAGTCTCCCGTGGCAGCCATTCAGTTGTGCAAAACGCCTGGATGGCTCTAGAGCCGCCTTTGAGTCCCAGCTCCTCCTGAGAGCTGCAGTTTCTTAGCTTCCAAGCTTCCGCCACACAGAGCAACCCGACACTGCTACTTGCCGACTCAGCCCCTCCAGACTAGCCAGCAGCAATAAGCAAACACTTGGTGGAACTGTGCACCTATTGAGCTCATTATACAAGCTTCTTCTCAGTCCAATACTGGTAAAAACGTTGTTAAAGGGTTAGCTGTTGTGATGACTTCCTGAAGGCGGAGCTTCAGAAAAAGCAAGACTTTCTTAAAGAGACAGAGGCCCAATTTCAAGGTGTTAAATTACGAAGTCAAGTTTGTTTTAAGTCATATTTATAACAACTAAATGTAACAGTTACTTGATTGTGCTATAAAATGATTCTATGTACCTGGAAAACACAAAATACTGCCCCTTTAAAGTTTGATATGTAATTAAAGGTCTGAGGGAAATATGATGCAGTCTGACTTCAGTTCCCAACGTCACCATCTGTCTCCATTTCCCCCGTCTCCAAAACAAGCATATACAGTACGCATGGATCAGAGTTTGGGTGAGGGACTGCACATTTTCCTGTCAAGTTTGTGCTTTATGCATAACAACTTTTGCGTGGAAAGTGATATGCATAAGTTTCAGGCCCCGTTTTGTGCATACGCCAGCTTTATAAATAAGACCTCAAATACTTTCATAGACTATGAAAATGCTAAATGCTTTTTTCACTCTCTGGCATCAAGTTACACTAAAATTTTCATGTTTTAGTTCTGTTAGAATTGCTAAAATTATTTCTATTTACTAAATGCCAGAATAGTCTTTATTTTGTATTTTTTATTACTTTCTTCAAGTTCCGAAGTTTACCTAGGTTTATCTAATATTTGGTAGAATAACCTTTTAAACTGTATGACTTGGATCAGATCAAACACTTTAGGAATCCTTTCACTAGCTTCTAACAATAGTTTGCTGGCGTTTTGACCCATTCCTCCAGATAGAACTGGTGTAACTGAGTCTTGTTTGTGATCAGACATCACAAACAAGAATCAGTTTGTGATGTCATTTCAAGCTCTGCCACAAGTTTGTGATCAGAGCTTCTTGATGGTCACTCCAAAAACCCTGACTTTGTTGTCACATAAACCGCTTTGTAACCAATTTGGCAGCATGCTTTGAGTCATTGTCCATTTTGAAGACCAATTTATGCCTAAGCTTTAAGTTTCTGGTCTTTATCTTATGATTTTGCTTCCATATTTCCACGTGATGTTCTGTTCACATATTTCATCTATTTTTTCAACTGCACCAAAACATCCTGCTGCAAGAAACACTCAGAACATGATGCTGCCATTCCTGTATTTCACAGTTACGATGGTGATTTCAGGCTCATGGGCTTTGCCCTTTCACCAGACCTCAAGACATGCCTTCGAAATTATTGATTTTGTGTCCTAAGAACATTGCCAAAATAGAATTTGGCCTCTGATGTTGCTTTGGGAGTAGTGGCTTCTCTGAGGGGCCCTTTCAGTCAATACAGGCATAAAACTAATTTGATTATGAATATTGACACCCTCTTATCAGCTTCAGTCAGCACCTTCAAAGTGTCAGCCACCCATCCCTTCACTGTCTATACCCACACCAGCCCCCTTAATGTCAAATAAAGAAGCAGAGAGTTTGAGGTCTCACAATCTTATAAAGCCAAGCCGTTACCTGGGATTACCCAAATTATCAAGCCCATAGTAAGCAATAAAATATTCTCTAAAAAAATATACACATTGGTTAACTTGAAATATAAACAAACATGCAAGCTCTCCTTTTGATTTCCACATCAGTCAAGTACCAACAAGACTGGCTGCAACAAATCAGAATGGCATTTTAGGCAGCACCAACTTTCCTCAGCTGTTACACTGGAAAAGTAGTCAGTGTATATTTTGGTCTTTCGATTTTCCTTTTAGAAACGGCTATTAAAAAACAAGAAACAAGTAGCTATTTGAATTTTCAGTGTCAAAAAGGTTATGAGCAAAATTTTTTAGTTTTTATTTTGTTACTTTAAAACAGAAATGAAAAAAGACCCACTTGTTCATATTCCATGATCGGGTGTGGTCACGACTGCAAAATGGAGCGGGGTTGGATAATAGTCGGAGTTGGACGTCTGACTCCACACTCAAACTGTTTTGATTGGATAATCCTTCTCCTATAGTTCTCCATAGTGGTTTTATTCCCGCAGTAATGTTAGTTTTAAGTTGGATAGTTGACAGATATTCTCTGATTTACTACAAGCAGCAATGGCTTTTTATGCCGTGTGCTGCCACAGAGACGCCACTTGGTGAGAGTCCTTGTAATTGCTCCAGAACACATTGGTTCAATTAGGAGCCATCTACAAATTCTAGTTAGTCAAAAAATGTAAACAAAAAGACCTCTAAAAATCTGTAGCTTCCAAGTGACCCAAACACTGAGAATCAATGCTGAATTGTGTTATTATTCTGGACTAACAAGACACATCTGATTTCATGAGATTTTCATTGATCTCCTATCTCATATTAATATTTCTATGTAAAATTATGGGATATTATTTAATAGCTTCCAGATGATGTGACCAAAAGACTTCAAATCAACACTAAATTGTGTTACTATGCTGGACTACTGGAATCTACCAATGTCTTTTCATTTGAAATCATTTCCATCTCTATGTTCAAATTTGATGGAGAAATAATTGGCCATATATTTCCAATAGCTTTTAATATGCCTATATTACTATGCTGGACTAATGAGACACATTTATTTCTATAGTTGCTTCACCATTGTCAAATATCACTCTAACCTGTTAATGTCTGGTTCAGTTCTGTGTTTGGATAATAATTTTACATAAAAATATTAATATACAATATGGGATCAGTGAAGGATTATCCACTCAAAACCGTTTGAGCGTGGAGTTGGATGTCCAACCCCACCCCAATGTGCCTTTTTTCGTTTCTGTTTTAAAGTAATATTTTTTTTTATTATCTAAAATAGGAAATGCAAATCAAAACTATTTTAAAATTTCAATCATTCCTTTTTGAAAAAGGGAATATTTTAATTTTTCATATTTCAATTTTAATTTTTGTGTTTTCAAACAGAAATCAAATAGCCACTTGTTTCTTGTTTTAATACATGTTTCTAAAAGAAAAAGCCAATGACTGAAAGATACACTGAACGAAAGTCCCAACTCAATAAAGGATTATTCTGTTCTGTTCTATTCTAATTTCTGCACACTAAAAACAACTGGATCATACAACTGTCCAAATTGTGGATGAGAGTTTATATCAATATGAACTTATAATTAAAGTGTCTCAGGAAGTGTTGCATTTGTTTGATCTCTTGATTTATTCAATAAGTGTCAATTGCATGTACCAGATGTTGGACAGGATGTTGAATTTTCCCGTCTGTATTTAATCTATTTCTAAACATCCTGCTTAAGTTGAATTAACTTCGTATGTTCACAACTACACTGAGAGATTCCCATGGCTGTGCACAATGTGTGGTATTTATTATGGCATTAAATTAGTAATTTAGCAACATCTGACTGTATCATGCCTGTTACTATGGGTGGGAAGGCCAAAATTTACACTGGGGAAAAGGCCAGTTGTTTCTGTCAACTTCAACTGATCAATGGAGTAACAGAGCTTCTCACAGGCTGCTGCAAGTCAGCAACAGCAAAACACTTGACTAGATCAACACAAATACCTGCATATACACACACAAATAGCTGTTTTTGTGCCGACATGCACAAGCAAAGAAAAAAGCTCTTGCCACACAAACATAAAAAAAAAAAAAAAAAAAAAAAAAAAAAAACACACATACAACACTTGCCTTTTTGAAGCCCTACAAGTTTACATAACAGGGCTGATTGCTGCAGAGCATTCATAATTGTCAAATTATGGCAAAACTTCTGTCAGAGTGTGAATCTGTTCGCTACAGAGTTGATGAGCGGCTGCCACTTTCATGTGGTGCCTCATCAACATCCAGCAAGGTATCATTTCACAAGAACGAGATGTGTGTACCGTTTTTATGGGTATAAAAAAAAAGAGAGAAAAAAACAGTCTCGTAAATTCTGCCAGGAACAGACTCCGTCCAGACTTGTACGCTTAGGAGAAAAAAAAAGAAGAGAGAAAAAAGTAGCAAGGCCTCTGACATGGCTTTAAAACAGGGATTCTTTTTGTCTATAAATCAGTCGCTTTTAATTCATTCATCCTTTCATTTGAGGAAACATAGCACTAGCACACTGTTCTTCTAGAAAACTTCCAATAACATTGTGGATTCTCACAGGGAGGTAAGAAGGTGCAATTAGTAATACTGTAGATGTAAGCTCTGTAAATATAGGGTGCATGGCTGTTTGTCTGCAGACCACACAGAATAAGGGATAAAGCAGACAACTTTAACCAGCCATGGTTAACACATTCACACAAACAGGTGCATTTCATTAAGTTAATTTATTTCATTAATGCAATTCAAAATAGGAAACAGCCATGTTATCTAAATTCTTATCACACATATAGAGTGGTATAGAATTTATTTTTATTAAAATTTAATAATCATGCCTCACAGCTAATGAAGACCCAACATATGCATTCTAATAAATATAGAATATTATTTAAGACCATATAAAATTTTCATGACAGAAATTTCAGCCTACTGAAAAGCGTGGTCATGTGCTGTACAGTGTATGTACTCAATACTTGGTCAGAGCTCCTTTTGCATGACTTAAAGCATCCGGCATGAGATGGAGGAGATCCTCCTGGAGCTGTGAAGAGGTGTTAAGGATCCCCAGGTTGCTTTCATAGAGGCCTTCAGCTCATGTGCATTGTTGGGTTTGGTGTCTCTCATCTTTCTACTGACAATACACTATAGATCCTCCATGTGGTCAGGTCTGTTTACACGTCAGTCAAGTGCAGCGATAAAAGATTATTAATCTAGGTGTACTACAGGCAGTGTTGGAAGGATGCAACAATCAGCATCTCCGTTAAGTTTGTCAGCAGATGAAAGCAAGAAGAGCTTTGAAATGTTGCTAGTAAGCAGCTGTGCTGACTATAGGAAACACTGTGGACCAACACCAGTGGGTAGCATGATTCTCCAAATTACCACTGACTGTGGAAACATTACATTGGACCTCAAGCTGCTTGGATTCTGCGCCTCTCTCCTCTCCCTCCAGACTCTGGCAGCTTGACTGCTAAATGAAAAGCAAAATGTATCTTTATGTAAGAAGAGGTCTTCAGATCACTGATATTCAGTTCAGTTCTTTTTCTCCTTAGCCCAGGTAAGACAATTCTGACATATCTTATTTGCACTCCATTTCCTGGATATATCTGTTTGTGGTGGCTCTTAAAGAACTGACTCCAGCCGCAGTTTCAATCTCCTCCAAATTCTTGAATGGGCTTTGCTTCACAGTCCTCTTCTGGCTGTGGTTATTCCTGTTTCTTGTGCACCTTTCTTCTTCCACTCAACTTTCCATTGTGTATGTCTATATGCCAAAGCCAGCTTCTTTGTCAAAGACCTTTGAAGGCTTCTCTTCCTTGTGAAGTGTGCCAATGACTTCAACCTGGGCAACTGTCAAGTCAGCATTCCCCAATGATTTTGCTGGCAAATGATTTTTAACAAAACATTTCAGCATTAAAATATATTATTTTATTTGTGTATGTTAAATCTATATATGACTTTTCCTTTTGGTGTGACTCAGAAATTAATTAGTTTTTTGATTACATTAAAATTTTTGGAGATGCATCTGGAGTTTTCACTTATCTACAACAAGATAGTTTCAAAAGACAGCATTAAAGTCACCGTTAACTGACCTCCCCATCAGGCCTCTGGTTCTGGATTAAGATGGAGTTAGTGACCTGGCTCTGAGACAGTTTTGGGGGTTGCAGAGCAGCCAGCTTGTCCTTCAGTTCCTGGTTCTCCTTCCTCATCAGCTCCATCTCTTCAAGCCTCACTCTGTCTTCTCGTTCCTTCTGGTCCCGGAGATTCTCAATCACTCGCTCCTAAGGCAGTAAGAAAAAGTTGCCGTTGTGAGGAACTCTGTTCAAGCGACTATCTGTATCAAAGCATCAGTCTAAGGTGAGAAGCTATTTTGCTTCCAGGAATGTGTGAACAATTTTCTCTGAAGAGGAGCTCAATGAGAATCTAATAAATGCACATCATAAATAATACAACCTTAAATACTGCCAGCCGTATGAGTAGATCAGAGTCAAGTAGAACAGAGGGAGAAGAGAGCGAATAGTTTAGAGACAGAAAGATTTATTGTAAAAGACCTGGACATTGCTGCAGATAAAGAATAACTTCATACTGTCTACTGATGAACAGCGATAATATTTGCTCTGTTCTGTAATCATAATCAACAGTAGGACTATAATCAGGTGTCTGAGCGTAAAAAGTATGTATCAAAAGTGTGTTAAGGTGTATGCATGTGTTTATTTGTGGCCTGGTTAAAACCAGACCCTTGTTCTATGCTTTGCTTCATAAAGAGGGTCTGGACCCTCGGCTATTGAGAATTGCTTGCTGGAGGTGTGGACTCTGTTGAAGTTTTAAACGAATGGATCTGATTTTACTCAGTCACTAACATTTGGCTGTGATGTAATGTGCCAGCTCGATGAAGCTTACCGGAAATTGTGAACGCTGTAAACAACCCTGTAGGGAGTAGGGCCGCGACATCATTGCCAGCAATAAAATATCTTATGCATTCCTCTTGCTCCGACTTTTATTGCTCAATATTTTGAAGCACGGCCAACATGGACTGAATAGCTTTGTTCACTTCCTCTGCTGCTATTGCCAAACTACAACCCTATATAAGCAGACTACAATTCTAAAACAGCACAGAAAATCGATGTCATCGTTCACAACTCCTCCTTCTCTTTGCGGATTGGCCCAGTTGAAATTTAACTGGAGAAATCTAGATCGATGGGAGAAGTCCCATACAGAGCACTGAAGGGAGATGAGAATCAAGGAAAACTGCATGGAAGGCAATGGCCAAGCTCGTTTATTTGTGGACTGGGCCAGTTACTAAGGTGTTTATTTAAGTCCAGATCTTGAATCATCAATGAAGCTAACAATGAGGCATCATTGCATGACTGGCAGCTTTGAAGCTCTTCGTAACTGAACAAATATATTTCCTAACTAGCCCTGGCATGTTACAGCAATGAAGACTGGGAGTTATGGAAACCATCTGACTTAGAAGTTCTGGGTGTTTTACCCACTGTATTATATATCTCTGGATATTTGGGGGGTTAGTAAAAGAGAGCAGGGTGTGTTAATAAAACATGCCTTAGTGAGGTGCCTTAGTTTGGACCCTATATAAAAACAACAGAAATCAAAAACATCACAGACAGAAAAACACACAGGCACTAACGAGTAGGGCTAGCTATAAACACAATGCCCCAGCCCGTTAATTAGAACCACAGCGCTGTGGCTGGCGACTGGCTCCAAGACCAGGTTTGCGACAGAGTTTGTGATTAGCAACACACACACTCACCCTTGTAAACACATTACACACACCCTGTGCTGACCATAAAGCTTGCCAATGTTCTCCTCATCACAGCTGAATTATACATAGGCTGCATGTGAAGTGGTTTCTGGGTAAGCAGATGGGCCGACGCAGAGAAGGGATTTACAGTTTATTGCACCATTATGCTATTCATTTCAAAGTCCATCGGCAACACAAACAAATTTTAGGTGATAAAAAAAAAATCACTTAGTGAAAACATCTTTGTCATTGGTCTTTCTATTTAGTTTAATCATAAACAACACACATGCTGGATAACTTATCTTTTATTAGACATGTTTCTGTTGATAAACCACAGATTCCTGATTTATTTGACACAAATGTAAAATAGCATGATTTTATAAAACTCTACATAAAAACAAAAGTCAACCATAGTGATTTATTAACAATATATAACTGGAAGCAGAGTTTTTTTGTTGTTGTTCGTTTCTTTGTTTGTTTCCCAACCCAGTAAGGCTACTTAAAATTAGCATAAAGCCACTCAAAACAACACAAAACATTATTATTGTATGAGCTGTAAAGATAAAGAAATGGGGATATGCTGAAAGGCAAAATACAGTGCTTTGCAAAAGCATTCATTGTGCTTGTTCATATTTCAACCAAAAAGTTCACTGTATTTTATTGATTTTTTTATAAAACAGACCAACACAAAATGTGTAATTGTGAAGTAGAAGGAAAGAGATACATGACTTTCAAAATGAATTAAAAAATTAAAGTGTGGTGTGTTTTTGCATTTAAAATACCTCTGTGTAAATAGTTTGTAGAATCTCTTGTTCCTTGAACTAAAGCTGCAAGATTTTTGCTTTATGTCTTTATAGGGTTTGCACATTTTTTTTTTTTTTTTTTTTTTTTACAAAATGGCTCAAGTTCAGTCAGACTGAATGGAGAAAACTGCCATTTTCAGTTTTGCCACAAATTCTAAATTGGATATAGATCTTTACTCAGACTGGACCATTGTAACTCATGGATATTCTTTAATTTAAATTATTCCACTGCAACGCTAACTGCGTGGTTTAGGTCTCTGTCCTGCTGGAAGGTGAGTCTCTGCATCGGCTATTGTCTATTGCAGTCTCTAACATGTTTTCTTGCAGGATTACCCCACATTTAGTTCCATTCATCTTCTCATTAACTCCATCCAGTCCACCTGAAGAAAAGTATCACCACAGCATGATGCTGTCCTCACCAGGGGAGAAGTATTCAGAGTGATATGTAGCTTTAGTTTCTGCCACATGGGGCACTTTGTGTGTAGGCAAACGTGTAATTTTGGTTCAGTCTCATCAGATTCCAAATATGCCCTCCTCCTTCTGTTTTCAGATGATGGATCAAACAGCACTCCATAAAATGTCCAAAGCTTGGAATTTTGTTTTATAAATTATTCCTGCTTTACACTTCTTCTCAACAACTTTATCCCTGATAAAGGTGTGTTCCTTGGTTTTCATTAATGTCTTCTACCAAAACTCTGAGCCCATTACACAATCAGCTGTAATTATGCTTCGCCTACAGTATATAAAGACTGAGTTTGTTAACTAGGTAACTTCTTGCACTGGTTTACATTTAGGGACATTAGATTAAAAGGGGGTGAACCCACATTATATTTTTAAAACCATGTTTCATTTTTCTTTCACTTTACAGTTAAATGGCACTTTGTTTTGGTCTCCTACACAAAGATTTGTAATAAAATGCAGGAACGGTTGTTGTAATGTGGGAAAATTTCAAAGGGTAATAATAAAACTTTGTAACACACTGTAAATAACACCCAAACTTTGGCTTGATATAAATCTGAACATCACATGCATTGTTTGTGTTCTAATAAGAAGTTTTAAATACAGTTAGGATATTTTTGGATTCTGTTAAGGGAAGCTCTTTTAGAATATTTCTATCCATCAGCGTTCATTTGGATGGACAAAATACATTTAAGAATAAATTGCTGATACAAATATTGAAAAAAAGACACAAAAAAGTTATCTGTTAATGAGCAAAGCTTATTGGTTGGACTTTCACATCGGTCTCACTTGGGAACTCTTTGCAGGACCTCCTAAAAAAAAAACCCAAACAAAAACCCAGCAACCATCTTTTAGCTTAGAGTACAAATGTAGAAATGGAAACCATTTATAGCCTGAAGTACAAAACCAATCCTTTGTAGATGCTAGTATGAAAAACATGCAACACAGCTAAGAAGAATGGAGTCACTCTCACATCAAGCTCGTCAGTTCAAGGCAAAGTTTAATTATTTCAAGACTGGGATGTGACATCTGCTAGATCATAGTCAGAACAGAGTAACATCAGATCCATCCCATGCTCAGCTGCAATTCCAATAGGAATAGGAAGAACTCTGTAATCATTATTGCAAATCTAAAAATGAAATCATCAACGTGATGACAAGAAAAAAATATTAATAAAGGCAATTATTTGCTCAAGTTGTTTTACAGTGTCTCTATGTAGGAATAGTGTAAAATCAAATAGTTTTCACTTGGTAAAAACTGACTCACTCCTGTTGAGGTAAGGCTTTATGAAGACCAGCTGCTCACCCAAATTGCCAGAAAACAAATATGGGAATGTTTACAATAGACAGTCAGCTCCCCTATTCATCCCTTGATCCATAATGCGGTGTAGTTTGTTTGCTTCACCTTAAATCCTATGGCATTTACTCAGCACAAAGAATTTTAATACAATGCAACCTATTATGCAAACAGCCATGCAACTGTGTCCTTGTGGTATTTTATGAGCATAACTGCAAGACCTGCTTGTAGGGGAAACCTTGCATTTAAAAAATGTATTACCACTTTCTTGTCTTTTGTACCTCAACACCGGTACTAAAGTTGTAGAAATGGGCCCCGCGGCTCTTACATACTATAGAGTATATGTTGCACATCTGCCACTGCTATAGAAATAATGTCACTACAAATTGAATATCGCACAATGACATAGTAACAACATCACTTAATCTCACACTATGCTATGCTGTATGCATTGAAAAAGAGTCACTTACCTCAGCATGCCAGATCCTTGAATTGAACAGCTTGACTTACTTTCTGGTGGTCATAGACACGTATTCTTATGTGGTTATGTTATGTGGCTTATTCTATGTTCAGAACATGGTCATAAATGTGTATCTTATTATCTGTAACTCTGATTCCTTTTCTCTCCTTTACAGCTTTCAGACAGAACTACATTTTGCAAACACCGAGAGTTAACCATAAGTAAGGGCAAAAATAAAACCATAAATTAAGGCTGTGATTCAGACCAAACTATATAATATAAGGAGATAGTTTGTTTTTTTGTGAAGTGAAATTCTGTGACAATATTGTCAGTAATATACATATTACTGTCAATTTGTAGAATTGCGAAGAAACACAATAGTTGAAAGCTGCTAGTCAGATGGACAACACCCACATACCCCAATTTGAGTTGATGTTAGTAATTTGAAAAACTGAAACTGAACATATTAATATCAGTGGAGTACAATGCTCTTTCACCAGATATTAAACATTTGTAGAGCCTGCCAACTTCATCAGTCTGCCTGATTAGGTGAGAGTTATTCTGCCAGACCTGGTAAAGCACAGGAATATACCATCTTTAGTGTCACTGCAAGAAGGAAAGCCGATCACAAAATCCAAAGCTTTACCTTAATTTCACATTTGGTGAACTTAGAGTGGACTGATGAGTCACAGCTGATCAGCCAGACTGAAACAACCTACATTCTCAAACAACTTGTAACTTTAGTATAACTTTAGTATAGTAACACCATAGTTATTAGGCTGAGAAACAGTGACAAACTAAACAGAGGTTTGTAGACATGTATTATCTGTGAATATGCCATTGTATCCTACATATATAAACAATTTTAGTTTGTAATTATTTAAATCAGAAAAATCTGGTAAAGCAGGGGTCCATCTAACTTGCTATTAGCATTCCACCGCTCTGAGGATTTATTCACTTTTGTACAAACTCATGGTCATAAGAACTTCTCTGTACTATAGAAATGGGAACTATCATTGATAATAACATCACAGAACCTCACTTCAAAAAATCCAAACTATCCCTTTAATAGTCAAGTTTCCCGAAGCATACACGTGACTTAATAATGATACAACAAAAGAAAATGCCTAAATACAGTACTGGCCTGTCATTTACTCTGTTTTTCTTGTACCTTTTCTGATAAAGCCTCTTCCAGCGTGGCCAGAGCTGTGTCTGTGTTACTGGAGTCAGTTTGAAGGCCCTGAACCCTTTCTCTCAATCCAACCAGCTGTTTGTCCTTATCCTTTAACTGCTCCAACAGGTTCTCAATCTGGAGAGAGAAGGACAACAATAGAGAAACAAAAGACGAGATATGTTAATAAAAAAAAAAAAGAAAAAGTAACAGTCATTGAGATTAAATTAATCATGAGGAAGTACTTTTACAACATACCCAGCAACAAAACATCTGGTACTACAACAAGAATGACAACCATTCGAGTGAAAAGATGAGTTCCTGCTGTAATTTCTTTCATTATGGACTGACATCTTAAAGATAAGCTGGGTATGCTTATATCATCATATCGCTTAACAAAAAAAGTCCTTCCAAACTTCAGACAACTCTAATGCTAAAAAAATGCATTGAAACAACTTTTTTATATAATTATGTTTCTATATCTTTACCATCTTTTTTCGACCACATTGTCACATTTTTTTTTTTTTTTTTTTTTTTTTTTTTTTTTAAATGGTAGCAGAATTGTCTTTTCTTTCTCTTTTCAAGATAAATTTGCTTGGAGTTTTGTTTCCTTTGCATGACTCGCACTCACAATGTGACTCTAAGACCAAATTCCCCAGTATTAGCTTTAGGATCTGTTTTGTTGGGTTTTAGTTAAAAGTTAAATATGTCCCGATCACTCCCAGGACTCTGTTTCTGCATCTTCATTTCTGTGGCTAAACCCATGTTGCTAAAGCGGTGATGGTGTAATAGCCAGTTGTGCTGTTCAAAAGCCTTTATCTGATGCACATCTGGTAAACAGAATGCAAACACGCACATGGACACAAACACACACACAGCAGCATAAGAGCGCTCTAAGCTATACCAAACAAAATGCTAGCAGATGCAAGATACCTTGCTTTGTGTTCTTGTGTGCAGGAGACAGGGGCATGCAATAAGGCTGCTGAGGTCTACAAATTTGTTTCCAAGGGACAAGACATCTGCTGATAGGTCATGAAGATACAGGAATTTACTTGTTGCCAATCACTGTTTCTATGAAGACACATTCCTCTGAATTCTGATTACATCATCTTCATAAAAACAAAAATGTCTGAAAGAGTTGATGGATTCCTTCAGATCTGTACACTAACACAAAGCATTTATTTTTCCATATCCAACTGAGTTTCCTTTGACAAAAAAAGTGCCGTTAACTCACCACCAAAACTCTGAGATCAGGACTTGTAATAAAAAAAATTACCATGTGAATGAACAGAGTTTAATGTTTCATGATTTAATATTAAACAACTTTAATTCATTCAGGCCATCTAGAGAAGTGAGTTTTACTGTAATAGCGAAAAAAAAAATGGCCTGTAGGGAAGCTGCATTCCAGTCATGGGTACATAAGACAGATAATGTCCACATTTCCACAGCAATTTTGCAAACAAATCCAATTACACCAGAGACCTTGAAGTTCTATGCTCCCTGAAGGGCCCAAATGAACATTTCCAGGAGCCATCTTGATTTTGGCAATCCAAAGAAAGAAGTAGGAGGGGTGGGAAAAAGCAGCCAGCACCCCTTGGCAGATCTTGATATGTTAATGGAAGTCATTAAAGAACCAAGCTAAAGGCTCTGGTAGGTTGGTGCACAACCGATAGGGACATAAAAGCCTTTAGGGAATGATGGGAAAGCTTCACACTACCAGAATGCGATAAAATTCCTAGTAATTTGCAATTGCCAAGGGTATTTTAGATGGGACTACATGGTGGATGCTGTGAAAAAGAATGGATTTCCTTTGAGATACTTTCATGTTTTAGTTCTTTTGAAGTAAAGTAGTGGCTCTTCTATCTTTACTAGATTAATAAAGCATCAAAGTTAAGCAAACTTCCAGTTAACTTCCATATCAGCAAGCACTGGTCAAGAATGAAAAAAGACACACTGTAACAAGCTCTGCTTCATGTACATTAAACAAAGGAGACCTTTCAAATAAACAAAATATTTTCCTCTGGCCTCTGGTTGTAGTAGTCCAGAAGCTTGACAAAACTTGTTGTTTTTTATGTATACACATGCACTCATGCACACCCTTTCTCCATCTCTGTGTGGGTACCACAGAAGCCTATTTTAGATCAAATTGAGCATGTCACCCCAGGTCCTTAGATAAATGATTACATTCTTCACCAGCCTTTAGTTTGCTTTGGCCTGGTGCACAAAATAACAACTCCTCGATGAAATATTTAGCCTTGTCGCTTGGCCTTCAGTGAAATTGTGCAGAAAAGCATTAAACACAGCTTTAAGCTTACACTTCTGCATGAAAATGATTCTTGTGAATCACGGATATGGGAAAGAGGGAATGGAACTCTGTTACAATTCAATAACAGAATTGAAAGCTGAGGAAAAAATGCTTTTAGTTGACAGGCAAGAAGCAGAGCAGCTTTGTGATGACTTTTTCTTACTTTTATCAAAAACACCACTCATTCATTTTATCTCTCATTACATGAAGCTTCCTTGGTCTGCATTCATGTTTTTTCTCTCTCTCTTTCTACGTTCTTGTGTGTGCACTTAAAAGACTTTATCACCAAACTGTGTTGCATGTCATCCTACTCTCCAACCAAAACCACCTCCCACTTGAGCAGACCACCTACGATAATCACTTTTTAGACGAGGTACTGTGGTGTGGATTGTCTGTCTCATGAATGTGTAACCTCCAGAGAAAACATGACGTGAGTCTCACTTATTCCCCCACACAAGCACACAGCTCCCTACAGTTTTATAGACTCAGTGTTTTGACTCTGATAATTCTATCAAACAATCTGATAGGACAGGACCAGGTT
Source organism: Anableps anableps (assembly GCA_014839685.1). Classification (NCBI taxonomy): domain Eukaryota; kingdom Metazoa; phylum Chordata; class Actinopteri; order Cyprinodontiformes; family Anablepidae; genus Anableps; species Anableps anableps. The sequence goes on from CM026071.1 coordinate 22,475,974, forward strand.
CTTCCTAAAGTACAAGTGATGATGTTCAGTTGCCTTCAATTGGCTTGGACTACTATCAGTCACAAAAGCAAGACACATGTACTCCTTTTGCGCAACCAATTTTAAAACAGTCAAAGCTTGTTTTCATGTGAATGGCATACTCTAGATCTATTTTATAGGTTTTCTGCACATCACTCTTCACAATGATGTTCACAGGGAGGAGAGGCTGCAGTGGCTCTCCATCTGTCTGTCATATGAGCTGCTTTGTCTGCCACAGTTAGATATCCCCAGACAGCTCTCGATGTAGAAGAGAGCTGCACAGAGTAGCTGAAACACTTTTTACAAAAGTTTTTTGCGTTCAAAGCAAAGCAAGTATTTAAAGTAAGTATTTTCTTTACACAATTAACTGAAAAGTGCAATGAGGAACACTCTCTGTAATTGTAGTAACCATCTAAAAACTATTCCCACAGAGTGAAGGGCCAAATGATGGTTAAAATGTCTTGGTATGCTACAGCGTTAAGTGTTCCTTTCACTGGAACTATGGGCAGAGCTCTACTTTGTGAAAGAATAGGTCAGTCACAAGAAGATTTGGGAGGGCACCGGTGATTTTGTCTTTTTGCCATTTCATACCTTTGTAGTTTTTGTAGTGTCATACCAAACTTTTTCAGTATGAAATGGTGGTGTCTAAAGCTGAGATATTTTTTTTTTTTTTTTTTTTTTTTACCATTCATCTATTAATTTGTACACAGTAGAAGGATAGTCGGTACCTCATTTGACAATAAACATAATATTCTATCGTCAACCTAAAGTCTATCATAAGAAAATGTGGCTATGACTCGAATAAATATAGAAGTCACTTAGAGTCATTTTGATTGTATCAGTAGACACAATTTGTAATATTTCATAAGAGTAAGTTGGCCCCAGCAGGGATCAGAACCACAACAAAAGAAAATAGGGTGTAATAAAGTAACAAAGTTTTCAGAAAATAATATTCCCCTTATTCCTAGCGATGCTTCTGGAGGACTGACTATATTAGGTACTTCCTGTATAACGGCAGCAGTGGCAGTAAAGCAGTTTGTTTTGATACTTAATCATATTTAGTGAGCTGTATTTCTGAAGACACTAATTAGCAGTAGCAAATTTTGTCTGTTGTGATCATACACTCTGGCTTCCTTTCATGGTCCAAAAAAGTTGTTAGGTCAACTGAATACTCTAAAATGCCCTCAGGCATGAGTGTGTGCATGCGTGGTTGTTTGTCCTGTGTGTCTCTGTGATTCCCCAATGACCACTGGAGATATGCACCAGTTCCCCTGTGACCCTGCAAGGGTAAGGGGGTATAGAAAATGGATGGATGAACGATGATCACACACCTACATACAGGCAGTTTGCAGCTGCACCAGAAAAAAAACTCAACCTGTGACTTCAGCTGGTTCCTGTCTACTGAAGGACAAATTGGTTTATTCCTGCCATCAGTAAATTATTTTTCACTGGTTACGAACAGACAAGGAATCATAATAAACGTGGCTAAAGAATAAAATTTAAAAGAAACCATTAGAAGGTCCCCATGTGTAATGTTTTCTCTTGTAAACCTAAGCCCACATAGGAGTAGAATCCCCAATTCACTTTTGCTTGGGCTACAACCGACCACAAGTGAAGAAATGTTGGCTTCTGAAAAGGAGGAGTGCTACTTAGAGTAGATCAGTAATGATTTTAAATTTCAGAAATAATGAGAAATGTCGTTATATCCTTTTTATCATTGGTAATATTTTATTAGTGCAGAACATCAAGGTCTTTAAAGGCCTTACTGATTTCTCAACCTGAAGCAGAGAAGTACCTCTTAAAAATAGTCAGATCCTCAACTAATCTGCTCTTGGCAATTTAAAGCACATAACTGTCAGATCAACTCCCAATTAAATTATATTTTTACCACCAAACTTGTCTGCAGCAGTGGAAATGACAAGACAAATAAACATGCTGGTATACATAATCGGTGTCCATGTCTTCAGGACATCCCTCCAATTGAAACATGAAGAGACTGGTATAACAATATAGCGCTACCTCCAACATTTCACGTCTCATTTAAAATGTAAATGTTGATATTCCCATGTGTTTTAAACCCATATTTGCTCTGCATCCAACCGTATATTTACATATAAAATGCTGATCTACAAGTTCTCACCAAAATTCCTGCAATGCATCTCAGGATTGGGGAATAAGTCAGATACAACTAAGCTCTTGGCATTTTTATAAATATTTATTTCTATATTTCATGAAAATAACTACCTACCAAGAGAAATAAAATGACATATAATAGTTAAATACATGGGTACAAAAAGTTTGGTTGGTTGAATGAAATGGAAAGTCAAAGAGTCAATGTGCGGGTAGGAATGCTGGTAGGAACTGCCAACGGCAAGAATTGGAGCTGATTTGGGAATTTGTCTTGTAAGAGTGGACTAACTTTTCTCTAATTATATGTTTTGTCTTCTCTGTTGTGGCCATTTGTCTATTTTGTATCTGTAAGACCTGGTCATTTGGTGGTTTAGTTTATGGTCCTAAAGTTTGCTGTGACAACTGAATTGAACCAATTTATTTATGGATATGTCAAATTCTCCTTTACGTCTTGGATATTTTTGAGTAAATGATTAGCTGTGTCTGGTATAAATGGGACATAAATAAAAATATTTTAAATAATAAAGTAAAAAATTAATAATTTTACATGTCCAGAGGGATTTGTTCTTAATAAGAAGTCGCTTTGTAATAATTGGATCTTGGTATTGTCATCATTGTGACAAAAGAAAGAAATTTAGTATTGATGTTTCAATAATAAATACTAAAAGTCTCAAATAACATCAGACATACATGGATGTAAAGTTAACAGTTGCCAGTAAAACATCTGAATGCTTTCTTCAATGAGATTACAACTTTGTTGGGAGCTTTTATTTCGCTTTGTGGTTTCTACATAACTGTCATGATTAGCACAAGCTGAGTTATAATACAGGGTCAGGAGATATCAGACCCTGTGTCTGGCAAAAAAAAAAAAAAAAAAAAAAAAACCCTAAAAAAACAGAAGTGTAGTCTAAAAGTGGGCTGTTCCCTGAGTAGAACCACAAACTCGTTCGACCCTTCTGTCTTCCATCCAAACAAAAAAGCAGAACTCTGTTGCTGCCAAGCGAATCATTTTCGGTAAAACAAAAAGGAGGCCAGTATGAAGAGTGACCGCAATAAGTATACAATATTTTGTCTTTTTAAAACTCTGTTGGACCAATAAAATCCGCAAACAATAATTGGTCAAAGTTTCACGAAAGCAACTTGCTTGTCGTCACCTCTAAAAATATGTCAGGGACTGCAGTAAAACCCATAGATGCTAGAGCTGACCTTCATGTTAGTGGGCACTTGAATACACAAGGGGACAATAACTGCAAACTCAACAATATGCAGTAATTCAGTATGTATTCCCCATGAGAAACCTCGGTCAAAGTCAGTATAAACCGTTTTAAAGGCCACATATTGACAATAATGCTCTGCTGCTTGAAATAAAACATGTCTGTTTAGAGTCCAGCACAGAAATGTGCATGTTGTTTCCATCATTTGTGATCAAAGAGCTTTGATTCATAAAAAACTCAGACATTGTTTTGTCCTAAAGGGTAGGGATGAAAATTACTCTAAATGCAAGAAAGCTGGGTTCCACTTCATTCAGCCTGTGTCTTTCAACCAACTTATCTTCACCTGAGAAAGACAACTTGAACTAAACTGTGGCATCATTATAATGTGTAAGAGGGCGCCTCCATGTGGCAGTGAGCTGCCATTGGTTTTGACGATGTCTATTTTAATATAGATTTGATTATTCTGAATTTATGTAATGGTTTATGTTTATTGAGGAGATATGACCTGCTTTTAACCATATCAAACAACCAAACTTACATATCAGTTCTCTATTCTTTCTCTTTGCTTTACAGAACAAGATACAAGATGCATCACAACTCTCAGGTTTTAATTGTGTTGGTTTTATATCAAGACATTCTCTGCACACTAACTCAGAACATCAGTTTAACCAAAAAAAACACCTCATTGCAAGAATACAGAAAACAAATGAAAAGGAAGCATGCTAATTTAGTCATTGTGATCTCTACAAGCCAGTGAGTTGTCTTAAAAACAAAAGGGATAAAATTGAATGACCTTTCAGTGGGCTTGATTACAGATGAAAAAGAGATCACTTAAATAACTCTTGGGCACTGATTTTGGTATTCGAAAGAAGAAATGAACAGAAAGGGAGATTAAAATATACATATGAAATCTACATTTTATATGGCTAACAGAAATTCTTATGAAATATTTACTTGAATCCAGATAGGGAAACCACTATCTTTTCCTGTAGAAAAGTCTATTTGTGAAAATTAAAGGAACAGAATTTTTTATTATAATAAATTATCATAAATTAGTCCCACAACTTCTAAGTTTTTTTCATGTTTTTTTTCTTCGTTGATCCAACAGTTATACTATGCCACAAAATTTTAAAGGTACTACTTGTTAATCACCAACACATATGCTCTCACTTGTAAGCAGGCACACAAACAGATCAAAATGCACAAAGGTAGACAGAACACTTAACACAAAGTAAGCAGGGCTACATATTAATTATTGTAAATGTGCTACTGTTTCTGACAGTAAAAAAACTAATTTGTGTTCAATATCATGAGCTATTTACAATAACCCGGATTATAAAGCCTTCATTAGTAAATACATGTCAACATTAATAAATATTATTCTGATGTACACCTACATAACATAACTTCATTTAGAGCAATTTTACTTTGTTAAAGTCAGTCTGTATTCATGCTTTTTTCTTTGTTTTCAAAAAATATCAAAAGAAAACACTAAAACTGACTGTATTAATCAAGAGTGGTTCACAGTGAAACATATGGATGATAAAATACACTTGCGGCTTGTCATATTTAGATTAAAACTATGAAAGTCCAACAAAAACCCACATATACATGAAACCTTAATGCTCTGTATTAATACAAACAGGAAAGCCTGTTTGCAGTCTAAATCTGTAAGTTTATTATAATTCATGGCTTTTCTGAACATCCATTGTTGAAAAGCCACATATTTTAATCAGTCCGTGTGATTATTATCACTTGTGTCAGGCTAGGTTCAGGCAATGGGAGGAGCACATAGCACTAACACATTTGACAGGTAGACAGCCTCCCCTCTCCCCACACACATTCCTGCCTCCAGAAGGCAATTTCAACAGAAACCCTCCACTGCATTCATACATAACAATTGACCATGAATGCACACATACAGGATAATGCAGACAGTCGTTTTCACAGTCGTTTCTCCTGGCAAAACAAGCAGATTTAGACAAAGAGCTGTTAAAAAAAAAAAAAACACATAATGCACTTGAGCAATCTCAGTCGTATACGTGAGGAAGTGTGTGTCCACGTTTGTCTGAGAAGTTGATCGATGTCCATGGTCTTTAGGCTCAAGACTCTATCTCTGAACCACCCCAGCTGCGGAATGCTGCAATGATTGCTGGGTAATTACAATGGCGCTTTAGTCCTCTCCTTCCAGCACCATTAGCTTTAATTCTTTTTTTTTCCCCTCTGTAGGCACAGAGAACGATAGCAACAAAGAAAGAAATTTAAAAGTGTGGCCACCTGGTGAGGACCACAACAGCTGTTTGTAGCTTCTGACCCAGGTCCAATTTACAGTGATCTGGTCAGACAAGTGTAATAAAGCATTCAGTCATACAGTTTAACTCAGAGTTCAAGAGTCAAACTGAGACTCGCGTTCCACCGAGAATATTAGCTTTAAGTGCTTTTCTTAGATCTTTAGGCATAAAATACTAGACTGCCAAAAAGTTAACAGGCCAGCTTGACTGATGGTGCGCTATCATCAGGGTTCCCATTAGCTTTCAGTCCTTCATCTTCTGAAAAGCCACGAAACACATTTTGCCTTCTGAGGTGAAGTATGCATGTTTTGATGAGGCCAGAAGATGAACGTGAACAACTAATGTTTCAAATGTGACCCAACACGGAGTTCTGTCTTGAAGGATGTGTAGCCTGGCTTCAATCAACCAGCCTTGGGCTCTCACTATTAACCTAGGCTGATTGCTGATAGCAGCAATGAGAGGGAAGGGGCAGGAGGAGAGGAGGTCCCTCTTACAGGCAGTTTACCGGAATTTCCCCAGCTCCAATGGCCTTATCTGTGGCCATGTCTCTGCACTGTGATTGGTCAGCTGGTATCTATTAGGATGAAAGGCACTGGTGGCCTCATCACAGATCTATGAAGACTTAACACACACATACACACTAGCACATGAAATGTATAGTAAAGAGACATATAAAATATTTTTTCCCCTAAGAAACAGCTGTGACACAAAACCTAGAACACCTTTGCATCAGTCAACATGCGTGAAGAGAAAAATATATATGTCAGTTGTTTATCCAGTATTTTGGTGGTCTAAGACATCCAAATACCTTTAAGTTGTGAAAAAATATGACTCTTAAGATAAAGATGGATATATCCCAAAAAATTTACAGTAAACCTTTTGTTTGTGCACGGTCGGAAGGGAGAGGGGTTGGGAGGGAAGCTTATGCCTTTCTCTAGCAGTCATTGGGCAAGAGGCGGGGTACATCCTGGACAGATTGCCAGTCCATCACAAGCTAACACAAGGGGACACAGGACAAACAACCATGCATGCACACACTCATACCTAAAGAAAACTTAGAGACCAATTAAACTAACATTCATATTTGTGGGGAGTGGGAGTACCCATAGAGAACCCACACATGCACTGGAACAACATACGAACTCCAAGCAAACCAGGAGTCAAAACCAGGACCTTCTGGTTGCAAGGCAACAGTGCTTGCAACTGAGCCACTGTGGAGCCTTCATGACAGGCAAATAAGTAAAATACATTATTTGGTTTAACTCACTATGGCCCAATTCCCATTCTATTCTGCTGTTTCCATTGCCTTACACCCTGAATACTGCTGAATTTTACACAAATTTCTTTGTGCTTTTAGAAAGCCTGTACTAATACAGGCTTTCTAAAATAGAAAAATAAATATGACATAAAAATTAAAGTAACAACATGAACAAATTACTTTAAAAACAGCAATGCTCAGGTGATCTAGAGGCTAAAACTGCGGCTCTGGTTCCATGTGTGGTTCATTAGCCCATGAACAGTGGCTCTCTGTAACATTGATCTAAAATAACATAAAATGCAGTAGTAGTAAAATGAAGAAGACTTCTAGGTTGACTTGTACTCTCTAAGCTTCTTTCTCTCTTCTCCTCTTATTTCCTTCTTTCCCTTCAAACCTTTCCCTCCCACCTTTCTCCCTTTCTCTTCTCCTTTTATTTCCATCTCCAAGTCTATTACATTTGAAATAAACCCAAGCAAAAAATAAATGCAGTAATTGTTGTGTTTGTAATGACAACCAGAAACGCTAAATTAACTTTTTCTCAAAGTTTTTAAGCAACAGAAGAAAGGGAAAAATACATCATTGGATTTTTGCTCACATATTGGAAGGTACTAACTACGGAAACGAGAAATAAACTGAAGTATGGGATTGTTAATCGAAAAGAAAAACTGCCTGCTTCTCCCCCGTCAATGGTCGTTCACAGCAAGGTTTCACTGAAGGTTTCTTGCTTTGAAAAGGGAGTTTTCCTTTCTAGTGTAACCACATGCATGCTCAGAATGAGGGATTGCTGCAAAGTTAACAAAGTTGATCAATACAATCAACTGTCCCCTACCTGCATGCTAGTTCAAGATGAGGGATGGCTGCAAGGTTAATGATTTAATGCAATCACCTGTCCACTATAGTTAAAATTTAAACCAGAACTTTACATATACCAAATAAAAAGACACATACACCTTTTTACCTCATTGTCTAAAGTTAAAGCGAACCAAACCTTTCCTGTTTTAGGTCAGTTAGAATTATCAAAGTTATTTATATTTGCTAAATTCTACAATAATGAGAGAAAGAGTATGTCGGAGATTTATTTACTAATGTCTTCAAAATCAGAAACTGTGCTTAAGAACCACAGAGTCAATGTTTCAGAGTGGCCATCTCAAAGCCCTGATCTCGGTCTTGTAGCACATTTAGGGCCAAATCATAAAAAGGAGTGTCTCAGCGAGGCGGCCTACAAACCTGACCCAGTTCTGTCAGGAGGAATGGGCCAGAATTCCAGCAAATTATTTTGAGAAATTTGTGGAAGGAAACCCAAAAATGTTTAACTCACATCATACAGTTCAAAGGCAATGGCACCAAATATAGAAGGAAAGTGAAGGAAATGATTCTGATTTTGAAGACATTGATTAATAAATCTCTGACATTTTCTTTCTGTCATAATGACATTTAGCAAATAGAAATAATCTTGGTAATTCACACTGAAGATTGTTTTAGGGGGAACCATGAGAAACTGTATTCATGGGAGAGAATATGCAGTGATTTACTAAAACCAGTAAAATAAAAGTTTGGTGTATTTTGAAAAAGTGCTTCACCTCTAAATTTGAAGTCTGCACAGATAGCTGCCAAAAATGGATACGAAGACCAGAAAGTTTGAAGACAAAGGAATGGATATTAATCTGTATCAGTCTTGCTGTCGTTACTTTGTCTGATAGACAAAGTCTAATGAAATTAGTCAAGAGCCAGCGATGACAGCAGGCCATAGTTAGTGCTGAAAGAGTCTTGCAGAGGCAGCACCTAAACAGAGGGTGGTTCCCTAAAAGGTCTAAAAAAGCCAGAGGAGACTCACCACATATTATAAATGGGAGAGCCCTGTGTGGACAGGGGATCCTTCCATATGGACATGCAAACACTCAAGCATGCAGCCCAAGCAGACGCAATCAAATCTTTCTGTCTGAGGCTGCTTTGGGTAGGAACATGATAGTGGGGATACTATACTTCCATACACACAGAAAGCCTTTCTAAAAGCATGAATATGGATTGCAATGACCACAATGTTTGAACATGAATAACACATGTATGCCAAAACCATACCACAACCGGCAGTGCATGTGTATGTCGCACAACCCTACCCCCGTAGCCAAAGGGAGGGGAAGAAAGAAACGTAAATGGAAAAAATAAACAAATAAATGCATCATTATGCATTGGACATGGTCGCATTGACCAAGGGCTTGAACAGAGCCCCCACTGTTCTGTGTTGTGATACATAAGACCAGTGTGCTCACAAAAAGACCATTTCTTCATTATTTTCAGTTATATTCAGCCTCTTGCTATTAGGATCAACCTGTGTCTCAAACTACAGCAATGACATCATATAACTATGCAGTGAGCTGTGCTGCCTGTCCAAATAACATCTGGAAAGAGAAGATGTATTCCTCATATTCTCCAAAGACTGAGCATAGTTAACTAATGAGGGATACTTACTGCAGCTAAACAGTCTCTGCAGTGTTACACCGCCCATCCCTGGACATCATTGTGCTGGTGTTTTTATGTTTATCTATGTCTTATCAGCCCAAAAATGTGGATAATTTCTCTAAGGTGTAGTATTACCAATTTATAAAACATAATATAATGAATTATATGGGTATTTTTAACTTGTATAACATACAGTGCCTTGCACAGTGTTTATATCCCTTTAACTTCTTCACATTTTGTCAGGCAACAACTGCTAACTTTAATGAATTTTATTTGGATTTTATGAGAAGGTCCATCAAAAAATACCAAATAATCTTGAAGTGAAATAAAAATAATATGGTTTTCTGAGTTATTTCTGATTTTTTGTTTGTTTGTTTTCAAATGAAAAGTGTGTAGCCTAAATTTTTACAATCAACAGAGATTTTTTTTTTTTTTTTTTTTTTTTTTTGCCCATTCCTCTATGCCAACCAGCTCAGCTTCGGTCCAACTGAATGGGAGCAACTGTGAACATCAGTTTTCAAGACCTGTCACATATCCTCAATTAGATTTAGGTCCGGATTTTCACTTTGTTTTGAATGAACATGCTTTAATCTTAACCATTCCATTGCAGTTCTGCCTGTATGAATCTGATGTTTGTCCTGCTGGAAGGTTAACTACCCCGGCTGAAGTTTCTTACTTCCAGTATTGCCCTTTATAAAGCACCACCATTTATCTTTCCATCAGTTCTTTCCATGCTAAAATGAAAATCATCTCCATAGCATGATGCTGTCACCGCCATGTTCTGGTGTGAGGATTGTGTGCAAAGGGTGATGTGTGGCATACAGTTTTGGTTTCCTCTGACCAGACCCCTCTGTTACACATTTGTGTTGTCTCTAACAAACCCTGTGGCAAACTTTAAAAATGACTTATTTTGTCATGCTTCTTGCCACTCTTCCATGAAGGCCAACTTTGTGGAGTGCACAATTAACCAATTAACAGTTGTCCTGCCAACAAATTGTCCCACCTGAGCTGTTGATCTCTCTGCAGCTTCTCCAGTAACAATGGGCCACTTGGCAGCTTCTCTGATTAATGCTCTCCTCTCTAGCCCTGCCAGTTTAGTTGTGTTCCATCCAAATTAGAATTATGCTTTCTAACAGAATATGTTGTTCCATCACATTAATCAAATAAACTATAGTGAAGTTTGTGGTTGTAATGTGGCAAATGTGAAAAGTTTTTGGAATATGGTTTTTTTTACAAGATACTCTATGTGCTAGTAACTAAAACAACACATTAAGTGGTGCAAAATAACTCAAGACCTTTAACTCTGACATAAAAATAACAAGAACATCACAAACCTTGGTCTAAATCCCTCAACTCTAGAGACACATTGTAGAATTAAATCTGAGATTTTGGATAGGACAAAGCAGGTCTCTTCTTTCTTTTGACATTTTCTTATTTTAGATTTTTTTCTACTTTCCATGTATATTTTATTTCACACAAACATAAACTTGAAAAAGACTTATTGCCTTGTGTTTTAGTACTGATTACACACATTCATTCTGACTGGAAAAAGAGCAAAAACATGTGTTTGTAACTGTTATGCACTTAAAAACCTTTATTATCATATTTAGATGGATCGTTGAATCTGTTTGTAAGGGATCAGCAGACCAGTGAAATCTGGTGGCTAACTCCAAGCTTATTATTTTGTGAGCTGGCTTGGTTTTTTTCAATTGATCTAGCTTTACTCTTAATACAGTACGTCATAAATTCAGAGACAAAAGGAAGGATTTTTTTTTCTCAAAAACAGATATGAAGAATATTAATAAGCTTTGCAGTTGGATTTTCTCTGATCGGAAGGTTGAATTGTGAAGAAATGTCTAAAGTTAGGAAAATTGCCTTTAGGCTTTAGATATGCTTCACTTTCATTACTCATCCATATACTTTAATCATTTAGTTTTTTCTTTAGTTTCTTCTTTTCTTTATTCAGTTTCTCAATTTTTTTTCTTGAGTAATAACCCTTGTGTACAGATGTCTAGATAAGTTATATTATGTGAGATTTCATTTTATTTTGAATAATCAGTCATTAAAAAAAAAAAAAAAAAAAGAAGCATCAGTCATTTTATATGTACTGCATAGCAGACTCTTTGCCAGCGCAGGATATACAGTAATCCTGTCCGAACCACAAACATCCCCACATACACAGATCAAGACTTTTGGCACTGTGTATGACCTTTGGAGAGCATTTTCATTAAACTCAGCAAGAGGGAGGGAGGAAGAAGAGAGGAATCTCTAATTTAAGGATATGAGAGGAAACAAGGAAGTTAAGAGAAGACCTTTATGTGTGAGTAATTGGTCTATAGAGGAACGACTAACGTGCACACCACAGGTAGCAACAAGACCTGTCTTAATAGCTACCCTTATAAAAATCATTAAGGTCTCAGAGACATGTTTTGCAAATGTGTGGGTGGGTGGTTGTGAGCTTGTGTTTGTGTGCAATCAAAGTTAGGGGGTCTTGTGTGAAATCTAAAACTAGCTAAGTAATATAAGCATTTCTTTGTGTACCATCGACAACATATTCATCCCAGCAGATCTTTAGTTATAGATTCAGAACTTAACCAGATATAACAGATGGTAAGTTACACAGAATTATATGGGAAGTGGTCTGAGCAAGCGCTTGACCAAAAATTAATTATTCATCATAATAATGGAATAAATTAACATTTGAGCTAAAAAAACATTTATAATATAAGGGATTAAGAAAATCAGTTAGGTTTAAAGCCAAAGCAAGTTCATGGATGAGCCAGAATTCATTTTTACCAAGATAATGTGTCACTTTGTTCTTTGTGTGAAAAAAATGTCCATTTCACCAGATCTTAAATTATAGCTTGAAAGCAAAAAATGTAAACACATATGCACCCTCAGCAATTCTTGTTTTTGGTTGTTTTTCTGTTTTTTTCTGTTTTTTTTTTTTTTTTTTTTAACAGGAGGGTGAAAGTATATTCCAAATTACTTGTCCTTGTAATGAACACAAAAAAGACTATCATAAAATTTAAAAACAAGTCACGACTTTCAGTTGTGATTATTATAATTATCCTTTCCTGTCAGTCAGAATTGGATATGTTTTTATTCTAAAAACAGAAACAGTAGCTCATATGTCACCAGTCAAGTGATGAAAAAATACCCAGTCAAAAACAACTCAAGCAAGTGCTGAAAACTTCAAATACATAATACAGAATTCACGTAAACATGAATATTAAATCTTTAATATAAAATGCTAAAATTACCTTCTTCTGTAGGATATTCACTTTTCTCTCCTTGACATCCAACATGTCCTTCATGTCTCTGATTTCTCCTGTCAGCGTGCTCTTTTCATCACTTAAGTCTTGTAGTTGCTTGGTTTTTTTAGTCAGTATCTGTTCCTTTTCCTCCAGGCGCACTCGCAGAGCATCCACCTATAATTGATCAGCACAAACAAATATGAGAAAAAAAGAAAAAAGAATTTTCAACAGAGGAACAACAGCCAAGAGTACAGGAAAGGAAAACCGCTTAATAAAATTAACAAAAGAAAATAAAAGTTTAGAACATGATTTCTGTTTATTTCAGTCAAGTGGCCAGTAGTAGAAGCAACATCTCTTAGCACACTTGTTGACATTTGGAAGTAGTAAAAGTTTTTGACTTAATGTTCACAACATAAAGCACTGCAGACTGATGTTGTAAAAGTATATGTGAAGGAAAGAGGAACTTGGAGTCAGTTCTATCATTTATTACTGAGAGTGTTGCATGATTATCCAGGCGCTGCCAAAGATCACATTTGTCACTTGATTCACCCTTACATTTTAAAACCCTCTGTATCTGGCTGTGTCCAATGAGCTGAGAGGTATATGAGCTTTGTCCAGAACTCAGGTTGGGCATCAGTATTAAGCTGCACTGGTTAAAATGATCCATATGCACGTTCACATCTTAAGCTGTCCGCGATGAGCAGAAATTCTGCTCCTTCAACAACTGATTTAAATCCAAGCACTTTTTGTCACTCTGCACAGAGAGAGTTCATTTGAACTCAACATGTGCATGTGTGCTTTAATGTGAATTTAAGAAAGACACAGAGTGACAGTAAAAGAGAGCTTATTAACAACTGTTTTTACAAGAATTGCTTGGAAACATGCAGAGCAAAAAGACTTAAGGAACAGACTGTTCCTGTTCATCTTTCAAATATTTCACAAGGCATTTTCATTAATAAAGACAACATAAAATCAAGACAGTTTAAACTCAAATGGACTCTCTGACTTTACCACTATAGCACATGTGCCTTGCATTTTTAGGATGTAGGAAGATGTGCTGTCTTAGGTAGACTCTTAGCAATTTACTCACCAGCTAGACCGGGCTCCCAACAATATTTTTTTGGATGTAGTAATAAAACTTTGCTGCAATACCTGAATTACGGATGCTCCGATCAGGTATTATGCTGCAGATCACCGATACCGATCACATGGATTGGCTGTTAATTTTTTCATTTGGTTATAAATGCTAGTGCCACAAGGAGGAGGCACAGGAGCTCAGTTTTTTTCACAGATTATCTGTCTAATACTGTACTGTCACGACATAGTGACAGTTATATGTATATAAAAAAAGGCATTTTCATAAAAGTTACATATTGCAGCTTTAAGGAGACGTTCGATGTGAGAGTAGTAGAGTACGTCGTCTGGTGGAGCTCGAAACATTACATCTCAGAGGCATGTAGTGGGGATCCAAATGCGAGAGCAGTTGGCGGAACCCAGTGTCCTCCACCCGAGAAAGGCTGGCCATCTACCCCAACGAATTAAATTATTTTTCGGGTTATTTTCTTTGCCTTCTGAATGTCACGCTCATACGGGCGAGTGGTGACAACTGTGGTCTGCTTTAACTACTGTCTAACTACTGTCTATATGAGGTATTTTTCCGTCGCATGTTTTGCAAGACGCAAACTTCACATCACTCACAGTGCAAAAGTTCCACACAACAGACATGTTTGCTTAGGATTTGATGCCACATGCTTACGCAGTGTGAAGGAAAGAGGCGATACACTGCATACAGGGCCTCTGCAGGCTGCAAAGTATGAGGTATAGGTGATTGGGTTTTGTAATTGGCAACACAAGACATTGACCGGCGAACACTGATCACATACTTGGTGGTGCTCTTAATCTTTTAGTTACCTTGGATAAAAGTAACCTGCTAAATGAATGTAATGTAATGATAAAGTGTGTGAGCTAAACTCCAGAGTAAAACCAGAAGCCAACTTAGGTCAGAAAATGAAGAGTGTGGAACTACAGCAGACTTTCTATATTAAAATGCAGGAAGCGGGACATGTTGGGTTCAACTGGTTTTCTTCTGCAAGTACTGTATGTGTGCATCTACATTTGTAAAACTGAAGTGCACTGTGTTTTCCTGAGTATTGCAGGTACCCCTAATGTCTAGCATTAGAAGCCAGCCAAGAGCTCCAGGTGTAAGATGCTAAAGTATTTATCTCATATTGCTTCTCTGGCAGACAACCAAAGTGTAATACTGAGGATGCCTCTGTCCTCCCCAAATTACATTTGCACACACAGGCACACACACACACACACACACACACACACACACACACACACACACACATTAGGCATATCACTAAACCTTTGTATTTCCACACGTGTGTATATCTTCACAATATATGTGACAGAAAGAAAGGCAGACCTCCTATGCTTCAACTTCACCTGGCAAGAAGCAATTTAACAAAAATGTACTAAAGGGGCCAAACAGGAAATCCCTGCTGTCTCACCTGCACCAGCCTGCTAAGCTGTGATGGTGTTGCACAGATGCCATGCTAATACCCTCTTAAAGCACTCATCGCTGCCAGAAAGCAGAAACAAGAAGAGAAAGTTACATAGGTGAGCAGGCACAGATGAATGAATGAATGAATGAAAATGAGAAAAGGTAAAAGCAGGCAGAGTGAGAAAAGGTGGAAAGAGATGACATTTCTTCACAGATCATTTGGCTTGAGGATATTGACACCACAGAGATGCTGCTCCCTCACTGGCTTGAAGTACTCCACGAAAAGATCTTGAGGAGTAAATCGCATACGGCTTTATCAGATGGCATACAGTAGTTTACAAAAGTATCTATACCTCTTGAACATTTCTCACATTAGATCACCTTACAACCACAAACCTTAATGTAGATTTTCCTAATTGTATGTGATAAACCAACATAAAGAAGTGCATCATCGCAAAATGGTTTCGATATTTTCAGAAAAAAATAAAATCTGAGTATTGTGTACCTTTGTATTTGGCTCCTGTATACCTTTATAGCCCTAAATAAAACTCAATGCAATCCACTGGCTTTGAAAGTCATTTCAGAGTTCAGCTTTATCTAGACAGACTACTTGTAAATACAGGTATTCTGTGAAGGCCTCAAAGGGTTGTTAGAGAACATTAATGAACAAACACCATCATTAAGACCTAGAAACAGGCAGGTCCAGGCAGGTTAAAGTTTGAAAATCCCGGGTACAATATCTCAAACTTTGAGCATCTCACTGAGCCCTGTTCACTCATTGATGAAAAAGTGGAGAGAATATGGCACAACTGCAAACCTGCAAAAACATGGTCAACCACCTAAACTGGCAGGCCAGGCAAGCAGAGCATTAAGCGCAAAAGGAGCCAAGAGGAGCTGCAGAAATAAATAACTCAGGTGGGTATTTCTGTTAACCAGACAACTACTAGGTATGGTCTTCGCAAATCTGAACTTGTAGAAAAGAAGCAATAACAATGCCACTGTTGAAACAAAGTCCTAAAAGCTCTCATGGGCAGTTTCCCACAACCCATACAGAGGACACAGCAAACATGTCAAAGAAGTTGTTTTTCTCAGATGAGAGCAAAATTGTACTTTTGGTCTACATGTAAAACAATGTTTAGGGGAAAACTAACACCTTATCCCATAAATATATACACATCATCAAAGTAAAACATGGTGTGAGCAGAATCTTGCTGTGGTGTTGCTATTCTTTAGCAGGAACAGGGAAGCTAGTCAAAGCTGAAGGAAAGATGGATGGAGCTAAATACAGGGCAATGTTCAGAAGTAAGCTGTTATAGGCAACAAAACACTTGAGAATGGAGCAAAAGGCCATCTACCAGCAATAAAAAACTGTAAATATACAGCAGAGCTACAAAGAAATCATTTCAATCAAATCATTTTCATGTTTTGATAGTCCAGTCAAAAACTTAAATCCAAACTGAGAATTTGTGTCAATGCCTAAAATAGCTGTTGATCATTGGTATATTTCCAATGTGACAAAGATGGAGCTATTTTCCACATTTAAACAGAAAAAAAAATCTGTCTTTCGATATGCAAAGCTTTGAGACATACAGAAAACCAAAAGACTTGGAGTTGTAACTGTCGTGAAAAGAGGTTCTATAAAGTTTCGACTCAGGAAGCTGAATCCAAATGAAAGCCACATTTGTCAGATTTGTAAGGATTTTGAAAACTATTAAATACTTATAAATACAACACAAAAATATATTTAAGTTAATGATTGCAACATGACAAAATATGAAAAATATAGAAACTAAACAACATAAGATCATAACATTCAGTTCCTTCATCCAGCTTTACCTTTTCCCCCATTTAGATGCTGTAATCTTTATAAAGCAGTTTTCTACCATTGAGTCACTGCAACCTATTTTTTCTCTTAATGTACTTAGTATATCAACATAGAAACAAACCTTTTGCACCATGGACATAGGGCCTACACTTAACTTTGTAGATACAATTTAAAAAAAAATGTATTTATGCATTTGAGGTAAAAATAAATAAATAAGAATATATAGATTCCATTCAGTTCTAAAAGCAAGACTTGAGAATAAATAGAAAACAGAAAAAAATATTAAAAACATCTATAATACCCCATCTTCCAAAAAAAAAAATAATAATTTTTTTTCAGAACTTTGTGCTCCTCACTCAACACCACATCATTTGAAAAATGACCCTAATATGCATTCAAGATTCTGCGGTTGATAAGATAATGATTCTTAGCCACATGTGGGTTTTCTTTCAATTGGCACAGATATAAATTATTCTAACACATGCATGCACACATGCATATATTCAACAATATTCTCAGCACACATGTATCTGTAATCTTACATGTAACATGCATGAACACTGATGCATAAGCAGACCCTAATTCCCTCAGACTTCCTCCTCTCGTGCTTACAATGACAGGCAAATGTGGATGTTGGAAACTGGCTACCAGAGTGAAGCCGAGGCTTAAAGAAAACAGCTTCACTGTTTGTCCTCACCTCCCTTTTCCATGCCTCACATTTCATCATAAAAGTTTTTCTGGCAGGAAAATCTGCAGAGGTATTGGTGTAGGTGCCGGTGCTTGACCGCAATAAGCAACACAGAGACAATATGAGTATACCACAGTCTAAACGGCAGAACCAAAAAGACCACAGCAAAGGCCTGGGGGTGCACCAAAAGTCCCAATGTAATATTTGTACTTTCACTCACCCACCTTCGAGTCCAGTGCCATGAAAAGAGTCTTTGGCTGATCAAAAAATATCCCTCATAAATCCAAATCTTATTCTTTAAACCCTAATGACATTCATAGAAATGCAATTACTCACCAACAGTTTAAATCAATTTTATGTTGCTAAACAAAGAAAAAAGGTTGAATATCACTTGAAAATATCCTAAATCCAAGGACTAGGTCTGGCGAAATGTAGCTAATACGCAAATTCAGGTCTGCTTTAGCTGCTGTGTGCCTCTACACAAAGCTGTGTGAGCTATTCACTTTCCTGGCTGTGTGACATCCCTCAGGCCTGTGTAAATACAGCTAAAGGCAACCATTAGACATAATTTATTTAAAGTTCTGTGAGGGGAAAATTAATCTTCTAAATTTATGGCATAATATTTGCCTAATTCATGTTTTTCAAACCAATTATTTGACCAGGTCTGGTTTGTATCACTGCAAGATGAAAGGAAAAACTATTCAAGACCACCAATGTCCTACCTACCACCTACATTCAATCAAATATCTCTTTGGTAAAATGCAGGCACCAAGGAGAACCAAACACACTCTTACATGATAAATAAAGAAGAGAACAACTGTGGACTGATGGATTCAAGCAGCTTGTTTTGCTCAGGTAAATGTCTGCCTTATTAGAAACTGGTGAAAGGCGATTTAAAAAATCTGCTTTATCCAGCTTATAGAATACCTGTACATACAGCATATGCACTGTACTGCCTAAAACAGATGGTGTGTAGGCACCTGACTTCAGATATAGCTTACGTACATGAGCATAAGGAGGGTATTGTCAAATAATCCCTAGTTTTTTAATGCGTCAACAGAAACTTAAAGCAGATGTCAGGAGACACTGTTAAAAGCTGACAGCCTGAAGACCAAAGCACTTATTGTTTTCACTGAACAGCTCACAGCTTCTACTGGTGTGTTAATTCATGTCCTATAATGTAATTGTGTGTGTGGGGGGTGGTGGCATGTTGAGTTTAAACATACAGCTGTAAACATATAGCGAAGTATGAGACCTTGCTCATTTTTGACTATTGTTTTTGTAAAAGATAACCATATGTTAAATCAACTATAAATTTCAGTAGAAGGTGGGATGGATCACATTTTATTGCTCAGTTCTATTTACATTGTTTTAT
Organism: Anableps anableps; assembly: GCA_014839685.1. Classification (NCBI taxonomy): domain Eukaryota; kingdom Metazoa; phylum Chordata; class Actinopteri; order Cyprinodontiformes; family Anablepidae; genus Anableps; species Anableps anableps. The sequence continues at coordinate 22,494,999 of CM026071.1, forward strand.
TACCAAATACATACATAACAGGGAAGATTGTTTTCAGCTCACCCCTCTCAAAATTTAGATCTGACTCAAAAATGGCACCAAGAATTCTTATGTGCTCTGAGTTTTATAGCTTCATTAAGTTTAGATGAGCGCCGCAGTCTTGTTCTCACCAAGTCTTGTGTTCTCACTAAAACCGAGAAGACAGAACACATCACCCCAGCTCTAAAGTCCTTACATTGGCTCCCTAGAGCTCAAAGAATAGAGTTTAAAATACTTCTGTTAGTTTATAAATCACTGAACGGCTTAGCACCAAAATACATTAAAGACATGTTGTCATTCTATCAACCTTCCAGACCACTCAGGGCTTCTGGTTCAAGTCTATTCTATATTCCCAGAACCAAACATGGAGACGCAGCTTTCAGTTTTTATGCACCACAAATCTGGAACAAACTCCCAGAAAACTGCAAAACAGCTGAAACACTGAGTTTCTTTAAATCAAGGCTAAAAAACCCACCTGTTTAGAGCTGCCTTTGGTTAGTAGTAAATGGAACACTGATCAATATTTTCTAATTAGATTTGCTTGATGATATTTGCTTGATTACCCTCATGATTTTGATGTATTGATATTTGCTTGATGATTTTGAGGATTTTCATGTAGACTTGATGTTTTTATGATGTGAAGAACTGCCTTGCCTTGCTGCTGAAATGCGCTATACAAATAAATTTGATTTGACTTGACTCTTGAGGACAAAACAATGATTTCTGTTTTTTTCTGCATCAAGATTGAGAAAATTCTGACCTATTAATGAACACACTGGCTCTGACTGTAAGGGATCTGTGTAATGTGGTGCCACAAAATTATATATCATCAGCATAGCTGTGGCATCGCCACATGTCTCAGAGAAAGATTCCATCTCCCCTCTTTCAGAGCAAATCTACCCCTTCACAGTGAAGTCAGCCTTATCCACCGTACTGTTTGACCAAGTCAGGTGTCTGCAACTTCTTCAATCCAGACAGGCATTTTTGCCCTAGGTCCAACTAAATAAACTTTGTTTAGAGCCGCAAATAAGCAAGCTAGCTGATAAAGAAGGCTGGTTCTTTTCTGAGAAGTACTGTGGAACCTCTGAAGATTATTGTACAAAGAAGGATTCTTGATAAAATGAAGAAGATTACAGACAACACTAAGCATCCTCTTCATGAGACTCTTATACAGCTACAGAGTGTCTTCAGCCAGAGGCTTCTTCAGATCTTCTGTAATACAGATGACTACAGGAGAGCCTTCCTGCCCACAGCCATCAGCATTTACAACTCTTTGAAGAACTTTAGATAATATGAGTTACAACAACATTTAACTTCCCTTTGGGAATAATAAAATATTTTTAAATTTGAAATGTTAGAAGACTTTTTCAAAGAAGACAAATCAGTATTTATAATAAATTTATACTACTGTAATTGTTCCGTACAGTCATTTTTAAAAAAAAAACAAAAAAAACACCATTTTATTTCTATATTTAGGTTTTAAAACAACAACAAAAAACCCATAAAATGTTTACATAAAGAGGATGGATACATTTTCTACAATGGGATGTTGATATTTGTAGAAAATTATGTTTAGAAAAGCATGTAGTTTCAACCCAGTTACAAGAAAAATAGACTTTGAAAATATAACTGTTGGACTGTTCCATTGTGGAAATTCTATGCAATTATTTCATGACATAAAAATACTGCTTTAAGCTGCATTTTTATTATATCTATATTTGACGACGTTAGCTGGTTCTTTATCATTGTTAGCTGAAGTTATTAACAGCCACTGTATAAGGTCCAAAGAGTCACTTCTGGGTTAGGAGTTGCTGGTTGCAGCTCACTGTCAGGACAAAACATGGGAAAAAAAGCACAGATGTAGTAAGAAATATTGAAATACACTTCAGTCTGAGTTAAAGGGACTTTATATCCCCATATATGGCTCTATATATGCTTTACTGAGTAAAAGTGTCTTGAGAATAGAGCCTTGAAAAAAAACAAAATTTCTAAAGTGAAATGAGATAAAGTGGACCCCATCTGTCAAGAAATATCTGAACCATTTTAGTCTGTACCATAAAATATATACTGCAGATCTCTCAAGGACTACATCCTAAACTAAATACACAAGCAAATACTACAAAAAATCCTCTTAACCTCCACCTGCCAAGTCAGACATGACGGCATCAGGTCGCATCTGTGCGGAAATGAGGGCCATTCCCTGTCCTGGGGCTGAGGCTGTGTGTCATTTGAGGGGCGTCTTAAAAGTTAGGTTAAGGAAACAGTTTGAGCTCTGATCAAGAACTGTATAACCGAACAGATCACCTGAGGGGCCAGCACAGGATAATAAGCGGATGTGAACTGCCTCACAGCAGGGGCTGCAAGGTGGAAAGAGGGACATGGTTGTCTTGAATACCACAACATCTGCTGATAAAACATTTCCAACGCAGCTGTCTGCCCACAGGCTATTCAAAAGGAACATGGGAAAATACAGATGTAACCAGAGACAAAAGGAGGAAAAAAATGACACATTCAGGCAATTAACAAAACCTTAGAATGTAATCATTGTCTAACAAAATGAATGAATGATCCCTTCCAAACGTCAGTCATTTTGTGACTAAATGAGTGGAATAATAAATGATACTGAAATATTAAAGGTTTCACCCATGTGTTCACACTTGCTCTAACTCCACATAGGTGCCTCAACCCCTCTTGAATCCTCTAACATTCTGAACACACAACATGCAAATACACAACTCTAAAGGAAGAGATGCTGCAAGAACTCTTCATTATTAGCTATTTCTTCCTTTTAAATTATACTTTCAGACTATTTCCAGATGCAGATGTTAAAATAGCTAGATCCTGTTTCCAAAGAATCCCCCCCACACACAGATCCATAATTCTGGCCAACATATATAGGATGAAAACAGTCTACATGCAGGGGGCTAAACAGAGCTTTAATTTATTTGTGAATATTTTACAGCCTAGTAGAACGGAGAATGCCATAATAATAACAGTTGGAAACACTGGCATGCTATCATTTTTTGACATATGTAAATCGGTCTTGGTAAGAATGTGTAAAAGTTTCGAATAATCTCAACTTGATACAATATGGTACAGTTGTTCAATTGTGAAAAGCTCCCAAATTAAATATCATAATGGTTTAACAAAATCATCCAGGCTGATCCCTGTTGATACCTCTGCTGTCAGTACTCAGTATAACCTCTATTGAGCTTTCTTCTCTTCTGGAACCCCTCAAGTTTTATATAGGATTTTGGTATGGGAATTTTATGAAATGAAATCAGACTTATATAGCGCTTTTCAGAACCCTCAAAGACACTTTACAATGAAATCAGTCATTCCCATTCAGGCGCTGATGATGGCAAGCCACTGGATTGTACCCACAGCTGCCCAGGGGTAGTCTGACAGAAGTGAGGCTGTCATGCACCAGCGCCACCGGGCCCTCTGACCACCACCAGCAGGCAAGGCGGATGAAGTGTCTTGCCCAAGGACACAACGATGAAGACGGACGGGGCTGGAGCTCCCACCAGCAACCCACTGATTGCAGGATGAACTCCTACCTCAACACCATCGCTCAAAGATGTTTTAGATGATCAAAATCACTTTTCTGGCAGCACTCCAAAATAATCAGCTGGCATGTAGATAAAAGAAGGCCCCTTACCAGCGTCACATACTCGTACTCCTAAAAGTAAGTCGATACGCTAAACCAATACCATGTTTCTGCTGGATTGTCCTCGTGGGCTGCGCTGTGGTGCAACTCAATGGCTAAACCACACTTTATACGAGGTGGTGGTGGTAATACAACAATAAATTATTTGCTGATCCTCAGAAAAACAAACAAACAAAGCCCTGGTTTGGATATATTTCAAGGTGAACACAGAGGATAAATAAGCAGACCGCCCTGTGTGCTTGCTGTCAAGAGCAGGTGGTGGGAGGGAGGGGGGGGACATATTATTTTAATTAAGCTTTTAGTACTTTTGTTTTTAGACCACCATTAAAGTAAGTAGTGTAACTCCTGCCGTTTTAAGCTTTTGTCATCTGGGATATGTGATTAAATGGAGCGGATCAGGGTGAAGCTGCGTGCGCATTTTATTGCAGCGCAACGCTTCTTGCAGTCTAATAATCATCTGCACCTTACTTTCTTTTCTTCCTCAACAGGGTAAGCTGCCTCCTCCCTTATTTAGACTATAAGTAGATTAACACAAATTTATCATGCATTCTCTTTTGGCTTTCTCTGTGTATGTATTGCTTAATAAATGTGCTACGGAAGCCGCAGCCCGACCGTACCATCAAAGAAATAATTTTGGCCTGACCCGAATTTTGGCACGGTCAATGGATCTAAACTCCAGTGAAAAATGCATCTTTTAATAAGTAATTTGATAAAGCATTTGAAGACTAAACAATCTGTATGTCATGCTCTATTTATGATTTGTTAAAACAGTCACAGGGACTGTAGGATTAAAAAGAAGACCCCGATCTAGATAAAATAATTTTCTCTTCAAAAATTATTTGGTTAAGTGGAATAGGACTTGTTAATTACTTGGTATCAGTATTATTTATTTTAAATGGGACAAAGGAATAATTTATTTTGAGGTTTATCAAACATCCTTACCAGGGGTGCAAAAAATGTGATTATATGTAGGCTAACATATTACCAACAACTGCATGTTCAAATACTTCCTGTACCTCATTCTCTGTACAAACCATTAAATATCTCATCTCCATGATGACCCCAGTAACTCCATTTTATAGCTTTTCCACATAGCCTCTGAAGAACATGCAGGGTCTTTATTTTGGACCGTACCATGTTTGTTCTAGTCAGCTCAGTGGTGTGCTATTCACACTAAATTCCAAACCACACCAATCCAAGAACTCAAAATCATACAGTTGGGTCTGAGAACAGGGACCATGGTCTGGCAAGTTTGAATGAAGCCATGTTAAAACTGCCCCACAACACTTGGGACTCATTAGAAGAGCTCCAGGAGTCAGTGTGCAACTTATCATTAGTGGTCAACCTGGGCTAAAAACAGAACACAAGTTTTCCAACCTCAATCTAGAAGTCCATTTTCATTTTAGAATGTTCTCACCTTTGCTTTAATTGTTACCTGTTTGTTATTCTAATATCATAAACAGCTGTGGGTTAGGAATGGGGAGAGAAGAGGAACAAATATGCTAAAAATTGGGAGAGAAGTGGATGGAGGTGGAGACAATCTGGATTGGAGAAGCAAAAACAAATGAGGCAAGAAGAAAGAACACACCAGGGGCACAATCCATGGTGTACCGCAACCAGGTTGAAACCACATCTTGTCTCTGCCTCACTAGCAATATGAACCATCAATCAGCAAAGAGAACAAGGAAAGATCAACAATAATAGACCAGCAGGGACCACAGTACATCATACCATTGCATAATTCACTGACAAAAGCCTACAAACACCTCCATCTATTAAGCGACTCAAACATCTCTCTTTCACTTCCTCTTGTCGCTCCATCAGTTTGTGAATTATTCCCTCTCACACTTTTTTTATTTGCTTCTTGTTTTTGCTATTCATCATTGTCACTGTGGTCAGTGTTAGCAAGTTATTCGACTCATTTATAGCTTTTTCGAGTCATTACATTTCAACCTCAAAATCAAAACTCAGTAGAGGTCTTCTGGCAGACACACAGGAAATGCTAGTGATAAAAGAGCGAACAAAGGAAAACCAAAGTCAAATTGAAACATTGAGAGGAAACATCAATGTAAGAATTGCAAAAAAGAGATTGTAAGTCACACTCTGGCAGATATTTTCCCCTTAAAACACATATGGGTTCCTATAAACTGAATAAAACTCCACATTTCAAAATTTTAGGCATGAAAAAAGAAAAACTCTACAAGCCGTTCTAAGACAAAGGGTATGAACTGTCATTTGCCAAAAGGTAATGGGGATCTATGAATAGCCCTGAACACTTCGCAATCCACCAGAACTTCCTAGAATTCTTCACCAATGCTCCAAATTCATTTTGTGATATACATTCATATTTCTAAAGACCAAAGAAAAATGCATATACTAATTTTAGTCAAAACCCATGTCCTTTTCACCTGATGAGTTAGTCATCATCAATTGTGAGTCGATAAAAGCCACCAGACCAGGTTCTAATGGGAAGACTGGGGCACAGCATGTCAGTGTTAAATCTCGTTCCAGGAAAAGAGGGAACAATGCTGCAGTTTAACAACGTTAAGACCAGCTTCATACTATTGGCTTTACTTGCTATTCTGTACCAAGATGTATGGCTTTAAGACAACATTGTCACAGAATTGATTATCTATGCTTCTAATAACATAGCATAGCTTATGTGGCCTCCAGACAGGCTTCTGCAGGTTTTCTGGCCATGCCAAAACATTTTTGAGTGTTGTAGACACTATTAGGGAGCTGTAGCAAATAGACACAACCACCCCAATGTTAGACAGATGTCAGAATCAGATGACCAGAACATCAGTCAGATGTTCTGGTCAGTTAGTCAGTACTCGAGTAGCCTTTTTTACCAAATACCTTTTTACTCTTACTTGAGTAATTTTTTGGATGGATACTTCTTACTTTTACTTGAGTGAAAATATCTTGAAGTAGAGCTATTCTTACTTGAGTATAATTTTTGGGTCCTCTACCCACCTCTGCTTGTTGATAATTCATGCTTCACAATTTCTGCTATATTAGTTCTTTCCTTGAGATCTGTTTTCATAGTTTATAGTTGTGTTCCCTTCCTGAATATTTTTTCCTATTATGATCTACTGTGTTTTTATTTCAGTTATGGTCTTGTCATACTGTTCAGCAGGAGCGTACTGGCCATCAGTGAGGTCTGGAGAATTACAGAACGGCTGGTGCTCCAGGACGGCCAGGGGCCGCCACACAATCACCAGTTTTTTGTTTGTTTTATTTTGTTTTGTTTTTTCCCAACCCTGCTAATCTGCTATTGACACTCCAGCCCAGTAGGTGGTGACAATGTGTCTTTAAGATGGATGCTAGCCAGCAGCCACCCATGCTGTCCAGCTATTTGAAAAGAAGAAGAAAAAAATAACAAAGACAAAAAAATCCAAAGAAAACGGTGGGGCTGATAAGGCGAGAAGGGAAGAATGTGACATTTGGAGGCTGAAGCTCCTAACTAACGAAAATATTCAGCAGCAAACTCAACAACAGCACTGTGGTACAAGTTTACATTGATATTAGAAACAAGAAATGAGTGAAGAGAAGAACAAGAGGCCAGGAAAAGTGTGAGCCGGACAGACGTGCAGCCACCTGGGATGATGAGGGACAGAATGGTGAGCAGGAACTTCCACAGACAGATACAGGGTAAGTATGGAGAGGGACACAGATAGTTACTTGCTGACTGATTATATACCCTGTGTTGCTCAGCACAATAAAAAGAAAGAAATAAATGAAATTATAAAGTGACAATTAACATAGCAGAGATACATTATACGGTATACTATAGCATAATAGGAACACCGCTCCCCTTTAAACACACACATATACATACACACATACATACATACATACATACATACATATATATATATTGTAACTTTGAAGATTGAGAATAGAAGTTGTGTATTTTCATTGTGCTGTGATTTAATTACCTGGTAAATAAATGAGGATTATACAGAAGCGCATTGCATTCACCAAAGAAAACAAAATGGACACCTTATCTCATAATTAAGAGATCCGGATTTCATAATTACGAAATAAGACGTCATAACTACGAGAGAATATGTCATAATTATGAGCTTTTTTCTCATAATTACAAAATAACTGGAATGGTACTGCAGAATTTTAAGATTGCATGGAACAGATGTTATAATATGCTGTTGTAATCAGTTAGATGCAAAAAAACAAGTTCCATCACCATTTAATAATGTTGAGATTAGACCCAGGGTAGAGGATGACACTCACGCCAGCTCAACCTTACATTATTTCATCTTTCCCAAGTCAGAGTCACTTTTACATAGAGGGTTCTTTTTTCTGACCACACACAGAAGAAGACAACATCCCAACCAGTACAGCGGGTATTTAAACACAAAGATGCCACAGACAGAACGAGGTTTACATACTGTGAAGAAAACTGTATACTGTATTGTATAATATGTTTGCCAAAGCCACTGTAAGCAAGTCAGAGGTCAAATGAAAGACTGGAGTAACGTATATTCATCAACATCAGTGCTGTTGCTGTAATTTGAATTGTGTATTGTAGTGAGTCATAATTAAAGAATTGTGACACCTGTGTAAGGCATTGACAACTTTTTGTGCGCAGTCGAGTCAAAGTCCACGGCTGTTTTGTAGCTCTCGTCTGCGCCTACTGTTCAGTCCTCTGTAGTAATTACTGATCAAAAGATCTTGCTATACTGGTTCGTTTCTTTGTATTTACTTTCTTAGTTTATTCTTGCATTTTGTTCTTTGTGCATGGCTATTTAGTTTTATTAGCTTTGTGTTAGCCTTCACCTATGATGCCCTTCTTAGTGTTTCAACTAATCTGCCACTCAAGCTCTTGATTTTTAGCTGTGTAGTGCCAGATTCTCTGTTTTCATGCGCTTTTCTGTTTATTTCATGCTGTGTCCCGTTTTTCTGTTCCTGAGTTTAGTCCCTCTGTGTGTGAGAAGAGCGATTACATGATGAGAGAGAGCACGTGCAGTCTTTTCTTCTTTTTTTTTGCAGCCTGTGTGGTGCAGAGCTGTATGTACGGGGAGCGTATTGATGGATAAATGTAACCTGACATAACACCTGCTAAAAAGTCCCGGTACGCACCGATTGCTGGAAAAAAAGTCACGGTACGCTGAGAGGTAAAATTTAGAAGTGGTGGTACTGCGTACCGCTGCGTATCAGCCGCATTTAAAATACTGAGTTAATAGTGTTTTGAGCCCTCGGGGCAGTCACAGTCTGTGCATAGAGCAGTTCAAGATGGTCAGGAGATCATAACATACAGACAAAGAAAAAAAATGAGACAAAGATATTGTAAATATGAAACTCTTCATTCCAAAACACAGGTAGTATGTGTCACAGGGATGCATCATAAATGATACACATACCCCATCTACAAGTTAAGACTGGATGTCTTGCAGACTATGTTAGATTTCATGTTTAGATTCAAATAAAAAACTTTTTTTTTTTTCAGTTATGCCATCATTTGTGGCAAAATAAGAAAGTGTGACAGCAGCTTTACTTTCGTCTCAGCAAAGTCCTAGTAGCACTATTGTTCGTATTACTTCTGACCTAGTAGGAACTGACTACTTGGATACATGTCATGAGTTTCAAGCAGGTAAGAAACACAATGTATATTTATTTTTTAAATAATTCACATTTACCAGCCTTGCCTTCAATGGAGTGATTCATATAGCATCTTAACCCAGGTGGTAAAAATTAAATTTCTGAAGAAAAACTTTCAACAAATAAGATTGGATGTCTGTTTTTTTTTTTTTTTTTTTTTTTGTTTTTTTTTTAAATTGGGTTTTTGATATCATTCTGCCGTGTTTTGAAATCAGCTCAGTCCTCCTGCAGAAACATCAGCTTTCTAAAATGAACATGTAAATTAAAACTAATGAATTTTACAAAATCAATTTCTGTCTGAGATTTTCAAATTTTATATTATTTCTTGCATCGACAGAGGTATTGAAATGGCAATACATTAGCTGCTTTTCAAAAATGAAGAGCAAATAATAAATACAGAAAAGATGGAATTAATACCTTGGAAAAGGTTGAACATAATTGTATCTTAATAAATCACATTTTAAAATAATCACAAATTATTGCAATAGCTGAAATTTGTCTTTCACTTTTTTTTTTATTAAAAGTTATTTAAAGGTACAGCAAAAAGGTCCTACTTATGTAGTCAACAAACTTCAGGTAAATCAAACTTGCAGTCCTCCTGAGTGTCTTTTAGCCAGTCTTCCACAAGTAGTCATCATATTTAAAACAATCTTTGAGCTGAAAACTGAAACCAGGTCAAACTCTTCTGGCAGCGTCGCTCTGAGCTGTTCTTTTGTGCCCTGGGTTTGTTAAATATGCAGGAAGGTCTCTGATAGGTTACCTGATCTGGTAGAGTATCATTACAGCGCTGCATTGTCCTGATCAGGGCATGAAAGGTACACACACATTTTACTGTATTAAAGGGTTAAGTTTCCACAGACTCTGGCAGATCTACAGAGCTTCCACAAAATGTACGCTCATTATTTTCCACATTTTCCAGTTATCTGAAGACAGATTCAATCACACCCATTTAGAGGCTGTCCTTAACTTTGACTGACAAATAAATACGCTTCCATTTTCTCATTCCTTTGCATACACTGGCTTCTCTGTTCTGAGGCCAGCCATCTCAGTCCCATCCTGATGGGAACTGCTTTTACGTTGTCTCTGATACAAAGCAGCTTGGCTTCACTCGTTCTTTTGGGTAAAGTCAGCTAAATAAACAACGTACACTTTTTTTTTTTCGAGAGATGTCTAATGCAGTAGTTTTATAATTTTGAAAAGGCTGGTCTGAAAGTTGAAGATCCAGTAAGTACTACTATGACTGGATATAAGTACTGGATGAGAAGGGAATCCCAGGAGAATGGCTGTTCTCTCTGAATGACTGACAGGCACCAGAGGAATGCATCCCAACAACTGGCCCACGACAGCACACTAAAGATCTTTAGTCATCCTCTGGTTTGCCCACTTAGTTGAGGAAACCCGAGTCATTCCAAAGTGGGGGAAAAAATGCCACTTCAATCGCAGGAAAAATTACTCAAGACCGGAGATGAGAAGCAAGTAATCAGACCTGACAACGTGTTTTTCTGTGTTTATGGGGTTGTGTGTGCACAGCTGTGTGTTTGTGTATTTGTGATCTGGATCTGATTACAGGTCCTCGGCAGTGGCCTTACGAGAAGTGAGAAGAAAGGCCAAATAATGCAGTGATGCACCCAAAATCAGAAATATTGAAGCTCTTTCTTTTCATAACATTAAATCTCAGGCCAAACGTGAAATAATTACGTGTATATTCAACAATATGTTAGTACATACAACACCTATCCATATTCCATTTCTCATAAACTGGTCCTACTTAGTAACAGCAACCTAAAATTTGGAGTACAGTACGAGAAATTTGTGAATTTGTCTAAAATATTTTGCCCAATAAGTGAATCAAATTAGTACATTTTTCAAATTAGAAAGTGTTTTGAGATTATAGTGGGAATACAACTACAATCATATTGATGTTGATCCAACCTGGCAAAGCAAAACAACATGGTTCCGTGACAAAAAACCGGCAGGTGGTGGGAAAACGTTTTTTTGTGCCATGAAACCACAAAAATGTAAATAGTCTATTCTCCTTATGTAGCCAATTTATTTTTGAGCAGCGTTACAAGGTTTACTAAAGTGCAGCTGGGGTAACAGCGGGCTCTAAAACACTTGCTTCCTCACGAGGAATTCCAGTTAAACCACTGAAGGAAAATATATTTTACCTTTTCTGCACCATAAACACCATCACTTGACAACTATGGCTTCTACCATTCTACGTTTTCTCAATTCATGTTTACTTCTCTTAAAAAAAAAAAATTAAAAATAAGAGCCTTTGATTTTGTATTTGGACAAAGGGACACTAAGGGGTGCAGTATGTAACTTTTACAAGAATTTGTTTTTTAGATATTTGTTCAAAGTGTCAGCATGTTGTGACAGTATATTATGAGACAGATAATCTATGAAAAGATCGGACTCCTCCACCTCCTCCCTGAGCCTCTTTTGCCGTCTGAAGAAAAGCGCCACTCCGGACCAAAACCAACCAATCAGAGCCAGGAGGAAAGTCTTAGCGACGTCACTCAACCCAACTTCATTTACTCGCTGCTAAATGCGCTAACGGTGGAGAAACAACTTACCGTTTATCCGTTGTAATCGATGGCCATGCTAACTAGCCTAGCCTCTGCTAGCTGCTGCGTAGCAGAGAGCAGGGCGGGAGGGAGAGGGGAGGATGAACGGCGCCACAGGCACAGTGATTGACAGCGCTAAGACCCGCCTCCTAGCTCTGATTGGTTGTTTCTAGATAGCGCTGAGAGAAGGCAGAGGAGTTTGATTTTTTTCAATTTGTTTCATACCATACTGTGACGACATAGTGACAGTTTCAACAAATGAGTAGAAAAATAGATTTTTTTAATAAAAGTTACAGACTACAGTTTTAATATGAATTTTTTTCAATATTTAAAAATTCAAGCAATGTAAATGAACATTAAACTGAACAAAAGATCATCTGAAATTTTCTGAAAAATGCAATACAAAATGTGATTTTTTTTTTTTTATTAATAAATTAAGACGCCCAACATGTTTTCCCTCTTAAAACGGTTAAAATAAAAATCTAAAATTAAACTATTAGGACAACAATATAAGGACATGTTTAAAGTTCACATTGACCTTTCAAGCTGAAAATAACCCAAAATGTACCAATGAATCCAACAAAGAACTGAAAAATGGAATGTCATGGGCTGAGGGCTGTACATGCAAGATACCCCTCAAACATCACAGATGAAAGTGGAGACTGTTGATAAATGATTAGTAAGCATGGTGTCCTAACTTTTTTCTCAGTTAGGATAAACTCTGTTGTTGAAATCTCATGTTTAATGAGTAAAACAAGGTCAACTGCTAATTTAACATGAATATAATTCTTGGAAGACTCAGATGACTAATGGAAGTGTGGACCTGCCAGCTACCCCAGAAAAATCAAAGTAGAACCATAAAAATGAGTTAAAATGAGAAATGTTTATTGTTTGGAACTTGTCCTTTTATGTTTCAAACAATATATTATCCTGTAATTAAAACAAGAACCACTTGGGGCGCCTATGGTTCAGTGGGAGGAGTAGGTGTCTGACTGGTGAAAGGATATGAGGTATATTCTGTCAGTCAGATGGGTAGACATCCCTGCTAGGAATAGAAGAGAGTCCGGCCCCTCTCAAGGAGTAGGGTCAGACTAAGAGCAATTCAGTGATTCCACTGATATGTCTAACCCCAAGAAGAGGTAAATATTGTCCAGATTAGGGGAACTGGGCCACACTCCTGGAGACAGGCCTGAAGGGGTAGCTTACCACCAAGCACCTGGTGGTCAAAGTTTGGCTCCTGGGGCTCGGCTGGGATCAGGCTGAAGAAGCTACAGGAAGCCCCCTCTTTATGAGCCCACCACCAGAAAAAGCAATGTTGGGATCAGGTGCCATGCATGTTGGGTGGCAGGAGAGAGCAGTAACCTTGGAGAACTAATTCCTGGTGGCATAATCTGGCTCTAATGTTCAATGTTAGCTAAATCATGAAGAAAAAAATAGTGGACATGGGGATAAAGTGAAAAGGGATCTTGCTGTCCCCATTTTCAACTCCATTTCTAAAGTCTAAACCGGGGCTTGATATGTCTTCATAGTTGGCCTTTATTTTCATCTCAACACACCTGCTCCTTTTTCTGACCACATCCTGAATGGTTGATTGGTAAAATCTGTGCAGACAAAATGATAGATAAATACTTTCAAAAGCATTCAGAATTATAAGTCTCTGTACAGCAGGTGTCCCCAGAGCACATTCTGCCACGATGACAAACATTTTTTGCAATTGCAATGCTGCTTTTAGGGCTGGTAAACATGGACACAGAGAAAACCACCCACTGAAAAGCATTTCTTTTAAGTATGATGTATTCAGCGAACAGCAAGAGCCAAAATTCTTTGCACATGTATCAACAATTAAGTCTAATTTTGGCTCAAATTGCTTCCTGTAATGATGAGTGGACATAGTTAGCAGGCCGCTCTCAACTGCCAAACACTGAGATCTAAAGTATCAGTTCCAAGTCAAGAGGGTGATAGAGAAAAAAATGCTAAATGGTCAAATAGACACACACACACATTTTACATGCATGATTCTCCACCACTCAACCCCTTTTTATCCCTGACAACAGTAATAAAATCATTAAAGCCACAGAGCCTTAGATACTTCAAACATGAACAAAAGCTGCCAGCTTTCTTCAGCCTGCTGACTGACCCGCCCACATGTACAAACGTGGTGGTGGAGAAAATAGCTTTCCACCCACCTCGATGCCCATATGAGAAGCAGAAAACATGAAGGAAAAAGTTGAGAGACCTTAAACTGTTCGCCTGTGCAGTTTGTTTTTGTCAGATAAAAATACACCAAAACATCTCAAATGCAATATGAGATATGTGCTCTGTGCTATTCTGTCTGATTTTGCATGAATAAACAAACCCTAAATAACAAATTGAAACTAAAAAATAAGTAGAATATGACAACAAACAAGCAAAATACTAAAATCTTTAAAATGAAGCACCTGATTGCTCCTAATAGTGCCAGGGAAATTAATTACTTCCAAGTCTTCCATACTTAAATATATTAGTTATATAACCTTAATTTTTGTATGCTGCAGCAACCAGGGGTGTATATGTACAGTCCATTTCCATCTATTAATATGAAAACACTCACCTCTGTCTGCAGAGTGTTGGCGCGCTGCTCCTTGGCACTGAGCGACTCTTTAAGCACCTCGATATGTTGCTTGTAGTCCGAGTTCTGATTGGTTAGTGTTTCTAGTTTGGTTTGCAGGGCCTGCATCTCTGAGTCCTTCTTGTTCAGCTCCTGCTTCAGCTGCTCTATCTGACAATCACACAAAACAAAATACATTTGTTATATTTAAAAAATGTCATTTTAATGATTGTTTAGTGAATGGGAAGCCATAGTAGATTTTTCAAAGTTTACCCTCAACTTAAAAAAAATATACATTTTCATTACAACACCCAACATTTTAAGAAACACAGTGTCCCCCCCCACACGCACACACTTACTGTCAACCATGGTAAACAAGAGCTGAAAATAAATGACTTGTTTAGCTGCATAATCTCACAGTGAAAATGATGAAAACTTAAACCTTCAATTTGTTAACATGAATTCAATAAGGAAAAACATCCCACATTAAGAAATAATTGTTTGAACAAAATAATTGGAATCCCAACAATTTCTATAAAATAAGTGTAATTGAAATGGTCTGGCATAAAACAAAGGATGACTATGTGGAAAAGCACCTTATGCATGTTGTTAAGTATGGTGGAGGATATGTGATGCTGTGGGCCTGTTTTTCATCTAAAAAACTGTATAGAACTTTGTTGAAGCGCATTCAATTAGGAATTTTATAAACACCAAGGCATTTTTAATGGAAATTTAGTAGCCTCTGACAAAAAAATGTAAACAGGCCAACACTGGGTCTTTCAGTAGGATAATGACTCGGGTAATATGGTCAATTCAACCCAGAAATAATGACCCTAGCACAAAATCAACCTTCTTCCATGGTCATTTAAATCCCCACATCTAAATTTTTTTTGACAAAATTTGTGGGGTAAGCAGAAGACAAGATGGCATAAAAGAGAACAGACTGGATGGCACAGAGAACACGCTCTCTGCTCCATCCATGTGAAAGATATGAAGTAGATGAAGAAAAATTTCTGTCCTGCTAACAAAAAGGAGGATTTGTACAAAACATTTTATGACATCAGCACCAGTTATTGTAGAATCTATTTTATGTCAAATTGTGTTTTTTCCTTCTGTAAATAAATATACTAAAATTGAAGGTTTCATCTTTTTTCAAATTTTCTCAGTGAGTTTGTAAAATTGTAATAATGAATTTATTTCAAAGTTTTTTTTACAGTTTTAAGAAGGGTATCAATAAATCTGTAATTACAAATCAAGTGTTAAATATAGTTTTTTCCCCTTTTTCTTGTTATTTGAGAACAATACTAATACTGATAACAATGTTGAGCACTTTTTGGCCAATGTTATTATTTACTAATTACATTTAAATATGTAATTTCTGTAGTCATACATTCAATTGGAAATGTATACTGGTGGTTTAAATCAACTGGTATTGTGTTATCAATCCTCACTCAGAGGTTCTTGGTCAGTTGTGTGGAAATGCTAAACTTAGCAGCAAAAAAGCAGAAAATCATCAAGGGAAACAGACTGCTTGTTTTAGAAAAGGCATAGATAACATCACAGAAAATCACACAGGAAATCAAATGCATCAACAGAGGGAGGTTTCTCTGCAGAGTACACTGATGTACAGAAGACTGGAATCTGACTGGTGCCCAAAATCCACATAGTTGTTTTAAAAGAGATATTTCTCAAACAGAGAAAGCAAAGTTCACGACATAAAAAAGAAACTCAGACTGAACCAGATCATGTGTAAAAACCTATAGTCACAAAATAATTCCCAGGGGCCCATGAAGGTAAAGCAGAGGCACAGTAAACTGTGAAATCAGGGTAATGTTTGCCAGCCAAAGTCAAAATTGGATCAGAGAGGTGACAGGGTGAAACATGAAGAGCAAGAACTTATTCAGGAAGGAAGCAGTAGATTTGATATTTTAGACATTATTAGCCAATGAAAGAAATGATCAAACAGTGAAGAGGTTAATCAAATGAGTACTTCTTCTTGTTCTGTGATCCAAGGCAGTTGGGTGGGCATGAGGAAGGTGGGAGCTGGTCTGATGGAGGACACACATGGTGACAATGTCTGCTCCTACAGAAACACAGAGACAAGATGACAGCAACCACTAAGCTAAAGCTCTAATTGTGTACACAGACACAATCTTCTGAATCACACAGCTCAGGCTTTTGAGGTAAATCTCTACAGGAGTAGCTCAACCTCCTATAGGAACTCATTTACCATACTATGTTACTGAACAGTTTTATAACGTTTGAGCAGATCAAAGTCCAGAGGGGAAACTAGGGAGGACAGGCACGATGCCCTCTCCGGTTTCTCTAACAGCAGTCGCACCTCAATAGCAGTCACCACTGCAGCTGAAACACCAGGATCCCAAATACTTCAAGGATATAGAATGAATCTGTGCATGGCTGCATGTGTGGCGACTTTTTTTGTCTCTGTGTGACTGTACGCAGAAAGATGAGACATGCGAAAGCAAGGTAGAGCCATCACTCTGATGTATATCATGGGTGAAGAGAGAACTCCCATCCTCTGGTCCTCTGCCGTTGCAAGCTCACATTCATCTGTCAGAGCCCTATTCATAAAAACATCTCTTTTATGATTGCATCTGGAACTTCCCCCAATGCAATGACAAAGGGGCCCATACAAAGAGCACTATTAATGAACCCAAGAGAAACTTTTTCACATGTAGCATGATTCATTGGCCTCAGCCATCAAAGAAGAATAAATAGCCATCACAGCCATATGAACATAAACTGTGAAACTTGAGACCTAATTCCAAATGAGGATTCTGACCATATGTTAAATGGATTGCTTTAATAACATACTTTTTCAGTGTGAATGACCACTGAAAGCATGTTAAACCCGAGGCCTCATTTATCCATTTAAACATGTTTCACATGGTCCTTTTTCTGCTACAGATACATAGATGAACTGATGATACATTCTACACTCCCCAAACATTTTTCTACCAATTCACCTCTCGAACCTATAGAACCTCTTATATCTTCAGGTGTCTGTTTAAATTTGTGTGTGTCATCCAGTGCAGTTCATGCACATTTGAATGCAAATAGAAAATCAGCAGTCAGCCACACAAAGATAAATCTTGTTCAAGCCTTTCTAAAGTGCACAACAGCATGATTCACTGAAAGCAGATAGTTCTTGAGTGTGTTCCATCAAACATGTTACCATCATAAACAGGAGAACCCTGATACCCCTCCACAAATTATTGCATATCTGCCTTGTGTTTCTGTGGGGTACCAAGACACTCTACATTCAGAGAATAACTTCCCAGGATCGTATTTCAATGCATCTGACGATGTAGAATACGTAACAACAGTCTCCAGCTATTCCAGGCTGCCATAGTTTGTTTTTGGAAATGTCAAAAAAATCCTTAACATGAATGTCACAGTCCAGAGATGCCATAATCTTTGAACATTTGTGCCACTGATACAGAATTTACACAAGTTCTACTCTAGTGTTGCAGCAGTTTAATAATTTATCTCATGCTGTTATCCAGATGCTCTGTCTGGACTGAAGAAGATTGACTCACCTTGGCAAGCCAAACACTTAAAGTGGATCCAAGTGAGGGTAGTTTGTCTTATTCTTTGACTAATTCACTTAATAATTATTAGAGTCAGTAAAAGCCAGACAGACTTCACAGCACAAGTATCTGACTCTGTCCTTCCACAGTAGCACTATGCACACTTTAGACCTTTCTTTACAATACAGATACTTTACAAAGCACCATACAATCACCATCCTTTTTATTTAGTAGACTTGTTCAATTACTGATGTAATTGAACAAGTGAATACATGGAATTTAGAGCTAGTAAACATGAGCTGCTCAAATTAAAAATTGAACATGGGATTGGGGAAAGAAAGAGAATTTAAGTGACTTTGAACATGTATAGGGTGCCATTTCATGGTCAAAAATTAACAGCAGTATTTTGGGTTATTTAGCCTGTCATAAGAGAAAAAAATGGGGGTTAATTTTTCAAAGTCATATTTTCACCATGTTATTTCATTCATTTATAAATGTCACAGTTTCAAACTAAATATTTAGTTAGAAAGCTAAATACTTAGTTAACCAACTAAATGTTTAACTTGTTGCTAAAGATTTAGTTAGCAAGCTAAATATTTAATTTGAAGCTTAATATTTATTTAGCAAGCAAAATAGTTAGTTAACCAACTGAATATTTATCTCCAAATTAAACATGTAGCTAGCCAGCTAAATATTTAGCTTCAACTAAATATTTAGTTAAGAAGCTAAATATTTAGTTAGCAACCCAAATATTTAATTTGACACTAAACATTTAGCTCAGAGCTAAATATCTAATTATTACACAAACTCACTTGCCAATAACCGGAAATTGACTACCAAAATAAAAGCTGTGTCTTCCAAACCTATCTATGAACTCCTATTTCCAATCGCTTCACGTCGTTTCTTTATCATAGTTTCTTTTTCTCTTCTCTTGTACAACATTTCAGCCTAAACAAAGTGAGGCGTTTTAAAGGCAATACAGACATTTACCAATGGATCTACAGCAACAGTGCCTGCATCAGCGTGGAAGGATTCAACAGTCTTGACAAAACAGGCTAAATAACCCAAATTATTGCTGGTCATTTTTGACCATATAATTTCACAAATGGCACCCTATAAACGTGGTATGTTTGCTAGTTCAAGACCGACTGGTCTGAGTATTTCAGAAACTGCTGAACAGCTGGGAATACAGAAAACATCCAGTGAGTGGCAGTGTTTTGGACAAAGGCCTTCCCATTGGCAGACATCACAGGAGAATGGGTCCAACTGGCTTGAGGAGAAAGAAAAGAACCAGTTGCTCAACTTGCTACAACTAAAGTCTGAGCAATATTGTAGAATGCACAATTCGTTGAACCTTGAAGAAGTCAATGGAAGACAAGTTAAGGGAGACTATATTTCACACAGCCTCACCAAAATTGGATAGCAGCAGATCAGAGAAAATATTACCTGGTCTGATAAGTCTTGATTTCAGTTGCAACATTTAGATGGTAAGGTCAGAATTTGATGTACAGAACATGAAAGCATGAATTTATCCAGCCTTGTATCAGTGGTTTAGATTGGTGATGGCAGTGTAATGGTGGGGTATATTTTATTGGCACAATTTGGCCCTCTTTAAACTAACTGGACATTGACTAAATGCTCAGTTGGCACAACGCATTGTTGCTGACACATTGTTTGTGACAACAGTGTACCGACCCTCTTATGGTTACTTCCACCAAGAAAATGCTGAGCATCCTATTCAGAAGACCGTTATACTGTAACAGGGAGTCTTTGGTCAGAGACTTCTTTAGACTGTAAACTAGACAACTACAGGAGATCCTTCCTGCGTACAACCATCACTGTCTACAATGACACTTTAAAGAAATCTTGAGAATACAAGCTACAAAATTTAGTTTCCCATATTCACATAATGGATGATGCAACTGCAAGATGCTTGTCAATTTGGACCAAAATATCTACGGAGTATTACTGACACTGAGTCAAATATATGTCAAAAAGAAATGAGGATGTTCTGAGGGCAGGTAATCCATCCAGCTCTACCTAATAAAGTGACCAGTGGGTATGCATGCTCCATATACATCACAAAACTTAATGTTTCACAAAATGTGTTCCACTTCTTCACAATGATTCCAACATAAAACATGTTTTCCATTATATCATATGCTTGGCAAGACAACAGCTTGACAGCTTAAAATAACATCTAACAGAGATATATGACATGCTTATAAACACATGCTCATGCACTGATGATATAACAATGCACACTCAAATCATGCAGCATGACACTGTCTAATGTGGCATGCAAAGAGTTTCTACCTTAGTTTTCATAAATTTAGAGTGGCTCTTGTAGACTTCCACCTGCTTGAGTTCATCCTGCCTTTCATCAGGGTGCAACAGGCCAGTGGTTTTTAGCATCTGGACCTCATCCTCTAAGTCTCTGATGTTTCTCTCCAGGGAAGAGATCTTGGTGTCCTGCACCAGCAAAAGTTTTTTGGGAACAGAGTCAGAAACTGGTAAACAACTAACACGACAGCAGGAATAAAGCTCACACATAAGATTTGATCACAGAAGAACCTAAGATGAAAACTATCCAAAATGATTTGAACCTGCAACTTTTATACCAAGACAGTAACGGGGCTAAGGATTTCAAGTGATCCTTCAGAATATAATAGCAGCAAAAAAGCCATCATATGGATTAGGTTTTACAAACAGAAATATGATCAACTAACATTAAACAGTTTATCGACAGAAGTCAAAATGTATCAGGAGCTTACATCACCTCTTCATGAATACAAATGATACAGTAGATTTGCATAAACTCATTATGGATGTTGTATAATCATCGCCCTGTAAAAAAAAAAAAAAGTTCAAATAAAATCATTAAAAGCCCAAAATTAATATGACATTCATAGTCATAAGTGTATGTAAATTTTTGATCACAATTGTCCATCCCGGTGTCAAATCAAAATTTGAGCAAAAAAACTGGTCAAAGATAAATGCATACATCTGTTAGCAGCTCAAGACAAAAAAAATGTCTAATATCTATGATGGATCGGTCTGTCATGGACAGGTCCTGAGCTTGTATAGTTGCATGGATTTAGACAAGCGTTAAACGCTAAACCTTGAAAAACAATAGAAACATAATTAAATAACTGGAAGCAGACTGCAGAGTGCCATCAGTACAAACCACAGGCAGAGATGTAGACATTTGACCACTATTACATCCTCTGACATCAGCCCTGCAAACCACACTGTGCTACATATATATTTTGAAAAGCACACAGGGAGAGCAAGCGTTTTAAGTTATGTTTGAGATTTCCATCAGAGAATAAAAATAAGGCACAGCAAAAAAAACAAAAAAAAAAACAAACAAAAAAAAAACAACAACTCATTACTAAAATTAACTTGACATATGGAAGGATTCCTGTGTAATAAAAGCTGAACTTCAATATCTGTAATATATAAGCAACAGTACATGACATTGCTGCACTTCAGCCCAGAAGGAATAGGTGTTAGGGAAAAAGATTAAAAGTAAAAAAGGAACACAGCTGTCTATGTCAAATTAATGAAAAGATAAACATATGAGCGCCAGTACAGTACCTGCCAGATAACATCAGGATCAAAACAGAAAGAGGGGTTCGTGTTCTGCAATTACAAAGCAGAAATTTGCACATCTTAAAACAAGCAACACAACAAAGACTAAAACAAAATAAAGGTCAGATATCATGAAAGTTTTAATCATTAAGCTTCTAAAACCAGATAAGTTTTATACAGCAGTAATGCATTTTCTTGGAAATTCCTTTTTTTTTCTGCTTCAAGTTAGCCTGGCCATTGCCTTGAAGCGCTATTCCACTCGATTCAAATCTCGCTTAACATCTTATTCTGGGCTTTCTCTCACTGACTTGGATTCCTCCGGCAGAACTTTAATTAGACCAATCAGCGAAAAGAAAGAGGAGTTGTGAACGATGACGCTGATTTTCTGCGCTGTTTTAGAATTGTAGTTAGCCTGTAGTTTTAGCAATGGCAGTGGTTGTTTTCAGCGCAGGCAATTTTCGGTAAGCTTCATAGTGTTGAACTGCTGCATTATAAATGTCACGGACAAACATTTGTGACTGGGTAAAATTTGAAATCTCAACAGAGTCCACGCCTCCAGGAAGCAACCATTTCTCAACAGCTGAGAGTCAAGACCCTCTGGACAAAGCAAAGTGTAATACAAGCGGCTGTTTTTTACCAGGCCAGTTTCAAGTGTCTCTTATGCCTTTTTGCTTTTTAGTTCCAAATAATTCAGCCAGATTTATCTTTTCTATTTGCATCTGTTTACAACACTTCTGGGTTCTTAACGGGTGGAATAGTTGCAAAGTATGTGTAAAAAATAACTGTGGCTTTAAGGTAAGGAAGTCACTTTTGGAACAAGTGCTTTGCTGAATGAACACTAAATTGTGTGTGGGGGGGATTACTCAAAGACACATGTGGAGTCAACTGCATTTTTCACAGCAGTAAAAGCTTCAAAGGGGTGAGATGAGAGTGAAAGCTTCCATATGTGACATTTGAAACAAATTGAATAAGTGCTTAACTCTGCATGGCCCAATAATGGACTTTGTGCATACAGACAGTGAGGCACGATAGGATAATATTAATTCAACTGATAATCAGGGTATAATGCTTGTACTGTGTGTGTTAGCATTTGAAGTCTGCAGATTTTCTGCTCTTTTTAGCCTGAAAAAGGAGCATGCAACAGAAGTGAACTACTGTCATGGATAAAAAAAAGAAAACAACCTCACTGACTGTGAAATTAACCACAATTCTTCCCATGGACATGAAATTTATTTGAAGATAAATTTACATGAGTAGGAGAACTGATGTTACACTCACGAACAGCAGGGAAGTGTGACAGTATCACTGAAAATATTGCCTGCTTGTGGATTTGCTCAGTCCTACCTTCATATCAATGACAGTTTGCAGAGTTCTGGTCTTAGCCGGATCAGCCTGGAGGTGGTTACGTCGATGGAGCTCCTGGGGGGGGACCCGGTAAAAATAAGCCTGGCGGCTCATCATCTTTAGCTTTTTCTGACACCCAAAGCTTCAAAGGCATTTGCAAAGAAACACTGATATATCTTACTGGCTCCTTCCTTTTTGCTCCTCAGGTTGTGTTTTCTTAAGGAATGTTATGAAATCCATTGCTGTGCTTCCATAAAGAGTCAATAAAACTTTTCCTATAATTTTTAGTCCGGTCCCTGATATTATACTCTCCAAGGGGCACTTTCTATACCTAAAGGCTGGAGGAATTTTTTCTGCCCTGTTTTTATCCTGTCCTCCTTTCTCTGTTTGCTATCAGGTAGTAGAAACCACCTTCCGGTTTAGGACGAATGAATCTTGTTTCGATCACCCTTTTCGGCGTGAATTTTCATTTTTTTTTTTTCTCCCACTTGTTTTTACTGTCTCTCTTGCAGATGTCTCTGGCATGCTGAAGCTTGTGCTAGGCAACAGTTTCTGCCAGCACATGCGCTAAGCCTTTTTCTATCAATAATTAACGGTAGCGCTGACCTGCAGCAATGCCTACACAAAACCATCAACACATTCAAGCTATAAAGACACACATAAACACACATTCTGGCACATGAAAAGTTTCTGTGAAAATGTCTCATTACTCCTCTGTTTCATAGTTTCTAATACAAACTGCAACAGCACTAATCCAAAGTACATTCATTCTTAAAGGGAAAACATCTGCTATTTAAACAGTTATCACATTTTTGTGAATACATTTATATTCTATAAGGAGAGTACATGCAAACTGTTCCTGAAAAGACTGTGTACACAAACAAAATCAAATGTATTGAGACCAAAATGCCGGAGGTATGGACTTAGGTCACATAACTTGGACTGAAGTCTTAGATTTACTAACTTAAGACTCAACTTGAGAAGGTCTCAAAAGATTTAGGACTTCACTTTAGGACTATAGCATTTTGGCTTAAATATCCTTGATATCTTCAACAAAACAAAGTTGTGTGTTCCTTATGCATTTTTTGAATCAGGTAACATTAACATGACGAATTTCCAGGCAGAAATCCTTAAATCTAACAGAACATCTACACATGAAGAAATATATAAATACAGTGATGTTACTGAGTTCTATTTGGAGAAAAATGACAACTAAAGTAGGCATGGCACAATAACACATTTTGCTGGGTAATTAATTGTCCCAGAAATTATTGCGATAAACGATAATATTATCGTTTTGAGACCATTGTTAACTAATAGCATAAAAATGGCCTAATAATGCAAGTACACCCTCTCAAAGATAAATCAACAAACTAATTTCTAAAGAACAGTTAACACTGGAACTGGAAGACATTTTAAAAATCCAAAATACACAAACAAACCAAAAACAAATAAAATGGATTATGAAGTCTCTGTAAAAAAAACTTAGCTCTTCAAATATATTAATCATTAGGCTCAGACAGGGAAAACAGGCAATGCTGCCAGTTAGGACTTTTGTGAAAAAGTGTAAACTTACTACTGTGTACTGTGTGTCAAATGTTTGCAGCATTTTTCGAAATGCTGGCTTTTCAGTTAGATTAAAGGCCAGCATCTCTTTAGTGATTAAGCAAACTGCCTTAGTGTGCACCATTTTGCACTGGCTTTTTTGTATTTTGTTTGCCAATTAAACACCTCAGTGATTGTGGTTTATCAGTAAAACAGAGACAGCCCATTGGCTGTAGTTTTTTTTTTTTTTTTTCCAAGCTGGGAAACCGGATCGGATGATTACATTTTAGGTGCAGATACATGCTTGTTGTACTCCTGTGTTTAGTTGCTACTGTTTTACAACAAATCCGACATACCA
The DNA here is from genome assembly GCA_014839685.1 of Anableps anableps. Lineage (NCBI taxonomy): Eukaryota > Metazoa > Chordata > Actinopteri > Cyprinodontiformes > Anablepidae > Anableps > Anableps anableps. The sequence goes on from CM026071.1 coordinate 22,519,858, forward strand.
GCTCACACAGGTTAACTGTTTCACCATGGTCATTTTGGTTTGAATTCAAAGTGCTCCCAGACTGCAGCTGTCGCATTCGGCTTTTAAACCAGCGTCTCTCTGGATTGCTCCTCCTCACAGGGCTTTCATTTCTACACTCTGTGTTACGAGACCTGTGTTATGAGCCTGGCAAGTAACCGATCCAGGAGTTCACGCCTCCTAAAGGGCTTGAAACATAAGAGGCGATGTTGCTCCCTCTCCATTCATTTCCTGTGGAACATGGCGACAATCACTTGCCTTCCTCCAGTCAACCGACTGGCGAAATTCGTCCATGTGAAATTTCAAGCTTGTACACATAGACATGGTGCATAGTGCAGACGTACGGGCTAACTACACAACACAAGAAAGTTGAAAAATGTTCAACTTTTGTCACTCCTGTTGCCGTTGCATCCCGTGTGTTGGGCTCATCCCGAGTGGCAGAAAACTGACACCTTTTGTTGTTGTTTGTTGCTTCCCGTTTGTCGAGCCCATTACTCTAAGGAAACAAGAAGGAGAGGGGGAGGAGTAACTTGATGCATCGGTGTGAAACTTTGTCATTCTGTCTCTTTGGTAGAAGGAGAGACAGACACGACGAAAACCACCATGCAAATGGAAATGATCAAACTCGTTATTTATTTATCGAGCTCATTCTAATTGATCATGCAATTAACTGATTTATTGCTTATCGTGACAGGCCTAACCTAAAGTTATTTATTAATTTACAAATATTATGAGGTAAAAAAAGAAACAAACTACAAAATGCAAAACATCTGGATTGAAAACTAGGGACAAAGATGCAACCTCTAGCTTTCTGCAACATATAAGCATGATAACCAAGGTTGCTGAAGAATGCCTAACTACTGAGGAATCGACCTTATTTTAACCTTAATGCTACACATACACCTCATTTGTGACCCTGATTTATCTGCATTGCCTCATCTAGGTTGAGACTAGTATGTCCCAAATAGTCAAGTTAACATTTTTCGCAGGCTACTTAGAAGTTTTAGTTTTCTTTATTTTTTCAAAGATTCCAAAAAACTTTAATTGGGAAATGTATTATTTCCCCATTGTTTTTTTAAGACACAGCATTTAATGAAACAAATTAAACTGAATTTTGTAAAATAAATAATCAATGAGTAAGTCGTGTTTGATTTTGAAAACATAAGAAGGTTCTCAAACAAAAAAGAAAAAAGAAAAGGTTAACAATGACCTATGTTTAATGAATCAGTGTGTTCAGGTCTGCTTTTGAGTTAAAGTATCAGGATGTTTGTTGTCTGATTTTACTATCAGATCAAAATAAAAGAAAAAGCTTGACTAGTAAAAGACTAACAGTTAGTTATGTCAAGGCCTGTGCTTTTATGTCCTTGGAAAATCTGCGTCTCTCGGAGGAGGAAATTAAGTCATGCAATAGACCATGTCATCAAAGGCTGTCTTCTTTGTTCCACATGTGTCAGAGCTGAGGATATGGACACAACAGGAACAAATATAACACTATACAGTTAGGTTCTGCCATACTGACTGATGAATATAGTAAAAAGGTTCAAATCTGGCCTTGAGGCAATGGTGTTAAGTGTGCCAAATTCAAACCAGGGCATGGAGTTACGTACTCTGGATTTGACTGACAGATGAAGGGAGTGAAAACATTTGACCAGTTTATGAAAAATGCAAAAGATTACAGGCAAAATGAAGAATTGTTATTAATGATGTTAAGGGAAAAAAAAATAGAATCATTGAACACTGAAAAATATTCTTCTGAAGCAGGAAAAAGTCACACAAGGAGACCAATAATAGCTGTTGCCTGTCAAACTCTGCTGGTGGGCCAGTGCCCAATGAACACAGTCAAAGGAGGAACAAAAACAGCTTTAACAACCAAAGATGGACTACCTTATAAAAAATTAAATAACTTCTTATTTGATGACTCAAACTTCTATATTGTATTAATTCAGTAGCAATAAAGTCATTCTTGTTCACTGATAATTTTATATATGAGTTCATTAGTCTCTCACATTAACTGGGCCAATGCAACACCTTGATTCTTTTCTTTTTCAGCTGTTCTGTTACAGATTTTCTGCTGTCCTTGGGATCCATGTCTTATTGCACAGTCCAGTTTAGCTGAAACTTCAGCATTTCAACAAAGGGTCTCATATTTTACTGTAAAATACTGGATTTCATGCACAACTCTGGGAACGCAAGGCGGCCTGAACCCAAGTGGTTGCAAAATAGGCCCAAATCATCACTCCTGCACCCTCATGTTTGACACCTGAATTCAAGGTTCTTACTGTTAGGATGTGTTTGCACCAAACATTTTGCAGTGCATTGTGTCCAAGGACCTTCTTCCAGAAGTCAAGTTCTTCATTTACATACAGTTTTGTTGATCTAAGCCATGTTGCTGCAGTGGTGTGAAAAATTATTTGCCCCATCCTTATTTCCAGTTTCTTTTGCATGTTTGTCACACTTAGGTGTTTCAGAACCTCAAACACAAGTAAACACAAAATGCAGTTTTTAAATTAAGATGCTTATTATTAATGGAGAAAAAAATCAAAACTTACATCGGCCCTGTGTGAAATGATTGCCCCCCAATTAAAACATAACCAAACTGTGGTTTATGACACCTGAGTTTTCTGTCTCTCACCTCACCCAGGCCTGATTACTGCCACACCTGTTTTCAATTAATACATCACTTGAATAGCAGCCTGACAACGTGAAGTACAACAAAACACCAGCAAGTACCTCTTGATGTCAGAAGAAAAAAAAAAAAGAAGACTTTGAAGTGGCCTACAAGTCCTGACCTGAATACTATTGAGATGCTATGGTATTACCTTAAAAAGGCAGTTCATGCTCAAAAACTCTCCAATGTGGCTGAATTAGAACAATTATGCAAAGTTCAGTGGTCCAAAATTCCTCCACAGTGCAGTAAAAGACTCACTGCAAGTTATCGCAAATGCTTGATAGCGGTTGTTGCTGCTAAAGGTGGCCCAACCAGTTATTAGGTTTAAGGGGCAATCCCTTTTTCACACAGGGCCATGTAAGCTAGCAATTTTTCTCCCTTAATAATGAACACCTTCATTTAAAAACTGCATTTTGTGTTTAGTTATGTCGTCTCTGAATAATATTTAAATTGGTTTGATGTTCTGAAATACTTAAGTGTGACAAACATGCAAAAAAATAAAAAATAAAGGAAATCAGGAAAGGGGCAAACACTTTTTCACACCACTGTATATTCCTATCAGAGAGAAGAAGTTTTTTCTTCTTTTTTCATTAGCACTGTCAGGAACTTTAACATTTAATATGGCTTTAGAGTCTGAATTAGAGCTCCTTTTTGAAATTTGAATTTGTCGTGATAAATTTTATCTGAATTAAACAAATGGGAATTAGAAAATAAGTGGATATAGAGTTTAAATGAAGTGTATAGCTATATTATTCAATATATACAGTATTTCTTGCCATCAATGTCTGATATAAAAATACAGACAGAGAGATTACTTAAAAATATTAACTGAGAACCACTGGAGTAAGGCATGATTACAGCAAAGTGGCCAATAAAGAATGTGGACCTAAAAAGGTCACAACCAAGACATATTTTTCAATTAACTAAAATAAAACAAAAAGTGTATCTGGATGGAAGCGAAGAAAGAGATACTACAGAACAGTAAAAGACAGATAAAATCAAAATAAAGGAACTGTTGGCATTAGAAAATAAGTAAAAAGGAAAAAAAATGAAAAAGATAAAAGAATGAGGATCTGCTGACACGGACTTCCAATTTCAACATGTTAGCACTGACAAGTTTAAAAAGCTATATTTCTGAAGTTTCATCAATGTTTTCAGAGGAAAGAGCAGATAGAGAGGAGCTGCCAAAACAAGCAGAAGGAGTTCTGAAGCCAGGGGAGTCATAAGTGCTTGCTTGCTTCTTTTTAACAGCGGCGCAATATACTCAACCTTCCTGATCCCACACTGAGTGAGATGTCTTCACATGAAATAGGGACCCTAACTCTATTTAGAACCCCTTCAGAACATATGACAACATCACTGTATGTAAGAATATATAAATGCCAAAGCAGAAATCTTACAGTAAGAGTGTATGTTTATGCGTGTATGCCTTTGGCAGCAGGTCAGGACTGGGCAGGATAAGACCAGTGGTGCTGCTGTTATTATTGGGTCTGCAGGGACCTGGCAGCTGGGGAGAGTCAATTAGACCCAGATTTATGCCTCTCAGCATACATATGTGTGTTTGTGTGTCCCATCACACATAACTTTGCTTCACAGTCAATGTAATCGCCACAGTAGCTAAACTCTAACTGAACAGTACCACTTTGTGGCCATTTTTAGTACTGCAAGTGTTAAAATTGTGCACCAAGTATCACAGTCAAGAATCACTTAAATACAAAGTAATTGACCAGTTATGGGAATTTCATGTTGATCCTGTTCAAAAAGTAAGGAGAATAGGCTGACACCATGCACTAATATCATACTGGCAAGGTTAAACATGAAACACACATGAGAATATGACACTTCCTACACCATCCTCTAATAGATGTACATCAGCAGTGATCAAGGGTCAGTCCTCCATACAAGGGGACTCCACAGCCTTTTACAGTGCTGTGCTAAAATACTCATGCCCAGGTAATTTCTTCACATTTTATCACAATACAGCTACAAAGCTCAGTCTATCATATTGGCATTGTATACGTGACAACAAAAACCAGTGCATAATTGTGAAGTGGAAGGAAAATATGCATGTTTAAAAAAAATCACAAATAAAAACTATCAATTGTGGCCCAGATTTTTATTCAATCTTCTTTACTCTGAGCCCCCTAAATAAAATCCAGCACAAGTCAGCTAGTTAGCTGATGATGCACCTGAGTGTAATTTAATTTCAGCATAAATACAGCTGTTATGTGAAGGCCTCAGAGGTTGGAATATTAGTGAAAAAAGCATTATAACAGCTAAAGAACATACCAGACAGGTCAGGGATAAAGTCTGGTTAGGTTTTGAAACACTTTTCAAGCTCTGGATATTTTATGAAGCACTGTTTTATCCATCATTCAAAAAATTGAAAAAAGCACAATTGCAACGTTTCAAGAAATGGTTGTTCCCCTAAAACTGACAGTTAGGGAATGGAAAGCAGTAGTTAGAGAAGTCCATGGTAACTCTGGATCCCACAGATGGGACAATCTGTTCACAGGACAACTATTTATTTTGCCAGGAAGAACGCCACATATGAACACTTGGAAGAAGGTTCTCTGGTCAGGTGCGGCCAAAATAGAACTTTTATGCCTCTGCACATCACTCTTCACAGACCATCCTCACTGTAAAACATGGTGATGACAGATCAGAATTGATGAAAAGGTGGATGGAGCAAACCCGTCAGAGGCTGTAAAAGACCAGAGTGGAAGTTTGACTTATAGCAGGACAACGACAATAAAAATTCAATCAAAGCTAAAATAAAATAGTTTAGATCAAAGTGTATTTATTTGTTAGAATGGTGCATTCAAAGTCCAGACCTAAATCCAATTGGAAATCTTTGACAGACAGTTGCTTAAAGTGATTTCACATCTGGCTATGTGTTAGTTCTGAATGCAGCGACAAAGAAGAATTAAAAGGTCACACATTTTCACATATCTCACATCTAAAGCACTGATTCTGTGAAATATTCACCTAAGCCCAAATTTAAGAATACCATTTCTCTTCTAACCAACAAAAAACATTAAGTCACTCTATCAACAAACTTTCCACCAAACTGAAAACAGGGACATTTATTATCTTTGCTCAAACTAAACAAGCACCGTCATTTAAAAGTGAGCAACAACTGCAGTAATGAAAAGCAGTTGGGCTGATTTCCGCTGGTGCTAATCAGAAAACTAAGAACCCCTTTAACAAAGGCAATTGCTACACTATACCATCCCTGGCTTGCATTCACTGTGACATGTGCAAGTGTAACACACAAACAACCTACTCCAGAAGGTAGCTGCTTCTTGTTCTGCACACAAACTCTTCAAACAGACCAACCTTTCAAAAACTGATACATTGAACTAAAGAGTTTCAAAGGAATCCAACTGCCAAACCTCCTGGCAGTCTTTCACAGAAACCTAGGAACCTTAAAAATAAACTTTAGAAAACTATAAAGTCTGAATGTTTTCACTCCTGAATGCTAAAGTTCAAAGTGGTGGATATGGTTAAATTGCACACATAAAAGTATATAAATGCTCCAACAGAGACCCTATCACCCCTGTCTTGCAAGGGGGAGACTAAAAAAAGAAAAAAAGCTGAAAGAACAACACTCCCCCTTTTTTCAATCAGGGAGGTCAGAGTGTTTTCCCTCATTAATCATACATTAATATTCAGATAAACACAGTCTGTTTTTCTACTTTAGAAAAACAGAACCTTTCTAACATGTCTCTCTCTCCCTTGACAGACCAGTCAGACATGGTTGCCCTCCTCCTCCATGGTGTACACAGCCTATCTTAAGCTGTCAAATGGTTAAAAATAACATGAGTGACCAAAAGAATCTGTGAACAGGTACTCACTTCTTATGTACAAATCACAGTTTGGTCCCATATATGACAAACGGATACACACACGCACACAACGTCTGCATTAGCATGGCCTGAACCAACCAAAAATCGCATTGGTTGCCAAACTCCCAGCATGGGTGGATATCCCAATAGCAATCCTTAGAGGGAATTCTCTTGCGTGAAATGCTAAGCCGAAAGGATCCAGATGTGTACACATGCTCATACACAGACCCACACACACATACATACACACATTCCTTTATTCTGACTGGACACAGAGAGCGAGATGCAGAAAAAGAAAGACAAGACCATTATGACACAAACAGTGTCAGAGGCATGCACAAACATAGAATACACACACACAAACACACACACACACACGCGCGCGCACACACGCACACACACACACACACACACACACACACACACACACACACATATACATACACACACAGATAGGGAAATTAAAGGCTAAGAAGATTTAGAAGTTAAAAATAGATAAGGCAAGAGTGAGGAGTTACAGAGCAGTCTACTGCCAGCCCTCACACCAAAGGATACAGACACACCTGTGCAGAAACACCATTTCCTGCAGCCACACACTCTGATAATGTCAGATCAGGAGAAAAAGATTAACATTTGGATATTTTTTGATGTGGTTCAGTCTAATCCCAACTTATTTAATAATCATTCCTTTCATTGCAGAGAGATACCAAATACAAAGATGGCTGCACTACAACTGACAAATGATCAGCAGCTATATATGCAACATGTGAGTGCTCTTTAGTGAACACACATACTCATGTACACGCACCCACACACACACACACACACACACACACACACAACATGAGATTGTAAAAGTGCATGGTTCAACACAAGCTTAGAGCTCTCCGTATGTTAATCTGGTCCATTGATAAGACCTGCTGAGCTGCTTTCTGCTCTAACACTCCACAAAATACATACAAAAAAAAAAACAGGTGCATGCAAGAGCACAAATACTCAAAGCCAAATAATAATTCTGACAAATAAATGATAAAAGCAGCTAGATAGAACTGTATGTGCAGTAACACAACAAAACAGCAAAATGTTAACAATTTTATCAGATAATCTGTGTTGGAATTAAAAAAACAGAAGATGTTAATGTCTTGTTGCCTACTGTGAAAAACAACTTTACAGATTTCTTCTGTTTTTGCTTTTTTGTCACATTTACAAGTTTCATACCATCAAAGACAATTTATATCAGATAAAGATACACTTGGTAAATACAAAAAAAAGTAAAAAAAAAAATAAAATAAAAATCTGTTATTAAAGCTGCAGCATGTAACTTTTATGAAAAATATGCTTTTTTTTTTTTTTTTTTACATATTTGTTAAAATTATCATTATGTCGTCACAGCATAATGTTAGACAGATAATCCGTGAAAGAATCAAGCTCCTCTGCCTTCTCCCAGTGCTCCCAGTACTAACGGCAGAAATACACCACTCGGTCAGAAACAACCAATCAGAGCCAGGAAGAGGGTCTTTGCGCCTCCTCCTGTACTACATGCTAAATGTGCTAAGGGTGAAGGAAACCGTTCCAGGAAAGCTGATTATCCGCCGTCGTCGCCATGCTAACTACCCTTTGCATTAGTGGCGGACTATGTTGTGGTGAACCAGCTGTAGCATAGCAGAGAGCAAGGGAGAGCTTGATCTTTTCACAGATCATCTGTCTCATACCATACAGACTCATGGTGACAGTTGCAACAAATATAGAAAAACATATTTTTGTAAAAGTTACATACTGCAGTTTTAAGGAAAAAAGCAATCCAAACCAATCTGGATCCTATGTGAAAAGGAAATCATCTACATTTACTATTATTTTATTTAACCATTATTTTACCAGGATTATTTTACCTTGAGATAAAATCTCTTGTTTGAGGAGAGCTGTCAAATCATGAATTAACTGTGATAGACCTTTTTTTCTGAGTTTAATTTCACCAGACAGGCCTGATTACTGAGAGACCTAAAAAATCAAGACACAACTTAAATAGAACCTGTCTGACAACATAAAGTGGGGTAAAGACCTAAAAAAGCAACACATCATGCCCTGAGCTAAAAACAATTCAATATCAGATAATAAAGTCATGGATTTCAGTGATTCAGTATGGAAAGTGCAACAATGCCATTTTAAGACTTTGAGACTCCAGCAAACCAGAGTAAGACTCAATATCCATAAATGGAGAAAACAGATTTGAGGTGAACCTTCCCAGAAGTGGCTGGCCTACCAAAAAAAAGCTAATCAAGGACTCATCCAGGAAGTCACAAAAAAAAACAGAAGAACATCTAAAGCATTGTAATCTTCACTTGAATCAGTTAAGGTCAGGGCTCCTGATTCAACAATAAGAAAGAGACAGGGGAAAAATGACATTCATGAGAGAGTTTCAATGCAAAAATCATTGCTGACAAAAAGGAACACAAAGTTGCTTCTCACACTTCCCAAAAAACACCTTGATGATCCCAAGACTTCTGGTAAAACATTCTGTTGATTGACAATACAAAAGATTAACTTTTTGGAAGGACTACATACTGTTATACTTGTTGAAAACTAAATCAACATTTTGAAAAAAAACATCATATTAACAGTTATACATGGTGGTGTGATGTCTATGGCTGTTTTGTTGCATCAAGACCTGGATCCCTTGTCATAAAAAATGGAACTGTAATTTCTGCTCTTAACTACAAAATCCTTAAGAAAAATCACTGGTCATCAGTTTGTAACCTTAAGCTAATGTACAGTTGGGTTATGCTGCAAGATGATGATCCAAAACACATCAGTAAGTCCAGTTCTGAGTGGCTACAAGAAAGGAAATTAGGGTTTTGGAGAGGCCTAGTCAAAGTGAAGACTTGAATCTAATAGAAATGCTGTGGGTTAATCTTAAAAAGATCCATGCTCAAAACATCCCCAGTGTGAATGAATTAAAAAAACTTTGAAAAGAAAGGTAGGCCAAACCACTCACTAAATTGCTTGATAGCAGTCATTGCTACCATATAGCTCCCTAAAATTAAATTAATGTAATATTAATATAATTGAAATTACACATAGAAAGACTATGAGGAAAACTTACACACCTCTCTCAAATGCATGTTCTCCAGGTGCGCATCAGCCTCCTGCGCTGCCATGGTAATTATGCCTGTCCGTTGTCCCCGTCCCCACTGTCCCTGACCCTGAAGCATCTCCAGCAGCCTTTGGATACTCTCATCTCGTGCACCCAGTGTCTGCTTCTGGGAGTTGATTCTCATCTCCATCTCTTCCATAGTCTTCCTTAGCAGGGACAGCTCGTTGGCTTGACGCTCATGTTCTGATTGCAATCGGAAGAAGTTTTCGTCTGTTGGATCCTGAGGAGGAGGTGAGGAAAAGCCGTCACACCCAGGCACCTGACAGGGGCTACAGGGACGACGGGGGCTAGAGCTAGGCAATGCTCCTTGGCTAGGACTGTATAGGGCCTGGTTTGAGCTGTTCCTCTGCCCAGGCTGAAGGGTGTTAGCTGGGCTAAGTCTCTGCGTGACTGCCAATGTGTTACACCCATAGCCAGGACTGTGAATGATGATGTCAGCCTCTTGTTGCCTTGGATTGTAGGTGTTAGATGGGCTGGCTTTGGGGCTGTTCTTTGGTGCAGGACTGTGCAGGTTTATGGGACTTTGTCTGGAACTGTGGCCAGGGCTGACCCCCCCTCTGAACTCCTGGTCCATATGGTGTTCTCGGTAGGAGCTGCCCTGTTGCCGCAGGCGACTGTTTGTCTCTCTGTGAGCTCTCAGCTCCTCCTGCAGCTCCTGAACTGTCAACGGAAGCTGCTACAAACACAAAGTTAAAATATATTCAGTAATCATACAAATTAATTGCGCATGCCAAAACTGAGTACAACACATTTACATTTAAAAAAAAGCAAGTGTCTAAAAAAAAAAAAAAAAAAAAAAAAAAAAAAAAAAAAAAAAAAAAAAAAACAGACCTTGTTTCTTCTTATATCCCCCAACTGTAGCAGAATGTGGTAAAACAAACACACAGATACATAATGTCTCAGTCATCTTGACTTGTAAAACTGCTGGGTGGTAGTTACACAACTAGGCCACAAGGGGACAGGATTTCTCTTTAAAAACTGCTGGAGAGAAGACACCTAAAATTTGCTATTTTTGTGAATGAAGTGCACTAAGTATAAATTAAGCAGACTTGGGCTACATACTTAAAAAATAGTTACTTTATTCTAAATGACTGAAAGCATAATGTTGTTTGACAATAATATTGCTTTTGATACAAATACAAAAATATAATGTAAATTTACATAGCTAACTTCATCTAAATACCGCTAAAGTTGACTGTAAGTAATTATAATGTCTCTGTAAGATTATAATGAATTACTAAGAACAACAATAATACATTGATGCCTGTGCCATACTTTTATGTTTTCCATTAATCATAATGCATAAAAAGGAACTTGTCTGGATAAATATGTCTGGTAACCATAAATCGCAAAGCAAATAGGTCCAGATTTCCAAACGACATAAAGTTTAAAAGTTGAAGGGAATGATATCAAAGGTCATCCACACACCCAGGTTTTCATGACACCCCTATAAAAAGTATTGCAGCTGTTTCTGTAGCAGTTGTGACTCCTTTCGTTCTCATTTTCAGGGATTTCTGTTTCAAATTGCTTTTTTATTACTTTTTAATGTGTCATTTTGTGTTTTTTGCTGGGGAGAACATTGTCCTTACTATCTTGAAAGGTGTTGTTAAAAAAAAAAATTCCTTACTTAATAACTTGTCGTAGTAACTGAATGTTACATTTATTACTTGAACAACTGATTATCCACTACATTGCACATAATTGTCAATCAGCAAAACATCAGTCTAAAGAAATCCAACAACAGATCAGAAACAAAGTAATTGACATCTATTAAACTATAAATGGTTACAAAGCCATTTCTAAGGGTTTGGGATTCAGCAAAACAGTGAGAGCCATTATGCAAACTGTGACATTTGGCATAAATTTAAAAAGACACTATCGTTCTCTTGTCCAGGCTCTATAACATGCTCACTGTTAAAAATCGGACTAAACTCACACGCATAACCAGCAATGCTGCAAAAATTATCGGTCTGCCCACATCCAACCTCTCTGAACTCAATAATAAGGCCATCACACGCATTGCATTATCAATAACACTATACTATACTCATCCACTACAGAATCATCTCACCTTATTGCCCTCGCGGTGAAGATATAGGCCATTACAGTGCAGGAGGGCTCGTTTTGGGAAAAGCCTGATACCCGCAGATATAACAACCCTAAACAACAGACCCCACTGAGGGTATCATTTTATTTTGAACCTTATGTGATGGTGTTATGTTTTGTCTCACGTTGTATGTTATTGTCTACCTAGTTGTTTGTTGTTATTGTCTACTTGGTGATAGGAGAGAAGGGGCTGGTTTGTGGAAGAGAATTTCCCCTTTGGAACAATAAAGTCTAAAGTCTAAAAAAGTCTGTAAATGAGAACGAGTTCTCAATCATCTTACCTGGTTAAATAAAGGTTAAATGAAAAAAGAAAGGAGCATTGTACCTACATTCAACATTTTCTGACCTTAATCTCTAATGCACTTGGGTTATGCAGAATAACAATAATCCAAGACACACCAGTAGCTTAAAAAGAATCAAACACAAAAACCAAATGAAGCTTTTGGAGGGAAGTCTATAAGGGAGCAAATACTTTTTCCCACCACTGAACATGTCGTAAATGTTCAGACACATCTGACATGTAGATTTGCATGACAACAGAGATCTTTGAAGCAGTAGAGTCCAGTCAGTTTTGTTAGTGTAATTCACACATAAATTTTAATTTGTTAGAATACCCCGTTAATATATTGTAATTAATAGTAATTATTTGTGGGAAGCCTTTACTTGTTTTTCACGCCAACACTCTTTCTCTGCTCCTGTGCAGAAGGTGGGGAGTGCCAAGGACACCGAGTGGAGATGCAGAAGAGCGAGGCGAGGGAGTTTATGGATAATCAATGCAACATCTCACACTGAATATTAAATTAGAGTGGGAGGACAGTCCTTCTCAAAAACACACACAACTGAGACTGTAGATACACAAATGCTTATGTGTACATGTACACATACACATTCACAAATGAAACAAACACGCACACCCAACACACAAATGGCCAGAGGGGAAAGGTCAAATGAGTGCAGATGAAAGAAAAGGTGACATTCCTTATGGTAAACTGCAGCTATCTTGTAAGACTCACCTGTTTTCAGAGACTCACAAAAAGATAAAAAGTTTTAAACAGGAGGGGGAGGGGGTGAGAAATGGAGAAGAAAAATTGAGAAGAAAAGATAAACTGAACTGGAGGCAAGTGAGAAGATAAAGGGTGACTTTTTCTTTTTTTTTTTAAGAGTTGGAAACACAGATACAGTGTTGGTTGAGGCCTGGGGAAAGTCATGGTTGCTCTTTAATGAGTGGTCAAATCAATATTGTGAAGAATGCTGTGAACAACTGGAGCTCAACAGCTGTGGGCGGGTGTGTATGAAAGACAGACAATAGCAGAGAAAGATGCAAGCAGAAACAGAAGGCAAGACATGTAACATGTCTTCTAATTGTTACCATTTGCTTTTAACAAAGCTTTTAATTGCCTTTTTAACATTGCTTTTAATGTTTTTTCACTGCTTGGAATGAAAGACATAAATCAATGTAAATCAACTAACTATGATTCAATTCTAAAATGGAACTGACTAAATGACTGCAATCAAGGTAGAATTATCATAAATGATCTTGTTCACAGAGTATGAACAGACTGAGCAAATGAAAGTGCAAAGGTGCAATAAAGGACAAGTCAGGTAACCATATTTCAGATGAAGAAAAGAATGTTAATCAGCACTTTTTAAATATATTTGAGAGCAATAGGTTGTCTCATGCATTGGTTTCTAATTAATTCTCCTTTTCTTTTTAAATGTTCTTACTTCATGTGTCACGCATGTGTGTACAATTATAGTCTCCTCACACTTTATGACCAAGTGAGATGAAAAAGTTATAAATACAAATGCAGAAGAGGCTCCTTGGTTACAACAGGAGAATGCAAATATTGTTTTTTTGCATGTGTAAAAGCAACAAAACACTCATACGTCGAGCTTCTGTAATTTATGAAACCTCAAATAACTTTTTTGTCAGAATAGCATTAGAAGATAGTATTTAGATTTTCCTCAGAAAAAAAAAAACACTAGACAAACTCAGACTCACAAAGATGTAAAATGCTTGATAAAGAGAGAAACACAAGGGCACCAAGATAAAAGGCCAAGGGAGGATAAACAAAGAAGAGACACTACACAGTGGCCAAGCAGTGGGTGAGGCAGACAGATGGATAACACCTCAGAATGAGTGGGACAGACTCCGAGGGAGAGACTGCGTAGGACAGACTGGTCACCGTTCCTTCAGGAAAAGCTGTGAGCCCTTTGAGAACCCGGCAAACACCTTGAGTGGATGCCATTACAGGAAGTTCCCATGGAAACACATGGAGGTAGCATGGAAAATATTGTTACATCAAAACGGCACCCAAGCTTTTCAGTGTAACCTTGAAGATGAGAACAAATGGTGTTTTGACAGAGGAGTGATTTTTAGAGATGAATACAAAACATCTGAATATGACGAATGAATGAACTCAATAAAATAACTTTTTCACATTTTGTCACCTTACAATAATTGCAATGTACTTCCTTATTGTTTTTTTTTATAGGCCAACACAAAGGAGTGCATAGTTGTAAAGTGGAAGGAAAATTCTAGATGTTTTTCAGTTTTTAACTATTTTACAAATAAAAATTGGAAATATGTGGCATTGTATCAACCACTCCAAATCAATACTAGAACCACCTTTCACTACACTTACAGCAGTAGATCCTCAGGAGAATGTGTTTTCACATGCACTGGACTAAATCTGTTACCTTTTCCTCTCTGCAAGATATCTCAAACTCAGACATGATGGATAGAGTCAATGAACAGCATTTCTTAAATTTTGACACAGATTCTCAATTGGATTTAATACAGATGCAGCAATCTACAGGCCAGAGATTACAATGGCTCTTTAGTTTCAATCTAAAATGCAACATTGTGTTCTTTGATGCACTTCTTTCGTTTTCTGTTGCTACCTCTTTCCAACAACCTGCAGCACAAGTTTGATCTTTTATGAGGTTAAGCTCTTGGACAAAAAAAGAAAAAAAAGTTCAGATAACAAAGTAAGAAAGAGAAACCAGTATTGGGCAGGAAAAGCATAATCAGTGCATCTCTGGTATTTAGGTCTACACATTGATTGGGCAATTCAAACACATTTCTGTTTTGATCTACACCCTTCCATTGTTTCTCCAGCTACATGTTGAGGGTTATTGAAACCCTGCCCCAGTTTCTTTTACAGCCTCAAACATCTTCTAAGACTACTCTCTACTAAGCTCCATTCCTTTTCTCATCATTTCTGAAAGCCTTCCTTTTCCCTTCTGAAGAAAAGCATCCCCACAGCATTATGTTGCCACAACCAGGTGAGGTTCTGGATAAACTTGCATTTTCTGGTTTTACCAGAGCAACTTCTTCATTTCTTTCAGAAATAACTTTCTTTCTGCCGCTGTTCCAAAAAGATGATATTTGTAAGGTACAAAAAAAACAGCTGTCCTGTTGACATTCTCTGACCCAAGTTGTGGGTCTTTGCAGCTCCTTCAGAATTAACTTTTGACAGGTTTTATTTAGGGATATCAGCTTAAAGGAGGACACACGTGATTTACATGCCTCAGATTTTAATTTAGAGTTGGAAAACCATGTAAAATGTCTTCCTTTCCCTTTACAATTGTACACTATTATGTGTTGATCTATATCATAAAATCCCAATACAATAGATTGAAGTTCATGGCTGTAATGTGTAAAAGTTCAAGTGGAATCAATACTTTGTCAAGACACTGTAGCTGTCTGCTTTCTCACCTGTAAATCGTCTTGGTTCACCCTGCACTGCTCCTTTAGAGCTGGCGTCCTTACTGCCTCTTCACGCCTACTCCCCTTGTCCCTCTTTACATCAAGGCTCCAGAAATTAACACTATTCATGCCATAGCCTGTCTTTCCATCCCTCCCTCCGTCCAGTTCTCTGCGGAGATTTTCATTCTCTCTTTGCAGATCCCTCAGCTGAGCCTGGAGATCACAGGTGGAATTCTCTCCCCGATCAGCTGAATCCAGGGTCTGTGTGCATCTTCCAGACTGTCGACGCAAACTAGAAGTTCCTGTAGAAAACACCGTTTGGTCTCCACAACAGTCTGACATGTGATGCATACCAGAGGCTGTGATGTTTGGGGTGCTTCCAATTGCTGTTGTACGGCCGGTGTAAGATGAGCTGCTGGTACTCCGCCCTAATGTCATGGTACTTTTAGGGTATCCACCAGAGGGTTCCAAGGAGTCTCGCTCATTGGGATACATGGTGCCAGAAGTGGCATAGGCCGCACTTAAAGACTGGATGTTCTCCATGGACATGGTTTTGCCACCTGGAGCTGTTGCTGAACCACGAGCTGATCTTTTATCTGCCGTTGATGAGTTCACTTTGATTCTTGAACCAATCTTTGAAACTGAACTTTGCACCCCAGTCAGTTTAGCTGCTGGTGGAGGCCCACCCCCTGACACAGAGCCAGGCTCAAGTCCTGATCGGGACCCAGGACCTGAGTTGACAGCCTGTTTACCTTTTCCCTGTTTTGTAGACCTTGAGAAGCGTGAATGAGATGTGCTGCCATCATTTTGCCCACCACTCTTTGCAGCAGCAGCAGTCAGCTTGCTGTGTGAGGGCTTGGCTCTTATGTTTAAAGGCATAGTTATATGGCAAAATATAACAACTGGAAGGAAATTGTCAGAGACAGGAAAACTGGGATATCCATTCGTGGAATAATAATAAGCAACGGGAATGATAAAGGGCACTTGTTGGACACTCACTTTTCACTTGTCCATAACTGACTGTGTAGGGATTGAGACTCATTTAGTTTTTTTCGAAGACAAAAGTTGAAACTGTTGGCAATGGGGCTCCAAGAGACATAGGCAAGAGGTCTTGGATTTTCAGCTACACTGTAGGTCATCATGGATTCTAAGCAGCAAAACATAAAACAGACATAGAGACAAAAGAAATGCAACAACAAGAAATAAGAGATTAAAAATGGACAAAGCCAACATAACTATCAATATTAACCATTTTTGTCCTTTCAAAAAGGTGATCAAAGTTGTAAGCTCTACTCAACAACTTTAAGATTACTGCAGTACCTGATAATTCTTACTCCTTCCACTTCAGAAGTTGCAAGTTCTGGGAGCACAGAATATCAACATCTATGCTAGAAATGAGACTATAGATCAGTAGTGGAACACAGAAAATAACCAATCGCTCCTAAACCCGTGCTCATTGCATCTTAATCACTAACCCTAAAACAGTATCACAGGCTTTAAATCCCAAAGCAAAAGTGAACAGGTAGAATGTGGATGAGTGCGACTATTTTAGCACTACAGACAGCATTAAATGAGATCATTGGGAAGTCCATGAACTTAAATGTCTGCAGAGGTCTGACAAAAAAGAAAACATTGTGCGGAATGCTATGGCCTCAGGAGACTACAAAGAGAATTGAAAGACCACTCTTCATTATCTCCCATCCCTCTGGGCCAATTGCAAATTTACAGACAGACTTTACCAGGCTGTACATACACCTCAGGCTTTAACTATAACTAGGGAATGAAAAATAGGTACTTCGTATCTAGGCCAAATCCTTCTTGGTACAATATGTTAAAATGTGTCCATGTTAGAATAAATCAACACACAATTAACAAACTTTATTCCTGCATGTGTCTGTATCATATTAAGTGATGATAAAGAAGCTTGTTAGGTTAAATATGTTGAAAGCAATACTATATTAACATTTTCAAACAAACAAAAAATTCCCTTACAGAAAGCATAATTCAAGTCTGTTGGAGGAGCAAACATTGAGAACTGACAACAAAGCAGAGGCAAATCCAAATCATAATCCCACCTCTAATCTAAGAGGATTGGGTGCTGGGAGTCCCTGAACAGGATGCAACTGAGAGACTGGTTAAATCTGCCTGTCAATCATAACATAGCAGTCAATCCCATATCCATTATTGCTTGGGACAATAAACTGAATGTCCTGTGCATGTAATGGAACCAGCTGCTGTCTATGACATGAAGTTGGGCCTATAGAAATGTATTATGCAGTTTTTTTTATTCTGAGACAATGCAAAAATCAGTTCTACGCATGATTATAAAAGAGAAGCACATACATATTAGCAAGTACCTATAAAGCTTTTTCTATATTGCAAACATTGAGATGCAGGTGCCATAAATGGCTGGTCCATCACTGTGAATAAAAGCGAAGTTTATGCGGCTGTAAAGCTAAATGTGAAACATTTTTAAACGAGAAAAATACGGAGAGCAAAAGAGAGAAGTGGTGAGAAAGCTCAATTTAAATCCGAGTCTGGCATTAAATCAGTCCACAAGCGCCTGCAGCTTACTTTGGAGTAGGCAACCAGCTGTTGCTGCAGAGAGAAAAGTGGAGTCACCACCCTTACTGCAAAAACACGTTCAAAAGCATGACAGTTTATTATTATTAAAACGGTTTAATATATAGTTCAACATAGTTTAAAGCGACAAAGACGATCAACCAACCGAGAAGACCTTATAAGTGGAGCAGTGACCGTTCCTGCGACCACACAACCCGGACACAGACGCCCGAATAATTCTACTACTACCACGGCATGAAGGATTAGTTTCTTGTACATATACACGGCCACACGAGTCCGAGCTTGTACCTTACATAAGAAATAATCTGCCACGCAAACTGACCGCACTCAATTTTATTTATTATTCATTTAATATCATATAACGCTTCCACCTTACAAAAAAAAAAAAAAAAAAAAAGTCCAGGTGCGCACTGAACGCACAGTTCCATCTTACCGGACAGCGCGCTCTCCATCACCGCACAGTCTCGCCGGCAGTATCCCGTCCGACCTCAGCGCAGCCTCCATGATCTCATCGGCTCAGCTGTGACCTGTCCTACCAGCGGGTCCGCGTGGGCGCGCTAACCCAGCTGGCGCGTGCGCGAGCAAGAGATGTTGTGGGGCAGCACGAGCGAGCAGTGATTGGACGGTTTAATTTTCCGCACAGATGCAACTGTGAGGGCAAATGTTCATAAAGGTACACGGTAAATCAGTTTGAGAATTATATTTAATTGAAACAAATCACTGCACCATCCACAGATAGTGACACCCCTGGTAAAGATGTGTAAAAATCTTTAAAATGGTGCATCTTTTAGTCCAGCAGTAAAATCTCACACATAAAAATATAGAAAATTACAATCTTTTATTTTATAACATTTTGTGGGGAAAAATCTCACTGACAAAAATTAAAACTTTTTTTGTTTTAAGTATCTCTGGTGTCAAACTGCTTAAAACCACTGTTACAACTCTAGATCGTCTACAGGTTATTGGTAGTGTTGAACGAAAGACCCAAATCCAGGGTAAGCAGAAAGAAGGAAAAAAGTAAATAAAGTCCTTTTTTAAATAAAAGCTTACTTAACCTATAGAACAGTGGCAAAAATCCAAATTAGAGGGTAACTTTAACTATCAAAGAATAAATGATCAAGAGGGACATATACACTTACTGATGGTGATTTCTGGTATAGGCAACAGGTGAGACTATTTGAAAGAGTGGAAACAGCTAAGACTAACCTCAGGCACTCTAACAAAACATTTTCTGTTTTGTTAGGAATGCAGTGATGACAAAGAATGTTTAAAAATCGATATTTTCAAGACTGGTCAGAATAAATCATGTTCTAATCCCAACAAGGAAAGTGTATGAAGAATGTATTTAAATGTTTTAGCAAAATTGGATTGACAGATGGGCGCTGGCGTTAATTTAGGCTTATACTCTAATGCTAGATGGCAGTAATGCTCCATTATGTTGGCCGCTCACCATAAAACAGGAGAAGAAAAACATGCTAAACCAACTGAGGGAAACTAAAGGGATAAATGGCTGAACAGAACACACAGAAAGAAGAAAACGAAACAATCTTTAAACAGAACAGAACCCAACACAAAAATGACACAAAATACCAGCACAAAAGGTGACAGTGCAACTCAGAAACAGGAATGAAAAGTAATTCAGCTAAATTTCTATTCAGTTCACAAAACATCAAGGCACTTGGCAAAAGATGGCTAGTAAGAGAGGAAGTAAATAAAATACATTACAAAAAGAAATCAGATTAAATAAATAAAATACAAACTAAAGTCTACAGAGAGAATCAGCATTAAAGATTAAAACTATGAAAGAAGTCTAAAACACGGAACACTGAAGTAAAAAATCAGCACAAAATCCTTCTGACAGGTTTTCTACAATGGAAAACCTGTTTTGTTTTTTACAATGAAAAATGGTTGATTTTGAATCTTGTGAATAATTTTTGCTTTGATTTGGCCATATGGTTGGTATCACTGCAGAAAGATCCATTGATGACAAGAATCCAGTGATAACAATAATCATGTTTACTTCAAAAATATCTCTATTACATTTATTGATATTTCCTAATGCCATACACTCCAACATGACACCTAGGGTCTTTAAGAGAAATAGGCCCATATTATCACATATCCTCTACCACAGTGGTCCTTAACACTGCTCCTCAGCGCCCACTTGCAAGCATGTTTAAGATGTGTTTCTTCTCCAGCAAAACTGATTCAGATTATTACTTTATCTCCTTGCTATACCTTCAAATGCAGCAGAAACCATGAAGGTCAGACATGAGGACCAGGGTTGGAGACCTCTGCTCTACAGTACGTTTCAAACATATGGGATACTTTCCTGATTCATTTTTTTGGTTTCATGCAAGACCCTCTTGGCATGTTTCTTGCAGAAACTCCACCTTAGTCTCATTTGATCAAACGTATATGGTTCCAGGTGAAGTCCAAGTCACAATTAGCAAACCTCACACGTTTACATTTTTGATGTGAGGACAGAAAAGACTTTATCCTGGCATACTTCCCAGACAACCAGCTGGCATATAAATAGTGTCTAATGGTTGTTATGGAGACTTGGTGACCTCAAGATGTCAGTCTTTGCTGCAGTTCTCTAACAGTCTGCTTAGGAAAATTGATCTTACTTCCATCTTCCTGACTATGCATATAAGTCCACATGCAACAGTGGTTTTCAAAAGTGTACACACCTCTGATAAAATGACACTTTTCACATCAATCCAAGCCTTTTTTTTTTTTAAAAAAAAATCAAGTGACATTTATTGTCTAAAACGTAACAGAAAAAGAAATCTGATGAAAAAGAACCCCAGAGCACCACCATGTTTCACTGTGGTTTCATGGGGTATGGGGTTATTTATCGCCCAAAAGTTACTGGCAACCAGTCCAGGGTGTACCCCGCCTTGTGCCCAATGACTGCTGGAGATAGACACCAGCCCCCCCCACCCCCTACCCCCAACCCTACAAGGATAAGCAGGTATAGACAATGGATGGATGGGCATGAAAATTCAAATTCTTCTAACTAATACTGAGATCCTTTTAAACCCTTGCAACCTGTCAGCAAATTATGACTTTAGCAAAAAGATGCAAATGAGCAAAATGTGAGGAAAAACCCTCTAGGACAGCTGAACATTATTTCTAGTTAATCTAATTCTCTATCATCGTTGCCAGGTGTGAACTCAAGAAGATCGAGTAGTGAAACTGAACCAAAAGGGATTTCATCAAAGTAAAACTTTAAGTGTGTGTGTATTTATGCAGCCAGGTACTTGAAGCTTCTAATTTAAAGCTTATGAGGAAGAGTAATTTTTTCAGCATTACCGTTAATCCAAGCATTAAACTAAATCTTTGAGACTATATAACCCAGAACTAAACCTGACCCAAGATCTGTGGGGTCATATGAAGAGGGCTATGGATAAAATGTCCTCACAAGCTGATAGATCTGGAAAACTCTTGTAAGATAGAATAGGCAAATATTGCTAAGTCAATGGTCAAGATGTCAGAAGTTGACTGTTCTTACAAAAGAAGAGTGAATGCTAAAATTGAGTCAATAGCTACTTCAGCATAGCACTAACTTAAGGGTGTGTGTAAAGGATTTTTTTACCTATTTTTTTCTTTGATATATATCATTTTTACTTCAATTGTAAAGAATGGTGTCTCTTTAATGGTGAAACGAGGCTCAGACGATGATGATCATGAGGTGTATGAAAAGGATGAAATGTATGTGAACCTACTGTAAGTCTGTGTGGATATACTGCCAGTTTTGAAGTATTTCAGTATATTGTTTGTCTTTGTTGTATTGCAGCAAGAGTTTGATTAATGGATGTTAAAGTGGACAGCTTCCACTGGTTTGTTTCTTTTAATCTTTTATTGTACAAAATGTTATTACAGTCCAGACTAAAATTATGGTTATACTTTTTTGTAGAATATTTATTAAAGTTACAGCACCCAAGTCATAACCAGTTTTCTGTAAAATATTACCTTAATTGGATATCATTTAACTTGCATTGTAGTTGATTAAACTGTTATTGATTTCTGTTACAAAAATATGCAGGCTTTTCATTTCCTCCCTACTAAAAAGAAGTGAAACTTTCAGAGTGGTGGGTGTATTGTAGGTACATCACATAACTGTACTCTCTTGAAATGTTTATTAATTCGAGTAAAACAATTTAAAACAACTGAATTTCAATTCCTTCTGCAGTACCCAAGAGCCACTTGTTCTTCAAAAAATGTTCAGTAAGATTAAATACAATTTAATGAAAATGAAAAACAGAAACCATCAAATTGGAATTTTTTAATGAATCGGAATAGCTTTAAAGAATTAATAATAAAGGTTAAATACTGACATGTTACCACAAACAAAGCTCAGATTTCTTCAATAAAACCAAGGCGCAGTGTGATAAGCTTGTCTGTCTTTGTGTAGGGAAATCATTCTGTCTTTTACTTAAGCTACGCTGACACACCTGTGTTCAGCCTTCCATGACAACTCAAAACCGTTAAAAGGAATGATCTTTTTTTCTGTACAGCTTAACTTTGCTCCAAAAACTAAAATACACACATGTAAAAGGAACAAAAAAAAAAATATATATATATATATAAAAACACCATTGAAACTGTCAGTTTGTCAAAATGAGGTCTGATGGAAATTTATGAAGTCTACAATACAGGCCTGTGAAAAAGTATTTACCCCATCACTAAGTTCTTCTGCTTTTAACATTTTTTGTCACATTTCAACAAATCAAAGTTTTATATCAGACAATGTATAGTTGATGGAATTATAAATCCTGCTCTCCACCAGAAAATCCTGAAGGAAAATGTCCACCATCTGTTTGTAACCTTAAACTCACTTGGGTTAATCAACAGAACAATTATCCTAAGCACACTACTAAGTCAACCTCAGGATCACTTATTAAAAAAACAAACAAACAAAAAAAAAAACAAAACCCCCCCCCCCAAACAAAATAAAGGTTTTAGAGTGACCCAATCAGTCTGGACTTAAATCCAAATGACAATCTGTGGCATAACCTTAAACAAGGAATTTATGCTGGAAAACCTCCAATATGACTGAATTAAAACAACTCTGCAAAAGAGAGAGGACAACTTTCCCTCTACCTAGATTTAAAGTTTCATTATAAGTTATTTCAAATGCTTGAGGGCAGTCATTGTTGCCAACCAGATTTGAGGTTTAGGGATAATTACTTTTTAATATAGTGCCAGATTGGTCAGTTTTGTTCCTTAATAACTAAAAATAAATAATAATAATAGAAGGTTGATAATAGAATATTTTTTTTTTTTTTTTTTTTTTTTTTATTAAAGCCAGGGTATCTTTGTCTGATATTAAAAACAGTTCAATGAAACAAACCAAAAAGCAAAAACAGATCAAATCTGTAGGGGGGAAATACTTTTCCCAGTACTTTAACTCTTTCAGTTAACAAACGATCATATAAAACTTTCACTCATGTTATTGTCATAAAATTTCAGATTATCTGATGACAACGCCATTCTCATCTGGTTCCAGAAAAGGGGTTGAGCTCTTGGGTTTCTCGGCCAGGACAACACAGACTTCCTGCACAGTCTCTTTCTCAGTTGGAGGTACTTCAGTTTTGGAAACATTTCATCCAACAGAACAAGCACAGCTGCATCAACCTTAAATAGAGAGTTTCAGAACTAATTTAGGGTTATGAAAAGATTACAACATCCACACAGCATCAAAAAACAGGGAATTTACCTTCTCATCGAGAAGCCTCTGCTGAACCATGAAAAAAGCTTGTCGGATCACACCGTTGACCATCTCGGTTCCATTTGCACTCCTGGACAGTACAAACACTGTCTTTACACTGCTGTAAACAGCACTGTGTAGATTATCGATACATGAGAGCCCAGGTATCCAGTCCCTCTCTTCCAAACAGAGAGAAAATTTTCTGTGGCCAGAGCATTCCAAGTTAACAGTCAGCTCATTGTAAACCCAGTCCCTCACAGCAGAATTCCTGGTGTCAAACACCACAAAAGCATCATAGTGATGATCTGAATCACCACCAGGCAGCTGGGAGTAGCCTTTTAGCCCTGCCCAGAACACTTGCAAGCAGTACCACACATCCCAGCCATAGAGATGCTTCAGCAGAGGAAGAGTAGTAAATGTCACAGCTAAGAAAGAACAAATGAGGAAGGCTAAGCTACCATAAATATCCTGGCAGGAATGTTGGTCGATGGACAGAAGAATCACACCTTGTTGAGACTCTGGGAATTCACATCGCACTCGTGTTGTCAGATAAGGAATGTTTACTGGAGTAGTCCGCAAGTATACAACAAACCATGAAGTATTACAGTCACATTTAAATGGGTTCTCGTGCAGGGTAAGTTTCTGAAGGGTGCTGCCCTTTTGAAAGGGCGCAGGGAGATGCTGATGGTTCAACTCTTTGATCTGATTGTGACTGAGATACAGATGCTGCAAAGACTTTGCTTCATTGAAGAAAATGTCAGGGATTGAGGTAAGACGATTGTGACTCAGGTCCAGACAGGAAAAATGGGCTCCAAATTTTATTTCCTGTGAAACCAAATTATTGAGAGAGTTGTGACTGAGGTCCAGGTAACATAAATTGCTCAGAGCTGAAATGTTTTGCCAGGGGAAATTCTTCATGGAGTTGCTGCTGATGCGGAGGCTCTGAAGGCTCACTGGGAGGTTACACAACACATCTGCTGTGACTGACTTCAGGTTATTGCTGGAGATGTCTAAGAATTTCAGCTTTGTTAGGTTTTGAAAGAAATAACTGTATGTGTTGTAGTCAGCATTCCACATGATGTCCAGATGATTACCATTGAAGTAGAGGTACTGCAAGGACCTGCTGATCAGCCTTTGATCTATCCGCATCCCAATGCCATTGTTAGCTAGACTCAGCACTTCCAGGTTAGTCAGATTTTTAAGAAATTCAAAACGATGGCCCATGCCTCTCATCTTGAAGTGAAAGTCATTATTACTGACATCTAACACCTTCAGTGTGGATTGAAGTTCACTGAAAGCATCGTCACGATAAAGATCCAGCCTATTGAAGGACATGTTAAGAAAGGCTAAATTTTTCATGTTGTTGAACTGCCCACCCCTCAATGTCTGACTCATGTAATTGTAAGAAAGATCTAAACAAACTGCATTTTCCATGCCTAAAAACACTTTGTTATTAAGCGATAAGATGTCATTTTGAGAAAGGTCAAAAGTTAGCTTTTTCCAACAATACTTCTTTTTAAAGGCCAGTAGAGATGGAATTTGACACTTGCTGCCTTCGGTTTCTGGCACATTAGACTGGTCAGATTCCAAGATGTTGCTCCAAGTTGTTGCTTCTCTGTCTAGTATGAAAGGAGGTGTATCTTGGAAATGACTTGAATACAAGTTCTGGTTCTGACAGTTTTCTGGTGCCACACTTCCAGATGATACAGAACAGCATGAAAGGAAATTTAGCATGTTTTGGGAAAGGTCTATAGCATTGAGAGAGGGTAGCTGCTTCAGGGAAGTCAAATTGCATGAACTAATAAAGTTCATTCTCAGTTCTAGCTTTGTGAGATTTTTGAGTTGAGACAGAACATCAAAACCTTCTCTTGAAATAGTACGGAAAAAGTTCCCACTCAGTAAAAGATTTTGCAGACCAGATATGTTGACAATGTATGGAGAGAGATTCAGTTTTTCAAAGGTCTTCAGTGGTTCATAGTTATAGATGAGACTAATCCAAGTGAGGCCTGTCAGCTCTCCAAAAAAGGTGCCATTTTGAATAGCAAATGCCAGGAGATTGTCAGAGATGTCCAGTCCCTTTAAATTCTTCAACGGTCTAAAAAGGCCATCTGGAAATGTTTTTAGAGAATTTCCCCTTAAGCTTAAAAAAGTGATGGAGCTGTTTTCAGAAGACAGTGAGTTTGGATGCAGCCGGAGAGGGCGATTTTGTGGACAAGGAAAGCAGGGCCTCGCTGCATGGTCACAACGCTGACAGTTCCACTCCAAATTCAGATACTCGAGTGCTGTCAGGTTGGCAAATGCTCCTTCTGGGACCTCTGTGATTGCATTCTCTCTTAAATCCAAGGCCTTCAGTGAGGGTGGCAGATCTTTTGGGACAGCTGTTACATTATCATACCCTAATGTAAGGTTTCTGAGTTTAGGTAGCTCTCTAAAAACAGTTGCATTTATGAAAAAAGACTGGTTGCAGGGGTTGGCATAAAAGCAGTTCTTGGAAAGCAGTAGAGTCTCAAGATTTGGAGCATTTAAAGGGCCAAATATATTGAAGATGCAATTGTACTGTAAATCAAGAAACAGCAGGTTTTCAGGTAAGTGTGGTATAGATGTGAGGCTATTTCCTGACAGATGCAGAGACGTAAGATTTTTAAGGTGCTTGAAGGCATGGGGCTCAATTTCAATGTTGCACCCTTGCTGTTCAGGAAGTCTCAGTTGACCTGGTAGACAATTGAATGTTATTTTTAAAATATTAAGGTTTGGAACGCCTGCAAAAGCGTGGTTCCTCACAGCTTGTAGCTTAGTGCCACTCAAATCGATTGACAAAACAGAAGCAGCCTTAATGAACGGGATGTGGTTGATAGGTCTGTCAGAGCAGTCCACTGTAGTGGAATTCACGTCAGCGTCACATGGAAAAAACTGGATGTTGATTGTGTTTCCGTACAGGAGAAACTGACTCATGATGAGAAGAACTTTTTCCAGAGCCTGAAAAAGTGTACCAAATTTCAATGATCTATGAGTCAGAAAATACTGTAGAAGCATGCAGTTTAACTTAATAAAGCTGATCAATGCATTCAGTAAATATGACATTAAAAGGTTTTAAGTCACTGCAAACACACTTTTTTTTCCTCTTGTAAAATTTAAGCAGCTCTGTGACTTAATGTTTTTAAAAAGGGAAACACTATATAAGAGTAGAAAATGAAGATCACTCACCATATCAGATTAAAAACAGATCATAAATTAACAGCTTGAAGAAAATATAGCAATTGTTATCCCACTTGAAGGGAAAACGGGGTGTGAATGGTCCAAAAGTGTCTGCAGTAAAAAGAAACAAGATGTATGCAGAAGTGAAACGATGTGGTCAAATATGCAGCAGTCTGATGCAAATCATGTGACACAAAAATGAATGAGGAACTTCAGCTGCAGATTAAACTCAAGTAATTTAGTAGCTAAAAAAATCTTTGTTCTAATGTGTCTGATGTAATATCTTTTTTAGAATAAAGCGAAAGAAGGCTGTTTTTTTTTTTTTATTGAGATGATGGCCTTGTCTAGGAGAAGAACGATAGAGGAAATTCTCCATTGCTGAGCAAACATAAGTGTCTTGACTTTTGGAGCAACAACATACAACACAATTTTGAGGACACCTAGACCCTCATATAATTGCTTATATGACCATATTTTGCACATTATTTTACATACACTGTAAAAAAAGAGACAACCATTTTTTTCTCAGCATCTGACACTAAATCAGACTACATCTTTTCTGTTTAAGATAAAATTGTTTAAGCTTTTTTCAAGTACACCAGTTTACATGGATTTCCTTATAGTATTTGGTACATTTACCATTTAAACTGTTTAACATTAGTCTGAAATTTTGGGTATCCTAAGAGCTTCTCACAATACAGTAGTTTGCTGGAATTTTTGCCCTCTTAAAAAAAATAGTGTAATTGGGTCAGGCTGACACATAAAATGTGTTAATTTGTAACTACTTTGTAACAAATTTTAGTGTATCATTGGGGGTCACTGTCCATTCGAAAGAACAATTTGTGTCTAAGGTTTAACTTTCTCGCTAATGCCTTAAGATGTTGCTTCAATATTCCCTCATAACATTATTTCCTCTGGATACCATCTGTTTTGTCAAGCTAATTAGTCCCTCTTGCAGCAAACACTCCACATGATGCTGCCACCACCATACCTTACAGTTGGGATAAGGTTGTCAGGCTTGCAAGCTTCCCCCTTTTCCTTCAAATGTAACAATTGTCACTAAATACTTTTGATTTATTCTGGCATTTAGCAATTTTTTTTTAGTGATCCTAACATACCTAAAGCAGAGAAGCTTTAATCTGCTTTAATGTCAAGCAGTGAGGAAAAAAAAAAGTTTTTTCTTTTCTGTCTTTTTGCAACTGTATATGAGCCCTGCACCTTTGCAATAGTTCCCTCTACATGGTAACATTTTGTTCAGGATGACGTATACTGACACAGAATTGTGGTGAAAACAACACCAGACACACTATTACAGCTGGTAAAATGTACCACTTCCCCTACTGCTTCTAAAATTTCTTACTCAATGTAAGCTTATTGACATGGATTGGTGTGGGAAGTCAGAGGCTGTCAGGCTCCTTGTGGTGGCTCAAAGATGTAGCAACTTTACTAGAAACTGTACACACAAACAATATGTTCACTAATAAACAGAAATAACAAAAAAAATCTTGTTAGCAGTAGCTATAGAAATGGACTGAACTTAACAATCAACAACTGCAACTTGGTCTCTACTTCCTGTTTACATAGTTACATAGTTTACACAGAAATGTTACATTAATTTAGGGCTTTTAGACATTTATTTAATAAGTTATTTTCCAGGTTGGAATTATTAAACAATACATAACAGAAATGATCATTAAAAACTTTAAATTTAGGGTGGATTTAGTCTAAGCAGGGTCAGAGTCATACATACAGGATCAAAACTAGAGATAGTTAAGACAAAAATGTTTCATATATACATATATTTACATCTATTAATTATTTTAATTCAACTGGGGAGGAACATTATGCATTTTTTTTTTTTTTTTTAACTCACAGAGCATTTACATAAGCTTATCTGAAGCCTAAAGTCTCCTAACTCGCCTGTACGAAAATGCATTTAAAGACGACTCACACAGTGAGCTTTTTCACAATACTTTTTTAATAAGGGCACAAAATGGTACAATCAAGAGGAGATTTAACTAAAAAAATAAAATCACCCAAGCAAAAGAAAATCTCTAAAAAAAGACTGATTATAAATGTTACTTTATTATAATCACAGAGAAAGTTCAAAGAATTAAAAAGCCTTTTTTGTGTTTTCTGATTTAAATGACAAAAATAAATCAAATCAGTATCAATAAAATGTTTCTGTTGAATCAAATGTTTTTATTCATGTGCTGTGTTATTATTATTATTATTTTTCCCCATCCTCTTATGAAATTCTCCATAGTAACAATACAAGATTACATTATGGGTAAAGCACAGTTAAAATGTATTCTAGCTGAAGATCAATTATCAATGTTTTGGCTTTGGATTGGACCTTAAAACAGAAAAATAACCTCACATACATAAACTAGTGTCCTTTAGTCTTTTTGCACATTATAGCTACAGCATCTTCACTAATTCACCATCACAGACTCAAGTGTTGAATTATCCACAAAGAGATGTTCATGAAACCATCTGATTCTGCATCCACTTTGGAGAGAGAGTGGTTGTTTCCAGGGTACCACAGCAACCTGTGCAAACATATGTCGGAGCATTAATGAACAAACAGCAAAACAGAGCAAAGAAATGGATCTGAGGCCTCATGTATAAACAGTGCGTATGCACAAGAAGATGTTGGAGTGCAATGTTTCACGCACAAGTAAAAATGAACATTGCGTGAAAGGTTGGGTAAATATACGCAAACGTTTTATCTGGTGCGGCAATGTGTAGCAGCAACGCAAACTTTTTCAGTTGACAAACTACAAAGCACCGAAATTAATCTAAATACACTGAAATATGACCCCATTAAGTGCATTTTTTAACTCAAAGAGCATTGAACCCAATATTTTTTCATGATTTTAGACTTTCATTGTTTAAACCTGTTGACTGATGAAACTGAACCACATTTAGCCTCAAACAAAAACGTAACACCAAAAAATGATGGGAAAAGTTAAACGGATATAAATGGTAAATTTCCTCTGTTTTTGTCACATGTGGATATAAATGCATAACGATCTGCGCGCCGACACACATGAAATGCAAGTAAATTATCTAAGGGGTACTTTCATTCTCACTGAAAAAGAAAACAGGGTCAGATCAGCAGATTGCCTTTAAGCAGGTCAGGTTTGATAATTCTTAAGGTGGACAGGGTGCAGACAGTCACACATGTACGTAACTCGCTGTGTATAATTGTGGAACGATAGCAGCTTTGGCACTGCTGGAGGACATCGCCAACGGAAGGATTTGGAGGGAGCGTGTGTTCAGAGATCGTATTGATCTGCTGGCACATGATGAGTGGCTTATTAGCCACTTTCAAGCTTCATCCTGGAGCTCTGTGTGGAACTGACCCTAGCACTACAGACGGAAACTATGAGGAACTGTGCATTACTGGTACGGTTCAAGTTCTCACTACGCTGGGATTCCTTCCAATCGGAGCATTTAAGCAGGAGTTGAATGACAGCTCAGGAATATCACTGGCTGGTCCACAAAGCACCTGCAGCTGTACTCTATTTCATGCAAATTGGGATGTATGAAGGAAAGGTGCGCAGCCACATGCTTGTGCATGGTTTTATACATCTGAATTGTTTTGTGCACCACGCTTTTGTCACTACACCAACTTTTAATGTGAAAGCTGCGCACTCTTTTATGCATGATGCTCCTTGTGTCTGCTTACCGAACAGGGATCTGCTTTGCTTTCAGAGCTTTGTAGTATTCAATTCCTTGCTTGCTAGGGACACGCTTGTCATCTTCCCCTAAAGTCAGCAACACTGGGGTCCAAACCTTAATAAGACATGAACTTACATTATATCACTCCAACAACAGCAGTAAAGTTAGAAGTATGCACCTGAGATTTACACAGACATACCTGGGGGACGTATTTAATAGGGGACTTGTTTAACATCTGTTCCCAAACAGCAGGGTCAGGGAGACAATCGGGACTGTAATCATATCCAGCCTCAACAATACACCTGCAAAAATCAACATTTCATTTACGTCTCTGTAAACCAATTATAAAAACACCACAGTTTTGTAATGGCTTAACACTTTCACCACAGGAGTCATCAAACATAGACAAGAGTGTGAGGAAGTTTACAGTGAGACCTACCAGTCTGGGATATCCGTGCTGCCAATCATGGAGGCTAAATTGATGACAGGATTGCGAGCCACGCAGG
Source organism: Anableps anableps (assembly GCA_014839685.1). NCBI lineage: Eukaryota > Metazoa > Chordata > Actinopteri > Cyprinodontiformes > Anablepidae > Anableps > Anableps anableps. The sequence goes on from CM026071.1 coordinate 22,551,048, forward strand.
CCTTGTAGAATCCTGGGTACTGGCCAATTAGATGACAGGCTAGAAACCCCCCATGGGAGCCCCCAGAAACTGCCACTTTCTGCCTGTCAAACTCATCATCTAGCAGGACACTTTCAACAGCACACTGGTGGAAGTAAAACACAAATGACAGACTGCGTAAAAGACAATCTGCAAATCCCACAGAGAGTGATCAAGGGAGAACAAAACAAGAACATCTAAAAAGAGCTCTGTTGCTATGAGCCATGTTTTACATCTATGGCAACGAAAAGTCATTATATAGAGTGCAAACACAAACAGATGACCAAAAAGCAACACTCCAAGTCATTCGTTTTCAACAGGAGCTAGAGTTTAAGGCTCATTCATATCCGCTTAAAACAATAATCCAACAGATTTTTGCAACTGTGGACAAACATCTTTTGTAAAGCTAATTAAACTTCATTTTAAAGGACTTGATTTGTAAATTATTAGGAGTATTGGGTCTCTGTGTTGTGGGCAGTCTCTCCTGGAAAGAGCTATGTCTGTCTTCTAGATTAATTTTTTTTGTATGTCAAACATTGTATAGGCCTGCCAGACTGTGTTTGCTCTATGTTTATCTATCCAGTGCCTTATTAATATTAATATCTCCTGAGCTTTTCAGACTTTTTTAATGGAACAACAAACTTCATTGTATTTTACTGGAATTTTTGTGACAGATCGACGCAAAGTTATGTAGAACAAATTGAGTTTAGTATAGAGAGTCAATAAAAGGATATTTATTTTGAAAATGGACAATGGTAAAATGAGACAGCTTGAACTTTATTAGCAGGCTTGTTTTGTTTGGTGTTGACTTTGTTCTTACCTGAACATCCATGACATCCTGGGAACCCACATTGCCCAGCAGTGAGAGGATGCTGTCCTGGCCGAACCCAAGAGAACCACGATAGTTCACTAAAAACATAAAATGCACATTCAGAAGCATTCACACAAGCACTAACATCACTAGTGAATGTCGAGCTGTATTTCTATATAGATAAATGCATGTTAACTTTTAATAAAGATTTATTAGATTTATTTATGCAATATCTGTTTTGTTTGAGGAGTTGGAGCAAAGTTACTTGAGAAATAAACTATACTGAACAATGACAATTTTGAGAAGCTTTCTAAAAACCCTTAGAAATTAAGGAGGCCATTATCAAACAACAATGAGGTTTTAATATACTTATTACTTTAATAGGAAACTTGACTATACCCGTCTGATATCAGATTTATAGACTGATTATTGAGGGGAACGAGTTGTGAACACCTGGACTCGTCATACTCTCTGGTTTGGGTCGCTTGCTTGACAAAACTATTGAAAAACATACTTTTTTTTAATCAAGTTTACAACAGCCAGTAATAGGTTTGTGTTGATTCTCGTTGTGTGAACTGAGTTTGGAAGTGCTTTGGGAACTGATGGTTTTGGCTTATGCTTTGTGATTTCAGAAGGCTCAAAGACTGTCTTTCTGACCGCGATTTGTTTTTAAAGTAACAAGAAAAGTATTTTAAAATATTTAAGTTGAGAAAACATTAAACAAGCATAAAAACACATAAAGCCGTAGGCCGGAAATAATACAGCAATATGACAAAAAAAGAATTGAACAAATTATAAAAAAATTATTCCAAAAGGTACATGGAAAATTTTTCTAGATGCATCCAAATACATACAGACTATTCTTATATTTTCCAAAAACAAATAGAAAACCCACACTGACTGTTTCATATGTACAACAAATACCACAGAAATTTTTTCATAGATGTGAAACTATTACCGGCAGGCTGTTTTGCAAACAGGTCTTTGGGTTCATGTGCTCAAAAACTGTAAATGCAATTTCCACTTTCCAAAGAGGCCGTTGTTGATTTAAAGAAGAATATTTACCTTACATAATATTTAACCTTTCCCCCACCAATTCAAACATCAAGGAAGAAGCACACTGGAAAAGCATTCCTATTCCTAAGAACCTGTAAGATTTTCTTAAAAGGCTATTTACCTTCAGCCTAAAGTTAAAATGAATTCGATTTATAAACTACAGTTACTATGTTGTAGAAATGCTTAAAGAAAGGATACATAAAAACAGAGCACTTAATGTTAAGAGATGTCAAAACCCCACAACTAGTGTTACCAACGAAGTTCATTTCAAGAATACTTTTTTTAAAGGTTTTTTTTATGGCTCTAGTGGCCTTTATTCAACAGGAATAAGGGCAGAGAGAGAAGGGGAAGACCTATGCAGCAAATGGCCCAGGTGGGATTAGAACCAGGGACAACTGCGTTGAGGACTGTAACCTCTGTACATGGTGCGTTTGCTTTCCCACCAAGCCACATTGCACCCAAAAGGCTCTTTTATATTCTTCAACATAAAAGGATAAACAAAGTGATAAATATCTAGAAAAGATTTTTTTAATGCAGTGTGCCACTGACTAACTCATCCATGAATGCACTGGTGTTCAGTTCAGCTGAACCAGATTTCCAAGTAAAATGCATGTATCAGAGGTCACAAAACAGGAAGCCAAGACTTGCATTCTCTGGAAAGCAAGTTCAAAGTTTCGATCAGACACACTACAAGGCCTGAGGGATATGTTTCAAGTATTATATTTCCATGTGTTTCAGCAGGTATCAGATGAAACTGCACTTGACATTTTTAGCCTAACTTACCCAGTAATACACCAAAGCCCATCCTGCAGAGCACAGAGGTAGACAGAATCCATTCAGCTACAATCACAGAGTGAGGACCACCTAATGAGAGAAACAAATTAACAGTGAAACAGACCTGACAGGATCAATTAGAAACTGGTGGCCATGGTAACAGACACACAATTAAAATATTGTTAACATATAATTAGACTAACAGAGCTGTATCTCCGTTACAATTACCAAGCTTGTTTTCCGTATAATGAGGTAACAGTTTGCCACAAAGAGCACCGTTGTCATAGCAACCAATGTCTGCAATGTCAATCTGATCAGTAGAAGCTCTTGAGTGAAGAGAGTCTAAAAATAAATCCAGTAGGGATTAACAGCCTAGGTTTTATTACTTCATAATGTAAACTCTTTTGGATTATGACATTTTTTTTTTTTTTTTTATCAATCCATCTAACTGTCCATCCATATCGAAAAACCAGAATCTGAGTTACGAACCATGAGGGAAGACAATCAGAGGTAGTTTCACTCCTTCCTTTACTTCTTTTGGTTTCATCAACACAGCTTCATAGTTAATGCCCGCTGTAAATCAGTAAAACATGTTAGCAGCATGAATTAGTACCAGTAATAATGCTTCAAATACTTTTCAAATGGTTGTACTACAATTGTATTGTTAGCAAGCATATTGGCAATATTTTTATCCATTTACAGAGAGTAGGTCTGTAACCAAGAACCTTTATGATTTTGCTAATGAACAGTATATCATTATGTTTATGGATTACATTATTAAAAACTGCATTTTATTTAGGTATGAGTTCTATTTTTCTTCCCAATAACATTTCACATCCTAAACTGCAAAAAAACCTTTTGAATTAAAAAGACCAGGTTCAACACTTTTTTTTTGCTAAATATAAGAATAAAATCTATTTGTTTAAATTGCTATTTTCTCTACTTATACAACAATGTGAGACTTTATAGTACATTTTAGTTTTATGGAAACTGTCTCTTTAAAAACAAAAGCGGCAACCAGAGCGGTAACAAAACACTGCCTAATATGTTTTAGGAAAGACAGTTGCCTGTTAAATTACATATAGTTTGAAAATAAGACCCAGTTATTTGTGGTTTATGGGTGAAGTTTAAAAACTGAAACAAAAAGGGCAAAAATAATTGTCAGTTCATATTACAAAAATAAAACAGGCAACCATAAAGTTAATGTTCTTAAACTACAATTCCTTCATGAATATCTCAAAGAATTATCTTACGATATTGATGATTGTCTTGCTCTCCTGAGGGAGTGAAAGTCTTGATCTGCCAGTCAATATCTGGTAAAGTCTGAGACTCTTCCAAAGTAACCCAGACCACTTCCTCCTGGGAATCCTTTCCTGGAAGGAAGCCCACCCTCTAAACAAAAGAAAGCACAAAGTTATAAGAGAAAATCTACTGGATTACATAAAGTTCATTTAGTTAGTATTTGAGAACTCATTCATTCATTCAAAAGGGCATTTGTGTAGATTTATTAAAAAAATGTATTTTTCTTAGCAAAAACACCCATCCTACCAGACTTGGAGGGCAGTTAGGAGAGGAGCAGCTGACCACCATCAGATCTCGCTCAATGTTCAGCAGACACCAGTTACCGATTTCAGACTCTGCAACCAGTGACATAAAGACATAGCAATAAAACTAGCAACAGTGATAAACATACTGCATTAAATGGGCCTGAAACTGTCAACACTGTATCACAATGATTTATAAAGCAAAGTGCAGTAAGAGACTAACTTGCGGTCAGACAGGTGATGCTTCCTGTGCTCGTGTCCACCACCAAGAGATCCTGAAACACCAAGAGAACAAGAACATCTTAACATTTTTTTTTTTTTTTTTTTTTACCAGATTGAACATGACTACAAATAAAAACGACACATACCTTTCGGCTGCGCTGAGGACAAGCAACAACAACACGCTGACTATCAGCTGACCAGCACTGTGGTGACAACTGACTGCTGTAGATACCAGTGAAGCCATCTGTAATGTCATAAATATAAAAACAAAAAAATCCAAAGAGACACATTTGTGACTGGTCATGGGAAAAGCATTAACAAGTCTACTCAGGGGCGTTTTGAGTTATTTACAGATTCTGAAAGTGAGGATTCTAAGCTTTCCAATGATTTCAAACACATGGGAATCAAAAAGGTAATTAGGAAGATATGGTCATTTGAACGCTGGCACTCAAACAATGAGATTTCAGAGAAATCAGCTCTGAAGTTTCTTCAAGTTTTCTCCCCAAAACCTGGGGGAGTTAACAAAGACTGTTCACTTACATTACTTTGCAATAACCTCACCCCCCAGCACTGACTGTCGACTAACAACAGGACTTGTGGTTGTTTGAAGGGAACCAAACCTTCAGGATCATTTCACTTTAAAGAGCCATTAAAAAGATCCATTATTGAACATTTACATTTTTTTTTAAGAACAAGCCATTTTATCCCTAATGGCTTCCTAATAATCCCCAATCATTCCATTAATGTTCTCATTACAGATTTATATAGAGTGAACCACTAAGCACTCTTTACCTTCTCTTGGTCGCCCAACAATATCCACAATCACTGAGGTCTTCTTGGTGTACCAGTCATACTGCAAAAAAAACAGAATGCGGCTCAGAAAACTTTTCTTAAACTAATAGATATACCTGAGTTATTCCAACTAGAAAACTGGAAAATAAACCTGTGTATGTTGGGGAAAAAAAGGCTCCATTTTGTCTTACCATACAAAGCTTGCAGCACTGCATGTGCGGCCCATATACAGAACATTCTAGATAGACAATTCGGCACTGATCTGGGCTCAGCCTTGGGGAATACACAGCACTGGTGTCTGATGAAAGCTGCTCTGTTGGAGACAACAAATGAACACATACGTCAAACACTTCATGCAACTATGTCAATGCTAAATTAAACTAAGTTGACAGAGAGGATGTTTTCCATGAGTGTGTTATGAATGTATGATTTTGTGGCCTGTTCTAATCATCTCTTTCCTGTCCTAATTAAACATATCTGCCCTACTCAATTGCTTATCTGCCGCACGCTCACTGCTACGGCTTATATAAACATAACCGATGATAACACTTAAAACGCAACACATAGTCAAGGATAAACTGATACAAGAGGATGACACCCTTTAGGAGGGTTAAGAGGCAAAGATAAAAGCAGGGCTCCATTCTTTGCTGCTCTCGCTTCATCCTTAAGATGGGCTGAGGGGAGCCCGGTACTGAAAGTGAATGTCACTCTGTATCTGTTCATTTGTATACTCTGTACACTGATTATTTTAGACATTAAATCTTGATTTTATTCTTAACCATTTCTCATTGTTTCACGAAGTAAATACTTTATCGGTTTTATTGGTTGGGTCTCGGAACTGCAGAGAAACTAACTCAGTGGTGCACGGAGGGGGAAAGAGAGGGATCCCCCATCAAACGAGTGTGTATTCACAATGTAAATATTAGCACAGTTCCATCATATTAGAATCCATGCCCAGTAGTATATAATACTGGAGGTGCAATGATTAGACTTTTCCTAGGTTTTATTTGAGGTATGACCTGTTAAATTAGAATTTTTTTAATGACTGTAATATGTAAAAGAGGTAAAAATGTGCTACAGGTTTTTTGATCGATGTAATACTTCAGATTCAGCATTTATACATCAAAGCATATGCCCTGAAACTTAATCATAGTCTTCAGTTATAAAACTCATAACAAGTAAATCAAAGTACGTGCTTTTAAGTTCATTCATTAATAGACCCAAAATGGTGTGATTTCTTAGTTTCTATGCATTTAATGAGAAGGGAAAATAAATTCAGATTTTTCAGTATTTGACCTGACGGTTACTGAACAGAGCCGACAAAGATAAAAACTGGACAAGTCCAATTTCTGGCTGATTGAGTGGCGCATCTCTATATAAAACTGTTTTAATATTGATAACTGGAACAACTTATGCTTCATAGAAAAACAGTTAAACATGAAAGGATTAATGTAAACAATATTACATGTGTTACAAATCAGAAGTTAACCCTGATTAGGGCTGTAACTGTATACGCATTAGCAACGAAACTATCCAATGCAGCCCTGCCGGTTGGGTACGTACATGTACCAACAAAACCAGTAGCGCAACTTTAAAAAGTGATACCAAAACAAAAGAGAAAGAATTCCCAGCTATCACTAAACTCTGCTATGGGGGAACATTAGGACTTCTCATGCAACTACAGTGGAAAAGAAAGGGGGACCAGATCAAAACTTTATGTCAGCGTACCCATTTTTCAACAGCAAAATGCTCGCACTGTACTAAACTGAATAACCCCCTGAAACAACGTCAAGTTGAATGTAAACATCACTAGAACTGGAGAAAAATCAGCTCAAGTCCAAATCCAGCTGCCTGCAGCAGTCAACCAGTTCAAAACGCTGTACAGCATAGAAGATGCAACAACACACTGATAGTGTTGCGAATAGTCCCTCTAACCAGCGGGGATATCCCAAAAGGTGGTCAATAATGTGGTAAAGTTGTTTTATTATTATTATATAATCCAGCCAGTCAGTGAACAAAACCCGTTATTAATTATATATATATATATATATATATATATATATATATATATATATATATATATATATATATCAAAAAATCTCCAATCAGTTCTTTAGTGGACCCTTTTTATTTCTTTCTCCTGACTGAAGTGAACCTAACCTGTACTGAACCGGGATTTTTGTGTACTGTTACACCCTTACTTATGATATTTGATTTTTGTGAAACCATAAAATTTGGTATGATAAAAAAAAAAAACAACATACATTTGTTTTAGAGACTTTTAAGAAATACACTCTACTACCTTATAAATAAGCTGATAAAACTGAAAAGCACTTAAGAGGTGTTACTATAGTCAATGGGAAGTAATAAATTGTGTGAAACACAAATCAGAAAGTGAGGCTTTACAGCTACATCACACCTTATGGTAACTGTGTCGTGTTGATGAAAAATGTTACAAACAATTCACGCTTACCACATTTCCCACCCGTCAAATCGACATAAAACAAAGACGACCTGAAAAGTGAGAACAGAAACACTAATTCCCTGAAATATGAATCTATGGGTGCATTTATTTGAAATTAATTGAAGTAAAATTAAATTTTAATTTGCCACAGTCCAGCTGCTATATGCTGGTACTTTATTTGATAAGCACCTCCGATTGGGGCAGTACTTCAGGCCTAGTCTGAAAGGCTCATGCCACCAGCCAACAAACACCACACCTGTGTCTCCTGGGGCCCAAAATGCCTGGAGAGATGAAAACATTTTACCAAAATCCAACAATGTATTACCACAATAAAGGCACGCAAACATTAATGCAAAGCTGAAGTTATTGCAGTGTAGAGCCAACCTGTCCAGGTGAGATACTGTCAGGCACTCCTTCCAACATAGACACGTTGTCACCCTCTATGTCCAAAACACACAGCACTGGGCAGCTCTTGCCCACTAAGGCCTCTCCCCAGTCCTCATAGTAGACAAACTGCTCCCCCTGCAGGATGAAATTAAAACAAGGACTACAATGTAGCATTCAGTCCTGTGAACTCCAACGAAATTAATTCAACTTTTGACAACAATCTAGTGCATTCACTTTCACTGTGTCTTTTTTCTCCACCCTCAAAGTCTCCTCCTCATCTTCAATGGAAGACAACTCAGGCAACTCGGTCTATAAAGAGAAAATGAGAAATGAAGCAGCAGGTTGTTAGCCCCTCAATCTGAAATCTCTTAATCCTATCATGAGTATCTCATAAAGGACGAAAACAGGCTTCACTACTCCCTCGGTCACAGTACAATAAATGCAGATAAGGAATGTTGGCTTGAAAGACAATGGAAAATATCTCAGGTTCATTCATTATGAAGGTACAGAAACAGTGAACCAGTTTGCCATGTTTTTCTGATTGGGCGATAGTGTAGCTCTGAAAGGCATTAAACACCATCGGACATGTTTAATCTGGCTGGTGTGTGCCCTTTAAGTGGGAATTATTTACATGACTTGTTAGAGAGACGAACTTTTGAGACATCATCAAACTCTTGAGACATCATTGTGTAATAAAGAAACTCCTGTTTGAGGTTACTGGTTGTGTAATGCAATGTCTAGCATGGGAGTATCTCTTTGCTGGATGGAATTCTGTTTTAGTTTATCCTAAAGACTATTTTTCTTTCTACAACTTACCTGAAAGAAAGATTTCGTCTCGGGCCTCTTTTTCTCAGCAACATACAAGAGGTGGGTTTCAGAGTGCGACCAAACCAAGCTGCCAAACTGCTCTGGGGAAGCACAGAAAAAATTCAGACGTTATGGCAAACTGTCAAACAAACTGCAGGTAAAACGCGGTTGTTTTCCTTGAAGATGATTTACCATCCTCATAGACTTTGCCATGTTTCTTTAAAGCTGTTAGGTTGATACTCTTCATCTTGATGTTTTTACTCCAGATCTAAAGTGTAACATAAACATTTAACAAATTTTAAAATCTGAAAAACACATAGTAAGAGTGAATTATTCATAAAACAGAAATGAAGATAAGTCGCATACTTTAGACTTGAAAAAGTAAAACAGAACAAAGACAATAAGAGTGATTCCTTCAATATGCAACCCAAGCCAAACTTTAAACCCAACCCCGCAGGAACTTGGGGAACTTTTACTTGAATTAGTTTCACAATCCGAACACAATTTACTCCAAACCTCACTGATGGATCACCCACTGACATGACATGACTCCCCTCAGGCAGCTGCTAAAGTTATTACTTGGACTTTTCCAAGTTTCAAAAAACAAACACCATCATCAGCATTGTAAAAATCTGTTCCTCTGTGATTTAAATCAAATAAACAGCAATTCGAGAACATATTTAAAAAACAGGATTACTGGATACTGCATGGGTGAGTGACTTTTCATTGTAGTGTTTTTGTTTTAATTTGTTTTGGAGTTTATTGTACCTGCTGAAGTAACTGTGTTATGAAACGTCTTGTTCTGTGTCAGTCAGAAGGCAATTTATTTAAAGCTGTGTGTTACATGTTTAGACCATTAGACCTTTTTTTATTTTATACAGAGACAATGTGGAACATTTCATTGGCTTTTTCAAAGGAGAAATGCATGGTACTAAGTTGTAAAAAAAAAAATAAAAAAAAAATTCTGATTTCCACCTGTAGTCCCTGGACAGGTTGATAGTAATCAAGTACAATTTCATATGGATTGAGAATTATATAAAAACTAATTACATATCTCTGCATTCTATACATATCCAATACATCATGCTTCACATCTCACTGAAACCAATCAAGCCATTAAAACTACAGTCCTTCACCACTGCTTTACTCACATATCATCATCATTAATGAGTGCTAGTCTGCTTAGATAATAGTCATTTTTGCCAGATGTGCAAACATTTTGAAACTAGCACGTTATAATGTTCCCTTACTTTTGCGACATGCTCTGTGCACAATAGAGGCGTACAGGCTGCTGCCAATGAGCCGGTGGGTACTCTACTAAAGTTCTGTTTTAATAATGAAAATCTTAAAATCTCTCATACTGTGTTTGTTAAGCAACAAAATTGTGCTCATCAAGACCTTTTCTCTAAATATTAGCATATTTCAGAATACTGATGATGTGTCTATGATACAACAGAAACATCGGTAGACCTGATGATGTCCTGTTTCTTGCTTAGCTGACATCCCTGAGTGTCATGGCTATGTGTTTGTTTGCATGTAAACTGAGATCCTATCATTAGGGATGGATTTTAAAGCCAGAACAGTTGTGCCTAGTGAGGACGACTATTATCTAAATCACCCGGTACGTATGCTAATAACCCATCTGAACAGGACAAGATAGCCACACACCTCCAGAAACTGCTTCTCCTCTCCTTTGACTGTGCATTCTCTGACAACTGCCTTCATTTCACCAGAGGGAGAGTCCTTACTTAAAACTCTGATGTGAAAAACAAACAAAGAGATACAGTTAAGTTTTCTTGGATTATGACTCACTAAATAATATATTTACAGTGTATAAAACAGCATTTTACATACTCTCCTTTGATTTCAGTACAGTTTCCGGAAGCACCAGAGTAGACTACCGACTTATCATCATGGAACACAATGTATTGTCTACAGAATTTGACATTCTCATTCCTCTCCAGATCACGTTGGCTCCACTCTACAGACCAAAGTAATCATAAATGCTATGAATAAAATAATCATATCGAAACGGAAAGATTTTGGTGTGACAGATATTAGATGTACCTGTGTATATGTTGCTGTATTTGCCTCCATACTGAGAGGTGACAACGGGTCCCACGTCTGCTCTGCTTAAAGAAGGAAAGAGGCTGAGCTCTCTGTAGAGTTTGGCAATTTCCTCCGGGTTGGTCATCACCTGACAGCCCAGAAAAGAACAACTGCGCCTTAGTGAAACGAAATGTTTGACTGTGAACAATGCCCTATTCATTTCCTAGCTAGGTAGCTAGCCAACCATGAAAAGTTGGTGAAGTTTAACACAGAATAACAGCAAAACACAAAGTCAGTGTATATAGTATTTCCCCCATTCGTTGCCCCAAACAACAGCTTTGCATTAAAGTAGGTAAGAGAGTAGGGATCATTTCATAGAGATTTAGGAGTTCAAGCTATTTGACAAGGAACTTCCTGCAGGAACTAAAGAAAACTACGGAACCTACATCTGTCCGCTAGCTTGACTTAAGATGACCATTTCTGTTAATATCGAAACTAAGACATGCACTTCCGAGCGCTCTCTAAGATTAAACCTACACTGCATTTGTCATGCACCTTAAATAAACATTGAGGATCGCTGGTCATTTATTAACGTTTAATCATACCTGTGACTCCATGGCAGGAACCGTACGCGTCGCTAAAAACAGTTCAATTGACTCAACAATGGAGCGAGCCCTTCACAGTGACGTAGAAGGAGAGACGCTGGACGAGTGTCCGGATCGTACGTCAACGACTCCGCCATATTACGAGTGGCATGTTTTGTTGTTTTCAGCCCACAAGGACTGCAGGATCGTTTGGATGCAGATCACACAAAGGTTCCCGCTTTGTGTGATCTGTTGGGATACTGAAGGACAAATTGAAATATAATCAATGCATATTTCCAACAGAGTAACAATTAACATTAACTGCGATTAATTAGACGCTACATTCAAATCTTTTAGTCACGCATGTTCAACTATTTCCTTATAGTAGTAGTAGTAGTAGTAGTAGTAGTAGTAATAATAATAATAATAATAATAATAATAATAATAATAATAATAATAAAGGTTTCGGTGGGAATATAGAAGAACAAGAAGAGGAAGAAGAAGAAGAGGAACAACAACAAACAATATATTATTTTGTTGTTACCATTATTGTTGCTCTTGTAAAATCCGTTTGAATAACAAAATGAAAGGCTTTCTGCACCTCTGTTTTAATCTTTCAAACTGTGGACTCTCTGTACTGAGTCCAGTTTAATATTTAAAGCTAAAATAAATACATTTGGTTTAAGCATATTCTAAGCACATGTATTGCTCAACTTTTGTCTAAATGTCTAAATTGTCTAAATTGAGATTTGCTGCTTTTTGTAAAAATGATTCATCAACATTAGTTAAACTAATAATAAACAAGTGAACTGGAGTGGCTCTTCTTTTGTTCAGAAACCCCCTTTTTAAAGCAAACTACATTCAATTCAAATTCAAAAATACTTTATTTATCCCAAAAGGAAATTAAATGTTGATGTAACTCATTTAATTAAAGAGTTGTTATAGATTGTGATGGCTATGAGCAGGAAAGATCTCCTGTAGTGGTCAGTTTTACAACCAGTATGAAGAAGCCTCTGACTGAAGAGACTCTGTTTTCCAATGACAGTCTCATGAAGAGGATGGTCAGAGTTGTCCATAATTTTCTTAATTTTATGCAAAATCCTTCTTTGCATAATCATCTCCAGAGGTTCCACAGGGATCTCCAGAACAGAACCAGCCTTCTTTATCAGGTTATTGAGCCTTTTTAGGTCTCTGGCTCTGATGCTGCTGCCCCAACAGATGATGGCAGAGGAGATGGCACTCTCAACAAGAGACTTATAGAAGATCTGCAACATCTTGCTGCAAACCTTGAAGGATCTTAGCTTCCTCAAGAAATACATTCTGCTCTGTCCCTTCTTGTAGATGACTTCACTGTTGATTCTCCAGTCAAGTCTGTTGTCTAGATGAACAGTGAGTTATTCATAGTCCCCAACCACCTCCACTTCTTCTCCCATAATGGAAATAGGGTTTGATTTAACTCTGTTTTTGCTGAAATCTACAATAATCTCCTTTGTTTTGTTCATATTCAAGATGAGATGAATGTTTCCACACCATGACACAAAGCGGTCCACCAAATCTCTGTACTCAGCTCCATCTCTGATACACCCAACCACTGCAGAGTCATCTGAGTATTTCTGTAGATGACAGGAGTCTGACTTGTGCTGGAAGTCTGAAGTGTACAGAGTGAAAAGGAATGGTGAGAGTACAGTCCCCTGTGGTGCTCCTGTACTGCTGACCACCTGGCAAGACACACACACAGTCTTTCAGTCTCACAAACGCATTGATTTCTATGGCAAATTTTCCACTCACACTATGGCGTTCCAAAGGTGACGTCATCTAGCGTGCATATGAACACTGCTCCACTTCCCAGTTTTTGTGTAGTGGAAGGCTTATATATATATATATATATATATATATATATATATATATATATATATATATATATATATATATATATATATATATATATATATATATATAATGTGTGTGTGTGTGTGTGTGTGTGTGTGTTAACAACATATTATGTTGCACTGTAAGATAGACTTACAAGACAAACGTGCAATTAGGAGCTAGTAGGGTGTAACATCTATAACAGTGGGACATCGATTTCACTGCTTGTAAAGTTATAGAAAACGAAATATACGTATTTGTTTAAATAAGATTTAAAAATTGGAAAGCCCTTTTTTGTAGGTGACAGCCGTTGCAGTGGACTTGTCAGTCAGCTGGGGTAGGCGGGGTCACATTACAGGAAGCCAAGATGGCTGACTTTGAGGAGCCGCTGTCAGATGAAGAGAAGGTTTGAACGCTTATTCTTTTTTTTACTGCTTATTTATCTTAACTGTATTGTGAACTACGTTTTTAGATTTAAATGCATTAAATAACATGGACTGGAAATGTAATTTTAGAGTTCGAATACTTATTGAAATCGTAAACTTGTCCTTAAAGCTATCAATAGCTAACTAGCCCATGCTAGAGCAGCTTGGCTAGTCGCGGTATCAAGTGTTATTGGGGGTGGTAAACCAGTCCGACGCCCTGTTCTGGAAACCTGTCAGTACTTTTATTGAAGCATGAATGCGTACTTCCTCAAACTGTTTTGCGGTTTCCACGATATTCTGCAAATTAAGTAAGTTCCCCCTCATTAAAAAAAACAAACAAAAAAACCCCCAAAAAAACAGACAGCTAACATTAGCAGCTAACGTTACTTTGCTGCAGATTTCTGGGTCAAACAGATTCAGTTGCAGCTCAAATACTTCGCTCGGCTTGACATCACTAGAGATACTTTCAGCTTAGGAAGAGCTGCAGCGGTGGCACTTTACATGAACCCAGGGACTAGCAAAGTTCATTGAAGAGGTAATACAAGTCTGAACTGCCGTTCTGCTACGTAAGGTGGTATATCGTGATATAAGGTTCGAATACAAACAAAGGGGATTTCAACACAGGACAGAAGCGAGCAAAGCGACGTTCCTCTGATAGCATCAGCAAACTACTTCCCAGGTCTGTTGTCCTTGCGCTGTTAGACAGAGGAACAGGTGACGCTCCGTCTGTTTTTAAAAAGGTACTACCAGTATAATCAAATGTTTACTCTGGTAATGGTTTTTAATTATCATAAGTTTTTTTTTTTTTTTTGTCTAATAAACGTTAGAAATGGAGAGAAAGTCTCTATAAACACATTGATGTTCCCTTCTGTTCTCCAGAAGCATAAATGTTATATGCAATTAAATAGCTTTTTGATTCAATATGTTTAATAAATGTAAATTTTTTGTCCTGAAACCTATTGTGTGTTAAACTTTGATGCTTTAATATACTGTGTTTATGTGTGTTTTTGATTTTTATTTAAAAACCATCGATTCAATCAGAAAGCAATAAAAGAACTGCGGAGCCACATCGAAACCATGTCTGTCGGTTCAAATTTAAGACTGGTGCAGCATTTTCAAAGCTGAATTTTTCAGGGTAACCTGTGCCCCTTAATTTGTAATAAAATCAGTGAAAAGTTGTGAACATGCTTTAATAGGTAATATTAATCTTTGGCATTGTAATAGTTTAAATAAATGTCAGTTAACAGACTTTTATTAGTCCTTTTTATTCAAGCAAAAAGTCATGTTCATTACAGTATATATTTTCACTATTAAACACTGCACCCTGTAATATTATTCCTTTAAACAATAATACATTTAACTTGTGCTATTTTTCAAATGAAACATTTTAGTTAAAGACGGAAACTAAATTATAAGTGTTAAGTCAAATTTTTGGTTGAACCTAAACCTTGCTGTGGTGAAATTCAGCATGTCCTCACTTATCAAATAATTAGATTTTGGAATATTGGTAGCTTAACATTTAGAAAAATGTACAATAAAAGATATCCAGGATTTGTTTAGTTTACAGTTCAAATATCATTGAAACTACAACAAGCAAAACACTGTTTTTGAGGGATGGGACAGTCAGTATTGACTGGAGCACAAATGGCAGATGAGCTGATAGTAAAATTCCTGCTGTAGTTCATCCTTGCGTAAGTTTTAAAAGCTATGTAATCAACTAACTTGTGAGTTTATAAAAAAAAAAAAAAAAAAAAAAAAAGATTACAAATGACAAGCACTGCAATTAAAGGAAAATCACCCAATTTTTAATGTCACTTCACCATGGCAGTCACATGACGCAACCATCAATTCTGCTAAACAGTGCGCATAAACTGGGTTTTCTTTACATTTTGAAGAAAACAGCATTGATCAATGTTTTCATGAATGCCACAGTGGAACGAGTTTATTCAGCACAGTAGAATAAAAAAAAATCTTAACAATACTCTGTTTGGAGTTTACATACTGCAGCAGTTTATCATTATTATCCCAGGATAAATAATTTTTAGCGCAGTAAATCATCAAGTCTATAATGTTGCCTATCCTTAGATATTTGTTATCAAATATATGAGCATATGAATGAGTTGCATTTATTATATTACAGGTCCGCATAGCGGCTAACTTTGTGACTCATGCTCCACCCGGAGAGTTCAATGAGGTCTTCAATGGTAAGAAGCACGGATGTCCTGAATAAATGACGACAGTCTGACTTAATTAGAATTGACTATTTACCAATAATGTGTCTCAAATATGGCAAAGTACACCATACAAGTGTGCATGAATCCAGTAGCACTCTTAGTCTAACAGTGTCGTAATTGACTACATTCAGGAACCTGAAACTGATGAGTCAGAAAATGCTTTGATTTGAACCCCAGTCTTTTGGTTCAGACTGAAGGATTTCTCTTGTTAAAAGCATTTAGAAAAAAAATGTCATAAATTTGTAGTAAGTTTTTGTGGTACATTTTTTAACTGTTTTTTTTTTTTTTTGTCTCTAGATGTTCGGCTTCTTCTCAATAATGACAACCTCCTCAGGGAGGGGGCTTCACAGTAAGTAGCATTTGACTTGCATCAGAAATGTAAACAATCATAATTTGGAAGTTTTGAACTAAATAGTCAAACACCATGAGTTGTTAATAAAAATGTGTTGTCTTCCAGTCTGTGGAAAACCCATTCCGTAAGTTAATTTTACTTCTTTATCTCTACTTTGTTTTTCTTCAAATACTATTTTTCCAGGTCATTTGCCCAGTACAACATGGATCAGTTTACTCCTGCCAAAATCGAGGGATATGAGGAACCGGTACGTTTTGTTCCTGAAACTAAATGACAGAAAATGCTTATATGAGAGGATTCTTCAGTATTCTTTTTGATGACTTTTTTAGGTCCTGATCACAGAGCATGGTGACTTGGGTCAGGGACGTTTCCTGGACCCCCGTAACCGTTTATCGTTCCGCTTCGATCACTTGAGGAAAGAGGTCAGCGACGTGCAGCCCTACGATGGAGAGGGGGACCTGAGAAGCTGGAGAGATGCCTGTGATACTGCCCTTAGTGCCTACGTCAAAGAGCACTACCCTACAGGAGTCTGTACGGTACGTTGCACCGAGACCTTGGGCTGCATAAAATTGAATATCGCTTTTTATTCATAAGATCTGTACGTTGCAGGTGTATGAGAAAACAGTTGATGGTCAGCAGACGATCATATCCTGCATCGAGGGACATCAGTTTCAACCCAAAAACTTCTGGTACAGTTCTCTCCCTCTAAAGAAACATTTAATATCTTACCTAAATATTTTAATAAAGTATCTTAATTATGGTGCTAGAAATGATAAATTGGCAAATGAAATATTAGCTCTGTTAGGGTTTTTTTTTTTTTTTTTTAAAGTCTTTGTGCTGTTGTGTTTAAAGTAATTCTTGCTTTGCTTTCTCTAATAAAGGAATGGTCGCTGCAGGTCAGAGTGGAAGCTCACTCTGGGTCAGTCCACCGCTCATGTGGTTGGAGTTTTGAAAATCCAGGTCAGTTTGGAAATCTAATTTCAGATCAGGACTACATAAATCATTCAAAGTAGACTTGGAACATTTTCCTTCCGTTCCATTCAATGTTATATTTATCATAAACATTTCCAGAGTAAATTACTGAAAAAGCTTTTATCATTTTGTTGCATTCACAGTAACAACTTAGAGCCACCTCAAAAACAGGTCGTTTAAGTGAGACCTCTTGAAAGGGAGTTGCTTGTTAATCTAGAAGTTTCCACCGCAGGTGATCCAGGATGCTACTGTAAATTGCAATGTTTCACACCGCTTTTGTGCTTCATGCAGGACAGTACCAATATTTTTAGGAATAATGTGGTAAATTTTATTCAGACTGATGGTGACAATAATCCGAACCTGTCGTCCACTGTGGTGTGAGAAGTTTACCAGGATACTCTTATTAAATTATGTAGCAACATTCTTGGAAGAACTACCCTGGGAGCTCCTAGTTAAAAACCTTTCTTAAAACCGTATGATTTGCAAGAGACGGGATAATTCACCACCCCAGATGGAACCATCCAGTGGTCCTCAACGCCGGTCCGCATTACCCACTGTCCTGTAGGTTTTTGATGTGTTTCTGCTCCAGCACTAATGATTCAAATTATTGTTACATTTCAGCATGTCATAAAACTCTACAGAAATCTAAAGACGTGTTCATTTGAATCAGGTGTTTTGGCTACAGGGGAATGTTTAAGACATGAAAGAAAGTGGGCCCTGAGAAATCGCTGCCTCAAAGGAAATGGGGTCAGCCTGGGACGAGGGAATGGGCAACACACCACATAACTACTGATTGTGTAAAGCTAACACCCGCTAAGCATTGATCATTTTGTCTAAGGTTCAACCATCTGAAAGCTGTGGGCTTTTATTTTGAAGGCAGGTTTTTCCTGTTCTCCTCAAAAGACATGGGAGTAAAGCAATTTAGAGATAGTTTTGCAGAACTGGTATAGCATTCCAGTGCTCATTCTTTATGTCCAGGGATATATATTTTAGTCGTTGGGCTTGTGCAGGATGTTTTCATAAAAGTTGTATACATGACAAAAGGTTTCTTTTTCTTCCATTAATAAAGCGTCTTAAACGTTATTGATAATGTTGTTGTGTTTCAAAAATATGAAACTCTTAGCAGGAGTTTCATGTACGGTATGAAATGATGTTTAAACATCCTAAACCTGCCTCATAAAGTATTTTGTCTTTGTTCAGGTGCATTATTATGAAGATGGGAATGTCCAGCTGGTCAGCCATAAGGAGGTTGAAGACTCAGTTCCCGTGACTGTAAGTAACAGTTCTCCATTAGCTCTTGTATAATCTGCAGACAGTTTAACACGACTTACTCAGCTGCTGTGTTGGTGTACAGTAGGATGATTTTATGTTTCATCTTGCAGAGTGAAAGCCAAACTGTGAAGGAATTTATTGACATAATTAAGAATGCAGAAAACGAATACCAGGTACATATCGGATGTCATTTTTATATAACTGATCCTGCACACTTTGCTGTCGTGTTCGAAAAACATTTTAATACCGGTATATCTTGTTGCCCTCAGACTGCAATCAATGAAAACTACCAGACGATGTCTGACACGACCTTCAAGGCCCTGCGTCGCCAGCTGCCTGTCACACGCACCAAGATCGACTGGAATAAGATCCTAAGCTACAAAATTGGCAAAGAGATGCAGAATGCCTAGAAGAGGAGGGTTAGGGACTGACCAGGATGATGCACACTCCCATGGGCCCACAGCCCATCTATATATGCGCAAGGACTAACCAAAGCATAACTATATTAATGTGGGGGAAAGAAATAAAATAAAAATGTAACTTAATGTTTGCAGACTGTTGGGCAAAGATATGTCTGCTTTAAGGAAGGTGCAGGTATTATAAAAATAATAACGATCACGGTTTGGAGAAAGGTGTTACTTTTGTATCTGCGTTGGGACAGTGCAGGGCTGTGCTCAGGACCGCTTCATTAAAAAGAAACTTGTCTCTGTTTTAAGGAATTGCAAAACTCCATAACTTCAGGTTACAAAATTCAGATATTTGTCTTCGTGAAACTAATACAGAGTTACTGCTCTCTGAACACAGGCCACAAAGAAGTGGATGACAGAAATCAAGCACACAATATCATATCAGGGTTTGACTTCGGTAGAACATGAATTTTCCTAAAGGCTTTTTTTTTTTTTTTTTTTTTTTGGTCATTGTTTACCTTGCATGGTTGGACTGAAAATAGAGATTGCTGTTAGGTTACGTCTTAATAGACAGAAGATTATCGTGTTGCATCTCTGTAATACATAATCCAAACGAAATTCATAGCATTTAAATACAGCACAAAGCCTGACACAGCCCTGTTGTACAAGTGCTCCGACAGCTGTATGTTTATCTATCAGGTCTGAGGAAAAGTTCACTTGTTTTCTCCGTTGAGCTCCACTAATGCATTATCTCTCTGTTCATGCAAGTTGTGACGACAGAAATAAGACAAAGCCACCTCTGCTCTGCTGCATCCATCATACATCCTTTGTTCGCTCTTTTTGGTATCAACTTTTGCTGTAAATCGTTTTCCTTTTTTTACAAAGGAAAGCATAGTCATATTAACCAAAATTTATTTGCCAAAATCTCTTTCCTATGGTAAAGAACTCCATCTTCTTGCTCATGTGTGTAAAATTTCTATTTTAATATGCTGTCTTTTTGTTGGAGTCTTAGTACATTGCACTCATAACTGTTCAGACTGTGTAAAAGTCGATGCCAAGTGAATGCAAAGCAGTCGCCATGTGGCAAGATGATATTCTGTAAATGTAGCGTGACTCCTATCAGGCAACATCATTCTCTGTTCTACATGTCTTATGAGTAGGCTGACACCTGATCACTTACTTGTTAGCTATGCTATGTGCTGTGTTCAAACGTTATTATACAGTATAATACAACTGTGTGCCGATTAGTTACAAAGTTAAAGACTGTACTGCCCCATCCTGTTCAAATAAACTGACTTACAATCCAATGCTGTAGTTCTTTCCTTTCGAAATGTATACTTCCATAAATACAATTGGTAATGAAGTATGGCTTTCAACTGGAAGATTTCATTAAATAGAATTTTTTTTTAAAAAAGCCCATTGAAGAAAAACTTAATTCTGCTTTCTGTGTATTTGGGTTGATGGCATCACAACAGGCACAAGAAAAAAGTTTAGGAAAAGACATGCTGGTGAGCAGTTTAACAGATTTAATCTTCGATTTTACACAATTTGAGGGATTCAGCCTTGTGTTTTAGCTGGAGTTTGAGTCCAATAACTTCATGACATCAAGGATGGAGAAGCTAAAGCAAACAGTAATGATTGTCTTCAGCTTCAGAGCTTGTCTCAATTTTTCCATCTGGTTGGTTTTGGTGCATAATTGAGCTGAAATCTAAAAAAAAATAAAGCAGGCAGGAATTTTAGTTTCTAGCGGACCTTTTATAGCGAGAAACCACCTCGCCACCTGGGGGAGGAGGAAGAGAGAAAACATTTTTAAAAAACCTGTTACAACTTTATATCTCAGTCATCTCTTTTAGACACATGGACCAACAGCTGCTTAATGATGAGATGCCACTGGTAAAATTTGACAAATATTTTCAATTAGCTGTTGCTTGGGTTTAAATATGGGAAGAAACTGCTCTAAATCCAAAAGATTTATTTGAACTATTTCTGTTTTTATTAAATCATGTCATGTTTGAATTAAATTTGTATCTTGAATGAATAATGATAATGTTATTAAACTTATCAGTAAATGTGTTTATTTGCAGATGAAAGTAAAAATGTTTACTATTGTTTCAAGTTTACAAAACTACATAGATCATCAATAAATAAGGGTGTTTTCCACAGCTGAGGTGTTTAGTTCGTAGTGCGGTTTGTTTGTGTAGATGTGAACACACCAATCTCAGTAAGGTGCGACCAAAACATTCATCCCAAGACTGTTTGAAGGAAGTGGTCTTGGTATGTTAACACACTAAAGACATGATTAAATTCTCCTTGTTTTTAACAGCTCAGAGCACAGCATCTGCTTCCTGTATTTATCCAGGACCTGGATAAACAGTTAAATAACCATAACGTCACATTTGATAATGAAATCTGGCGATTCCAGTCTGCAGTGGCCATCTTCATGAACTGCTTCCATGTCTTTTGTAGCCAAGTTTTCAGTTGCCAAATACCTTTTTGTGATGTCACCAAAGGCTCATGCACATAGAAGTTTGGCTTTTGCAAAGTAGATTTTATCTTGGTAAAATAGCAATTTAAAAGACATCAAACAGAAAATCTGATCATAACATGTTGTTGTATAGGTGAAACACTATCTAACTGTATGCTTGACTGATTTTACAGAAAGGTCTAGATAGTAGCTTTAATACCTATTTTTCTTTCCTGCGACAGAGACATTGCATCGTGTTCCTATCAAGAGCACCAAACATGCTGCGGTTGTTTTATTAGCTTCCCAGACTGTAAGAAACACAGATGATTCATCAATTAAAGGCATGGACATTTTATTTAAAGCACTGAATATTCAGGGTGTTAATGATATGAGCATTTACCGGTGATAAAAAAGGAAGAGGGCACCCAGCCGGTTGTACATGTATGGTTTTATAAAAATTGGCAAAACTAATATGATTCAGTTGATTACTGCTTTCAAAATAAAATATGTTAAAAGATAAAGTGGTAGACCAATAAAAATAAAATAATCTTGTGTGTAGTACTGCTACAAGACACAGTGCTATGTAAAATAGACATATATTTACAGTATAAACTGTCACAATTGTGTTTCAAACTATAAACATCTAGAATATTTACTGTGAAGCATAATGAAGCATCATTTTTAGTTTGTGTAGAGCAGAATTCAACATTCCCTGGATATGCAGTGTATATATAAAAATGTGTTGATGTGTAGACAATGCAGTGCAAAATCAAAATGTGCTTTCCCTTTTTCAAGACAAGTCTTAGTGTTTTCATGATAAGTAAAAAGTGAAACAACAATGCATGCATCTGATGTTCATTCATAGGAAAAATTTGTTGACATGTTTACAATAAAAACCTGTGGTCCATCTTCATAAAAATTGCATAGGGACTCACAAGAAAAGCATTTAAAAACATTTTTTTTGTCTTTGTAAAATTGTAATAGCTACATGTTTGCTATGCTCTATTAGCCATACATTGGAGACATCCTTTTTATGTCAAGTTTGCTTCTGAATAACCTCTTAGTTTTAGTTGAAAAGGTTGGACAAGTCAGTCCATAAGTAAAAACAAACAAACTGATGGTCAATGCTTGAACTCATAAATACTTAAAATTCAGAAATTTAACATTTAGAGTAACTCTACATAACAATAGCAATTAAAATAAAAAATACGAAATCTGATAAAGGAATTTGTAATATCTTTTAAATAATTTTTACCAATTGTTTATCAGATTTTGCTTTTGAGGTAGGAATACAACAAACACTGCATCCAGTGTATACCACCTTGAAAATGCATTCATATTTTGAACTTTTCATGTTTTCCACATTACAACCACAAACCTTAATGTGTTTTATTGGGATTTCAAGTGATAGACCAATGCAAAGTGTTGCATTATTATTGAGCAGACACAATGGCACGATTCAAAATTTATTTTACAAAGAAAATCTAAAAATGGGTGGGTTTTAAAATGTATTCGCCCCTCTTTACTCGGATACCCTTTAAATAAAATCCAGTGCAACCATTTGTCTTCAAAATTCTGCTGATTAGTTAATGGAGTTCCCCTGGGTGTAAATTAGTCTCAGATATTAGTTAAAGAACATTAAAGAACAAGCAGTATCATGAAGACCAAGGAACACAACAGACAGGTCAGGGGTATAAAACATTCCAGGCATTTAGCATCTCACTGCTCAATCCATTATCAGAAAAATGGAAAGAGTATGGCCTCCCATGTAAACTGACAGATTGAGCAAGGAGGAGCTGTGAAAATCTGTAGTTCAGGAGGAGGACAGGACAACTACTAGTCGTGTAGTCCACAAAACTGGCCTTTATGGAAAAGTAGTTTTAAAAAAAGCAAGCCATAAATTTCCCCATTACAATTTGCCTCAATCCACATAAAAGACAGAAACATACTGTGGGAATCTTATCTTTAGCAAGAGCAGGGAAGCTGATGAGGTTGATGGGAAGATAGATATAAACATATGGCAAGCCTAACAAAGCCTGCTAAAGGCTGCAAAAAACTTTAGATGGGGACAGAGGTTCAGTTTCCAGCAGGAAAGTGACCCTAAAGATATGGTCACAGCTACAATTGAATGGTTTAGATCAAAGCATATTCATATGTTAGAATGGCCCAGTCAAAATCCAACCCCAAATTCAACTGACAATCTGTGCCAGAACTAGCTGTTTCAAGGTGATATCTATCCAATCTGACTGAGCTTGAGCTCAGAAGAATTGTATCTGTGATCACAGCAAAAGGTGCTAGTGAATACTATTGACTCAGTGCTACTTTGCACAAGCCTATCCCACATTATAGCTAAAACCTTCAATACATTGAAGGCCGTAGGTGTAATGAGACAATATGAAAAAAGTTTAAAGGGTATGAACACTTTCACGAGGGATTTTAACTTTCAAGTGGCATGAATATTGAATATTGAGTGTCTTAAAGTTAGTTAGGAAAAGTAAGTTAACATCAGTAACTTAAGTAGCTGATTTGTTCAACAATTGATTTATATGATGTTGACGTTAGGCACTAGGATAAAACCAGGTCTGATTCCTTGGCTCCCTCCTGCCCACTGCTGCTGTGCCCACAGTTCCCCGTAAGCTCTGGGAAGAGGCTGGTCCGAGGAGAGTGATTGGGGGAACCTGGAGTTGAACTCATGCCGGGCCTTTTAGGTGGAATTGGAGGAGGATGGGTCTTCTCTGAACGAGGTGTGAGGGGAGAGCGAAAGCCTGGAGATAATGGCCCTGAAGAAGGTGACCTCCCCCCTGTAGGAGATGCTGCCAGATTGCGGTAGTCTGTGCCAAATGGAGAGTTGTTAATTGGTGCCAACTTCACTCCAGCCTGCTGGTTGGTGAAGCGGGACAGCACCTGAGTGACAGTGCTGCGGGCCAGCTGCTTAGCTGGGCTGTGCTCTGGTGGAGGAGGGGTGGAGGCAGTGGTTGGGGAGAGGTCTCTGGGGGATAGAGGCCCGCCGTGCTGCTGCTGATCGAGATCGGCCTGACTCTGGAACTTGTGTCTGGCAGCCTGAAATCGCTGGTTGACTCCAGCCTGGTAGGACTGAAGGAAGCCCGGGCTGCCCAGACGCTTTGCTAGAACCGGAGAGGAAACGGGGGAGGAGGAGAGCGAAGAGGAGGCAGTGCTGGAGGGAGAGTGAGGATGAGGAAAAGGGTGAATAGGGGAATGCAGAAGTGTTCCACCTCCATTATCCACTCCATTTTCTGCTCCTTTCACTTCATGTGATAATGGTTCTGCCTCTTTATGAGACTGAAGGCCATTGACCTTTGACACAGGAGAGGATTTTGAAGCAATCTTTCCATCTGGCTCAGTCTGAACAGAACTGGACACCATCTTGCCCTGTGACTCCTTCACCTCGTTCACAGCCTCTTTTACCTCTGTTTTACTTTCCTGAGGCTCAGCCAACCTTTTTCTTAGTTCTTTCACTTGCTTTTCAAGATCTCTGCCCTTTTCCTCCTCTGTCTTTATTCTGGCTTTCATCTGCTCTCTTTCAGCATCAAACTCAGCCATCTGCCTCTCCGACCTGGCCTCCAGCTGGGCCACCCTGTTCTTCTCATACTCAAGAACTTGCTGGAGCTTCTCGAGGGCGCAGGTCTCTTCCTGCAGCAGCATGTGGAGTTGAGAGACCTTCTGTGCCTCCTCCTGAGCTTGGCTGCTGGCCTTCTGGAGCTCCAGCGTCAGATTGGAGGAGATCTGCTGCTCCTGGGACAGCGACTCCTCCACCTTGCTCACCACTTGTGCCTGTTCCTTCTCCAACCTCTGCACTGTTGCATGCTCCACCTCCAGCTAGGAAAGAGAAACAGAAATGTGAAGGCGAGGCAGGTCTTCCACTTTTGACCACAAGGAGGCAACACTGTGCTGCTTGTTAGACAACACAGCTTTTTATTGTGTTTTTTTTTAATCATATTTTTGCACTAAACCATTTTCAACTCCATATTATCTTTAATTCTGTCTATACTATATGTGCTGTAAAATACTTCCATCATCTTGTTTAATATTTTCACTGTTAGCCCATAACTGATGCATTTATTTGACATTTAAATAGCTTATCTGACACTGATAAGACACTCTTAAAACATTTAATTTACTTTACTAGATATAGAATCTGAATGGTGCCTACAGTGTTTTACAATTCTGGAAGGAATTTGAGCCCTGCTTCTATCTAAGCTTTCCTGGGCCTCTTTAAATACGGTTCTCCTAAACTAACCACACCTGAATCATAAAGAGGCACGATAAAAACCATGAAATATGTGTCATCAAAGTGTCTGAAAAAACACAGAAAGGGGTCATCGTTCATACCTTGTAAAAGAATTTTCTGCTTGCATGGCATGTTTATGAACAGTCCAGTTGCTTTTAGGGTCGATAGAGTGTGAATGGTCTGGTTATAACCTTTGTTGAATATTAAAAGGAAATAGGAGGTGATGACATACGACCATGTGTTTGAAAGGGAAAAAAAATACCAAAAGGTAGGAGGGCCTAAGGAAGACACTAAGGGACCCTGTGTTACATAAGACCCCTGTGTAATTGTGCGCTCACAGCGTGTGTTTGCCAGCTGACCTTGCATTAGACGTGAACATCCATTATCTCAGCTTTCCTGAGGCCATAAAGCCCCATGACTGCAGGACAACTAAACAATGGCCTCTTCCTCATCTGTTTCCCATGGAACAGTTATGGGCTAGTGCATACAGTAAGAGCGCCTGTGTGCGTGTGTAAATTTTATAAAAGGCCAGGCCCTCTCCACCCTACTGGGTACACAGAGGAGCTTCTCTGACGCATCTCTGCTCAGACATTTTGTTATTAATCATAGCAAGAATATTAAAAAAGCATGTAGTGCAGACAGCCACATGAGGCAGAAAAAGAATCATCTTCAACAGATGTGCGCATCTGCAACACCTTGCCGAAGTGCTCACACCCCTTGCACTTTTTCATATTTTGTCACATTACTACCACAAACTTCAATGTATTTTATTGGTACTTTATGAGATAAACCAGGGATCTACAACCTTTAAAATTTAAAGAACCATTTTTGCCCTCTGTCCAACTAAATAAAGCTCATTTAGAGTCACAAATCTTATATGGCCTTTTGAGAAAAGACAACTTTGAATTTTTAATAAATGTCTACAACAGGAAATTTGTTATCATCAAGAACAACAACACATAAAACTTGTGCAAAAAAGAGCTCGGATACATTTTCTTGGGATGTTTTTTTTGTTTTTTCAAAATGATGTAAAAACAAAAGCACATAGCTTTCAACACAATTACAAGAAAAATAGGTTGAAATTGTCATTCTGTTGTGGAAACCCAATTATTCAATGAAAAAACTTCTAAAACCTGGATTTGTTATTATATTCTGTGTTTAAAAACATTGGTTGGCTATTCATCACTTTTAGCGAAAGTGATTAAAAGCCATTGTGGAAGGACCAAAGAGCCATCTGCGGCTCCACAGCCACAGGTTGCAGACCCTTGAGATAGCCTAACACAAGGTCGAAGGAAAATCAGCGTTGTTTTCAGAAGTAAGAATCTAAAATAGAAGAAAGAATGTCTTTTTTATTAAATCCTATTTAGAACTAAAGTTATCAGCTCGTTTACAGAAATCACAGCTCTCGCAAGTCTGTGCACTGGTGTTGTTTTGGTTGATATAGTATTTCACCTTTTTTCATGTGATTTCAATTTTCTTTGTTGTCATAATCGAAAAATTTGAACTCCTCTTTTTTTTTCAAGTGACCCTAATACTTTGTCAGGGTTTGTCTCAACCAGCTTTAAACCTTTGAGAGACTGATATTCTTACTTATTTTTTTGTAATTATCTCAAACTTAGGTTAAACTGGATGTAGAGTGGTGTTGAAAAGCAATTTCCACATCTTGCTCAAGTTTCCTCAATTACATTCATGTGCAAGCTGTTTCTTATAAAAAACTTGAAAATTGCATTTTAAAATTTGTGCCTGTAATGTGACAAAATCTAAAAAATGTTCAAGGAATTTAAATACTTTTACAGTTCCTGGCACTCAAACAGTAATGGTATTCTGTAAGCTTGACATGTCACACACACACACACACACACACACACCTGTTGCCGCAGCTTATCTCTTTCTGTCTCCAGTACACAGACATAATCAGAATGCCGAGCAGACTCCTGGGCATACCGCTGTTTCTCTCTCCTCCAGAGCAGCGATCATCTGAAACAATGACACAGACCAGTGATAACATTTAGGAGCTATATGTAAGCAGGTTATTTTATATAGTGGCGAGCATGAAGGCGATGTATCTTAAACTAATTTGGAGGTAAGTGAGGGAGCGATGTCACAGAAAAAAAAACATAATTATTTCGGATTCTTATAATTACCAAGTTTGGTCTGTATCATATCTGGTTTAAAAGTGAATTAGGCTATCTATAAATTTATGCACTCATGAACTCCAACAAAAGAAATAAAGACCAAACCTCCCCTAAGCCATGAACCTCATTACTAGATATGCACCCAACAAATTTGGTAAACAAATGTCCTACCTTATATGATTTTGGCAGGATTGCACCTTCAAATCACAAACCTACATGCGAACTGACTGCATATGGACATCATTTGCTATTTACCCTCCTGTGTCTGCTCTCGGCAGCAGTCAACTGTCCCATCATCCTCTCCTGCATCCTCTTGCAGTGAGTCATGACCAGTTTTTCAGCACAGCCAGAGGGTTTGGGCCCACCGCCCGGCCATGCGGATGTGCTTGGGTTTGCCTGAGCGTGTTCTGGCCATTCCACGGCTTCTTCATCCCGCTGCAGGGCCAGGAATGGATCGCTGAGGTCATACTGCCCATAACGGTCTTGGACGAACTCATCTCGATGTTGGGCCTGAGGAAACACAACAAATTTACAAAATAAGGGACGTTGGTTAAGTATCTGAGCAAGGGGCTTCCATATAATTGTGTGCGACAAAGCATGTTTATGTTTAAAAATACTATCTCGTGGGGGATTTTCTTTTTTTAAACAAATGTACAAGCATAATAATAACTGCAAGATTTCATAAGATGTTTTTCATAAGTTGAGGAAAGAAAATACTCATCCATCTTGTGTATTTAGGTTGATGACTCACAAGAGATATAGGAGTTTAGCTGATGAGCTAAGATAAGTAGACACAATAGCAGACAAGCAACTTTTGACAGATTTCAGCTTTCTGAAGCTTTCCAGTTCCAACTGGTACACTTTAAAAGCCACCAGTGCTCTTATGTTGGAAATCTTTCCTAAAATCCAGGCAGTGTCTCACCATATCGCAGATGTTTTTCTGCAATCAGAATACAAGTAGACATCTCCAGAAAGGGAATTTAATTAAAAGCGTGCAAATGAAGAAAAAACAAGGTAAATACAAATAACATTGTAAAAATATCTATGATCAGTAGGCTTATGTGATATCACCAGAAGTATGTGTAAGCTTCTTTTTGTGAGAGTATATTTTAGCTTGTTTAAATGCTTTACATCAAACTACCGAATATAATTAGAAAAAACTAATAGCAAGTTGCATTGTGGGTGACAAACTATAACGAAAGTGAGTTTGATCTATTTCACTGAAAATTACGGGAAGTAACTTTGTCAGTGCACAGGTTCCCTGAGATTACATTTCTTTTCCTTTTAGCTTTAGGAAGACACATAGCCAGAAAAAAAGGTATGCAGGCATGTGTTCATATGTGTTCAGGAAGTCAGTGCTGGGCGCTGTTATCATCAGCATGAGAGCGAGCAGATGGTCGTTCCTATCAACCTAAACACAAAGAGATGAGGCACTGCTGTCCAACCCCCACAAGGGGCAGATGTTAATTCCTCCCTGGAGATGAAGGGGTGAAAAATTGAGTCATTAAATCCCTTTCTTACTTACAGACACACTATAGCATTGGTTCTGAAAAGGAGTAAAATTATATCAAACCTAAAATACATTTGTTTAAAGGCAAACACTAAATTATGGTTCACAAACTCTTACAGAAAACCAAATTTTGCGACACATGTGAAGGAGTTTTGAGTGAAACATGATGGGGATCTCATTGACCTCCACCCTGGTCACAGTGTCATCAGGGGGTCTCATTAGCTGCACAACAGTTCGTTGGTTTGAGTTCTGGGGGCATTCGGGGTCAGCTTTGTGTCTTGGTGATTAAAGAACACGCGGAAGAGTTCACACCGTTTGACATCAGGACACCCATAATTTTCTCCTTATGCAGTTTTCAGCAGACTCTCTGGTCCACAAGCTTACACTGCACCACTAAATGTCACTCTGTTCTTGAGTCAGACCTTCTCATTTCTCAGGTGTCAGCTTTTTTTCCTGTGTGCTTTCAGAATTTGGCTCATTCAAACACGCATACAATCCCTGAGGGCTCAGAGTGAGCATGGTGTATTTGTGGCTTGTTTTCTGTTTGAACCAAGAATAAGGCTCTTTGCCAAGAAACTTAACAGAACTTGTGCTCTCTCAGTTGTTGCAATACCATGCATTGCCTGCAGATCTGATTCAGTTTTCTTCAAAACATAACAGTGACCATAAGCACAGGCACTTGTATGTTTATATTTTTGCAAGAAAATTTTAATTGTGAGTTAGCCAACATGTTTTGTGCATTTTACTTTAAAGCAGACCTGCTAAAGGACAAAACTGCACTCTTGTATGTTAACAGGCCTTACGCAACAGGTTTTAAATAGACCATTAAACACTGCACTTTTAGTGTGTGCAGAGGCCCAGTCCTTGGATATGGCCCTGCATGAGGCTTTTTTTTTTGTCAGGATAGGTCTGATCATAATGACAGGGTGTGCTTTCCTTTATAACAGGGCACAACAGGCAAACCCTGTCAGCTGTCAAGCTCTTATCCCTGCCCAACAACTGATGACAAACGCTCCTTATAGCAAGTCGTGGGAAAGAACACATTGTATGTGAATAATTTACAACAGTATTTTGTATTCTGAATGATGATGAATTTTAATGATGTGTTTGAGTATGTCATCTTCTATCGGATTCCTGGAGCAAAAGGTGTGGGGTGAAAAATCTGATTTCTTTCACCTGAAAACTTTGTCAGTCACCTATAGCCTCAGGGGAACAAGCCTGTGTAAGCTGAACTGAGCCACAGAGTCCTGTTTCTCCAGTAAGTTTCTGAAATGACTGTCAGATAATGAAGTCAGCAGTGAATATGAACATAATCCCAGGTGCAAAAGGTACTGGTTGCACTTCTCAATTACAAATCAAAAGTTCTCATTCTGACCTCAGCTGTAAGAGCAAAGGACATTCACAACCACAAACATCAATGTCTTTTTATAGAGATTTAGATCAACACAAAGTGGCACAAAGCTTTGAAAGGAAATTAAAAGAAAATTATTTATTTATTTATTCCTATATATAAATAAAAAAACTGAAAAGTGTGGTGTGCATAAGTAATCAAAACCTCTTTTGATGAGTTACAGCTCCAAGTCTTCTGAGCTATCCCTCAATAAACAATTCCAGCTCTGTCAGATGGCATGGGAAAATCTGAAGCCTTGCCACACATTCCCCATTGTATTTAGGTCTGGATACTGATTGGGCCACCCTAGTGGATGAATATGCTTTGATCTCAAGTCTTTTTGTAGGGCTGGCAGTGTGTTTAGTCACTGTGATGCTGAAGGGCAAAACAGCCTTAAGTCTTTTAGAGCTCCTAACATGTTTTTTCCCATGGTTTTATTTGGCTCCGCCCATCTTCACATAAACTTTGAAAGGCTTCTCTGTCCCTGTTAAAGAAAAATATTCACCAGGCATAATGCTGCCACCACCATGATTCGAGCTGAGAATGGTGTGTTCAAGGTGATGTGCACTGTTAGATTTTTGCCACACACACTGCATTGATGGTGCAACAAAAATTTAAATTTTGATCTCATCTGACCAGAGCACCTTCTTTATACAAGTGGCTAGAAGTCATTTGCCTTGAGGGCAAGGCAAACGACTTCTAGCCACTAACATAAAGACCATATTCAGAGTGCATTGCTAACAGTCATTTCCCGACTGAGCTGTGGGTGCCTGCAGCTCCCCCAGTCACTACAGCTCCCTTAGCTGCTTCTGTGGTTCATCCTCTACTTGTCCAACCTTTCTAAATAGACGATTATGAGTTTACAGGTTTGTAACTGAGCCATTCTCTTTCCATTATCATATGTTGGGCTGAACAGTGCTATATGAAGAATGAGAAGAAATTACATTATAACCCAAGTTTACTCATGGGGTTTTTCACCATTTTTACTAGATTTGATATTCTTGATGAGATTGCCTGTAAAATAATTTTTTTTAACAGATTAGAAGGCACTGGGAGGAAGAAATGTGAAATCATCTTTGAATTTCAAATTGCCAAACAACTCCTCTGTAGCTAAGTATGCACTACTGCCTACTTGAATAGCAGGTAAAAAAGTTATGAATTTTGAAAGGGTTGCATCATATTAGAAACATGTGCAACGGGGATATATATATTTTTTCTCACTCTGTTCTTTCTTATCCATCATCACAATCATCAGTTATCACATAACTCTCTGTTACCTGTAGAATCTCAGTAACTAACATTACACTTATGTATCAAGGGCAGTGAGAATCTATCTAACAGGCCAACTATATATTGGCATGCTAAGGCTCAATGCATGGCACTTGAAATTCCTTTGTAATTGTAATTTTGCAGACACTGGTATTGTGACAGTGATTCAGATTCAATATATTGTACATTTTAAGCTGTGTTTTAGCAAACAATTTGGATAATCTGTCTTAAAGGAAACCAACAAATATAAAGAAAAGGAAGTCACTGAACTGATTAAAAAACGTTTTAACCATTTGAACACAATCCATTCAAAATTACAATGGAGAAATGGAGAAAAATCTCAAATTTAAAATTTTACATGTAGAAAATTCTGAGTCTGTTAAAACTGACCAACATCATTCCCAAGCCATAAGTCTGATATACACTAAATTTACTTACATACGTATATCTGTTTTAAAACATATTTTAAAAATACTTCTGAGACTGTGACAGTACTAAGAATATACATTTACTAAACCTTCAGCCGTAGACAGCCCTGAAATTAAATCAAAAATATTCCTATTCCAGTAGTCCGATATACTTACTTTATCTTTTTAGTATCATTTGTGTCACTGGTTCAGCTCATCAAAAAAAGTGAACATCATATTGTAGGACTGACTTATCAGTGCAGGGCTAACAAAACCTCAGGTTACATCAGGTCACATTGGTTATTTTTCTTGCAATAAAAAAGTATTATAAAAACTGGGTTGCTACCAAATTAGAATCTAACACTTACCATTTTTATTTTAAGTTCTGTTCAAATTCAGGCTTTTAGGGAATTATGAGATTTTTAAAATATGAACATGAACAATATTCCACTTTATTAAACCCACAAACTCTTTGAAAGGATTGGAAATAAAAAAAAAAAAAAAAAACAATTTAGAGTGAAAGTTTAAAACAGAAATCAGAAACTTTCCAGCATAGTGTATTGAATACTGAATGCATTGTCAGTGAAATCACTCTGAAATGTACAAATATCTAGAAAGTTCAGTGTTTGTTTTTGTTTCTCATCTGTTAGTGTCTGAAAAAATAAACATTTCAAAACCAAAATAAACCATTACTGCTATTGTAAGGAGTAACAGCTAAATGTCCATCAAGCTCAGTCTTAAGTTTATAACTCCTTTGAGATTGCAAACTACTGGCATAACAATTGACTTGTCTGGGCAAGTATTCCACTTCTATGCAATACTTGGCCTGGGAACAGGATTACAGTTTCTAAATAAAAGCTGAATGAGCTGCAGAAAGACTGAGCTGAGACTGTGGACCTCTGTTTTATGAAGCGTAATTAGCTGTGTGTTTTAGGAACTCAAACCATATCCCCCGCACCTGCCACCCACACATTACCACAGATGACACTGAGGATAGCCGCAAAGCACCAAACATCTCAAAGTAATGTTTAACTGCCTCAAAAAGCAGTTTTGTGATGAATTACAGAAGCGGCTTGTTGTCAGCCCTTGAACAAACATTGCTTTCAGAAGGGCATAACATATAGTATCGCTGGGTGGAACAAGGAAGTACTTTGGTTTATCTTCAGAAGGAGTCAAATATTAAACTGTGAGGAAATTCATTGACCTGACGCTTGGGTAAACCTTCATAAGAAATCAGCTTATTCTTATCCTGTTCGCTGTTAATAGCAATGTTAGTAAGAGACTTATTTAAACAAGGTCTAGACAAAAGTTGTGATAAATAGGTACAATAAAGAGAACCTACTAAGTATATGTTGCTCTCATAGATTAATTGTCACTGTAGTATGAGATGCTTTGGTGCCACCAGGTCAGGATGGTAAAATATAAGTGGTTAAATGATGAAGACCAGTGATGTTACAAAGCTTTAAAAAGAACCTTTCCGGTATTTTCTGCTCCTTTTTTTCTTTTTGAACAAGATGTCCAAATTGGGCTTTGCCTCTTGAGTAATTATAGTGTACACACTCTTATCTGTGTAACCCACTCCTGCCAGGCCCTATTGTTTATGGAGTCAGGAAAACATGTCAGCCTGCAAAAATAGACAAAACATTTTAGGATTACAGGATATGACATCATGTGAGACAACAACAAAAAAGTGCTGAAAAGGACAGCAATAGGTTGACCACACAAAGCGTGTTTCTTAGCAAAACAAAACAAAGTTAACTCAGCTGTCAAACAGCAATAAAACTCAAGTCCATAGGTGTGTATCTAAAGAGCAAATGTGCAGATACAGTTAAGGTTAGAAGTTTACTCAAACTTATCAGTCTAAATATTAATTTGGGGTTATAAATTATTTATTTTAACTGGTATTTTTTTTGTGCTGGGCTAATTATGCAACACACAACTTCAAATTTTCTCTAATCCACACAGAGTAAAATGTTTCACACAAGTTATGCAGTTTTCTGTATATTTAAGGTAAGGCTTTGAGATGGCCATAAAAGAAACCTAATATTAGCCAGCTTTACTCATTCAAAGCTAATTTTGACCTCTGTTTGGGATCGGTGTCCTGGTGGAACATCCATTTGTGTCTAAATTCAACTGTCTCTTGGTTCCTTTGAGATGCAGTTTTTGTTAGTCCTCCATTTTTATTATTCTGTCCACTTTATGCAATGCATCAGTAATATCATCAGCCAAACAGCCCTTTAATTTGCATTTCTTTTAGTAAAAAAAAACTTTTTCTGCACTGGATTTTGAACTAGGATAATAATAGCTCAAGATCTCTACAGATAGGACAATTGTCAGCTTAAAAGATACACCACACCTCTTGGAATGCAGGAGTTTGCCTGGTGTAAATTCAGCAGGAATTTTCCCTCTAGAAAAACTGCTTCTCTGTTTCTTAGGCAATAGACCTGGAAACAGTACAATCGAGAACCTGTAGAGACAAGTTCCAAAGGTGACGACATCTAGCACCCATATGAACACTGCCCCACTTCCCAGTTGAACACATACAACAGTTTTTGGGTTAAACAGTACTTGGAGACAAACATTACAATCACTGCATTGCAGCGTAAGACAGAGCAAAACATTCAAATATATATAACCGTCCATGGGTACGTAATTGGTGATCAGAGATGGAGTTTATTTTTGGATGTATTCGCTTTCCTACTCGCCCTGGAGTTTCTGCTACACACCAACTGCCCCAGCAATGACCAGGCAGCAGTTTGCTGCACGGGACCTCAGTGGGAACAAGGGAAGTCAGTGATTTGAGCCTACGACAGTTCATCCTCTGATCAGTAAACACTCAAAAGAGGGGTTGTGGTTAAACATGAAAAGATATGTTGCTGTGTTTTGACTGTGAGGAAAGGAGGAAAACATGAGAAGGCTGACAAGAAAACAGGCTTTATAGTGCAGTTGCCCTAGAGTAATAACTGAGTGTATCAAACATTGCATGCTTCAGATTCAGTGGGTTTTGTTGGTGTGAATTTCTGTCATTCCCTTGAAATGAGGCGCTTTCATAATTGTAGCTGCATAGCCTTCTAGATAATTTCTCCATAAAGGTCCATGGAGTCGTGGTAGACATTTCTCTCTTTCAACTCCAACCGATCCCAACTTTAGATCATAAGTGAAGTATTTAGTGCCTTAGCGGTTTCACTCATGCTCAGCACAGCTGCTGTTAGTTGTGAGTGTGAAAAGTTGCTGGCGGCATGGAGAAAGCTAATTGGGCCAGACACACACACTGACAAGCATTGTTCCTAAGGGAAAGCTGTGCTCTTTCACTTGAGCTTGAGTGAAAGAGCTGCACAGAACAGAATGAGGGGCTTAGGAACACTGGAGAGACAGTCCTTTATCAGCGGATGCCACAGAGATTGTTGCTGAGTTACATCCGAGTAATGTGTGCTTTGGTGAGTTTAAGCTGTCCAAATCGACAGCATTCACATGCTGACTGGGTCAGCTCTACCACAAAGTAGCACACTATGCATGTACTCTTTAGTCACATTCAAAGCCGTGTTATGCGTTCCAAGCTCAGCTGGACACAGACAAAATGACTATTGTGAGGTACTGAAGCATGATCTTGGGTCAATATAGCCACATGTGGGCCTGGGACCGGTTACCAGTATCAAGGTATACCAATAGGTTTTACAAAGTTTCAAAATAATATAAAATTTTTCTGTCAAATATCTTCTAATGCTCAAAGTGTCGGTGTGACCTAGAGTATTGTCTTTCCCTCATTTGCTGGTCTCGACTGCTGAACAGCTGGCTGAAATAAGACTAAACCTTGTCTTGCTTTCATAATAAGCTAATTCAGTTGTAATTAAATATGCTGTACTGCAAAAAAACAGACAGCCAAACTGTGTAAACTACTAAGTTATACCTCCCAGTCCACTCTATGGTGTGCTTGACATGGAGCCTGTGTAACATAAATATTATTTCTATATACACCCACTAGGGGTCTCCACTGACGTCCATAGGAAGCACATTTATGTGAAGGAGTTGACAGTGAGTGCTGACAGGGACAATACCACTCCCATTCAATGAGTGGTGCCAAACACAGCAGATTTTTTTAAAAAAAGCAACAGGTTAAATAACAAGCTAAGAAATAAAAATGACACTTGTTTTTAAGAAATAACTGTGGGGAGGTACTGATGGTTTTCCCAGTGTGGATATTTTATCACTTACAAAATTGCATTGACATCCTGATGAGTAATTGTTTTATTCATTCTTTCTAGTTTTTTTCTTCTAGTCGACAGTGGTTTTAAACAAGTGCCTCATAGCCCTCTATGAGCCTGTAGTGAAACCTGTATATCACAGAGGGACACACGGTGGATCAGCTGAGCTAAATCTAGTATGAAAACAGGTCCAAAATGTTTAACTCCAAACAAAAACTTAATTTTGCTAACCATCTGTTCATTTTTAGAGTATAAAAACTGAGGCGATGATTTATTACTCAAGACATATTTAAGACCTGACCACAGATGACGGGGTCGGTAAACGACATGGTCACATCCACATCTAAACAGTCCCAAAGACTGGTCTGACCAATAATAATACTGTTGCTCTGCTGGATTAAAAGGTCTTGGAAGCCAGAATGGCTCCTGTTTCATTGTCTTCTCAAGCTCTGTTTCCTCTAGTTCCTGTTTACATACTCCCTCCCAGTTTGCTCACATTCTTTCACCCAGTACAAAGCAAAACCTTCAGCACTAATTGATGTTTTATTTAATCGACTGCTTAGATGGCAGTGATATTACAGGCTATTTTAAGGTCTTATAAATGTGGAACAAGTGTGTTGGTGTCTACAGTGGTTTCAAACTCACTCTGAGGGTGTGTATGACTACATCCTGGGCCTCCAGTTCTCCCTCCAGGATACTGAGGAGAGTCAGCAGCTCTGATTGGCTTAGAGCCTCCACATTCATCTTCTCCACCTGAGATGAGAAAGACAGAGAATGAAAGAATTAAACAAACATAACATTATTTCAGAAATATCTTTAAAAACAAAGAATCAGGAAAGGTTATGGGATTTAGACATGTATTTGTGCATAGTGTGGCTCATATTGTTCTCCTCATGTGTTTTGCAGTGAGTGGTACAGAAGTAATTTACAACGAGACTTGGGGGGTCCCATCTGTGGCCTCACAGGGTTGTATTCAGGGTATAACAGGAAGCTATTAACATATCTGCACAGACGCAGACGGACAGGGTACTGTTGCCTGTTTTATTCTGTCTCAAATGTCAGCAAAAAATATATGCGATTTAGATCTTAAGGCTAATGTGTCATAACTTTAAGCACCATTTTTTGTTCCATCGTTTTACATCTAAATCACTGTGCTCTATATCTGATTTATTGTGTGATTCATCTGCCATGCCCTGTGCGGTCAGAGAGGCCAGACATGACACACACCTAATGCTTCTGACCTCATCTATAAAAGCGTAAGAAACATAAAACAGTCTGCTCAAAGTTCTTCCTTTAAAAAAAAAAGATGAAGTCATTGTCAGATCTAAAACTTGGAATGTGGCTGTTCCCCTGAGTGTTAATTATGTGTTTGACAAGGTATGTGTCAGCTGTGAAGTCAGATAACTGATGCTTGATAATAATCAGCTTATCATCCACACCACACACTGTGTTTTAATAAGGCACTGTGGTGCAAGAACAACTGACACAGAACCACATTTTCCCAGAAGTTAAATTATTCCTACACAAGGGTGTCTAATGTGTGGGTCCCAAATCAAAAGAAGGCCTGCTGAACTGAGGTCTGGTTGAAAAGATCTGTTGTACAATACCTTATAAAAGTATTCATATCCCCTGAATTTGTTCACATTAAAACTACAAAATTAAGTATATTTTATTGGGATTAGTTGTGATGGACGGACACAAAGTGCATAGTTGTGAAGTGAAAGTAAAAGGGTCCATGGTTTATACAGTTTTTTACAAAAACAAAATCTGAAAAGCCCAAATATATTTAGCCCTTTTTCACTCTGATACTCCAAAATAAAACACAGTTCAAGCAATTGCTCTCAGAATTCACCTAATAGGATCCACCTGTATGTTATCTATTCTTACGATATCTACAGCTGCTCTGTGAAGACCCTGAGAGGTTTTTTTGGAGAACATTAATGAACAAACATAATTTAGACCAATGAACACAGGAGGCAGGTCAAGAATAAACTTGTGCACAAGTTTAAAGCAGGATTTGGCAAAGGAAACAAAATCCCAAGCAAGAACATCGTCTGAAAATGGAAAGACTATGGCATAACTGCAAACCTATTAAGACATGGTTGTCCATCTAAACTGACAGATTGGACAAGTAAAGCATTAATGACAGAAGCAGCAATTCTGGAGAAGGTGGAAAGATCCATAGCTCAGGTGGGATTATCTGTTGAAAAAAAACAACTATTAGTTGTCTGCTCCACAAATATGGCCCCTAGTGCATAGTTGTGAAGTGAAAGTAAAAGGGTTCACACTAGGAAAGAGTGCCAAGAAACACATGTAAATGGTGAAAGGCAGCAATGAGAAGTCCAATTTAAAGGTACCAACCAACATGGCATGTAGGGGACAAATAGCAAACACATGAAACATGGGGCTCAGGCCAGATGAGACCAAAATTAACAGAAAACCAAAACTGCACATCACTCTGAAAACACCATCCAACATAATGCAGTGGAAATGCTTTTCTTAAACAGTGAAGTGAAGCTGGTGAAGCTGGTTGGACTTGATGGGAATATCGATGGAAGTAAAGGAAGGGCAATCCTAGAAAAAAAAAAAAATTTTTTTTTTGATGGGGCTATTTTGTAAAAAGGAACTGGCAAAAATGTCATTCTCTGTACAGGTGAACCTTTTAGAGAATACCCCCAAAAGAATAGCAGCTATAATAGCATGCAGCAAAATGTGATTCAACAAAGTATTGACTCAGAGGGTCTGGATACCAATGCCCATCACACTTAAGCAGATTTTTAGTTACAAAAAGCCTGTAGAGCCTTGTATCTTTTTTTCTTTCCACGACACATTATGTGCTACTTTTTAGTGGTCTATCACAAAAAAAACCCCAATAAATACATTTAAGTTTGTGGCTATAAAAAACTTTTGCCATGCACAGTAGAGCTTTTTTTTATACTTTTTTAATCTAATAAAATAGTTGTAGCGGGAACTACCCTTATTCTAATTATTTAACAAACTTTCCCTTTTCGTCTTACAGTCATGCAGTTTGCAAGATTTTACTATCTTACAAAAGCATTCCCCAGTACATTCCCTTCTCTTGAAAATTCCTCTGTGCTTTCTGTGGCTCACCGCACATTCACAACAAAGCAAAAGAGTGTGAACTAATTTACCAACTTGTTATGTATCTTAAGGGTGGCCCTCAGTCTTGCCCAATCACATTATTTTATGTCAGAGTAAACATTAGGGTGCATTGTAGCTGGTGGCCCTAACTCCCTACAATGATACCCGATATCACGGCTTATAAATCAGCTACCATGGAAAATCATTTCAGCATTCCAGGGATACCCACACCATGGGAATAGTCACTCTGAAGTAAACTGCTGAAACCCACTTATAAGCCCACATGCTTTTAAGTGGCAGGTTTGCAGTTTGCATATGTAGACGCTGATAGATTACTTAAAAAACACATTAATAATATTAAGGCTTTGCTGAGATATGGCATTTAATGCTCAGCCCAGATTTAGAAATCAGAGATCTGCAAACCAACTATTTGGTCTGGAGAAAAAAATGACAGTGTGAGCAAGAGGAAACTGTCACCAGATGTAATTTATAGTTTTATGTAAATGTTTCTGTCCTTTTTCTTTACGTTTACTTATTCCAGCTGTAAAGTAAGGTCAGGGTCTAGTCATTCTAAATAAAAACATAGGATCCATGCTGATAATGACTCAGTGCGTTTCTGTCCAATACACATGATCACTGTGTTCGTGGAGGAGCAGTGGATCCACCTGCCGACATGGGCCTTTGTCTGACACATGGCTTTATCATTATTTTCTCAAATAGTGCCATTCATTTCAATTGCAAAGTGACTCAGACCTCACAAATTCATCACTATTGCCATCATCCATAGACAGCCTGTAGTGAAAATGGCAAAATCAATACCGAATCATTATTGCTCAAGTACTTACTACCATGAGCTAAAACACAATTGAGAAAAAAAACCCTGAAATTCTGTCATAGCTCAATTTATTGAGCATATTTACCATAACTTAATAAAAATATATACACTATCTGTATGACTTGAAGGTTTACTTACATTGCAAACCCACTCACCGTACAAATAATAACAATAATAATAATAATAATAATAAAAGAAAAGATTATGGGACCAACACGCAAATATTGTTATCCATTTTTCTTTTGTGCCAATAAGAAAGCTGTAAATAGCTAATAAATAAGACACCCGTGCCCCATTTTCACCCCGAGGATACCGTGTGAACATACCTTCATGCGCTCTTGTCTGGTCGCATTAATTGTTTCCCAAAAC
Organism: Anableps anableps; assembly: GCA_014839685.1. NCBI lineage: Eukaryota > Metazoa > Chordata > Actinopteri > Cyprinodontiformes > Anablepidae > Anableps > Anableps anableps. The sequence goes on from CM026071.1 coordinate 22,592,019, forward strand.
CAGAAACAAGACTCCACAACAGCATGAATCAATGCACTCCACTGTCAGGCGCTCCTGCTCTCAGTCAAGCAGCGTGAACAACAGATCGTCAATGACGAGGCACTAAGCCAATCAACGACGCATAGTGCGGCACACCGACCAATAACTGTCAGGGTTGTCACCAGAGGGCGGTTCTAAGGGCGTACCCGCGTCTGTGGGATAAACCTCTTTGTTTCATCCGGACGTCCAATGGTTGGATTCCTGACCACACAAGTATAGGGTAGTCCTATTATTTATCGTCTTCAAACAATTTTGGTCATGTTTAAATGTGTGACTTGTTAAGATGTGAAGTTTCAAATTGGAAGTACAATAGCACGTGTCTTTTCCCTAAATAAAATAAAATAGCAACAAATAAATAGCTAGATAAATAAAAATAAATAAGCGATCAAAACGTCTTTCCCTTAACCAAACACGTTTTTTTTTTTGTTTGTTTGTTTTTGTTTTGTTTTTGTGAACATATAAAAGTGCACAGCCTTCCTCAACATGGGAAAATCCCAGCTCAGAACGAGCTGTTTTTCCACGATGCGTCAACTCCCCTTGACGGCCAAATAAGAGCATCGCAACACAATTTCTATATAACACAGCGCCACTCAGTGAGGCGCTTGGAAAATGTTTCCAAACATTGGTTTGCGTGTTTTGCTAATTATTTTCAGAGTAAATCTAATTTCACTGAGTTTATAGGCAACGGTGTGATCGGCAATCTGTCTTCCACCTGTAACATAAGTATCAAAGTTACTCTTTCAATGTAAGGGAAGGAGGGAGAAGTGGGTTTGTTCTATTTTTTGAGGTCAGGCATTGAGCTATCTAGTGTGTTCACCTCCGCTTCTTTTGTTCTTTTGCTGTCACAGTCCATTGTAAAGAAAGTACACAGTGTAGACAGGGATGTTTTGTAATAGGATTTTGTTCAGTACAAAGGGAACTCCTAAATGTAGCCATGACAGTTATTCAGTTGAAGCGTTACAAAAGCTGAAATAAAATACTTTTCCTTGGTAATCACCTTGTAAATAGTTCACTGAGGGCAAAAATTTAAAGTCTGTTGAATAAAATGCACTTCTAATGTATGACTAGTACACACATTAAAGGAAGTGTAGGTGCATTTTGGTATTAAGATAGGTAATAGAGATGAGAATAATGTTAAGTTTGTCTGGAACTTTGTGCTTTGCTGTTTACATTACAAAAAATCTCTTTCTGGTTGAGTGTGATCAATCTGCTTTAAGATCTGTGTAAAGTTTAGCTAAGTTTTGTGTCCATTATGGAAAAGTTGTTAATGAAAATGCCTCACCATCCAGAAATACTAACCACATGGGTGAACTGGAAGCCACCAAGTTCACATTTTTGATATTTGCAATCTGTTTAGACTAATGGGGTAACCAAACATTGTGACTTAAGTGTGCTACTATCTTTACATTTTCTGATTCCATGGTCTTTAAATTTTATTTAAAAAACTGTTGCCAAAACTGAATAAAGAAAAAACTACAAATAAAACTTAGAGAGATGTATCTACACAGGGTTATTGTTATATTTAAAACCTAAAAAAATCTAACAAATTATTCAAAACTTACAAAAAAGATATAAGAAAAAAAGAACTGCATCTTAAGTTTTTTTTTTTTTTTTTAGTGTGTGGTTTGGCTCAGCCACAAAGCACAACAGGGCCAAACTGCAATGAACAATCAGGTCTGCAGGGAGGATCATCTGGGCTGACCTTCCCTCCAACCAGCACTTGTCGACATCTTGGGTCAGGAAAAGGGCAACTAACATCTCCGCAGACCCCACGCACCCTGGACACAAACTGTTTAGACTTTTACCTTTTGGTAGGCGCTACTGAGTGCTATTTGCAAAAAAATGAGCTGCCACAGAGAAAATTCCTTCCCCTAGGTTGTCTCTCTGATGAAACCCCAGAACTCCCAGACTAATACCCTACATATTTGTACTAATTCAGCCTTGTCCTCTTCCTTTGTAAAAATGCTGTTCTTATATATATATATATATATATATATATATATATATATATATATATATATATATATATATATATATATATATATAAATTTTCCCCCTAAATTGATATGTTTATTTTTAAAATGACTGTACACTGAAAGAAAAGTGTAACTGAAGTGAAATTCTTTGTGTACACAAACAAGGATGTTTGATATTATACTTCAAAGAACAAGTTCATTCGATAAAAATAAATATGTTCCACTACCTTGGCAGGGTTCTTTAAGGTCACGTAGCTGTTACATTGGGCATAATTCATTGGGAAAAGGACATAAACACATGTTTAACTCTGAATATTATAAAACTACAAAGCAAATGTTTTGTGTTTTTACAGGAATAAAATATTATTGAGTTGCCAATGCCATTAAAAATCAGAGAGAACTGGAAGATTTACTGGTGACACTGTGAAATTCTTATAACTTTAAAAGTCCACACTGTTCAGAAACATTAAAACACAGCTTGTTACACTTTGAATGTTTTTTTTTTTCTGACCCAGTTCATTATCTCATAGTAAACAATGAAATACTGGTGTCCCTAAAAAGATATTTATATGAGAAAGTTAATTCCTAAAAATATCCCTTTTCAAAAATGGTAAGAAAGTCAAAATAAACCACATACATCACAAAGAAAGCCAAAAATGGTTCCTAAAACATTTATATTTAAATTCATATGTTTTGTGGGAGAATTTTATTTGTCTGTTTTGTTTTGTTTTTGTTTTGTTTTTTCATTTTTCCTGGAGCTTTTATGTATTTCACCACCATTCAAAATTTGAGAATCCATCCCTGACGTCACATCAGGTCTGTCAGGAAATACTATGACAACAAAACACAAACAGTATAGCACCCCACATCAAAGTTTTTGGAGCATTCACTGAATCAAAACAGAAAAAAACAAGGAGAAAATTCAACATTTTAGTAATGACTAATAATACATGTTTAGAGGTGTTTAAGAAGAAAGGACAGAGTCATTTAGAATGAATGATAGAAGCAACATTCACTTCAACAGTCCCATTCATTAAGGAATATAAAGTAAATGAACAATGAATAATAATAATAATAATAATAATAATAATAATAATAATAATAATAATAATAAAAATCACTCTTTAAATCTATAACTCAATTTCCCTCAGCTTTTTCATTTGGGCGCAAAGTGATTTGACAATATTGTGTACACCCTACCAAAACAACTGGTCAGAAAAAAAAAAGCTTTGAGTCATTAAAGATTCACAACCACTTCTAGAAGAGAAATGAGAGTAATGGAATTTTCTAACCTTTTTAGCCCGCCACTGGTGAATTACGGAAAGAGAACACAGCAAATCCTTATCTATTTCTCATTTTCCACTGATGTAGGCTAACATAAACAGCTTACTAGGTCTTTGTTTTCACACAGACAAAGTATAAGCCTTCAGTCTATTGGAGAAGATATAATAACACAGCTTTACCAAGTTCATTTTTGATCATTACCATGTACTGCAAGTCCAGACTGTATGTCAGTGTACATTTTTGAAAAGCTATAGTAGTTATCATAAATACTTAGCTATAGTCTGGGGTATTGCATAAAGAATATATATACAGCTAAGATATGAAATGGCACATCATATTTGTCTTTAATATCAAGTTGTTTACAAAAGCACCAATGTATACCTCTAATATTTATTAGAATGCCCAGGTCATCAGAGTAAGAAATTTTGAATGAGCTTGGATCATTAAGAGAGAGCTGGTCTTTCTTCTGAGTTTTCCTTGCAAAGGTTTGTTTTTGATATCTAATTTTAAAAAAGCCATTTCAGTATATCAAGTCTGACAAAGAAAAGCAGGATTAAAAATGTGAGACCAGTGACATATGTGGAAATCCCCTAAGGTTAGATTACTTGCAGTTGTTTATTTTTTTATACCTTCCACTATCATAAATGTTGGGAGAGTATCTAAAAACTGTTTTTGAGAAATAGTGTCAAACAATTAAAGTAAATTCAACGCAACGTTACATTGTGTAGTTTTGATTCATTTGGCTCTTAAGTGCTGCAACATCTTCCATTACTGTTTTATCAATTAAATGTTTAAATTTCTATGTATTTCTCAAAAAATTCAAGTTATCATGAACTGAATCAAGTTTTTTACTCACTTCTGTTTTGTCCAGTGATTTATCAGTGAACCGAGGCCACACTATAAAAATTACACAAAGTGGTGTGATTATAATGAGGTGTGATATATCCTCATTATAAACATTATAAATCCAGCTGTTCTGCAATGGCTTTTAATGTTTGTTAGAGAACATTTGTGAACAAACAGAATCATAGAGACCAATTAACACAGAAGACAGGTCAGGGATAACAATGTGAATAAGTTTGAAGCAGATTTAGATTATAAAACAATATCATAGGTTTTCAGCATCTTATAGAGTGCTGTTTAATCCATCATGCAGAAATAGAATGAATGTGGGCACAACTGCAAACCTTAAATTTGAAAACATTGTTGTCTAATTAAACTGACAGGCTGGGCAATGAGAGCTTTAATTAGAGAATAAGACTCGAGGTTCACTATTACTCTGGAGTAGCTGCAGAGGAAATCCACAACTCAGGTGGAAGAAGCTGTTGAAAAGGTAAGTATGGGTTCCCCACAAATTTATCCCAAATCTGAAGAGTGAAGAAGAAGAACAAAGCCATGGTTACAAAAAAAAGCCAAGAGACATTGGCAAGAAATGCAAAAGACAAGGAATCTTTGTCAAATAAGATCAAAACTGAACTTTTTATGGCCTAAAATAAAAACTAACACTGAAAACACTATTTCAACATAAAAACATTTTGTTATCAGCATTGTGCAGTGGAAATGCTTGGAGAAAAAAAGTATTTGAGGCTGCAGAAGGCGGTTCTTTTTTCAGCAGCTGATACACTGATACATGTGTCATCCAAACTTTGTGTTTCTTTAAGGAACCTTTTGAGATCATGTCTGTCTGAAGACCATCCATCTATTATCCATCACGTTTATCCTTTTTAGGGTTGCGAGGGGTGCTCGCGCCTATTTCTAGCGGTCATCAGGCAAGAAGGCTATGTAATGCTGGACAGGGGCCGCCAGTCCATCGCAGGGAAACACAGAGACAGACAGGACAAACCACCATGCACACACTCACACCTAAGGAGAATTTAGAGAGACCAATTAACCTTACAGTCATGTTTTTGGACTGTGGGAGGAAGCTGGAGTACCCAGAGAGAGCCCACGCATGCAGAGGGAGAACATGCAGAAAGACCCCAGGACCGACTCAAACCCAGGACCTTCTTGCTGCAAGGCACCCGCGCTATCAACTGCGCCACATATAAAACATTTATTTTTGCAAACAAGCTTTGGTATTTTCTCTTATTCCATTTGTAGCAACCCTCCAATGCAGCCTAATGCAGTGTATACACAAATCAGCCATGACACACCTTAACACACCTTATTACAATTTATTCAGACTGCAAAATCCTTAGTAGCATGGATGCTGCTGAATAATCCAAATAAGTTTTGTGTATTTGACAGATTATCATATTAACTGTTCATCGTATAAATAAATCAAATAATCAACAACAAGATGAGACAACCTCACTTGTCACTTGTTATTTAGTGGCAAAAACATGCTCTGCTCTGATGTGAAGAGACTGCCGTTGGCTGTTGCTGGGTCAGCTGAGAATAAATAGAGTTGTTTTCCTCATTTCTTCTCTTGTACTCCTGTGATCCCATGTTGGGAATGTATCAATGTCAGTATACTGAGTGTGTGCGTAGGCGCCCAGTGCTTTGCCAATGTCTGATGGTCTGCCTGCAGTGCTACACAGAGGGACAATAATTTGGTTTCTCCCTGGTTGGTTTCAAATCAGTTTTGCAAATATGACTTTCAAAGCAAATATGACTTTCGAGAGACACAAGGTATTAAAAGTGAGACTGTGAAGGAAAGATGAGTGCGATATTTTTTTTTTTACATAAATTAAGTTTATATAAAGGGAAAGAAGAGCAATCAGATGATACATACAAACAACAAAAACCCACTTTATTTTAAACTGTTTGATGAAATGCAGTGAAATTGCACATCATGATACAATTTACTACTGGGTCGACTGATACTGTAACTGTGTAGTTACATTAGTTTTGATGTCATTCACAGCCCATGGCAAATTATGAAGTGTGTGACAGCAGCTGGGTTGCCTCCATGTCTTCCAGATGTTGTCTGGGAGAAAGTGATTGACCTGCTAATGAAGTCTGGGATACTCCTGTCAGCTTTCTTCCTCAGAGACAATCTTTGACACTGACAGCAACACCTGCCTGTCTGACCAGCTGACTGTAAATCTGAAGACACACAGCACTAATACTGAATCACACATACACTAAAGTATTCACCTATGAATAAAAGAAATCTAATTTCTTCTCTTCCTGTTACACACCCACATTTAGCAGTGGAGCTTTAAAGTGAGGCCTTAAAAGGAGCTATGACATTGCATTTGTGGTTAACTGGAACCACAGTCGTTTATCCAGAAACTTGGCGGAGAACCTGGCGACTGCCACTCTCTATAAGCACTGAGTGTGTATTTGTGGGTATCTTTCCATCTTTGCATTTGTAAGCAGCGCACTGTGAGTCATTCTCGAGATAGTGGCCTCACCATGGCAGCTGGACAGGAGGAAGAGACATTTAAATTGGAGCACAGAGTGGAGGCTGATGACTGTTAGAGCATGAATTTGAATCAAAGCCATCACTGGGAGTTATTTTTGAGCCTGTGTCTGAGAGAGAAAATGTTTGGCTGCAAAAAAATTCACAGAGAATAAACAAGTAATTCTGATCTTTTCAGTTCACATGAGATAATATTTTTGCATACAAGCCAACAGAGGGCAGTATAAGGTAATGAAAGACAGTCACCACTGAACTGAAAGTGGAACGTGGAAAGTTTATTCACAAATAATCTCCTCTAGATTTTTAAAAGGTCATATTATTATGTATCTTATTACCATGACAATTCATTCACACACTGTGCAGCATTATCTTATTCTCTAATGAAATACTCATTACCCATGCACTCTCCTATATACATTCTTCTGGTTTCGTGTTCTTTTTGCTCTGTACCTTTTTTTTGTCTGCAGATTGCTGCAGCTTTCACCAAATATTTTTAGTTCTTTGTACATCATTCTAAGTGCATATTCTGACCAGCGTCTCCCAGGAAAAACCACATTACTGAGTTGAGTCACCATGGGAGTCATATGACAGTCAATACCATTCAGACTGCCTTAGTCCAAAAGGATGCATTGGGACCCTGACCCAGGGGAGCGGAGTAGCATTCTGCTGCTGCAAAGTCACTTACCTGCATCACATGACGGCAAGCCACAGGGACCTTGTATCTGGTATATTTCACATACACTTGTGTGATAAAAAAGAGAGAAAAGATAGATGGAAAAAAAGATGGATTTACTTTAACAGCAAAAAATCTCAACAGAGTAACAAAAGGTAGATATTAAAACACTTTAAATGATAAAAAAATGAATGTGAATGTCACTGAACAGATTAAAAGAATGTGAAGATCAGGTTAGATACATTTCTTTGAGCTTGAACCTTGTAAAGGTGTGGGAGTTATAAAGTCTGACAGTAGCTGACAGGAAGGACCTCCTGCAATGTTCTGTGGGACAGTGTGGTTGAATTATCCTGCTGCTGATTTTCCTTCTGGATTTATCCAGCATTTCCTGGAGAAGATGGGTGTCATTTTCAGTCATTTCAAACAACTTTGTCAACAGCATGGGCAGCCTCATGCCAAAGAGACTCTATTTTCTTCATGTATTTGTTCTTTTTCTTTGCATCATTAGACGTAATGCCTGCTCTCCAGCACACCACAGCAAAAAAGCGGGTACTTGCCATCAGAGTTTGGAGGACTTCAGAATCTGTACATCAGTTCCACTAATGTGGATGGACCTGATGGGGATTTATACCTCCCAAAATCTATCTAAAAAATCTATCCCAAAATCTTTGCCTCATTTAACTGAAAGTGATTTTCATCACACCATTTTACAAAAATATCCAGTGAGTAGACCACAGTATTCAGCCTTTATTCCCCCCATCATCATAAGTGGCGAACTGGAAAGGTGATAGCACAGTTCCTTGGGCAGCACCAACATTGCCAAATCACAATTTTGTAGCTTCACAAGCTACATGTCTAGCATTCCTCAAAATAAGCATCCAGTGGGGCTCCACCTTTTCCTCTTAGTGGCTTAGGTTGAAATGTATTAAAGGCACTTGAGAAGTCAAAGAAAAAGGATAGATTCAGTTGTGTTGGGTTTGGGGCCAAATGAGCATTCCACCGTTACATTTATTTGTGTTCTAACATCACTGTTCAGATCAGCTTTGATAGAAATTATATTTCCAAACATAATTTACCAACGTAAATTTACCATTTTAATTTCCTTAGAGATGTAGCAGAGTAACAGAAAAAACAAGACTCAAAAGTCATGATATGCATGCTGCTTATTCTGTGTAACTGATTCATTATTTGAATAAGTCATATTCAAAACAATAGAAGTGTAGAGTTCAGTCAGTGAGGCCTTTATTTATGGATAAAGGCACATTGACACTTAATACCATTTTTGACTTTCAAGTTAAGAGCAAAAAATAGGATAAATTACAATATGACAAACTTTAACTTCTATAATTAAGGCTAAACTAGTAAGTATTGAACAATTTAGCCTTTATTTAAAAATATATATAATTTAAAAGTGTTTATCTTTTTGGAAAAATAGACAAGATAACATTTAGTATATATGATAATATCCTTTATGGAAGTGTGTACCTTTGATTTAGTTCTGCAATGTTTGTTTGTTTGTTTTTTTTTTTTTAATTATATCATAGCTGCTTCTTCATGTGCAACTGTATGCTTTCATTTGCCTGTAAATGTACGGTTTCAAACTGTAAAGTAATTTAAAAAAAAAAAAATGTAAACAAGGATCTGGTCCATGTAAATTTATTCAGCAGCAGCCCTGAGCAATTTCTGTCTTTCTGATAATTTTGCTGAATATTTTCTGATCAACTACAGCAGCAGGGTATCTTGCACCGGTTTGTGCCCTTGCTTCACTAATGAATGAGAAGCGTAAACACGAGCGTGACTGACTGAGCTAAGACCTTCTTTCTGGCTCTGATTGGTTGTTTCTGACCGGGAGCAGTGTATTTCTGAAGATGGCAGTAGCAGGGAGAAGGCAGAGGAGCTTGATTTTTTTTCACAGATTATTTGTCTCATATTATACTGTCAGGACATAGTGACAGTTTTAACAGATATGTTAAAAAAACATATTTTTATAAAAGTTACGTACTGCAGCATTAATAGCTGACTGAGCCGCCAGTTGATTAACATTTTACTTCATTATCACAGTAGAACGGGGAGTTGCGTGATTACAACGGACTGTAGCGTGGTTGGAAACTTTGCAGCTGGGAAGCGCATCTCAATAGTGATCTAAAGCTGACTAAGCACTGTCATTGGGCTGTCTCCGTGTCTGTGAAGCTAATATTTAAACTGATGGGATCAGGTTATGTCATCCAACTTTACTGATCTCTTTAAGTTGCTCTCAAACATCAGTGACATAGCATTAGCACAGGTAGCATGTAGCATCCTTCGGCATGTGCGTAACATGGGACATGTCCTGTGCACTTCCCATATCTATGCCCTCTGTCCCCAGCACCTTTCTTTCAGCTGTTACAACTGTTTAATCCGTTGTTTACATCTGGTAATGAACTTTTCCTTTGATTAATGATAACAACGGGAGATGGGCAGCTGAACAGTGATGCTAAGCTTCAGATTGTGTGTGTACAACTGTGTACAACATTTAGATACGTCCCTTTTTGGACACCTCTGAATCAAATGAAGGCTTGATTACCAGGAGTCTCTAGAACTCTATGACAACAGGAAGCAATGCTGCCATTTGATTTAAGTGTATTAGACCCCAAACACCAGTAAATGTGCAGCATCTTCGTTCTAGACCAACAAGATTATCATTATGGAATAGCCAGCCTGATTCACAAACATTTACCCCCATAGATATTAGTACTGTGGGATGATGTATCTTGGGCACAGGAACTAGGAAAGATGTTTTCCACCCGAAGAAAAATTCAGAACATTACAGTCGTTTCCCAAGCGTGGATGTTGTTTACTTGTTCAAATTTTAGGACAAGCTATTTCTAGATATTTAAGACATAAAATCATTTATTTTTTGCAGTGGTCGGTACTATTAATTTGTGGCTGCAACATTAGCTGTAAATACTGACCCCCAAAAAGTAGCACAGAACATTGATAAACACATGCAGAACACTGACAGTGATTTAGTGGCTTCTAATCACCTCTAATTGCCTGCCGTTCACTCTGACCCAGCAGTGTTTAATTACACACACACACTGGTACACAAGCACAAAACAAGATCCACTTCCTGTCAAGCACTTGGAGTGATCTTCTTTACAATTTTGGCAGATGATAATGTTAGATAGCAAGAGAGTTTATCACCTTGTTCCCTGTCTTACACAAGGAGTATATGAAAGTGCAGAGTATGCATTGTGGCCCATGAAACCACATAGATCTCTACAGTGAAAACCAACCTCTATCATTGCCATCAGAGGCATGTGCAAAACTGCTGAATCAACCATATTCAAGTGCTCCATATTCAGCTGTGAATCTAGAAGATGTGCAGAGGGTGCAGAGAAAGGGGACCTATGATTAGAGACCACAGATCTATGTTGAACTAAATGAGTGTTTAAAACAGCCAAAGCTTAGACACTTTTAATTTGAGCTTTGGTTGATTTTGGCCAAAGTTTGAAAGAAGCTTATTTTAAAAAAATAAATCCAGACATGTACTCAAGCACACCCCTTTTTATAAAACAGCATATAAATATAGTTGTTGGTTGTGAAGAATACTAGTTTTGCAAGAATGTTTAATTCCAACTTATACATATAAATCTGTAAAACTGTTATCACAGTTTTTACTGTCGGTGTCTTCATTCTTCAATATCAGTCATTTAACTTTGTGCTTTATTTTGATAAGTTTGGAAGTGTGCAGATCTAGTGAAAAAGAAAAGAAAGCAAACAAAGGAAGTTTAAAAATGAATTTAAAAAGTAATCTGGTCATAATAAAATCAGCAAGATTTCTCTTATGAGCCCCTGTGGCTCCTGACTGCTCCAGAATTGCTCTGCAATAAATTATTGTACAAATCTACATAAATCCATGCATCATCCTCCTCTCTTCTTTTTTAAATTAGACAAACCATTTTAGATTTCTTTTATTCAGGTACAAATTAAGCAGTTGTCAGGCATAACAAGCAAAAACAAAATATGTTATTTGGTTGTAGTATCTAGATATAGAGGTCACATTGTCAGATTGCAGAGTAAGAGTAAGCTGCTTGTAGATGAGGATCCATAATCTATCTTTAGAGTTTTTTGAAAGCTTTTTTAGCTGGGTACAGAGGATGTTTGAGTGACTGGTGACCTGTTTTATATATTCATTCAGTCTGCAAGACAAGGAAGTGCAATGCAAAACCAGATCTAGCAAAATCCAGTAAGCTTATGTACTAAAGCAAGCTTTGAGAATTATATTGGGTCTGGGTGAGCTTAATCAGGGGAATGTGGAACAGCTGTGGAGGAGAGGACAGACCAAAGGAACTGAGGGAATGAGACTAATTAACATAGTAAACAGAGAAGGAGATGAACCAAAAAACATGGGAATTACAAGACTAACACTAACATAAGAGAATAGCCTAAATGCACAAACAGAACCTCAGAAATATGTCAGAAGCTAAACACAAAGGAATTAACTAAAATGACAGGATCTAAACAATAATATTGAACACAAAAATGAAGTGACATGGGAAGCCAGTAACAAATAATCTCAGAAATTATCAAAATACAAACACAAAACCAAAGCCCCAAAACCCCAAGGATCATGAAATATTATCAATAATAGATAAGGCCACTGTTACACTTGGTCTGTATTGCCAGTCTCATCTGACAAAGCAACAGAAATGAATGTAACAAGCAGAATTGTGCTTTGATGCGATGAATATATATTTTTTATCAAACAACAGTATTTTGTCTGCTTTTTATTATCAACAAACAATCCAAGTTTTCCCCAAGTCCTATCCATATTTAATATCTATGATATGTTAGATGCTTTTAACAAGATGCGTTTGCATATCTAGGCACTGATATTTTTTTTAACATTTTTCTTTGCAAAATAACTCAGGTAAGTCCAATTGGATGGAGAGCATCTGTGAACATTAAATTTCAATTCCCACAGCAGTTCAGTTTGGAATTTGCTCTGGACTTTGACTAGCCCATTCTAATTACTGAATGTGATTTGATCTGAACTGTTCCATATAGCTCTATCTGTATGTTTAGCGTCATTGGATCATTGTCTTACCAGGTGAATGTCCGGCTCCGTCTCAAGTCTTTTGCTATTTTTAACAGGTTTTTTGCCAGGATTGTCCTGTTTTTAGCTCCAGCCACCTTTCCATCAACACTGACCTTGTTGCTACAAAAAAACAAAAAAAAAAAAAAAGACCGGATTTGTGGAGTGCAGAACTAATACTTGTTTCATCAACAGATTCTCACAGCTGAGCTATGGATATCCTAAGCTTCTCCAGAATTACTATGAGACTCCAGTCTGCATCTTGAACATTCTGTCTGTTTTGGTGGATAAGCATTTTTTGGATGTATGCAGCTGTGCCTTGGTTTTTCCATTTTCAGATGATGGATTGCTCAGTGAGGAATTCAAAGAATGAAACATTGTCTTATAACCTAACTCTGCTTCTAACTTTTCCATAACTTCATCCTTGACCTGCCTGCTGTGTTCCTGGGTCTTTGTGGTGTTTTCTAATTCACTAATATTATCTAACAAGTTTCTGGAGCCTTTAGGGAACAGAGAACGTAGATGCTGAGAATTAATTACACACAGGAGGAGATCATAAGGTATCTTATGAAGGCAGTTTGTTGCATAGGATTTTATTTATAGATATTAGTGAAAGTAGTGCTCAATACAAATACACACCATACTTCAGATTTTTATTTGTAAAAACCTTTTTAAAGGAGTCATGACAACAATTCTCCAATTAGAGCACACCTTCAAGCAAACAGCCCTCCCCCATGGCCTTCCCTCCTCCCTCCAGCTGATGCACCAGCTAATTTAAGGGCTAAGTCGTGCTAGCATGTCTGGCTACTCTACTTAAGAACTGGATGGTAACTAAAAAGGGGAGCTGTTATGTCTGAGGAAGCTCAAAAATGGATGGAAGTTTCCACTTACTTTCGAAAGATGACAGAATCAGAGAAGAGCGGCTGAAGCTCATTTATGGAGAAATACTGCGCAATTAGAGACGATGTTCAGCACATTTTACTGAAGAGTTCCCCAAATATGGTTGTAGCCAATCATAGTGAAGTCAACTAGGTAGAGCCACCTATCATTACCGTACCCAATTCTTTTACGGAGGAGGGAAATCTGGTCTGTCAAAACAACCCCCTCCAAAAAGGTGATGCTATTTTTTTATGAAATTCTTTGGAGAATTGACATATGCAGCAATATTAATGACATTAAATAGTTTATACAGTGATGTCACCAGCCCTTTAACAGCTTCCTACCTTCCACTTTATGCGTGTGCACTGCTTTGAGTTAGTCTATGACATAAATCACAATAAAATATTTTGAAGTTTATGGCAAACATGGCAAATTAAGGAAAGGTTATAAAGGTTATAAGGTTATGACTACTTTGCAAGTCACTTTAAACTGTATTTTTGAATAGCTACACAATCAATTGTGGTGCTGTCATGATACAGTCTGTGTTAAATTGACTAAATAATACAACAACCTTCCATTTTGAGGGGCTGGAGATAAAATGTAAATTAGTAAAATGTCTATTTCACAGTGTCTCATCTTCCAACCTTCTTGTAGGAACCTTTTGGAGCTTTAGTAAAAGTATTTGCCATCAGTGTACATTTTTTTCCAGGCTAGCTGCATGAAAACATCAACAGCAAAGTGTGTATATTTTTATAACAGCACCTGCTTTGATTAGGCAGCTATATTTATTGTCCCGGGAAAGATTAAAAGTTTTAATGTCATAATTTCAACCTTATGCTTTGAAAAGTTGCTCTGCTGTCATTGATTAAACCTTAAAACTGCTCTCACCTCATTACTAATTCCTTCATACCTTAAAACAGCTTAGATGTAACTCTTGCCCCATTTGCTATGCAAGGATCTATGAATATATAAACTTGTCCTGTTCTCTGTCTTCACTGCTCCCCTGTAACTCTGTTCAGTAACAGCATGGGTACACTGCTCCACACAGTGATAAGCTGTAATATTTCAAACATAAATTTTTGAGCCTGAGACAAGTTCTGAGAAAGAAAAAAAGAGAGCAAATTATGAACGAGCACCTGTAAGTAAAATGATCAGTTTGGTTGATGTAATAGGGATTCCTAAAATCAAGTCAAATCGAGTTTATTTGTATAGCACATTTCAGCAACAAGGCAGTCAAAGTGCTTCACATCATTAAAACATAAAAACATAAACACATCATATAGTCACCAATTGTGAAACCAATAACAAACATTAGATTTTGGTTTTTAGCCTTGATTTAAAGAAACTCAGTGTTTCAGCTGTTTTGCAATTTTCTGGAAGTTTGTTCCAGATTTGTGGAGCAGAGAAGCTGAATGCTGCTTAAAATGTTACTAATTCCTAAAATGTTACTAATGTAGGTCATCCATTATATTTGCAAGACTGCAGCTTGGTTATGCTGTCAAAATACTAATAATGCATTGCAAATGTTAGGTAAACATGGTTCCTGATCATTAGGTACCTTTTTCACATTTTGTCAGGTTACAAACACAAACTCCAATGTATTTTCTTAGGATTTTATGTGATATACCACCACAAAGCTGTGCAAGCTAAGCATGTATAAAAACTCACCAAACTTCACTCAAAATTGTCCCCCAACTGAAATTTTAGTATTTTAATGGAATCAAAAGTGGATGTGGCCAAACAACTCTACAGCGCCCCCTAATGTGAGATAGACTGACTGGTAAATGCTAGAGAGATGAAATTTGGTACATAGCATAGGTAGATCCCCCTAAAACAAGAAAAAAAAAGAAAAAAAAGTCTCTTGGAGGTATGCCCTAAATCCAACAGGAAGTTGGCCATTTTGGGTCAAAGAGTCAGTTTTGGCTGTTTGTGAATTTTAATACATGTCAAACTTTAATGAACTTCTCCTAGGGATTTTGAGCTATCGGCTTCAAACTTGGTCAGTATGCAGTTAAGGGATGTGGGAGTATAAGTTATCATTCGCCATGAAATTCAAACTGCTATAACTTTCACATAAACGAGTCAATTGGCACCAAACTTCATATCAGTCATCCATAATGGATGCTTGACGATCCTATGAGGTCATATGCTGATGTAATCAAATCCCCACCCCCTTAGAACAAGAAGTGACTTTTTTTTCTTGGAAAGCTCTATGTCTGACCCCCTTGACTTAATGAACATCATCTTGTGTGAGAAGACAGATAACAAGGTGGTCTCACTTGCTTCAAAGCACCAAGCATTTTCGGTGGAGGGTGTGGCCGTGGCGGCGTGGCGAAGTCAGATGTCACACCGTTGTCATACATTTGGCTCTAAATTCTACATATTTCAGCCGAGCTGCACTAAACTCACTCTGATCGATCCTAATCCACCCCCCAACAGAACTGCAGTGTGTTTTCCAGGACGACTTCATCGCAACAAGGAGATCTTGCAGTCTCCAAGCCTTTGTATCTCAGTGAAGACCCTGAAAAGCTGGTGAAGGATTACGGAGTGTCAGTTGTTTTAAAAGGGATACTATCATTCAAAGTTGTGCTAAATAAGCTCTCATCAAGGTGTCAATTTTTGTTTTTCTCTCATCAACATTCAATACCTGTGTGATCGAGAGTTCTTATGTTATATGACTTGCAAATTTTGATGAACCTATCCTCTACCAGCCCTTAGTTGGAGAATTTATTCCCTTTGTAATCTTTACATTTTCTCCCAATAAGTTTTTTTTTTTATAAATTTATGTTTATTTAATTGATTTAGTTTAGAGTGGAGTCAGTTATCAAGAAGAATTTAAAAATTATGCAAGTTTCATATGAACTATGTGCTTTCAGTGGGATAGGTTTTATTAAATTGTCTCTTTTTGTCTGTTTTAGAGTGGGAACCCTTATGAAACCCAGGCAGATTTAGATCAGATGCTCATCAGCATCTTGATGATTAAACACCCAGGTGCAGACATTGATCAGTCTCCAGAAGATGTTGACATGATAGTTGAAGGTGTGCAGGTGCTTAATGAACTCAAAGATGTCACCACCACTTGTGCCTTACTGTTTGGGATCATCTACGACCTGAACTTGAGATATCCAATTGACCTCAGGTACGTTTCAGGTACACATCCTGATGGAACTTGATACACACAGACTTTCAAACAAAATCCAACAACAAACTGCTGGAATAATGCATGATACCATGTTGTGACCTGGTGGCTATTCAGTGTGCTGAAATGTTTTTGCTGAGATAACCTACTGTGTAATTTCTTTCTGTTACTGTTTTACATGAAAGGTTATGAGATTAAAATTGACCTCTGAAACTGGAGTATGAAACTTTTGACCTGAGATCAAATGGTTGGACCACAGTTATGATTGTTTTGAGTTTTGGTTTTATGTGTATTCAGTTAATTCACTGAACTTAACTATATCACATAAGTTTAATGTAGGCTTCACAATTAAAAAGAAAGTAACCATATTAAGTTTAAGTCACTCAAGTTACTGTTGTATGATATACTTAAATCTACTGAGTAAATCATAAAAAAAAACTTGATAATTAATATCTGCTTAAAAAATTATGTGGAACCACTTGGCATAACATTTTTAAGTAAATCCAATATAACTTTTTTTAAATGCGTGTATAATGTCACTTGCTGTGGTTTTAATTTTTTTCTTTTCTTTTTTCTTAAATGATACATTAAAATTTATTATTGCAACCTATTAAAATGTGAAACAAATTCAAGTTAAAATATTGCAAAAGGTTCACACTCCAGGATTACTTCTGTGACTTTTGTACTTGTATCTAAGATGCAGTTCCAAGGCAAAAATCCCTGTTTATTGTGTTGACTGGTTATTTTTTTCAGTGATAAATCTGTGATATGTTACAATTGGAGGGGATTCTGTAATATTCCACCAATATATGCTTGTCCTAATTGTAAATCCTCACCTGTATCAGATGGTTCTATATCAGACTTTCAAAGATGTGCATAAAACATGCATCAGACAGCATTATGCATGTGCTGCAGTGTCACTGTATATTATGCATGTGCATCTGCAGAGGTTACTGTATATTTGTGATGTGTGTCAACTGAACTCAGAGTTGGATCCTCTAATCCCCAAAGTGAAGATCAGAAAAGGTAATATGCATTTGTTGGATTAGGGCTCGTGGGAAGCCATCATGGGCTGAGCGATGGAAAATCTTGTAATTCTGTCTGCTCTCTTCTTTAGCCCCACAGAGTCAAGCACAAAGGATTAGCGAGAGCCCAACCCAAAAAGGCTTACCTTGTCAGCCTCTCCTACAAGAGTAAATTACATCCATCAGTGTGTCAGATGAGCTGGACTCCTTCACACAGGTAATGATAGACTCTGACAGTCTCATGAATTGGTAAAAACAGTGCAGGAGAACTGTGAGTCCATCTGCTCCAGATGGACACACAGGGAGTGTACCTCAGCAACCCTTTCATCTGAATATTTTAAATGTAAAAAGTGCGTAGTAATGTGTTCAAATCAAAAATTTCAAGCAATTTTTGCTAAATATGTGCTATGTTCAAAGACACTTTTTAAAGTTTGTAAGTTTCTTGAACTTTTTTTATGTATGCTTGTTTAAGTAGAAATGGACGTTTAGAAGAGGAGTTACAGATTACTTTATAGATCAGTTATTGTGGTCTGAATGTTTGCACTTCACATATTTTGCAGACTACAGTTTTAAAAAAGTTCTACATTACATGTAGATTTTCACAATTTGTATTATCAAAATATTGTTTTGTCATTTTACCAAGAATAAAACCATAACCATAATAACAACCATTCTGTAAACAAGAACATGTTTATAAATTATTTGTTTATTGTTATTTTTGTTGCACTGAGATAAACAGAAATAGTAGTTTATGAAAGGATTTGATGGTTCGGTGTTGCTCAGCAAATAAAAGTATATCCTATACTAGGGATCCGTTTCTCTGTTCTGAAACAAGCACATATTAAAACAGCATACCCCTTAATAAACTGTATATTATGTGAAACAAGCACTTATTAAAATAGCATACTGATTCATAAACATTGGTATGCTGATTCGATAAAGTAGGTTAAGCTGACTATCAAAACAAACTTCCAGTATTCTATTCTGACAGGGTATGCTGCAATGACAGAAGACTGGCCCGTCACCAGAGCAGGGCTGTATCTGATGGCAAAGTAGAGAAGGTGTTCACCAGCTGCACACAGTATCTTTGAGCTGGCCCGCTTTGCACACAGCACTTCACATTGAGAGAGGCATGTAGTGGAGCACATCACGTGTGTGTGTGTGTGTGTGTGTGAAATTGCTATACTTTTTCAGCAGAATAGTTTGCCATTTTTAGGAATCATCTTGATGTTTTCTTCTTTTTGTGTTGTAACACATTTTGAAAATACTCCTTGAGAAGGATCCAAGCCAGGGCAACAGCGAACATTGCAAGCATCATTAAGAAAAGCATCATGGGATATACTGGACATAAGAACCAAAGCTTTATGATCAGTGCCCCATGAAAATGGCACCTAATCACACTCCTGTTGGTGTAGTGATGGAGTCACAACACTCATGGATCACACAGCCTCTCACGATGACCTACCACCCATCATTACTGGTGCAGCAGGGGTCCACAAAGCATTTGTGTAAACTGACAGTCCTCCTCATAAGCGAACAAACCTTGTGAGGACAGGTACTGATAAATTTTATTCTTACTGAAAAACTGCTCTGAATCATTCGACTGTTATTATTTCAAGGAACAGCGGTTGATAGATGATTGCATGTTTTTTTGTTTATAAAGGAGAAATTTACCCTGTACATGTAGATGAATGTTTGTGAGTTTTAACCTGTACCATTGCTCTTTTTTGCTGCCTCAACAGTCAGTCTTGCAGAGATATAAGTAAAATCTCGGCTTGTGTGTTTGCACCATGGTGGTTTTATAATTCTTTGGAAATGTGACATGCAGCTACAGAACACTGAAGCAGTCTATGATGTGTGTGTCTGTGTGTCAGGTAAAAATAAAACAAAACATGTTGCTGACTTATTTATGTTTCTCCGACACTGCTCTGCTGCCTCTTTGAATAGCCCAAGGTATGAGAGAACGTAAGCATGAATAATTTAGGGTTGCGGTGCCTTGTGCTCACTTGCAATAAGAGAGCAACAACGAAAAAAAGGAACTACATTCTGAAGAAAATTAGCTCATTCCACAGCAAACACAATCAAGCTCTTTAATATTTGCTTATTCATGGTGTTGCAAACAGATGAATAGCATAACTTTTTATGACTAGGTGCTGAACATAAAACTAAAGCCAGTGGCTGCTTGTATTTGCAGAGGAAATTATT
The DNA here is from genome assembly GCA_014839685.1 of Anableps anableps. Lineage (NCBI taxonomy): Eukaryota > Metazoa > Chordata > Actinopteri > Cyprinodontiformes > Anablepidae > Anableps > Anableps anableps. Next base: position 22,611,683 of record CM026071.1, read on the forward strand.
GGAAATGAGAAAAAACCTGGCTCTACCTTAAGGTAAAAAAATTAATCAAAATTCACTAGCACCTCTTGCAGCCTGTTATGTGCCTATATTGGTAAAAATATATATGTTATGTGTTATACAGTATAGCATTGCCTATGTTATCACCTTATACACTGAGCTGGTGTTGCCACACCTCAGTAAGGACAAGGGCTTTTGCACATCTCAAAGTGATTAAATTACATAAATTAAACTCATATCTCAACTGCATGATTGGTCACGTAACTGTAATAAAAGCTGTAGGTGTGAGGATTGATGTTATGAGAGAAAAAAATTAGTAGGAACTTTAAATATGCTTAGAACTGCAGATGAATTCATTTGAAATGTTATAATTACAACCCTCCTCCGTTATTTTCATTTTTTCAGCATTATGTGTTTTGTTTTATTTTGTTTTTTTCTTATTTGACACGTTTGGTAAGGTTAAAAAAAAAAGACCGAAATAAATATTCATTTCATTTAAATTTATCTGGACTTGAGGCCTACAAAAATGAATGAATCAACCTGAAGGAATTACTTAAAGTACAGTACATTCTTTTTCTGGTTCTTATTCTTTAAATTAGTGTTTCAGTTTTGTTTTTTTTTTAACTTTATGTTCCAGTTAAGATCATACAAATCACAGTAAAATATTAACATGTTTAACCATAATAGAAGTAATAGCTTTTTGGATGCTATGTACATTAAGAGCATCCTTTGCTCATTTAGATGAGTAAAAGACAATTGCTTTCACTTGAGGGTCTCCAAAAGTGTCCAGTACCACCAGAAAAAGTCGATAGATTTGTTGCAAGTTGCTAGTTCTATAAGTGTAAGTTGGTAAGTTGGCAACACTGCACTGAACCAAAATATTACGTGTGGTAATTGTTCAATATTGGAGCTACTTGAACTTATTCACAATTTGTTTTGATTTGACTACGTAAAATAAATTACAATACAATAAAATACCATCTTTGTCAAAAAAACAAATCAACAAATCAAAAAAACCCATCAGCACTCAGCTGCCTCAGAAAGGCTGTTCTGAAGATGAAAGTTGTAATAAAAGAATAATGTCACACATATCTTTTATTATTTTGAACTTAAGGTAGCAACAAAAAAACATTCTTTGACGAAAACCATTAATACGGTTATAAACCAATAATAGCTCATATCAGATCATGTGATGGGAGCTTGCTTCCAGTTCCTTGGCTGCATTCTTGCAGATATATTATGTAATCACTGTAGAGGATTTTTGCTCTCTTTAGAAGTCCAGAAAGCAGAGGGCTGCAGTAATTAATTTGGCATGTTATAAGAGCATATGTTAATATATCTGGAATGGCCTAAGAGTGAAACAATAAAACTCTGTTAATTTTCTTTTAATGATAAAACTCAGTCTTTGTAAAATATTGCTTTTAAACCTTTTTATCAGTTTGTATACCAAACATGTTGCCTTATTAAACCGATCCAGATCAGCATGGCATTAGTGATCTGTCATCTACACACTTTGAAAAGTTATGTTCCATTAACCAATGATTCATCTTGGTTCCAAAGACCTCTCAAGGAACATACAAAGCTCTCAGAAAGTTTGGTGGTCAATAATTTCTTTTCTAACAACATTGCTTTGCATTTTTATCAAAACTGATTGATTTTTTTCATGACAAAGGATATATATCCGCTATATAAAATCGACTCATCAACTCCAGCAAGCAGTGATTTCTTTAACATTTCACTCTGCTCTCAAAAACTAGACGTAGGACTAAATTTCCTGTGGTGTCCAGAGTTTTTCTTATCAGCTTTTAAAAGCAATAACTGCAGAAACATATGATAAATCCTGTCGGCATCACATGCCTCTGTAATATGTTGAAATTGAAGATATATTTTAACAAAAGAAGCATACATGAATGCTGTGGCTTAAGCATTTGCCTCTGAGTTGTACAACTATTCTATCATAGATTAATAAATGTGATTAGGTATGATTTATTGATAAATAAGTTAGATGTTGTTTGATATGCTTATGTTTAAAATCTGAGGCAAAGTCAACATATTTCCCACCAAGTTCCTCAGTTTTTGGTGGTTTTATGTTTTACATCACTTTAGATATCCCGCTGTAGGGACACACAGCTTCACATCTTCCATACAGTGAGAAGATTACTAATTACTCTACCTCCTGCTTAGCAAACCGCTCTGTTAATTACATAAAAAAAGGAGTGCACACATGCAGTGAATATATTACCCCAGAGCATTTCAGTGCAAGCACTGCAACTTTGCATGAGGCTGGTGGAAGTGTTGCAGAGTTCAGTCTCAATATACTACTGTGTTGCAACAGACAGACTCTGATCTGTTCATCTCACATGTCAACAAATAAGATTAAAGGATAAAAGTGTCTTCACTACATAAACATTCATCTAAGAGACTGATGCGTATGGAAAACTACTCAGTGGATAACCCAGAGCTATGATGTGGCAAATATATAACTATAATATAACTACTATTCAATATAGTTTCATGCCCAGATGGGGACATGAAACATTTTAACTTTAGCAATGTAATTTTCAGATTTTTAATTATGTTGCTTGAAGCAGATATTCAACACAAAACTTTAAAGAGTTCAAAAATAAAAGAATTCCAGATATATTTATGTTAAAAACATCCTTATTTTTTTAATCTGCTTTTTCTCTTTATCAATATATGATCAAGGGAGAAGAAGAACAAAAATTAGGTAATTCTGAAAAACAAAGAGAACTAAGGACAATAATATCTGTCCATAACTATTGTAGGAGATGAAAATCTGTGCATTGACTGGAGTAGAAGAAGTTCTTCATAACAACATCCATCCGCTGCACAGGGGTGTTTCTCCATACCATTGTAAGCAACATGAGAGAAACTAGAGGAGAGAACAAGAAAGATAAATTTTACATCTCAGGGTATAGATCGCTGTTCTGCATCACTCTCATCTCTCCATGACCGAATCTATTTCCTCAAAGGAGCCCAGAAAAAGCTTTTAGGCGGCGCTCGCAAATGCACAGCACAAAAGACACAGTCACGCTGTGATCGAAGGTCATGCTATAAAGTGTCATGTGGAGAGTTAAGCCTTTGTAAGTTGCTCTCCACCAAAGAGACCTTTCCACCTTTCAGCTCTTTTTTCCTTTTCACCATAGCTCTGTAATTGTGAAGCAGCTACGTTAACAGTAGAACCACAGCCACATAGACTGTAAGTACCTAGTCTGTGTACTTCCAGTGGTCTTAGGCAATGAAAAACTACATGTTTCAATATGTCATGAGAAGTATCTGCCAGTGGGACTTTTTATTCCTACCTCCGTTGCTTTGGTTTGAAAGCTGTTTGAAATGTATCTGAAAACATATGCTAGCACTAAACACGAAGGCATAGATATATACCAACATTCAAAGAAATACAGCTTGAAAAAGGGAGTGCTGAAAAAACAAAAACAAAGTTCTTATATAATGTTAATATGACAAAATTATTTCTTAAAAAGAGAAGTGCTAGCAAAAGAAAAGATTCTCTTTGTTTCAGCGAATCACTGTAGTAGAGTAGAAAAACTACAGAGAGACTGGCTGGGGTGGTCTGTTAATCATAGAAGGATAACTGTGTGTTTCTTGTTTTGTTTCTTTCATACAGTGTTTACTTTAGTCTTGTTTGCTGTGCGGTTTGAATGATTACAAGAATACAAAACAACATAGGTTGCTGTTTCTACGCAATACCCAATACATGTTGCTGGCTCTCCATAGGACAGGGGTCAGCAACCATTTCAGTGAAAATAGCCATTTTTTTCATTCATTTCCAGTAAATAAATATCTCTACAGGTGCAAAACTCTTCAAAAATGATTAAGCTTAACATATAATTACTATATAAGTTTCATGTGTTTTACAGGTAAATTAAAGACCCAGAGTTGTATTTCACTCATACCTTGGGCTACTTTTGGGGTTTCAGAAGAATTCAAAAGTTCATTTTACAACAAGCAGATCTACCAGACCTCTACAAAACATCTGCTTCAAGCTGTTAAAATGCTGAACTGCTGTTTGAAGCAGTTTGCAGCCTGATGAAAATAAAAAAAGATGAAACAAAAACTGCTGTAAGTCTGCTTTTGTTAAAAGTGCTATTAAAAAACTCTTCTACATTATCTTTTACCAAAATGATTAAGAGCCACTATGGAGGTGCCCCAAAGAGTTGCATGTGGCTCAGAAGCAGCAGGTTGCAGACGTCTGATACAGAGATGTTCCACAATGATCCCAAGTGTTGGATCTGGGTCTCAATCGAGTCATCTTTTATTGTAAAGACTTCTTGACCTTTTGTTATGGTAATCACCCAGGAAATGAGTAGAAAGAGAAAGGGGAAAGACATGCATGATGATAACATATAACATACCTGCTCATAGTTTGCAAAACTGTATTACAGACAATACATTATTTTAGACAATCTGGGGGTTAGATCATGTGTTTTTGTTAACACTGGAAATAAATCAGCTGTGGACCTGTTTTTAGGCTTCCACAAGTTTTCCAAAAGGAAGAGACAGACACAGGTCTGGATCTTAAGTACAGACAAACCTCTTACAGAAAAAGAAAGAACTCATGGGAAATCACAGCAGGAAAAAAGAAGAGGTAAAGTCATTCAAACTGATTCAAAGGAAAGCAATCAACCTAGTGTAGACATCTCCACTGATTTGTATTGCACACTGACAGCCTAACAGGGCAATCTCGAGGTCTCATTATGGAAAAGGAGCAGTGCGCCACAGCGGGATGATGAAGACAGATGTAGCACAGTTTTGTTTGCCCAGTTTTGTTTTTTTAAATGGTTCAAAACAAGTTTGAGTATTTGGTTAAGTTAACTCTATTGGAAACTGCTGATTCAGAATGATTATGATAAAACCATAAAAATCAAAAGTTTATGTTATGATTCATGTTCGGTCCTGCCCATGCTGTAATTAGTTTTCATTCAACTCACCTGTGTCACCTGATTGCTGATCTGCGCCACCTGGGCCCTGCTCTACTTAACTCCTCTCAGCCCCTGCCTCCCTGCCAGATTATCGACAGCCACGAGCCAGTAGAAATCCAGCGTTTCATGCCTTGCCTTCTTGTGTTTCTTCGACCTATTTCCGTCCACGGATCTTCCCCTCCTGCCAAGCCCGTTACGGATTCCTTTGGTTCTGGATTTCTGGACCCTGACTCAAGCTCTGCTTCACGACCACCGAGTATTGCCTGACCCTCAAGTTAAGTTTGCTCTCTCTGCCTCTCCGTGTATAACCTCTGCCTGATTATCGTCTAGCCCCTGGTGCTGCGTTGGATTCCCTTGTGGAGACCTTCATTGTTCTTCCTGAGCTGCTACCAGTTCCTGATACTAAATAAACTTGTTTTTCCTTTACGTACTTCTGTGTGTGGTTGAATTTCTGGGTCCTCCCTGAGAGTCCTTACAGTTTAAGTTAAAAAGTCAGTCTTCAGATCTTGTAATATGTGAAGGTTTCCTGTAGGTGCACAGTTGGACGTTTGAATTGCTGCAAGAAAAGCATGGGTCAAGAGAGGTGACTTTAATAATAAGCAACTTGGCAAGTCATCTTCATTATTTGATATGTAAATTAAAGTATGCTGACAATGAAAGCTATCTTCACAGTTATTTGCTACACGTTTTGTACAATACTCTAAAGTAAAAGATTAGTATCACTCAAACAACCGGCCACCTTTAAAGATTGTCTTCACCAGTGTACTAGCATTTTAGATTTAGTTCTTTTCACAGCACTGTATGTCAAAGTTTTCTGATAGCTACATGCTGACAGCAGACAGCTACTTAGCAGAGTGCTGTATAATGGTTTTGTGGACAGCACAGACATCTGAAATGTCTGTCTTTCTGCTTCTGTCTTTTCCATCCATCAGCAGGAAGCATTGTAGACAATGAAAAGATTTACTTAAAGTTATTCAAAATTTATTGTGTCTGGTCTTCCTCATGATTTATTCATGGTTCTTATTTTAAATAATTTTTTTTATGTAGTGATTGTTATCTTGTTTATTTTTATTAAACACAGGTAATTATGCCACCAAGGATGACCTGGTTGGTCCAAATTTACATGTCTAACAGAATTCTTGACACATAACATACCTCACAATCACTATCTCCATATGGTAACAATGAGTGAAAAATGCCTGCAATCGATTATTTTACTAATATCTAATTTATTTTATTTATATTTTATTACACAACAACTGGTCTGTTCTCTTTTGCTTCCCAATTTGAAGAATTGCGAGGGGAAATGAGCATCTGTGTCACATCATACTTCTGTCTCTGAGTAATGGCCATGGTAATGGTCATGGATAGGTAAATATAGGTTCCCACACACTGAAATCAAGTTAAATTTGTTATATTTACATAAAAAGGCTACATTTGCAACGATTTTGTGAAAAATATTAACAGTGTTGCAAATTGACTAATATTTAATTAGTGTTTTATAATGAGGATTACAGATTCTATCAAAGTGATTTTAGCTTTTAGTATTTTTACTAAACCCTTTACTAAACTCATAAGTGATATGTATGTTTCTTTACAGTTTTTCTCAATTTCTTTGTTAGTTCATCCTCCACAACATTTAGTCATTTGTGCAGTTTCTCATTTCTTCCAGTAAATTGCAAATAATTTGGACATGCATCAGTTGTTTTCATATAATTCTCTGCTGATTTATATGATCATTTGCCTATATCATGTCTGTCAAAATTAACTATAGTCATGAGTAGTGAATTATCATTCCATATAAAACTAAATGTCCGCATTTCATTGCTTGAGTCATTACAAACAAAAATGTTAAACGAGTTGTGAAAATCTTTCAGTTTTATAAATTTCTCCATCATTCTTTCCTGGAAATGTCTCCCAGGTTGAACACTTTCTCTCAGGGGAGCCTCAGCTTCCACTGATGATATTACAGTTTTTCTTGATTGCTTTGACCTGCTTAAAAAACTGGGATGCACTGAGTTGTCATCAACACTATCATAGCAGGGCAGAAGACACCTTTTGCAACTGTCTGAACCCTTTCTCATTGAATTGACACATATTCCTCACTCTTTTGCAAAACACCAATCACAGATGTCATTCAATCAGTCCAAACTCCATTGTTTTAACCATTGTAACAACAGAAATCACCTGTTCTTAACTATTAAAAACTACCTAGATCAATATGAAATCACAGAAGGACTTGTTTCACACACCTTGAAAAAATCTTGATTCATATTTTAAATGTTTTAGCACAGCTTGAGTGTTTTGCAAAAAAAAAAAAAAAAAAGTGCCTCTGTTTTGGGCACTCATGGTGCCCTAAACACAGTGTGTTTACTGTTTTGAAAATGGGGAGTTTGAGTTGACAGCTGTCTTGCCCCATTGACTGAATACAGACACTGCAATCCCAAACCACCTCACCCATAACCTAGAGGGATTAAGTGGATAAAGAAAATGAATTGATGGATGCCTGTCTGTTGCAAAATTATGATATACAGTGATGTTCCACTACACCCACCATTCTGACCTGTGGATAATAAAAATTCTACTTGGTCTAATGCTTGTTTGATCATAAACTAAGCTGGTATTGTGCAATTCTGTTACATTGTGATGCAAGGAAGCAGAAGGGAAAATCCTCAACATCAGTTTCATGTAGATCTGCAGCTGTGTGGCAGAGATGAACTTCCTTTGAACCACATGGACGGATAGTTGCGAGTCTATATAAAAATGGCAAAAGAGAACAAAAGCTTTATGTTGCACGTAAATTAAAATCTAAAGGAGAGAACGTACTCTTTCAAGCACAATCCATAGTTTATCAAAAGACACTTACTGCTTCCCTGTGTTGTATAAACGGTCTTATTTTGAGATGCATGGGTTATTTTTGTGACATAGAGGGATTTGCGACGGCAATGCTATGTAAAGAATCACATAAAATAAACAGGTTTCACAAAGCTATGAAGGTTTTCTCCAACTTCATAGAAGGCATATCCTACATACATTACTGGTATGAGGCAAAGCTTTATTTATTTATATAGTGAAAGGCACCGTGGGTATTAAAGTTTAAAAAATACCCTTTAGCGATGATTTTAAGTGCAGCTCTAACATCGTAGTGATTCTATATTAATGCATACAGTACATGAATAAAGCAGGAAAGAAAGGATTAAGAAGAAAGAAAGACAGAAAGCTTTCAATGATGCTTTACATTTTTAATTTCATCATCATCAAAAGTTTTTCTATACTCTTCGTTCTGCATGTACAGCCGTTTAATGTGTGAGAGACTGCTGCACACTGAGTATGAATTATGGAGCTGTTTCTGTGACTCCATCATCTATCAAATATATGATGAACAGACTGACAGATTTTCAAAGGGGGAGGCTGTATCTTCCTAAGAAAAAGTGAAAACAAACCAGAGGAGAAACAGCCCCAAACAGATTTTGTTTTCCATTTTTGAAGGAAAGTTCATTAATATTCTACATTTTCTGCTCTGCTCAATTTCATCTGCTCAGCCAGGGTGTCCTTCTCTCTCTCTGCTTGCTTTTTTCTTTCTTACTTTTTAAAATTTTGGTATAAATAGGGTGTGTCACCAGCTGTAACTTATTGGTGAAGGCTTGGAGAGACCTTTTTAAAATGCAGTAGAGTGCAAAAAATGTATCCTTGCCAAAGTGTTTGTCATATGAATTGTGTAGATTTGTTTGCTTAATCTCTCCCAAGCAACTTCTAGATGAATACTAGGTTTTTTATGACCCATATTAGGATTGCACAAATCCTAATATCAGTGTAAAATATTAATATTGCAAAGGCATTTGGAACGCAACACTTATTGGCAAACATATTGCAAGTGTCAGGAATATGCACTTTGCATGTCAATAGCACCATATAAACACTAAAAATCGCATTTTTACTTACTTTACCACCACTACCACTACTTTTACTACCACTTTGATTAATAGCATATTCTCTTTGTGAATCAGTTACTACAATAGTTACTTGAGCATTCTCAGAAAGTCTTACTCTCACGTAGCGGTTTGAATCACTTTCCCACCCCGATGTGTTTGATGATAACATACCTGCTCATAAAAAGGCGTCAGATTTTGATCCCAACTCAAGAGACAGCTGAATGTTAAAAAAAAAAAGTCAAGCATGCTACCATTGAAGAAAGGCTCCTTCTGTCAATCCAGTGAGGGGGTTGAATCAAAGGCGCTTCTATATTTAGTTCTGATACAGAATTAGTAGAAGGCGACGGTCTGGTGGTTACTAAGCAACTGGTGCTAGGCAGCCGTGTTAGTAAGCATCGATTGTGCTGCAGGGGAAGTTGAAGACTGATTGAGGGTAGAATGTCTTCAAAGCTGGTTGCTTTGAATAATCTGGGTGTTTGTACTCACTTTTCATGGGTATAAATAGGCAAGTTGAGATTGCATAGTAAGATCCTAATAGCTGTTTTCTTTAAATATCTGTTGAGATTTGGCATCTCTGACAGAAAATAACTTTTAAAAAAAAGAAATGACAATAAAAAAAATCTGCCTTTTAACTGACTAAAGTTCTCTGTGGCCATCTGTTGTATAAACCATAAATGTCATTCATAGTGTGCCATTTTTTAAGTGAATGAAAACTGTTTTGCATACCAGTCAGTGTATGAACCTTTATTATGGAGAGTGTTTGTCATACCGTATCTGAAACAAGAGTGCTGTACATGTTCATTTTAGAGTAAACCAAAATAGTGGGAAGAAAACCATCAGAACACTAATTAGTGTAAGTTGTAATATTGATTGATGACAGATTGAATCTGCTCTACTTTCTCTTAAATTAGAGGATCAGTTAGTCTTGCAACATTAGATGGTTGTTTATGATTACTAGTATTGATCAGGATGAAGACACACAAAATGAAATTCTTTTTTTTTTTCCTAACGTGTCCTGTCCAGCAGTGTGGCACTCAAAATTGTCGTCTGAAGTCTGGGTTTCCATGCTTAAGCCTCTGCTCCCGTGACCCAACCACGGATAAGTGGAAGAAAATGGATGGATGGAACAAACAATGGTCATGAAGTTATAAGCGTTTTCTAACAGGTCCTGGGTTCAAACCCTGACAAGGCACCTTTCTGTTTAGAGTTTGCATGTTCTCTCCATGCATGCAAGGGTTCTCTCCAGTTACTCCAGTTTTCTCCCACAGTCCAAAGACACCCATCTTAGGCCAAGTGATATCTCCATATGGCCCTTTGATGTGAGTGTGTGGTTGTCTGTCTTGTGTTGTTTGTTGTCCTGTGGAGGCTGTACCCTGCCTCTCACCTATTTGTGTTCTGGAGGTAGGAACCACCACCCCACCTGCCCCTCTTAAATGATTTGGCAGCTATAGAAAAGATAGAGTTCAGTGACATCCATCTGTCTATGGTCAATGATTTTAGAGCTATTTCTCAAACAGGAGGTTTTTGTCCCAGGTACGGATTCCTGTTATTAAATCCTATGGATAGTTGCCAATCCACTATTGCATTAAAGTTCATGTCAAATCAATGCCCAAAGAAATAGAGAATAAATCTCATTACTATTACATGGTCTCCATTTGTATTGTGATTGTGTCTCAATTTACACACCAATGATAAGATGATAGGATAAAAAAGCTGCAGTCTCTCCCATCCTCTTCTCTTGACAGAGAGAGATATTTTGTCCTAACTGGAGTTTGTGCAGGAGACTCCATTTTACATTAACTTGCTTAGGAAAGTCACTCTAATGTTCCTGACCATGCCTCGTCTAAAATGAGGATAACTTCTGTCTTGTTTTTTAAGATATGACTGGACAGATCCAGCTACAGTCTTCAGTAAACTCACATCGTGCTATGACATTGTTTTCATGCAGACCAGTTTGCTATGGTAGTAGGCAAATGTTTAAAGATTGAGAAATTGTATATATAAAAATAGACACTAAAGATGTGGCAGATGCAATCACATAGATTGTTCCAACAGCAGTTTTCTAGAGTTAAGTCTTATCTGAAACTCAAATACTGATCACTTAAAAATGTCTTGACCAGGATAATACTTTGGGACTGGATGGAAAGATCTGTATTAATTTAGCAAAGTTTATCTAGTTGAGGTTGTGAGTCTCTCCCTCTGTTATTTTGTGGGTCAGATGGGGGAAATATTTTGGAACCACTAGATTCAACATTTAGGATATTTCTGATAGATGGTAACAATCCAAGACATATACAAACAATCCCAGCAAAGACATAAAATACCAAAAAAATATGAAATACTTGAAAGCAGAAAACAAGATTGTTTTTCAGACATCTGAGCTAAATTCATAAAAAAAAATTTTTTTGAAACAATATGAAGACCAAAACACCAGCAATGTTTCTGTGTACATTAAGAAATATATTACCATTTGAGACTGGAAACTGAGAATCAGGTGTTACTGAGATTGTTTTGTCCCACATCTGACCAGCATCACAAAGCCCCTCTTTACTTTGACAAACTACATTGTAGTGTAACCTAAGGACTGTCATACTAATGTATTGAGAGTACATACATCTACAAAGCAGCACCTAGATAATAAATAAACATTAGCTTGCTGTTACCCTTGTTTAGTAGCATCTAGCACATGAATTAATCCTCTAATCTAGTTTTTCAGTCACATGCGTTTGGGATCAGATCCAAGTAGAGGTCAGTTTTCACTTGGATACTGTGTTTATTTAGTTTGAATAATTCCCAATTCTAGGTGTTTATAGAGGCTTAGGCATCATCTTGATCAACACAGCTCTTTGTTCATCAGTTAGAGGTGGAGAAATGCAGGAACAAAAACAGAAATCTTGATTGTTCTGACAAAATGCCTAATGGTCTATTTTAGACTGTTTACCAAAAAAGGACAAGAGAAATTTGATGTAAAAGTGTGACAGAAAAATAAGAGGGTCTGATTTACAGAAGCCACTGGCTTCAGGAAACCAACACACACAACAATGCATAAAAGTATAATCGTGTGGTCTGCACAAAGGTAGTCATTACTGTGACATTAGTCTTTCATCCCATGTGAAATAGGCTATTTCCAGGATGCCGTCTGACACCTACATTGGTGATTTATAAAGCTAAGTATGTTGCTGTCCTGAACCATAGAGATCACTCTGTGTTTTTGTTTGTGAGATGAGGAATCAAATGGCAGTTTATTGTTAAGAGAAGTTGCTTTCGTAAACCAAGGCAACACACAGGAACAAATGTCCATACCACTGTTTTTGTTGGTGCTATTGATTGCCAATTCTTTGGTCAGGTTTTTTATGACTGGTAAAAAAACATCTTTTTGCCCATCTGTTGTCCATAAAATATGCATTTACTGCAGCAAACTTATCTACAGCTATGGTCCAATGTTGTAACTCAATGCTGTGTGTTTTATTCATGCATTAATTTTTCATACACAGATTACAAATCTGCACTTTGGAGAGGCCATCAGTTAATTACTGCACATGTCCAATTGGTGACAACCTTGCACATAATATAACATGCATATTCAAATAATATAACATGCATGTACAATATATGGATTATGAGAGGAATGAAAATTTGAAGCGAGACTTGTTGTAACCACCTTTTACTGCAATTACAGATGCAATTCCTCTAGGCTATATGTACCAACTTTGCTCATCTAAAGACTAAACACTAATCAGATAGACTCAACACATAGCATCTGTAAAAATTAATGTTTAGATTTTGCTAGGGATTCTCAATTGGATTTAGGTATGGACATTTACTGGATGCCAAATTAATGCTTGGATATGCTTTAATAAAAAAAAAAAATCATAAAACGTTCTGTCTGTACGCTTAGGGTCATTGTCTTTCTACAAAGTCACCATCTGCCCCTCTCTCAGGTCTTATGAAGCTTATAACAGTTTATTTTCTAAGAGTGCACTATATTTAGCATCATCTGTCTTCACATCAACTCTGACCATCTTTTCTCTGTCCCTGAGGTAAAACATCACTGTAGCATGCTGCCACAGCCATGTTTCACAATGGGGAGAGCAAGTTCAGGGTGATACGCAGTGTTTTTTTTCCCCACCACAAAAAGGATTTTGCATGTGGACCAAAAGGCTGCAGAAAATGTTATACATGAGTTTTCATGGCTTTCTCTTAACAACGCCAGGGCTATATTCTTTCCATTTTCAGACAATGGCTTAAACAGTGCTCCATAAGGTGTTCAAAGTTTGGAATGTTGTTTAATAACCTGACTCAGCTTGCAAGTTCTCCACAACCTATAGGGATAGGTTGTGGAAAACCTATCCCTATAGGTCCTTATAGGACCAAAAAAAATGCATCCTCTAAATAAATAAACATTGCTATTGGCAGGGGAAAATACTTCACAAAAAAAACTTCATCCAGATGTTCTACAAAGATAAATAGACCTTACTTTGAATCCCAAATAATTCTTAGCATTAATGTGGTTCTTTTTTATCACATGCAAATGGTGACAATTAATCAACTTACATCCCTCAGTGAAGCAGCTGATTTATTTCTGCTTGTTTTCATGCATAACGGTGTGACTGTTATCCATAGGGTCAACGTTTGCAGGGAAGCTTGACAGAAAGCTATCTATCTTTGTTAGAACAATGGGACGTCTGCTCATTTTCTTGTTTGAGAAATCTGTTACTCATTGTTTTTTGCATTTTCTGTTGTAAAGTAGCTGCCATTGAATTGAATAAAAAACATCCAACTGAATCACAGTGTAAGCAGTTAGCTCTTCATCTCATGAATAAAATAGTTGTTTTATGTTGGCCTACATGTGATTAAACTGTAAAAAGTACAACTAGTTTATTGTCTCATGTATAAAACTAAATTTTCATTCATAAAAAAAAATAATATTCAGAGTTCTTGATTGCAATAAAGAAACTAAACATTGCATTTCCAAGTAACTAAGTTTTAAACATTTGTGGAGAGAGAGACAGAGATCCTTCCAGCCATCTGGTGAATATCAATTGGCCATTATACCCAGCCTCAGAAGGGGACAGAAGAGAGATGATTGTGGGATTACGCTGCTGTGATATATCTCTCCCTACACATACATGCACACTCAACTGAAGATAAGCTGATTTAAAGTGAAACATTTCCTCTATCATCATATATCTTTCTTATAAATCTCTAAAAGCAACCCTAGGATTTGCCCTTAAAATGACCTTATTTCATCATGTCATAGATGGTGTCATTGGTAGGCCTCAACAGATGATATCCATCAAATCCAAATTAAAAACCAAATCAAATCAAAAGGCATCCAGTAGATTGTTATCTGCGATATATTTAACATTAAATTTAAGGAAAACAGATGATTTATAGCCACATCAGAAATGATCCAATTTTTGATGGCTAATACCTTCATTAATATTCTGTAATGAGTTTTTAGTTTCATGTCAGTGATCATTGTGTCAGAAAGGGTGTCACATTTGTCAAATGGCAGGTTTCTCATTTTGGAATCACGCTCTTCTTCTGCCCACATTTAATTATTCTTCACCTTTCCATCAAGCAATGCATACACGTCCAGATAAAAGTTATATAGTCATGCATGACGACCGTATAATAAGGCAAACTTGGTATACAGAGTTGCATGACCTTTTCTCCCTCCTACTCACATGTGGTACATGAAAGAAAAACTGGAACTGGAAAAGCGGAAGCCAAAAAGGATTAATAACTATATTACTAACCTTCATTCTCCTGAAAACAAACATGATCAAACGGCATCTCTTCAAGGTTTTGTTATTGTCCTAGGCAGAGATTAAAAACTCTTGTTTTTAATGTACTGCATTGTCTTGATGACATACTGATTGTACTCACATCCTTTGTCCTCTGAAAGATTTTGTCTGGACATTTTCAGAAAACTAGCTGGCAGCCTGTATCATTTGTACCTACCATCTCATTTAACAAACCTTTATTGCCTGGGTGACCTGGTATTTTCCACCTGAAATTAATCACTGTCACAAGAAGAAATAAGTTTACAGAATATCCATGGTAAAAAAAAAAAAATAATAAAAAAAAATAGATTCCTTTCCTAAATTTATGTGTTTTTAATGATTGCAAACTTAAGTGGGTCAGACTGAGGCATGAAATGCCCAGACTGAAAAAGAGTCCCACTCCGGTTCTGAGTGTATCTCAGCTGTCACTGGGCAAGAGGTAGAGCAAAAACCATTGATAGGTAAGCAGTCTATTACAGGTCTGACAAAAGCTGCTTTTCCAGTTGCCCCAGTAAGCCCCAGCCAGATTCATCATCATTAACAGATCCTGCTTTGCTCTTCCCCATTTTTTGTGCTCTCTTCAGGGGTAGTACAAGCAGCACCAAGCCGTGTATGTACAAGAGATTTGATTGACAGTAGGCTGCATTCCTAGATTGGCCCACTGCAAACTCCAAACAACATTTCAACCATGGCAGTAGACCAGCAGACATGTCTGCTATTAGAGAGCTGTACAGTGTGGAGGAGCGTAATTATGAGTTCAATCTTAAGCAGTGCCAGGAGAACATACGTCAACCTTTGGAGCTGAATGCCCATGATTTCACAGTCCTGCAAGCAGCACGTCTCACTGAAGAATGGGTACGCAATGAAGAAGTGAGAAGCGGTGCAGCTCTGGTCAGCTTTCTTTTGGAGTTAGAGTTTTGCGCTGATTGGTGTGAAACACCAGAACTACATAATATTAGTTTGGCATTATGTGCATTTTATTCTTTGTTTGGAATTTTCTTTTAAATAAAGTTCATGTGCGGATATTGGTTTACATTACCTAAATCCAAAAGGTTGGCACTATATAGATAGATTTGTTTGTGTACTGTCGCAAACTAATCAGCTAATCTGAATTGTTTTCATTATGTTTGGGCAAGCAATGAATGTCTATAAGACAAAATAAAATATCTGGGTTTATTTGAGTCCATCAAAACCACAACCTCAAGGTTCTCCATTACTGAGTGTCGTTGCAATAAACATAATTGGAGCGTCAATCACAGCTCCTGCATGCTCATGGCCCACCCACGTTTCTGCCCATATGCACGTCCACAATAGTGAGGGACTGACCATAATGGAGACGCTCCAAACTGGGGTAGAATCGAACCAGACATTAACCGGTTAGACTGAGACTTGACAATGGAGGAGCGGCTAAAGAGACACACAAGAAACAGCCATATACACACACACACACACACACACACACACACACACACACACACACACACACATTTATTCTCACCAATTAAACTGAGACACGTATTTTTGAACTGTAAGAGGCACAAGTGACAAAGGATTTGAACACCCAAGATGACTATTTTTTAAGGGATTTACATTTATATCTGCTAGATGTCCTCTGGCATGTTTTGCTAACAGAACAGAAGAATAAAATTTAAGCAGTCACAAAATTTTATCGCTGTGTAGCTGAATAGGCATTCATTAATGTGACCCATAAGTTCAAGCTGAAATTTGTGATGCACTTCCAATTACAAGAGGATCTCTTGTTTTGCATTAGTTTTTATGTGTTGAGGCTGCGATACTACTTCTTCTTTATACTGTAACAAAACTTCTGCTGGACATCTCCCTGGAAAAGAGCTGTCACAAATGTGATGTAACTAGTTGAAACATGTACTTTTATATTTGAAGAAGGACATTTCTGGTCACCTTTGACAGGTGTTGGTTGTGCGGAGAGCATTGCTTTGCTTTGGTCTAGTTCCATATCATTTCTGTTTGACAGTAGCCATCGATATAACAAGTGTCCGGTGTGAGTTTTCCGTCTCGTTTCATTAAAGACAAGGAACACATTTTCAGTCTTCATTAAAATAGACAAAAATAATTACATGACTAAATGAATTAAGAAATGGCTAAAAACCCAACAACACGTTCAATGCAATATATTAGAGTTTTCATTCATACCTCCACCAGGGGATAGTTGTTTTTGGGAGTCATTTTTATTATGATACTTTTTACTTTTTCAAAATGAGATCGATTTACACAGCTTTTCATTAACCTTTAGCAGTATAGTAGTAACTTCCTTACAATACACACACACACACACATTATTTATATATATATATATATATATATATATATATATATATATATATATATATATATATATATATATATATATATATATATTATGGCATTCCGTTCTGAAAATTATTGTATATATATGTTCAAAACTCTGAATATATTGAATGAAAGTCTGAATATATGGAATGAATCTTGAATATATTGAATGAAAGTCTGAATATATGGAATGAACCTTGAATATATGGAATGAAAGTCTGAATATATGGAATGAAAGTCTGAATATATGGAATGCCTCTTGAATATATGGAATGAAAGTCGGAATATATAGAATGAAAGTCATCGAGGAATTATGGGTAATGTAGTCCATGGTCCTAAACGGAGAAGAGGACAGAAACTTCGTCTTTTTAAAAACTATTATGAGGTTGTCACACAATTAAATAGTTTCCAGATGTTTTAAGCAAGAAGGTAGACCTCAATAAGTCATCTGACCAGTCAGTTCATCAATACTGAGCATAATTTGAAATGTAGTCTGAGATTTTCGAAACAGCAGGTCTCGGTTCACAGATCGCCACTAACAGATAACCGGTAGCGGGAAATGACAGAGCGCCTATCCGAGATAAGGCAGGGGTGAGAGGGGAGATCACGTTCCAATGCCGCTTAGTTTAGCTTAGCTTAGCTTTGCAGCCAGACGGGTTTGTGAACCGAGCTGTGCTGCTCCCAAAACCCAGAGCATATTTCAAAGAATGCTCAGTGTCGGTGAACTGACTGGTCTGATAAAAATCAAAGGTATACTTTTATGCTTAAAACATTTTGAAACTACTGGCGACCTGTCCGGGATGTAACCCGCCTCTCGCCCGATGACCGCTGGAGATAGGCACCAGCACCCCTCGCGACCCTCAAAACAAAAAAAGGATAAGCGTCTTGGATAATGGATGGATGGATGGAGGGACATTTTGAAAATTTTTGTGACAAACTCAGAATATTATGAAAACGATAAGTTTCCGTCCTCGCCGTTTCTGTTTACCACTGCTGGTGGCGCAATACGTTGTGGGATATGTTGCTGGCCCAAGTCCGCAGAGGGGACTTATCCTTAATAAAATGGGTGAAATAAGAACGTCTCTGGGTTGTTTTTAAAGTACTTGTTTTGATGCGTACTTAGGATTGGAACAGTGCTCGGGCCACTGTCGATGAAGTATCAAAAGCACGGGAATACACACCAACAGAGAAGTATGCATGTTTTGAACCACATTACCCACAATTCCTCGAGTCCAGTCCGACTTTCATTCCATATATTCAAAGTTTCATTCCATATATTCAGGTTTCATTCCATATATTCAGACTTTCATTCAATATATTCAAGATTCATTCCATATATTCAGACTTTCGAACATATATATACAATAATTTCCATATATATATATATATATATATATATATATATATATATATATATATATATATATATATATATATATATATATATATAGTAAGCTTTACAACTAAGCTTTACCAAAATTTGTCAAAGCAAAATTTTACAGTATGACAAATTTTGGTAAAGCTTAGTTGTTTTGCTTTATGCTTATATGTTGCTTTTGTGTATATACGTTACACCTTAATTAGATTTTAATGAGCAAATGTTGCCTGAAATTTGCAGATGTTAAAATATCATACAAGGTGTGCACATTTAGATGTGCTGTGAAGTTCATGTGATGAGCCTCCGAGTTCAGGCTCTATTTAACTGTGTTTTATGCTCATCCTATATCAAACCTTGTATTTTGCACATATTTGCATGTATTTTTCAGGTTTTACAACTTTTACAATCTATCCTCAAATGTACAAAATCACACACCATTTCACCATCTTTTTATTTATCAGACAACTCCAAGTAATCAAACAAATTGGCAAAACAAATTGAATAAATTCTGAAGTCAACTAAGCTTCCAACCAGGAAACTTAGAGGTCACCAAGTACTCCTGAGATCAAATTCAGTGTACCTGCAGTTCATGAAACGAAAGTTGAAGGAATTAAACTGTTTAATTTATAATTTTTACAGTTGATCTGAATAGATCAGTGGTACTGTGGAATCATTAATGGACTATAATAATATGTTGGTATTGGCCTGTATTGTTAGCTGCAAACCCAGTGACTGAGCACAACATTAAGCATGTCCAACTGGTGTTTTCAACTTGCAACTAGGCAACACACAATTCAGGTGTAATATAATTCTTAGGCATACAACCTATAAATTTCATGGTGGCATTCCTTTTTTAAATCTTTGTCTTGGGACAACATAGTCACATTCCTTTTGGCAAAATCTGGTTGTTATTGTTGCAAGCTCTTTTTTATACAGAAACTTGTAAAACAGTAGACAGGATGTGACTCATGTTAGTCTGCTGCACAAGTATTGCTTAGCTGTGTAAATGTCTTCCTGGAATGATTTGCCTCTGAGAAACATTGCTTGTCAGTGTTGATGACATACAGTAAAAGGTCTTTGGTAAAGAAGCTCGCTGTTAATGGAGTGACGTCTGCAAGCACACTATCTGAATGTTGAATGGAAGACAAGACCATTAAGCAAAGCCCAGTTAAGAGCTTGGAGATTCACAAGGTGTGAAATGTCGCTGCAGTCAATGCTTCCAGAGCCACCACACAGACCAGAACATGAGCTACAACTGTCTTATTAATTCTGTTAAGCTTTACCTGGGTGTCTTAACTGGGCAAAGGAGAAAAAGGACCAAACTGTTGCTCAGGGGTCGAAGGTCCTGCTGTTTGACTACTTACTTAATTTGCAAAGCAAGGTCTCAGAGGGTGGAGGAGGAACAGAGGCATAGCATCCAAATTCATTGAAGTTGAGAGTGAATTTTCCAGTCAGTAATTATTTGGTAAACCATGTCATCTGACAGTGATGGTCCACTGTGGTTTTTTTTGTTTTGTTTTTTTTAAAATCCAAAGTCAGTGAGGCATCTACCACAATATTTAGGAGCGCTCCATGCTTCTCTCAGCTGACAATCTTAATGGTGATGTTGATCTTGTCTTTCAGCAGTACTTTGCATTTGCCAACTCTCCAAAGTTACTATTCAGAATCTATCAGTTATGGTCAAAAGTGAGATGATGCCAGACCCAACAATACAGATAAACTGAAAACCGCAATTAAAAGCAGTCTGGGCTTCCATTTTAATACCTTCACAAACTGATGATCTCAGTGCAGCAATTAATGCAAATGAGGTAATGATGAAGTGATGAGTGCACTGCAGCAACCATGTACATAATTTTCAGTAGGGAAACGTTTCCATATTAAAAAATTATTTTTATTGGGCTTCTGTATAATTAAAATTTTCTGAGAAACTATATTTTGAACTTCAGCTATAAGCCATTATTATTAAAATTACCAGAAATAAAAACTTGAAATATATTTCCCTGTGTAACAAATCGATAGATTCATTACACACTGGGGGATATACACACAGAATCTATATCAATAGTAGTTTGTTTTTCTAATTGATTTACAAAAATAAATACATTTTTTTTAATTTACAGAATTGCACATGCACAGCATGTGATATCAGAATTAGATGGAGTTGAGAACTAAAGGAAAAACAGGCTTAACTCTCTATTTATTTTTCACTTTTTGCTTTTTGCTTGTGTTTGTTTTATCTATTTATTGGAGTTCTAATGTTTTTGTGCATACTCCAGAAGTGTATTTTGCTGTTTTAATGTCAGTCAGCATGTTGAGTGTGTTAATCTGTGTTAATCTGTTTTCTTACTAAAGTGACAGTGGGACACCTGGCCCATCCTCTCCTTTGGTAAACAGGGATTCAGGTGACACCTGTGCCAAAGGAGTGCCTGATAAGCTTCTGGCTTATCTGGCAGGTCAAGCTGTCAGTAACAGAGCCTCTGATAGTTTTGTAGGTCAGGATCCTAACCAGTGTCAGTTCTGCTGGAGTTTGATACATGTTGTAGAGCAGAAAGGATTGGCTCCTGTGTGATACATACAAACAGGTTTCCTATGTAGAAAATATTGAAAAGTCTAAAATTGTCAGAACCTGGGTTGTTTTGGGGTTTGTTTCTTCTGATTCGAGTTTTGATTATTGTTCCTTAGTTTCTTATTTTGATTAGAACAGCTGTGTTTCTGTTTTACTTTAGTTCAGTCCTTTCTTAGTTATTCTAGTTTAAATGTTTATTTATTCCTTGTGTCTCCTTATTCTTTGTTTCTGATTGGCCCAGTCCCAGTACTCACACTTGCACCCTTGTGCCCATCCAGCACATTCCTGCTGAAGGTAGTGTGTCCCAGTTCTCCGGAGTGGTCTTTCTCCCCGCCCTCTTTTCGTCCGGATCCAAGCGGCTTCGGCAAAGTGTATTACCCACAATCCATAGCTGCACATGACGTTTTGAATTAAAAGGTGAAAATATAGCATTCCCCCCCCTTTTTTTGTAAATCTTTATTGAAGATTCAAAAACCAGTAAGACAAGGCACACACCAGTAACAAAAAAGTACATTTTGACAGGATAAACTGAGCAGAAAAGAGAAAAAAAATAATAAATGAAAAAATAGTTATACAGAACAACAGTGTGAGGAAAATAAAGCAGAAAATATAAAAAAATGCAAGAGGAATTTCAAATTTCAAGGAATTTTGTGTTGTTGCAACAGTTAAGCACTTCCTTAAATGTTATTTCACTTTAAAAAAATGTTGAAAATGGGGGTGATTTTTAAGAAACCATATTTGTGAATAAGAAATTTAGCCAGAAGGATTAAATTGTTATTACAATAATTTGACTCTTTGTCCCCTTTTAGAAGACGAAATTGTATCATATCAAAACTTAAAAGTGGAATAGAGTTCTTATACAAGATTCAGTTTTGAAAATCTTTCCAAAAACATTTATGAAATTGCAATGAAAAAAAGGTGTTCTGCTGTCTCAATATCTGAGATGCAAAACACGAAAGAATTTGTATTTATATTGAATTTCTTTTGTAAAAAGTTATTAAAAGAATAAACTTCATACATAATTTTGAAATGAATTTCTTTAGTTTTTGTGGGAGTGGAAAAGACAGATATTTAGTTCTGATTTTCTTTCGAGAGATCTCAATTTTTAAACACATGTTTTCTTCTCAGAATAGAGGGAAAGAAAACTGAAGTCAGAGTATTCCCTTTGAATTCATTATTATATTTTCTGTCTATAAAGTCACAGCCATTTATAATCAAAGATGGTTAATTTGGAGTAACAGTTGATTATGTAATTATACCTTTAATTAGCAGAATCATAACTGGAGGAATTGTGTGGAAATATGTGTGGAAATATGGCAATGTTGTGTTGAGCAAGCTGTGTCAAAAATCAGTTTTCAAATGTAAAGTTTGGAAATAATTTTTGTTTCACTCAACTGTACATGTGGGAATACAATCAAATTTTGCTTTGTATTCAACAAATCATAACAAAACACATTTGAACAGCCAAATATCTCCTGCAATAACTTTGGAAAGCTAAAATACCTATACTGTACATTTAAAATCATCCTGCCACCTTCTTAAAACGGATGTGGTTGTTATTAATTATGACTATTTCACTCTTTAGTCTGCCATTTTGGATGTCACAGCTACAACTGTCCCAATTCTCCAATTTTTGCACACTTGTAACCTGCATACTTGAACCCTTATGTGCACTTTGACTGAGAACATATTCCATAGAGCATTCTGCATTTGGGTACAACATCACCACAAACCATGACAGAAGTAGTATGGAATTTGATTTTAGTGCATTCCAAGTCTTAATCAGTATGGAAAAAAAGAAAAATACTTGTGTTTCTAGAATTTATTTTCTATGTTATTGTCTAAAAGTTGTGTTCTTCATGATTCCTTCTTGTGTACTTCCTTGTTTTGAGTCACCTGTCTGGTCTTTCCTTTGTTTATTTCCTCATTTGTGCCTGCCCGTCCGCGCACCTGCCTGCCTGCCTGACTTGTGTCCAACCTCAGTTCCATAATTGTGTTCTTCTTCCCTTCCATTTCTTTTTTCTTCTTTCTTTGCTTGCAGTTTACCTTTCTTTCCCTGTGTCCTTCCTTTCTTCCTTCCTTGTGTATTAGCTCCCTTCCCTCCGTGTGTCCTTACTTTTCCCCCTGTAATTTTTTTCTTTCTTTCGTGTGATATTTCTTTGATTTCTTCTGTATATCCTTTCTCTTTTCCTTGTTATTTTGTTCTGTCATCTTCTCTTCCCTCTGCTTGTGCTTTCAAGCTTGTTTCCTTTCTCCATTAATTTCTTCCTTCTGTTCTTTCTTTCTTTCTTTCTTCTTTCTTGATTCCTTTATGTCCTTCCTTGTGTCCATACTCCTACCTCTTGCTTTTTCATTGTATCCTTCCTTCCTTTTGTTCCTGTGTCTTTCTTTTCTTTCATTGTGTCCACTTTTAGCTAGTGTCCTTCCTACTGTTCTTGCCTTTGTACTTGCAGGCTCTGGGTTTTGCAGGTGCCATATTTCAAGCCTAAACACTAGAAAAATAGCTGTTGTAAATGCATTTTGAAATTTTGAAATGGGTCCGAGAACTCAGGAAGTGTTAGTCTTTTCACATGACAAATACGGAGCCCTATATAAAAAGGTTTTCTTGTCATAGCAAGCAAGGCATTGAAGGTGGCCTAGTTTAAACACCTCACAAAAGAAATACTTTTTCCAGTTGCTATCAGTATCAAGCATAAAGAAATAAAGATGTACTCACTCATGCAATTTAAACACTCATACATATGCATAGAAACGCAGCCTTAGTCTAGACATCAAAGCAGTGAAAGGAGGCCCCATTGGCTCTGTGCAGCAACAGGAGACAGGCTGTCAAATAAAACATTTAAAAATCTAGGTTACTGGCACACATGAATATCTTATGCAGCTCTTTTTATATGGGAGAATGACACAGTGATTTGAAGAGGGGCAGAAATGTTCTACGCCTCTGCATAGCATAACCTCGTTTCCCACTTCTGTTCCATATTCACAGACAGAGAAATCTAATTTATCTCAATTTCTGTGTTACCACACTGTTTGCAAACATGAATATACATGTAGCTTTATGCCCAAAGAACACAGAAGAAATCTGTGGGAGCCAGATACTCTACATATGCCCTTGTGAAGAAGTCATCCTTGATCTTAATGGAAAAAGAAGATTTAAATTGGAACCACAGCTTCCCTCAATTAGTCATCCGGCCCAGGAAGCAGTTCCTAACAACCCTGAGGGCAGATTTGAAATGGTAATGTTGTTTACCTGGCAATCGATCATGTACGAGTGAAACCACAGCCAATCATTTAAGGCTGATCTTACCTTGGAGACATCCACAGACATCACTTACTGCTGGGATATGAACAGTGTGATTCAGGCTATAGCACAAGATTAGAAGGCCAAACAGCTTGTATGTTGTTATATTAGGCACAGACTGATCACAGTTCCCTCTATGTTACAAACTCATCCAACCAGACACTATTTGGGGTTCAAGCAGAAGATTGGAACCACAGATAAAATGTGTTCCTATATGAACTGTAGATCAGAGTGAATCGGATGGTAATATGTTTTTAGTTTATTCCTTAAATTCAGATTAATCCAAAATCCAGTTATAAGAATAGTCTACATTATACAATGCTGAAAACAGAGAAAACATTTTCTTTTGTGTCTTTCTTCCTAGTTTTTTGAAAAAGGTGTTAAGCATATATGTACAGATCATTTACCCTTGTAGTAGATTTTAAAGGGTGATGATAAGGCAAAGAAGAGAACTCTCACTGTCACAAAAAAATCAAATGAACTATACTGATGTAGTGCCAGGGCACTACACACTTAACTTCTCATTCACTGACACCCACAGTTACACACACACAGGCATCAATGGAATGAACACATTGGATTCAGTGTACCACTCACGAATTCTGAAAAATGGAAAAGAGTAGTAAGCAACTAAACTGCTGACTTTGTGATTAACTATGTGGCCAGCTCCACCCTCTTAGCAATAATCACTGGTGTCAGCAGTGTGTAGAACAGGTGGACCAGTTAAGCTTTCCACATTCCCAAAAGGCACATGGAAATAGATTCATTTATAGCCAATTATTCTCTGAAAAAAAAACACTTAATCCAAGTTTTAACCACTTTATATGCATCTTACAGTGATTGCAAGAGGGAATGGGATATTATTTTCCCAAACAGCTAAATTACTTGCTATTGTTTTGTGTCAGATCATTGGCTGAGCTCAATAATTTAAAAAAATGCCTGAAAAACTCTAAATACGATTTCATTGGTTTTTAGTAAACGTCACCTTAAAACTGAAAAATAAAATGGGATATACCAGACCAATAACTGAAACTTAATAAGCTCATCAGCAATGCCAGGTCTGTACTTGGACGCTCCCTCAACCCTGTGCAGATGGTGGGAGATAGAAGGACTCTGGCTAAAATAACATCGCTGATGGACAATGTCTCCCACCCAATGCACGAAGCTGTTGCTAAACTGGAGAGATCTTTCTGTGACAGACTTTTGCATCCTAAATGGACAAAGGAGAATTATCGCAGATCTTTCCTTCAAGCAGCTGCCAGACTTTCTAACCATCACGACTCCCAACAAACTCAATAAGTATTTACACCCTTGCTGGTATTTGCACTGTTTTTTACTCATTTCTAATAACATTTCTGCTGTTATTGCACATCTGTTTCTCTGCACTGATATATTGCGAACAATCTGTTGTGTTTTTTTTAAGGTTCAAGATACATGCACATAATGTACATTTTAAAAAAAAATAGTCATCCTACTTGGTCACTCATCCCTCGGATTGTGAGTATGATATTTCTATTCTAATAACTGCACAGTATCTTTATGTTATAATCTTGTACAGTATGTTATTATTATTGTTTTTTTGTTAATCTTGTTTTTCACATATTTTTTCCACTTTTGGAACTTTTTATGTTGAACCTATATATCTGATGTTACAATTGAATTTCCCCTCTATGGGACAATAAAAACTAGTTCTGTTCTATTCTATTCTATTTTCATGTGCCTTACTGGCAACTGGCTTTTAACATAGTAAGTGGGCTTTTTGCTACTATGTCTTGTTTCTTTTTTCTGTTTTATTGGTAATTAAATTGCTATTTTTACTTTTAAGTATATCTGCATACCCAATGGAATGGCGGCGTGCAGCAGTACAGCAGTTTCTCATACTCTCAGGGTCAGGTCCCCCTTTAGTACTTTATATGTTGGTTGTAAGGCCAATTTAGGCCATTTTTCTTGTATAAACAAATGTGTAAGGTACAGCTGTTCCGAGATTATTAAACTGGCGTAGCAGAGTATGCCATACAGAGAGCAAGAAGAAGCAGTATGCATGGAAGCAGTAGAGGGCCAAATACGTTGGACTGCTGGCAAGGCTAAACCCTGGTCCTGTCCAATGTCCGCTCACTGGACAATCAGATGGACCTACTTCGACTGAGGCTGGGGGGTTCCCTTGAAATGAGGAACTATGCGATGCTTTGTCACACAGAAACCTGGCTAAATAACAATACACCCGAACCAGCCTTTTAGATCGACAGTCGGCTTCTTTTCTGTACAGACACGCCCCTGCGGGAAGGCTCGCATCTACATGTATCTATGTGAACAAAGGTTGGTGTACAAACTGTGCAGTAGTGAATAGCCATTACTCTGAGGCAATAGATCTTATAAGAGTAGAGTGCCGGCCACACTATCTGCCCGTGTGTTTACAGTGGTGTTTGTTAGGGTTGTTTACATCCCGCCGGGTGGTAATGCTAATGTAGCACTAAAAGAGCGTCATAGCAACATTAGCTTGCTCCAGAGCAAGCACCCGGAGGGGTTGCAGGAGATTTCAACCACATAAAACTGACAGACACACAGTCTAGGTTTTATTAGCACGTCACCATATCAACAAGGAGAAACACCATTCTGGACCATGTCTAATACAAAGAAATGAGTTGATAACTGAGCTGTTATTCACCTACACCTTGGCTTCTCCAACCACATCTACATCATGCTGGTCCCTGCCTATTGGTCCCCTATTCAAACACTGCACGTCAACACAGAGGACCCTAACTGTGTGGCCTAGTGATGCTGTTCTTGCACTGCAGGATTGTTTTCAGTGCACAGACTTGCAGGTCTTCAGAGAGGAAGCTGTCTGTGAGGGAGAGGTAGATCTGGAGGACTATACATTGGTTGTCCTCAGCTGCATCCAGAAGTGTGCAAAGGATGTCACCATCACCAGGACAGTAACATGCTATCCGAACCGGAAACCCTGGCTGAATGCGGATGAAAGCCAGGGATAATGTGTTCAGGTCTGGTGACAGATTGGCACACAAGGTGGTTAGGAGAGAGCTGACTGCAGAAGTGAAGAGGGCCAAGGCCACATACAGCCAGATGTTCCAGGGACACTTTACAGCTACTGACCCATGGAGTATGTGGAAAGGCATAAAGTGCATCACATACTATAACATCAAGGATACACAATGCCCCAGTGACCTCTCTCTGCCCCGATGCACTCAACAACTTCTATGTCTGCTTTGAGGACTTGAACATCTCACTCAGCACCAGATTCAACCCTACATCAGGAGAAGAGCCCCTAAGAGTGAGGATGGTCAGGGTAGTCCATTTCTTGATTTTATGAAGAATCCTTCTTGTACCATCATCTTCATGTCTTATTAAATTATTGGACAATAGGGCTGACTTAAGTTGCTGTGCCCTACCTTACTATTGGTATAACAGGGAGAAGCATGGTGCTATTTGAACTTATGGTTTTGTAAGTCATAATGGCTTACTCCTTAAAGAGTTTATTTAGTTTTACTTGCATATAAGGATATTTGCTATGTGTGCTTATTAATGTAGAACTGCACAAACCATGAAGCAAAATGCAACTTTATTACAGTTTTTTGCATTGTACACCCTACACCAGTCTTAGATTTCATTTCACATATTGCACAATTCATCTGTGTTCTCCTTTAATGTAGTCAATGAGCAGTTTGTTTGTCTTTTTCTCTCCCTGTGCTGTGTTTTTAGTGTCTCTGCATGCATCAATGTCACCCAATATCCCTACTGGCTTCTGATTTATGAATCCTGCCCTACTTTGTCATTACTGTCTACAGATGGGAGCATTGATGGACCAATATGTCAAGTTTGTCACAGGGAGAATTGCCTTGTGTCCACAAGCATCATGAATATTCTTTTGACATCCTTTGGCTGGCAGCATCTCTGGCTGAGATGATGGTACATTAAGACATTAGAAGCAGAGGAAGAAATGTTTTATTGGAAAGATGTCTGTGTTTGACTAAGCCTTTCTTGCTTTCCTAATTTATATTTCAAACCATTCAACAATCCCTAGTGTGAGCGCTAGACATCTTTCTGTTTGCTGTTCATGCTTATCAAATATAACAAACTTGACAAGACCTTATTTTCCTACTATTGTGCTTGGTGTTTTCGTGGTTACTTATCAAACAACTCTATAGAAATCTTCCCCTAGCAGCTGCAGATCTAAATCATCATCCCCACAGGGGTGGGCATCAGGACAAAAGGTCAACCTATACTCTAAAAATAAAGAGTGCTCCATCAGTCTCTGGTGCTTCTTTAAAAAAATAAACCCTGGGTGTGATACAGTGTAATTATCACAGACACAGGCTTCAGGGTGGAACTCCATGCTGCCTCCAACACAGGATAGGCCATGTATAGATACCTCACAAATCTATATGCTGTTCCAGTTTACATAAACTAATCATGGCTATGACTCTCATATTTGTTTTGCACATTATGTATATTTTTGAAAAAAATAATTCAACTCAGTTGCACATCCCTTGGATTGTGAGTACGATATTCCTATTTCTAATAGCTGCACAGTATTTTCTATGTTATAGTCTACTACTGTATATTATTATTATTATTATTATTGTCATTGTTGTTAAAGTGTTAAAACAATATATAAAAAACAAGATTAAGAACTTTTTGTTTGACCCTATATACCTGATGCTGCTGTTACACCTGAATTTCCCCTTTGTGGGACAATGAAAGCTATTTCTATTTTTGTTGAGAGACTCTGGGATGATGACAGAGCACAGAGATAACAGCATCCATAATCCACTAAACTATCATCCATAAACAGTCTAAAGTCATACACAAGGGGTTATCAGTCAAAGATAAAAAAAAAAAATACTGAATTAGATAGGCTTGAAGCAGGGTTAAAGACAGGCGAGGTTCAGGAGCAGGAAGTCAAAAAAAACTTTACCCATACACCAGTAAGAACTAGGCAAAAGCAGTGGTCAGAAACAGGCAGGATCAATGATCTAGTAAACATGAACATGGAACATGGCTTGAAGGCTGAGACAAAGGCATCAGGTGATCCTGCATGAGTAGGTGAAGAGTAGATGCTTAAATAGGGAGCAGCACAGGTGAAGACAACGA
Source organism: Anableps anableps (assembly GCA_014839685.1). Taxonomy (NCBI): domain Eukaryota; kingdom Metazoa; phylum Chordata; class Actinopteri; order Cyprinodontiformes; family Anablepidae; genus Anableps; species Anableps anableps. Next base: position 22,641,044 of record CM026071.1, read on the forward strand.
GCAATCAGCAAAAGTGGGAGGGAAAATGAGCAGTAAGCAGCACGAACATGGTCAAAAGCAGACAAATCATGATAGACACCTCGGAGGAATAACTAAGGAGAGGAAAATGTCTGTTTATCAGGAATTGTTTCACCTACAGAGAAGGGTACTTTATACACTGGAAACCATGAAGAGTGATGTCACAGAATCTGAAAATTCCAGCGGCAGGGTGAGCTGGTTCACACACACCATTTCAAATATCAGGTTTCACCATAGTAAAGTCAAAGTTCAGTGGTCAGGAAAACAGTCCAGGTCAGCAGTGAAGAGGGGCAATGAGGCAGAACAAATCCAAAATCCATGAGGCAATAATCAATATCCAGTTACATGAAGCAGGGGTCAGAGGCACGGGTGGAGAAACACTCAGGGCAGAGTAGTCAGGGAGGAGGCAATGGCGATGATCAAAACATAGGAAGTAGGTCAGATACATGATCAGTATATCAAACATAGAACTCTCATGACCTGTGACTGAGTTGACTACAGACTCCAAGTGAATACAGAGCAGAAGTTGATATAGGCAGCGAAACAGGTGACAGCAATCAGTAGTCAGCAGAGGCAGGAGGAGCAGAGCAGTGGAGCAACATGAAACTTGGCAGGAACAGTGAAGTTCGTGACAATTAATTTAAAAACTATTGTTTCCTTATTTTGATTTTATTATACAGCCTAATGTTACTTTGGGTTGAGAGCCAAAACATCACCTGCCCTAGAGAACCAAACTCCACCTGCAAAGATAAAATATTTAACAACACACCAAACCTTGGCTAGGGCTATGAGAGAGAAAGCCATAACTCTGGAGTCATCACAAGACCTTGCATTCACATGACAGAACAAAAATTATTTTAAAAAACACACACACAATTCTTTGTCACCACTTCAATACACACAAACCTTGTCAGTATTTAATGTCATAGCCTCTCACAGTGTGGTATCGACTGTCATTCGGAAAAAATGTCTTAGATGTTTCCATACTTCTTGTTGTCCACATGTATTCATCACACTGATGCAGATACGATAGCCTAGACAATAGAACCAATGATATCAGTGCCAAGCCCCTATTTAGCCTCTGCCTGCTTCTCAAAGACTTGATAATGTGTAACCCTATGCCCAGACAAACACCACATCCTTGGTTTCATTTACTGCTGTTTCCGATAACCCAGAGGACCAAATTGCTATTCATCTGCAGGCTTATGGCTGCTTCTTTTTATCAACCAACTGTCATACCACTGGTGGCATGGGGAAGATGGTGTAATTGATCTGTCAAAACGCTCATGCCAGAGAATTGCATTTGGGAATCAGATCATCCTTCTCAGTTGCTCACAGCAGCACAGGTCCTGATCAGGATTCAGGACAGCTATTATCTGCAAGAGCCGAGATAGAATTGCTCATAGCATCGTGTTGCTCACAGGATGAGTGTGGAGTTGCTGCTTTCCTCATGAGCAGCATCTTTACAAGAGCGATTAAACTGCAAATAGCAGGACAGGAAGAAACTTAGTCCTAATATATTTGCTTCATATATGAGCAAACAGCTTTTTAAAGGGTAGCCTAATTACTATAACATTGTACATACATAAAATGTCTTGAGATGACATTTGTGGTAAAGTGGTGCTATAGAAATAAACTAAACTGAACTGGTATGTCAAAGGAAGCAATACATGACTTTTTCTTCAAACTATATAATGTTGTTGCTCAGTCATACCAGGTATGGCTTTATCCTGGCTGGGTAATAGTTTACTATAAGTTTACCCTTGCAAAATTGCTAAGGTAGTCATTGGAGTTCTGTTGTTTAGTAAACATGTCTTAGCAATTTGGGGAGGTATTTTGTTGGAGGTGCTGCAGGAGTATGGACTATCTTGGTTGCACAAAGGACACAATCAAAAAAAAAAAAAAAAATCAATCATTATGTTGTGACAGTATAATATAAGACTGATAATCTGTGAAAAAAATCAAGCTCTTCTGCCTTCTCCCTGTGCTCCCAGTATTAGCTGCAGAAATACACCATTCAGTCAGAAACAACCAATCGGAGCTAGGAGGAAGGTCTTAGCACTGTCAATCACCCTCGTGTGCGTTGCTCACACACTCCCCCTTGCTCTCTGCTATACTAGAGCTGGATCATAACAACATAGCGGGCCACGAATGCCAAGGCTAGTCAGCATGGCCACCAATGATGGTATTAAACAGTTTACCTGGAACGGAAAATTGTTTCTTCATCATTAGCACATTTAGCAGCACATACACAAGGGTGATTGTACATGATAAAAGGACAGCCCCACAACAGAACCTCTTTTTCAGATCACACCTTTATTTGATACCGATGTATATGGATCAACTGTACACTGTGATCCACTGGTGCACTGCACCACTCACTGGGTTATTTGATCGACATGAGACGAACGCTATGACGCAAGAGTCTCCAGGCTGCAGTCATACAGTCTTGGTAGTTTCACGCTATATACCATAGTTTTCTCTGCAAACGGCAAGTCAGTTTATGTAATGGTTCCTGTGAGAAACAAGTAAAACTGGACATTTAGTCACCCGAGAAAAGGTGAAGTTGTGATAGTATATAACGTGGGTTTTTATTTTTGAAAAGTAAGATCATGAGAGGGGCGTGGCTTTAGTTCACTAGACGAGCGCCATGAGATGAGCACTACGGCACGGGAGGTCTCCAGGCTGCAGCCATACAGTCTTGTCCTTTGCTCCTGGTCAGATGAAGACTGCTTCAACCTTCTGTGTGTTGAATTAAAGCAATGTGGTGCATTTTATTGTCAGTAACAGTAACACCATTTTAATGATGGAAAAAGTAATTAGATTACCGCACTGAAAAATATAACACTGTTAGTAACTCCGTTTATTTTAACGCCTTTTTTCCCATCACTGTAAATAAGTGATAAAAATGTTTTGAGATGAAGCTCTACATAGCCTATAGCAGAGCAACTCCAAGATCCAAAAAATTATGTTTAATGAAAACACCAACATGCATGCCCTTTATAATGCATTAATATTGAGAAAGTTCATGATCTGACTAGCTTTACCATAAATATCTTTTTTTGTATAGAACTGAAGACAATCTCAGTTCCTTGTTCATCAGTTCAATGTATACATTAATCAGTGTATAGTACCCTGAGTTCTCCATGAGCATGTTGGTCTTCGCCATGCAGCAGGCCATAGTCTCCTGCAGAATTGTCAGTTGCTTTTTTTGGTTATCAACCAAACCATAGCTTTCACAAAACCTGACATGTATTGATACCAATGAACTGATATCTTTCTCATCCAGAATGATGCTGTTAAAAAGTCCCTGTTGTTTAACACTTGTTTTGTTTCCTTAGTAAATAAGTAACTTTCTTTTTAATGAAACATCTCTGACTCCGAACACTGTAATTCTGATCAGATTTGTCAGTTTATTCTATTGTCACTAAGGTGCTGCCTCTCACCTTAAACAGACTTTTCAGAATTTTCCAGATAGATGGGGGAAGAGTGAGTGATAGGTTCATGGGCATTAGGAAAAACTAAGCTCCCACCAAACTGAATGCAGACAAGTAAAGATTGCTATGGAAAATTAGATCAGGCGAAGTGATTATGTCATTTCAATGTCGCACATAATGTCGCACATAAACACATAAACAACAAAAAACTGTATATATTGATATATATTGCTCAGCCCTGGCATGTATTGGTGTGATTCACAGCAGAGTTTGAAGTGCCTGGGATGAGAGTCAGCTCCTCTAAGACTGAGGCTATAGTTCTTGAATGGAAAAAGGTGAACTGCTCCTCAAGTGGGGTAGCTCTAGGATTGTGCTGAAAATTGCAGGAGTGACGGTAGGATAGAGTGGGCGATGAACTGATGGCTTGGAGCGTCATCTGCAATAATGCTGGTGTTACTCTGTTCTACCATAGTGAAAAAAAGAACGGAGTTAAAAAGCAATGTTCCAACCCAATCCTATGGTCATGAGATATGGGTCAGGAGTGAAAGAGTGAGATCCCAGGTACAAGGGGGTGCAATGACTCCCCTGTAGTTAATGGACTTTAAGTAAGGCAGAGGAGCTATACTGTCTGGGTGGTGAGCAACCAGGGAACACTTTGGGAACTAGAAAGTATTATTGAGATGGATGGCCATTTTGGATGGTTTTACTGTCCACCAATGCCGTTATAAAGCCCAGCAAGAAGCAATCCAATTCACTTTGAAGACATTCAAAGTAAAAGAATGAATATTGTTGAGTTATTTAATTATACAAACACTAAGCAACCTCTAAAATTATTATTATTATTATTATTATTATTATTATTATTATTATTATTATTATTATTATTATTATTATGTAAATAGTAATTATCAGCCATTGTATTGATTTACTCAGGTTTTTTGTTCCCCATTTGTAAGAAGCGATTTCAAATTGTGGTTGAACAAATCACAGGCTCTTTTTAATTATTCCATTATCAACCTATACTGCTTATTTCATCCTTTCTCAAAGTATGTAAAAGTTTTTTTTCAAGTAAGAGGCCTAGAATACAGGCTACAAGGCTGTTAATTTAGATTCTTAGATGACTATGATAAACAAAGCTGATATTTGCTGCAGCTAATTGATTCCTTATCAAGTTTTATCAGAATGTGCCTCCATTTGAACTTCTTTTTTAATCTCCTTTCATCTCCCCATTTTGGTCGCCGGGCTTATCTAGTTTCCTTTGCATTTCAAGCTACTGGCCTTGGATGCATTTCCTGGGGCATCCCAGTTAATATTCACTTCATTTTCATGTGAAAATAGTGTCAAAGGACCTCTCAATCACCTGTTTAGCTTTTTGCACAGATAACCCATGGCAAATTATGAGAAAATAATTATGTTATTACATGATTTCAAAGTTGAGCTGTTGAGAAGAACTGACAGTGATGGGAATGATAGCTGCCATGTTATTTATACCTTTCTGTCTCCTGAAGTCTCTAATACCCCATGCTTTAAAGTTGGTTTTAATGCTGATGTTTGCCAAATACACACAAAGGGCCAAAAGTAAACCAGCAGGAAGGTTTTAGTCTCAGTGTCATGTAGGCTTAGCCAATTGTGGGCCATTCACTGAATAAGAAAAAAAAACCCTCAAACATTTAAATTGCTTCAGCAGTGACCACAAAAGTAGTTTCAAATTGAGGCTCAGTCATAATTTGCCCATTTAGATTCCAGCCAGAGCGAATGATGGCAACCGCAATAACAAAACTCTCATGCATGAGTGGGATGAGATGAAAGCTAACCATCGGAAAGGAAAGAACAGATGAGCTCAGAATGATATTGACAATGGTAATTCGAATATTTTCTTTTCCCATTTAGTTTATTTTGGTCATTTTTATTTTCTTGTGGTCTTTCAAGTGCTCTTAAAGTGAACTTGATGTTTTTCTTATTTCTTTTCTTTTTTATCCCTCCTATCCATTTACATCATAGTCTCTTTCAGAGAGGATGTAATAAACATACTGCATCACTGCCTAATGTATAACAGCTACTGTGCAAACTAACAAGTAATACACCTCAAAAAGGTTCTATCACTAAAGCAAAAAGACTTTGTTTTACTCACTGAAATTATATAATTTGGCTTGCTTTTTACTATTTTATATTTTCCCTGGCAAGATTCATTGTTTCTTTTTACTAAATATTTATTGTCAAATTTCTATTCTATGTTTGCCAAAAAAAAAAAAATAGAAAAGTGAAAGTCAGACTTTTCAATTGCATTATTAGGATTTTCAGGGAGTTTACTGTTCCATGTAGTATTTTGCATGTGTGCTGTAAAGTGCTCATTACATGGGTAGTAACTACAAACTTCAAGGAGGACTGCTTTCTTTCAACAGTGGCTTTCTTCATGTCTTCTTGCCATTCTTATTTATAGTGCCCATAAAAAGTACTCGTGCATGCCATACTTTTTGGATCTTTTTTTCCTTCTACTTCAATACGTTTGTAGTAGTTTTTGTTTATCTATTACCTAAAATCCCAATAAAATACATCAAAATTTGTTGCTGTGACAAAATGTGAGAGATTTTAAAATGTAGCGTTTAACAGCTGAGCTATCAGTTACACATTTCAAACCACTTACAATATTAAAAATACTATTAAAGACAGGACAAGATCAGTAAAGTCTTTTGCACATGTATGACATATGTCTTGGTCAAAGGAGAGGAGCACCTCTCTTGTTCCATGAGGGACATACTCAGTGCTCAGAAACTCTGACTGAATGACATTGTACAAAAATGGGATTTTCAGAAACACTATTGCAAATATGTCTATGAAAAAACAAGGTTCCCAAGTGCTAACGTTGCTCTGATGCTGAATGACAATGAAAAGCATCAGGGAGTAAACTGTCTCAAAACATCTGATGCCAAGGAAACTGCAGCCTTCATTCAGGGTGATGAAGTGATTTAATATCCAGTGTCTGGGCTGCTGCACTCACTGGTGCCAGGAACAATTACGGTCATTAATAAATGATAAACGCCAGAACAGAAAAGAGGATATTTCACCACTGAGGAGTTTTAATCTCATTGCTGATGGATACAGGACTTTCACTCTTAGATAAGCAGAGGGCTTATTAATTTGGAACAGCAGGAAGAAGAAGTGAATGCAGCAATGGCCACAGACACAGTGTTTGAATACTGATTAGTCTTCAAGCAATAATTGCTATTCACCTACGTCTTCTACATTAAAAGATTTGAAATATTTAACAGTACACAATGTAAAAAAAGTATTCTGGTGAGCATGCCAGAAGAGACCAAGGGTCCTTAGCTGTGTAAGGTTTGCTTACTGCGGATTTCAGCCAATCAATGCCATTAAAGCAACAGGAAGTACAGAGTCCCTAATTTTTTTTCAGGTGAGTGAACATTTTCATCTTCATCCTGAGAAACAATGCCGCACATGCTTCCCCCTGCTTTGTTGTATGGAAGGTGCAGTATGGCAGTATGATGACTGTGAGCTCAGTTCAGCAATTAATGTGTTCATGCAACGCTGAAGCAGCTCTACTGAAGTTCAAATCTACCCTGTCAGTGAATAAAGACGAGTGATGGAACAATGCAAGTAGAAAACAACATAGTCATTATCAACAGTGCTTGAAAATTTAATATATAAAAGTACATATTTATGTACCTGTTCACACATGAGTACATGACTAAATGCTGCTGCTATGGTTCAGCAGAAAGATGGGTAATTACCATGGTGCTTGGTCAGATGGAGGAAAAGAACAGCAATCATAGTAACAGCTTCAGGGCTGCATATTGATGCAAGTTTATGAGACTGATAATGAAACATTTGGAGATTGCAATGAAATGGATTCAGTGTTTAGAGAAAGTTTTTGGACTCTTTCAGGTTATTCACTTTTTTTGTTATGCATCAGAGCCGTGGGTAGAAATTCAATTTCAGTATTTGGGAGGGAACAATGAACAGAAAATTTTAAGACCAAATGCTGGGACAAACAGAGCTGAATCGATAGTTTTAATATCATTCATTCTGTCTCTGTTCTATCAGTTGAAGTCTTAGTTTTTTACCTTCTTCTATATCTTACTGGATCTGAACACTTTTTCACATAATAGATTTGAAAATGTTGTCCATACATAGCACCCCCCCACACAGCACAACACTAAGTCAACTGTTTTATATATTTACTATTCCAAAAGTAAAAAGACTCCATATTTTTTTTTACAAGGATAAAAGATCAGTCACCCAAACTCTTTGATCACAAGTAAATAAATCAGTTTCAGTTTGTTGTACTCCATTTTTATTCATGAACTGATCAGATCACGTTCCTAAGCATTCCTTGTGCTGGAGACATCACTGCCAACCTCCCCACCCTCCCATCCACAATAAAACTCAGAGCTGATCAGATAAGAACTGACTACAAAACGAAGACCTAACTGACAGAGACAAAACAGCTCTGCACGTTTCCTTCTAACCTGCTGGCCAGGAAAGAGGACTTTTAAAAACTTTGAAGTTTTAACTGGAGAACTTTAAAGAAGCTGTCAGTGTATCCAGCTCACCTGAGACGTACAAAATCTTATTGATGTCTATTTCCAGAGGCCTGCTAAAGTTGAACCTCTGCATCTGTGTGCTGTGGCTATAAATCTGTTTTCACTGGGTACAGTTTCTTTGAAAAGCAGTAACTTTTCAGGTATGTGGTACAAATATTCATACACAGCCTGACATACGTGATCAAAACAAAGTTCAGATTTTCACAAGCTCATTTAAGTACCATTAAATAATTACTCACCTGCTTTTTGCAAGTGCAAAATGTGTCCAGCACAACTATACCGAGAAGGATGCATAGATGCAACAAGAGAAAACATCGCTGGTCAAATATTTGGAAGATTAAAAAAATAAACAAATAAAATAATAAAAAATAGATGTCAGCTATCTTACAGCAATGGCAATTTAGAGCAGCAAGACTACCTAATAATTCCAGCGCAACATCATGTAGGGCCTATGTGGCACAACACCATTATGTCTTGGTGCGCTGGAAAAGGTGGCACAGATTATATTCCATCTGCTTCATGTTCCATATATTGTGTGGGACAAATGAGTGCAGCTGGACAAAAAACACCATGATTAAACTTTAAGATTGTGTCATGTTATTTACAAACAAAAATTAATATTAACAGTCACCAGAGAGCAGAAACCCATCAATTATCCAAAGGAGTATTGAAGATAAAACAAATAAAAACAATCCCCCTCCCCTCAAATTTCCTTTTATGGGCTCATATGAAACACATTCTTCTTTTTTTTTTTTTTTTTTTTTTTGCACAAGCAATTTAGCACTCCTTATATGTAATATGAAGATAGATCCTTGGGCTTTAATGTCGATTTCTCCATGGTTTCCCACAAATAACTTCAAGAACCTGAGGTATGACTCATTCAAATTTTTTTGCCTTTCTTCTTTGTCTTAATGTTGGCTAATAAGGTAAAAATGTCTCACCAAATGTCTCATGTAGCTGTGAGCATCACTACCTTCACCATTATAACCATGTTTGTTTGTTGGAGGCTTGCTCTACCTGAGTTACACTTGTAACTCGAGGGTGGAGTGATCTTGCCATGGCATCACGTCAATTGCTTGTCAATATTAATAGAGAATCCACCAATCATATGGCAGCATTTCAAGGCAACACAAGTTTATTTGTATAGCACAGTTCAGCAACAGGATAATTCAAGGTGCTTTAACTGATGAAAACATAAAAAAATTCTATGCATTCATTCGTCGTGTAGACCACTTGGCAAAGTTCAAACCAAGCATCAGGGGTACAACTTAGCACTCTGGGCACCTTTGCACCAACTGAGTTACCCATAAACACCATATCCTGAGTATTGTTGCTGATCATATCCATCCCTTTATGACCACAGTGTACCCATATTCTGATGGTTTCTTCTAGAAGGATAATGAACCATGTGTTAGGATCCAGGTGTATGGCTATGTTTTGGTGTGTGTTAAGGTCTTCCCTGAACAGAGGATCTCTGATGGAGAATATGGTCCACCTGCTTCAATCTTCACACCTGTCTGCAATTACCTCTTTGTTTGCTATGGCTCTTCAGGAGCTATTGGACAACCAGTCAGTGTCTGATGATCAGCCATTCCCAGTGGAGTCAAGCCAACAGAATCTCTTGTTACTTTCTCACGGTTGGTGAAAGTTTTTCACGCTAACCTTTGCTCTACGATTTATTCCTCTTGCTCTTTGTGCCTCTCAGGTTGGACTGTCTTGTGGGTTCCACGCCATCCTGGATTTAGTCACCAAACCTCACCTTCATCAAAATCACTTTTGGGTATCCCTTTGCTCCATGGTCATCCACAGCAGCTTTACAACCTCTTCCTTCATCAGCCTGTCTGGTTTCCAACACACTCTGCTCAGGAGCCAGACAGACTTCACAAATCATCCATTCCATTTCCAGCCAAAAATTTCTGGAACCATCCAGTTTACCACCCATCATCTGTATCCTTCCTTCCCCTCAACACTTTAAATTCAATATGGAACCATAAGACCACATTGTTACTCATCAACTCCAAACTGATTCATCTCAAGTTATCCTCACCTACTTTAATCACTCTTCTCTTCCCTCCAGATGCAAAGTAACCAGAAACCCAAGTCCTCCCTCATTGTGCACATTTATTTAATTGTAAGTAAACACTTTACTTTTCATTCTGTATCCATTTGATTCTGCATGTGGGTAAGGAAATTAGCAGAAAACATGACTGTCACAAAGCTCAAATGATCTCAAATTGGTTTCCTTAAAACAATGGCATGTTCACTGTACTCCAGTGGTCTCCACAGTCACTAGAGCTCACTTCAATAGAGGACCTGTAGGATTTAATGAAACTGGATATTTGCATCATGGATGGATTGCGTTATGCTATGTCAATATAGTTCAATTTCTCTTGAGAATATGACACATTTTTGAATCCCCGAATACCACAAAGAATTAGAGAAGTTATGAAAGTAAAAGCTCTTCCAAAATACTCCCAAGGTGTACATAGTAAAGTAGCCATTGAGTGTAAATAAGTCTTTATGGATATTGTTTAATGTGATTAAATATCATCTACCAGGATTGATGAATATGGATGCAAAAAGGGTTTTCAGCAGGGTGGAAAAACTTAACAGCTGCATTTACATTTTGTAACAGAGCAGAGATTTTTATTTAAAGTAACTCACAAGCGAACTTTTGTACCATAAGGGACCTGATTATAAATCAACCACAACGTTGTAAATGACTATACAGATGGTGCATATTTTGGTTGATTCAAACAGATGTTATGTTGCATTTTAAAAGGATTAGAAAACAGCAGCAAAAGGTTTAAGACCATGGTTTGTCACACACATTGTGGAGGTTTGAGCAAAATTATTTAGGAATACTTCAAAATAACACAGAGAAAATGTCTAAAGTGGAAATTTGTTCGTCATGTTCTTACACTCTGTCCATGTAAGAGCACTATCATATCTTTGGAAAAGACTTGTGGACTGCACTGAGAGCAGGTTTATTGACAGAGTTTGGCAGTTTCTATACTAAAGAACTTTAACTTTTAAGACAGTTGAGATCTGCTGTCATTTCTCACACAAATCAACCTCCTTTGTCTGTAGAGCTGCTGCTCAGATCCATAGGGATGCTAGTCAGTTCAGTCCATAACAATTCTCAGTACATCTTTGTTTCATATTGCGACTGGTTAAGGAAAGCTGTCAGCTTTCATCTCAGTTTCAGTGCTGATCTATGTTTCTCAATCATATACAATCCATACTAAATACACATAACAGTGGTTGTGTATTTCAGCTGCTTTTAGTTCAAATCAGATAAATTTTATAGTACCAGTTTACAAAAAATGTTATCTCCAGGCACTTTGTAAGACAAACAGGTTCAACATATATTTAATTAGATAGCGTAAATTTGTTTTCAGTCTTTCCAATTTGTTAAAATATAACACAATCACTAAATCAGATTGAAATCCAAGTTACATGCAGTTGAGTTTAATTAAAACTACAATGCAATCAAGTCAAATTCAATTAACATTTTAATGCCTTTAAGGAAAAGTTATCTATCTTAGGAAACCCAAGCAACTGCCATGAGTCATTGGCTTTGCAGCAATTCCCAAACCTGAGCAAGCATGTAGTTACTATAGTGAGGAACCACTTCTTTTAACAGCAAGAAAACTCCAGCAAAACTAGGCTCAGTGTGAGAGGCATCTGCTGTGACCAGCTAGGGATTGAGAGGACAGGAAGGAGATCCCCTCTCCCCCCCCCAAAAAAAATAAAGGCATATGAGTCAAGTCAAGTTTATTTGTATAGCACATTTCAGCAACAAGGCAGTTCAAAGTGCTTTATATCATTAAACCATTGTGCAGTCACCAGTTATGAAACGGGCAAGAAACATTACATTTTGACAAATGCCATCATCAAAATCATCAAGAAAAAAAACCCCATCAAATATGTTGATCAATGTTCCACTTGCTACTTATCAAAGGAACCCAGTGTTTTGGCTGTTTTGCAGTTTTCTGGAAGTTTGTTTCAGATTTGTGGTCCATAGAAATTGAATGCTGCTTCTCCATGTTTGGTTCTGGTTCTGGGGATGCAGAGTAGACTACAATCAGAAAACCTGAGTGGTCTGGAAGGCTGATACAATAACAGATCTTTCATGCATTTTGGTGCGAAGCCATTCAGTGATTTATAAACTAACAGAAGTATTTTAAAATCTATTCTCTGAGCTACAGGGAGCCAGTGTTAGGACTTTAAAACTGGGGTGATGTGCTTTATTTTTCTGGTTTTAGTGAGACTGAACAGCAGCATTTTGGATCAGGTGCAGATGTCTGATTGATTTTTTGGATAGACCTGTTAAGACACTGTTGCAGTAATCAGTTCGACTTAAGATAAATGTATCGATGAGTTTATCTAGATCTTGCTGGGACATTAGGCCTTTAATCCTGGAAATGTTCTTCAGGTGATAGAAAGCCGACTTTGTAATTGTCTTTATGGGTCTCTGAAGGTTCTGGCCTGAGTCCATAACTACACCCAGATTTAGGGCCTGATCACTAGTTTCTAGCTGTAATAACTAAAGCTGTGTGCTAACTCTTGATTGTTTCTCTTTAGGTCCAAAAATAATAACTTCAGTTTTATTTCTTTTCAGCTGATGATAGTTATGGGACATCCACGTATTGTGCTGTATATCATCTGTGTAGTTGTGGTAACTAATCTTATTTCTTGTTATAATCTGAGCTAGTGGGAGCATGTAGATATTAAATAGTAGGGGTCCCAGGATTGAACCATGGGGTACTCCACATGTGACTTCTGTCCGCTCCGATGAGAAATTGCCTGTTGACACAAAGAAATCCCTGTTCTTTAGGCAGGATTCTAACCAATTAAGTACCGTACCAGACAATCCTACCCAGTTCTCCAGTCACTTCGATAATATCTCATAGTCAACAGTGTTAAATGCTTCATTGAGGTCCAACAGAACCATCACTATGATTCTTCCACAGTCTGTATTTATGCAGATGTCATTGAACACTTTGACGAGGGCAGTCTCAGTGCTGTGGTGAGCACGGACATCAGACTAAAAGACATCAAAGCGGTTTGTCATTGTTAAGAAGCTGTTTAACTGTTGAAACACAGCTTTTTCAATAATTTGCTGATGAATGAAAGGTTAGAGATTGGCCTGTAATTCTGCAATAGTAATGTGTCCAGATTGTTCTTTATCAGTGGTTTGATAACTGCTGTTTTTAAAGCCTGCGGGAAAACACCTGATGAGAGGGATGAGTTTACTATTTGAATAAGATCAGATGCAATGACAGGCAGAACTTTCTTTAGGAAGGTTGTAGGTAGGATATCAAGACAGCAGTAGGATGAGCTTAATTATTTTATAATTTCTTCAAGGTTTTCATGGTTGAGTTGGTGAAATTCAATCATTTTCTCTGCATTAGTTATGTTTGCGCATAGCATCGTTATTGGATTTGGTGTTGATGTGCAGATTAACCCTCTAATTTTTTGAATTTTCTCTGTAAAAAAGTTGGCAAATTCATTGCAGGCCCTGCTAGAGTGGAGTTCAGGTGTTACAGTCACAGGAGTGTTTGTCAATCTGTCAACTGTGGCAAACAAGGCACGAGCATTGTTGATGCTTTTGTTTATAATTTCCACAAAGAATGTTGGCCTTGCATGTTTTAGTGTTAAGAAATAGCTTTGCAGCCTCTTTGTGTAGATTTCAGAATAAACGTGAAGTTGAATTTTACACCATTTATGTTCAGCCCTTCGACAAAGGCTTCTTTATTTCTTACTAGTGGAGCATTTGTTCACAGAGATTTCTTCCTACCAGACACAATCTGCACTTTAATAGGAGCAATGGAATCAATGATGTCTGAAATTTTAGAATGGAAGTCATCTACCAGCTCATCTACTGGGTTACAGCATAGAAGCGAGATGAAGAAGTAGATTTGATTAAAAGGTTCAGATGTGTTGTCTGTAAGAGAACGTTTTGTAATAATATCTGTTTTACTAAGTGAGTCAACAGAGATTGTACTTTCAAAAACAACAGAAAAATGATCAGACAGAGCGACATTAATAACAGAGACCTTGGAGATATTTACACCCTTGCTGATAATCAAATCCAGAGTTTCTCCTCGATCATGTGTCGGCTGTTTAACATGTTGAGTCAAATCAAAGTTTTGAAGTACATTATTCAGCTTTTTTGTCTCTCTGTCTATTGGGTTGTCAGCATGAGTTTTGACGTCTCCCACAATTATTAAACAGTTATAATCAATACATATAATCGATAAGAGCTCTCTAAAGTCATTGAAAAAAATTGCCACATATTTTGGGGCTTTGTATAAAGTTAATGTCAGAGCACGTTTATGGCCTTTTACCTAAATTCCCAAATATTTAAGAGTCAAACTTACCCAGAAAAACCATTTTACATTTTAGTGAATCTTGAAATATTGTAGCAACCCCTCTGCCCCTCTTATGCTTTGTATTCTCACTTTAAAAAAAATTGTAATTAGGAGGCAGTTAGCACTGCAGGTGCAGGTACAGGTGTTTATTTAGCGTCATCCTGTCATGTATATACACTTCCTTGTCTCACCAGAAAAAAAACAACACTGTGGTCTGCTGGTGTTTTATTACCTTTGTTGTGGCTTCAATTCTTCTGAACTGGAATTTTAAAAATTTGACTTAACACATCTTAATATTTGATAAAGCTCACTTACTTCTCTGCTCATTGACTTGTACTTTCATACAGCTGGAAGCCAGAAGCTTAATGAAAAACTTACTTTTGTTTTGTTCCTCAAGTCTGAAGCTATAAATCAACCACAGGACTGTCATATGCTTTTATTGACCATTTTTACTTTGTTCATTAATTTCCAATGAGGCTTTTCTTGCTTTAGAGCCTGCTTTGGGAGCCATGTATTATATTGTTTCCAACGTTTTCATATTCAGACAAGGGTTTCAATGTACATTCGTCATCTTTAAAGCCAGCTGGAGACACACACACAGCACCATATTTCCCAAACTACTTGTAGGGCTGCATTTGCAACATATCCATTGTGCTTGTGTCAGATGCTGTATGGCAATTTTGTGTCATTTCCTGAGTGTGTAGATCGATTTAGAGGCTGGTTGAGCTTTACGGGTATTGAATATAATGTGAATCACCCTCACATAAAAGTGCCTGCCCTGCAGCTTTTCACTGCTGGTGTATTTATAAAATCATTCACACAACACGTCACATCAATATCTCACTCATCACTTGCCAGTGCTGTGCATTATTTAAACCATTTTTTACCCTGTTACTGAAATGGTAGAATAGCAAATCCCACAACTCATTGAACAAAATGATCTGATTTAAAGGAGTCACAGTTAGCAACTTTAGTGTCATGAGAAAGTATTTGGTCAGCAGAGGCCTAAATGTGAATATACAAATATATCAAATTACATTCACAGGCCACTTCACTGTACCCAGTTTGACATGATTTCAGCCTAGTGATATGGAGTATTATCCTGCTGGAAGTAGCTTCAAGAATATGTTTACATAAAGGAAAGGACATGGTCAGCAACTATACTCAACTGCAACTATACAGCAAGCTGTGGCATTTAACCAATGTTCAGTTGTTACTAAGGAGACCAAAGTGTGCCATAAATATATCCTTCACTCCATAACACCACCATGAGCCAAAACCCTTTGATACATAGCAGAATGGATCCATGCTTCCTTGGGCAAGACACTTCAAGACACTTGCTGTTGGTAGTCAGGGGGCCCAGTGGCACCGGTTCATGGCAGCCTAGTTTCTGTCAGATTGCCCCAGGGCAGCTGTGGCTACAATCCAGTAGTTGGCAACCATCAGTGTGTGAATGTGTGAGTGAATGACTGAATGTGGTGTGAGGTGCTCTGGGGTCCCCTGGACTTGATAAAGTGCTATAAATTTGTCATTGACCAGGTTTGCCGTTCAGATATTATATTTTGCTACGCATACTTTGTAAGAATTGTTTATTTGAACTACTGTGGCCTTTTTATCATCTAACTCAAAAAGATCTCAAACTCCAGCTCCTGAGGTCCAGTGAGTTGCAAATTTTAGAAGTCATTGGTCCAATACCCCTAAATCAGTTGGTTGATTTAGTTCCACATCATGAAGTTCTATCGAATCCTGCAAATGACCAACATTTTTGATTTGGGTGTGTTAAAGTTGAGACACGTCCAAAAGTAACAGGACAGCAGCCATTGAGATTGAGAGTTTGAGAACCCTAATTTAGAAACAGTCCATCCATTGGCACCAACAACCATGCTACATTCAAAGACACTTAAATTCATTTTCATCCCTCTGGCTGCTCAATTTGAACTTAAAAAAAAAAAGCATCCTCACCACATCTGAATAATTTGAATTGCTGTCATGTGATTGACTTATTCATTTTTGTATCAACAAGCAGTTGAACAGGTGTACACAATAACACAATAACATGGCTGATTAGCCTATGAACAAAAAATGCTGCTTATATCAGACCTTACTCATAGCATATTTTTTTTAGTAATGTTATATGAATTCAATGAACCCCAGATTATTGAGTACCATGTTTATGTCATACCGTTTCACAACATTTCAGGACATTGCAAACTTTGTTTCCATTTTTCCTCAGGTTTTGAATCACTGCTGTTTATGTAATCTGGTTGGTATTACGATTCATGATATGTGGAACCACTCAAAGAGTCTGGGTTTCCAGAAAAAAAGGATGATAGAAAAAAGAAAACTGAAACAAAAAGGCAAGGTCTCGAAACAGACAATGGCATGCAAACTTTTAGAGGCAAAAAAGGGTCAAGGTTAACATAATCTAAAGGAATGCAAAAAATTAAACTCAAGAGAAAACACTGCTAAAATAAAGCTAATAAAACATGTAAATAAAATAAGAGGGATGTCAGTTATTAAACAAAGTCTTGATTCTGCAAGTGATGGGAAAATTTCATCACTCACATTCACAAAGGTGCCTGTGTGTCTTTAAACAAAACATTTTCAAACCAAAGGGTCTTTAACTACAAGTGGAAATATGGCTGAAACAAGAAAAACATCTTATTTCAGCAATTTTGCCATTTCTTTAAACATTATGGATATTACAATGATTCAGCACAATTCAGTTCAACCTACAGTTCATAGTTTCCAGACATATAAATGGATCCCGAGGGCTCAAGAGAAAATTTACAAAATGGAACACAAAAAATAGCCGTGGGTCTAGCCTTTGGATCAACAAGCACCAATACTATTTCGGAATCTAACGGCTGAAAGAATAAAGGGGTTTAAATAACTGAAAGTTTTCCTTGAAGGTACATAAAAATGTTGCCAAGAAGGCATCAAGACAAACTAATCAGAAATTGTATGGTCCTGTTTACTAATGATGCCCAGGTCATTTAAACGGACACAGATGATCTTTAAGTGGACTCTTCCAAAGCTGTAAAGAAATGTTATTCTTAACTTGCATACCATTGAACCACCATATAAAAAGTTAGATATTTCAGTACATCTTTGAAGAAAAACCCACTTGAAAACTGCTGAAGTCCTTATCTTCAGTGAATCTGATAATGTGCCACTGAATAAGAAACAGAGTAAGCCCAGTGAATACAGTTTTAGTCATTACTAAAAACTCAGATGATGTAAAAAAAACTGAAAGAAAGGGTGAATCAAATGAAGTGTGGGACTCTAAATCAAAAATGTCAAAACAGAAAGACAAAAAACTTTAAATGATCACCTGTAGATGCTATTAAATTTGCAAAGAGTTTAACTTATTCTTTAAATATTCATAACTAACTTTTTGATAAAATATTTAACTAAAATAAGAGAGGAGTTCAAAAAAAGAAACATCCTCACATAATCTTTTTAATGGAACCATGGAAACGTTACTGTACATACAGACTTATTTAGCAAAAATATCTCATAACATTTTCTGCAGAATATTTTCCCAGTTTTCTGCTTCTGTTCCTTTAAACAAAAATGTTTTATCCCATGCATTTAATTGTTCCAGCATCACCAGGCAAAACTTCTAATATCACTATAATTCTGCATTCACTCTAAACATAATGAGTAAAATTACTGTAAGAGTGTACTTAACAGCATAAAAACAGGTAATGGTATATTCAGAGGAGACACCTGCAGTTGAGCCAGTGGGGATCATAATTTAATCTCCCCATGGAATAAATCAAACTCCTCAGAGATCGATTTGATGTTCAATTATGTGGCTGTTTATACTTGAATAAATCCAGTATGTAAAACTTGTTCTTTTGTTCCTCGTGGAAGGCAAACTGATCAAGGTCTTTTATTTGCCAGCTTTTTGTGTGAAGACACACTGAAAATAAAATCCCTATAAATGTTCATGACCAGGCTTTTGACTTGTAAAGCTAGGTTAGTGCTCTGCTTTATATCCAGAGAGCTTGGAATGACTATAGACTTTCCACAAGGTATCTTTTGAAAGGAGGATGTCAAGAGGAATAGAGCTATATTACTGTCCGCTGTTAAAAAGCTAACTGCATTTATTCATTTCCAAATTATACAAAGAATGAGTAAATCAAATCTTGTTTTGTGCATGTTATTTCACATAATTTAGAATGACTTTACACTGCATTATCTAAAGAACACATGCAGATTTGTAAGTAAGGCTGGGTTAAGTGTTTGTTGAATGTGGAAGAGCACAGACGTAAAAGGAAATGTCCTCAGTTTTTAAATAAGCCCAGCTGTCTAATGCTACACTGTTAACATAGTGCCAGTAAAAGCACAGTGTTTTCACTATCTAAAAGCATGGACTCATACACATACACATACTTTTCAATTTAATGTGCTTTACAAATAAAGAAAATGTATCTCATTTATTTAGCATGGCTGTGAACTGGCTTTGACCTAACACAATAAAAAGAGAGTGAAAAAAGACAATTTCATTTACCCTATGCCAAACCTACACATTGGAGAATTGAGGGACAAAATAAGATAACTGTATAATAAAAATAAGAAGTCATCTTTTTTATTTTTTCAATTTAATGACAATTATTACAGCTATGAAGATACAATTATACATATTAAACAAGGTGTTCATGTTGGTATAAATACTAAAGCTAAGTTTCAGGAATTTTTTTTAAGAGGACCCAAGCACAGACTAATTGGAGGCAGAAGATGAGGAGTAGAGAGTTTAATAAATAATCAAGGAGATCTTACAAAAACACTACAAAAAGGCAGGAACAATGAACTGCAGGGCACACAGAAACTAAATTCAAACGGAGAATAAACTAGGAGAACCCAAGATGGAAGGCAACAGGAGCTCTCACAGACAGTAACAAAGGAGCCCATAAAAACAGGGAGCCATATATACTAGGGAGGGTGTACAGAAATCACAGAAGAACCAGAGGGTCTAATCAGAAGTGAGTGAATGCAGCTGAGAGAGAGTAAAGGCAGAGAGGTGAGATGATAGAAAACAGCTGGGAAGTGGAGAGAGCTGCCTGGCAGGGGGAAGGTGAAAGTAAAGAAAGTGAAAATGGAGAGAAAAATCTGAAGCTAACATAAACAGAAATAAACACTAATCTAAAGAAACAGATCCAAAAAACAAACAATGAAAATAAATTAACTGACAGAAGGGATAACTTAATTAAATTAAATTAAAATGGGAAAATACAAGGAAGTAAACAATAAAGAAATTATCAAAGCAGAAACATAAATGAAACTATAAGTTCAAACATCGAGGGATCATAACACAAACATGTACAAGTTATAAAAAAAATACTTTAATTTGAACTTTTTGTGATATCAGTTGAGTTTTTTAGTATTGTTAATTATATAGCTATGTTTTCAAATATGTTAGAAAAAACACAAAGGTTCTCAAAGGTCTAACTGATTTTTCTTATGTCTGTTATATAACCCCCTGAAATCATTTTAGTTTTTGATTAGTATGTTGCTCAGGAAGTGAAAAATAAAAAAAATAGTTTAATTACACTTTTCCTCAATACCACTACCACTCCCACTGCATTTATTGAAATTCACCCCCAGCATATATCTTACCACTGACCAATACTTACTTCCCAATTACAGGAACTCTAGTCAGTAGAATGTGAAATTTATGACACATTTGGTTATGGAAAAGTCTTTTCTCAGTCAAACATGTTAAAGACAGTTCCAGGTTGGTGGGACTTTAAAAGACAGGTAAGCTGAACTCATCCTAAAACTGAATTAAAGGGGGAAAAGTCTAGACAACATGAGAAAGCCAATTAAGCAAGATCACAGCACGGATCTATTTGGAGTTTTACCAATCTGGCAAGAGCAACAGATCTGGCAGTGAAATGAGGAGAACCCTGTGGTTGATGTATGGTAACGATGAGATGAGCAACAGCTGTCCTGGGTATGCTGCCAGGGATCAGAAAAAATATGTGCTTACAGGAGGCACATGCAGATAAGCTGACAGGAGGAGAAAAAGAAACACAGGTGAAAAAGGAGAGGAAAAAAAACAGGATACAAGAGCAAACACAAACCAACACAGTAATGATCACAAAATTGTTCTGCTTGGAGCATCTGCATCCTGGCATTCACATGAATGTTACAAGGACATGTGTCATCCACATGTCCTTTTTGAAAACTGCGTCCTCATGGCACCAAGGCTCCCCCATTGAGGCCTTCTTCCAGGAGGAGAAATGGTGTCCCCTGCAGAATCTGCATAAAAGTCTCAAAGGATATAAGGAGTCTGAATGTTTCCCCCTGCCTTCAGAGTCCCTAGAAGAGGTTGGTAACCCCTCCATGTCGGGATCCTCAGTTCATTTTCAGTAGGATTTGGTGATCTACAAGTGGGCTGCAGTTAAAAAATTTCCCTGAGTTTCAAAACTTGTGCAAATGTTAAAGTACAGACCAAATGGACAGAAGAACATTAAGGCAAATTCACAAATATATTTGCCAGTGAAGCTTAAGTCCATTTCAACCTGCTTATAGATTAATATGTTAATATAATAGCACTGCTAAGCAAATAATAAAAAAGAGATAAGAAGCACAATACATTGACATTTATGTTTATGTGTGAGATGACAGTTAAAGCAAGTAGCCTCAGTTTGCAACACAAACATTGTTTGAAATACTGTGCACTGCTGTTTGTAATTTTGATACAGAAACCTGCTGTGATGCCGTCAAACCAAAACAGGACAGAGATGTCATAGAAGCACCTTCAGTGATCTGTGGCTGATATTTTTGCAGCCAATGTCTCTAATCCATGATAGGGCAATTCAGGTTCTCAAGGGTCAGTGTCCTGAATGTTTTAAATGTTTAAATGGTTAAAAATGGGGAAACAGATTAGTTGTCTTGCAATTGGAAAGTTGTGGGTTTGATTCCAGCTTCCTCCTATCGCATGTTGATGTTCCATTGGGCAAGGAACTGAACCCCAAGTTGCTTACTGTTCAGCATATCCGTGTATAGATGTATCAATGTCTGTGAGTGTGAATTGGTTAATGTGTCTGTAGTGTAATGTACCTTAAGTGGTTAGTCAGAATGACTGGAAAAGCACTATATAAATTCAGTCCATTTACCATTTGAAAACAATTGATCTGAATTAATGGCTTTGCTTATTCAATTTAGGGGTGGTAGAGCAAGGACACATCTAAAACATGCAGTACAGCAATCCTCAAGGCCCAGAATTGCTCATCTTTGTTCCATTTAAATAAATGTGTTGAAATGATGTTGGTGCTTTTTATATTTCAGAATGAAAACTGCATGATTAAGAATGTTTGAAGGTATTAAACTAAACTGAAAATAATTAACTGTAAATGGTATCTCTCCTCAGAGTGCCTCACTCATGTTGCAGCATGAGTGAGGCACTCTGAGGCTCAGCACAGATTTGACCCCATCAAAGGTGGTGAGGGAGAGGATGACAAAAACAAATAAGAACAAAACATATTGTACAGATCACATGTAGTAATTTTAAAATCTAATACATATTTGATTTTAAAAAACTTTTTATGTTCAGTCAATCAGAAAAGGGGATTGTCTTCTACAATTTCCAGCCATGCAACAAAAGCATTCATGTCATATTCAAAACACAATGCTGAACATGACTTCTCCCTGACAGTCTCATGTTGTTCATACAGGTATAATGATTGCTTTGATCTTTACAGGATGAAACTGCTGCCAGGACAACTGCAACCTGATGTAAAAATACATGAAGATTGTTTGAAAATTGCTCGAAACTTGTCAGGGGAATTTCTTTGTGAAGGTGTTACCACAGTAGTTTGGTAAAAAAAAAATAAATAAAATAAAATAGAAGAAGTGGAACAAGAGGCTTTGTGAATCTACCTTAGACTGCATTATAGTACCTAGAAGTTGAAAGCTCAGTGTGAGCAGGCATTTCTACATATCAGCCACACAGGACATTGTTCCTCAGCAGAGATACAGGATCACAGATTTTTTTTTTTTTTTTTTTTTTTTTACTGCTGCTTAATGTAATAAATGGAAAAAATGACCTTACCTCTGTCACTTAGAAACCTTTTTCACAGAGGTGATTTGTGGCTTGATTTAACACAGTGAACCTCTTAATAGTTTAGCTGATGTTAAACAACAGAGCTCATGATGGTTGAATATACTAAACTTATGTACCTGTTATTAAGCCTCAACCGTTCCAGAATGCCATAATAATGAATCCAGTTCATTTCAGTCTACCCTCAGCAGTGTCTTCTACTTGTTTTTCTCCTTTGATTCCATCCTAAACATGTTTAGCTGAAACTCTCGTCTTCCTAATCATCATCATATGGCAGAGAGAACTTTTACAGTGATTGAGCAGAGTCAAGGGTGAGTGGCTGGGAAGAGAAGTGGGGATTTATTTGCATATTCATAGATGTGTGTGTATCAAATAGGGCAAAGTATGTATAATCACTTTCAAAGTCTTATCAAAATAAGATTCTGATAATAATTAGGGTTTGTTTCTGGGATTTTATTCAAATGTGCTTAAAAGAAAGTGTGTTTTTTTTAATCCAGCCATGCAAACATATTTAAGCTGTTGTTGTATCTAAACCAAATTTGGTTAATTCGAGAGAATGTCACACTAATGGCACAAAATTATCTTATTTTCCGAAGCAGAACATTTTGTTATTGCTTTGATAAATAGTCCCTGCTGTCTTTTTATCAATAAAAAATAGAGTTTGGATAATTTTTCATGTTAGTGGAATGAGAAAAACCTTTCTGAAATAGGAAATTAGAGGAAGACATTTACTGTCTACTTCATGGTTAGCATGATACGGAGTATTGCAAAATTATTCATACCCATTTAACTTATTCACATTTTGTGACAAGGCAAATTGTTTCAGCATATATTAATGGGTTTTTATGTTATAGTCCAACACAAAGTAGATCATAACTGTAAAGAGGAAGTTGTTTTTTTTTTTTGTTGTTGTTTGTTTGTTTTTCACAACAATCTGAAAAGTGTGGCATCTGTATGCATTCAGCCTTCCCGAGGTAATACTTCGTAGACTACCTTCCTAAAATTACGTTTCACTTTAATTACAGCTGCAGGTTGGCTCTCTCTTAGCTTTTGCACATCTAGACACCAATATTTTCCTTCTTTGCAAAACAGCTCAAGCTCAGTCAGATTGGCTTAAGGATGTCAGTCAACATCTATTTTCAAGTCTTCCCACAGATTCTCAGTTGACTTTAGGTCTGGACTTTACCATTCTTAAGTATGATTATCATTTGATCTAAAACATTCCAATTTACCTTTGCTTGTGTACTTATTGCTGTTTCCATCTTATAAGGTGAACCTTGCAACAGTTTCAAGTCTTTTGCAACCTCCAACAGCTCCTTTGCTTCCTTTATCCATGCTCAACAGTTCTTCCCATCAGCTCTGACAAGCTTTTCCCTGCTGGAGCAAAGCATCCCTGTAACAACTGTGTGTCACAGATGGGGTGATATGTCTGTCTTTATAAAGGCCAGATTTTTGAAGTGTAAGCTCAAAAGCTGTCATGTCATCAGTATCCTGAACTCTGCAACTTCTCCATAGTTTCAATAGTCTTGTTGTTTGTCTCTCTCTCAGTACTCTTTCCGGACTGTCAGTTTGGGTGGAAGCAATGTGTTGGAAAAACCTCTGAGGCCTTCACAGAACAGCTGAATGTATACTGAGATTAGTTCACATACAGCTACACTCCATTTATTAATTATTTAGCTTCCAAAGGTAGTTGGTTGCACTGAATTTTATTTTGGGGTATCAGTTCAAATATATGCATTCAAAACTTAAAATTCTAAAAACCATGTTTGATTTTCTTTCCATCTCACAATTGTGCTTTTGTTTATGTTGATCTTTCTTGTACAACTGAAATAAAATATACACATCTTTGTGGTTTTAATGGGACAAAATATTAAAAAAGTTAGTGGGGTCTGAATGCTTTTACAAGGAGCAGTATTTAAGAAAAAAAACTACTCTCCATAAGGGCACTTAAAAATATATAATCAATTAAAAGTTTGTTTTGGACTCAGGTAAGTTTTGCTCACATTCATTTATAAAAACATTTAAATAAATCTGACAGCTGATCTAGTGGGCTTTATGCAAAAGTAGTTTGAAGAAATATGTATGTATACATTTGACACATAGTCACTACTATATTCTATTAAAACAATTATTACATAAAATTGTGTTCTATTTCTAAATTAGTTTCTGAATCACACTTAGCTGCAAAATATAAAGAGTTAATTTTGTTTATCTTTCTTGGTCTGTAAAGAACTATTCAGTTTCTGAGATCGTCAGAATCTGAAGTGGATGAATACACCATTTCCATTCCATAACCCAGACTATTTGCTGCTTATCATTAATTGTACACACATTATAACAATCAGAAATGCTCAACAGCACAATAGCCACTTAGAAGGAAAGGGAAATTCCTTCCCTGTTTGTTTCAGTTTGTTCATTATGATGTTTAATATCTGACAAAATAGCTGCACCCTCATCTTCAAGGCTAAAGAGCATCTTTGTCATTCATCTAGCATTACACAGAGCATCTCTGGAGAATGAATGGCATATAATGATAACATCCTTATACAGCAACATTGATCTACATATAGTCTAACAGAGATTCTCAGCATTTTGATAACTGTGGGAGGGCTGGTGCATCATTCACATCAAGGACTGTAATTCTCCTGCCCCCCCGGTATTCTCTGTGCTGTTAACTGGAGCCACTGTCATGATGTATTTCTACAGAAAGAGTCAGTTCCTCTGTGAGTTCAGCTCTGGATTTCTAACTGTTCTGTTCTCTTTAATATTCACCAAACATTTTGAATATACCATGAGACTTGTGCTGCAGCATGAGTGCTCTAATTGCGCAGATATAATGTTCCTCATAAGATTTATGAGCTATTAATCTGTTCATGCGGAATGATTCATGAGTCTCAGAGTTGGGAGACATATGATTAGAGTTAATCATTTGTCATGGCCGGCGGAGACATAAGGCTTTAAGCTACAGATATTACATCCAAACCGCAGAGATCCTGGATCCCAGCAGTACATTTTATTTCTACTCCTTAGCACACTAACTCATGAAAAACTGGCATGTGCAAATGTGCTTGGTCATTGTACAATTTCACATGGCATTTAGTTTTTAATTGCATGAGGTTCTTATCATTTGTCCAAATGAGAACATTTTTACAATTTATGTCATGGCAGCAATCCCACACAGAGCTAAACTCTTTAGATCAGAAAATATGTTTAGTAACACAATTTTGAGCTTGATGAAAGCATAGAGAACATATGAAGAGATATATGCAAGCTAGCTCAAGGAAACTAATAAACAAAAGTTATATCATGAGTCTTTTTTAAACAGTCAACCTAAATTTAGCCACACAGTTGGGTAAAACGAATACAGCTCCACACTTGGGATCACACTTCAGACTTGGCTTTTGGCACCAAAATGTTTTGAACCATTAACCTCTTACAACTCCAAGAGGAACAAACATAAAAATTTTGATACTGCATTTTGCTCATTTTCAAAATATCTACAAATTATTAGTACAATAAGATGATAAAGCAGAAAAATTTGTGTGCAATTTCTTTTACATTAAATAACATTAGGCTCTTGTTTTTGTAAGTTGCATATACAGAAATACAATTCAGCAACTTATAACATTTCAGCTTACAAAATTGTATATTTTTAACATGTCAATAAAGTCACCTCAGTACCGCTCATATTCCACAGTTACTTGATGCACCAGTTGCACAATATAAGTTAAGGCAAAGGAGTTTTAAACACATTAAACTTAATGATGCTATAATGTGAATATGGTGCAAAGTATCCTGGAAATGCATGCAGTGCCATGATGAGTCTTTACTGAGTGTGAAGAAGTTCTAAAAAGAATATGTGAGTCTAAACTTATAAATGCAGTAAATCAAGTTGCAATTTTAAGAAACACTTTTTCTAGTCTAAATTTCTCTGTCTTCTGCCACTTTTTGTGAGTAAAATGAAGTACAGAATTTATGTGACAATTTTTGATCAGTTGTCAGTCACTGTCCTGAAAAGATATATAAAAGATTAAAAACATCTAGAGTTAAACCTTGGGTTCTTTTTTCTTATTAACGCAGTAAAAAGAAAATAAAAAATGTATAAGAGGAACTAAAAATAGAAATAACATTTTACCTCTTAACACTTGTTGACCTCCTTCGCTTTTTAACAATGTATGGCTGTATATCAGTGTGACACATTCTCCTTTGCTCCCATTGGACAACTGCTATGTCTTTGAAGCCTTCTGTGCTGGGGGGATTTGTCTGTAGAAATTATGAATATGTTGCTTCGGAGATATTGCTAAAAAAAAAAGATGGACGATCCTGCTTTTTTCTTGGGATGGCTGCTGCTTCCACTGCAACAGGCCTGGCACATAGCTTAAAATGCTCTTTATGTGCTGTTAAACTGCACTTCAGAGGATACATTACCACTATAGACTAGATTTTTAAAATCATTGTCTATGAAAGAAGTTTAATTCTGACAATGTGTTCTACTGCATTTAACATCTCTGTTTTAAGTTTAAAGTCTCACGAAAATGAACTTAGCTAAAATTTGGCATGTCCATAGTCGCAACTTTTACTCAAGAGAACGTCTATATCATTTTGGCTCCATGTGTGATAATGTAGAGTATTTTGTATATTTCTTTGGTTTTCAGTGGAGATAAGGTTAGATTTTCAAGATGTATGGAAGAGAAAAAGTGTTTGTACACCGGATGCACAACCAACTGCAGAGGAAGCAGCAAACAGACTGAGCTGACTGAGTGATGATCCACAGTATACAGTCTGCTTGTAGACAGAGAATGTACAGCAGGGCGTTGCTTGAACCTGACCTGCTTAAAACAACTATAACACTGCTTTTTCCTGGTAATGCTCATTCATTTTAAGTGGTGGCTTACTTACATGTCACCAACTCTTCTTTGACCACAGTCTCCACATCTAGGTCCTGATCCTTTTGTGATGTTTACAGTCATCACTCAGATTTTTAGTTTTCATGTTTTTTTCTGAGCTAGCACAAGTGACAAGGTTTGTCCTGAACATTAAATCTACTATCTAGTATCTGTTTCTGTATTTTATTTTAGAATTGACCTTTTGACCTTTTAAAGGTGTGACAACTTAAATGACACTCAAAACTCATTTTAAAGGTTGAGCACATGTTTGCAAATCGGACTTGTGTTAAAGATGTTGCTTGGTGTTAGAGTAAAAAAATAAATATGTTCACAAGCTGTAAAAACCAGACAAAATCCAAGTTAAACTTTTCTTTTGGATATGGAATATTATTGAAGATATCTCAAGTGTTGTTGTTAACCTGAGGGAGTTATCCCATATGTAAATAATGCTCGTGTTGCACACAAACATGGTTGTCTGTCACAGTAAGAGAGACATCTGTTTCACCTGTTGCTTGTTCTGATTTGCTAGGCTATTTAACAAATGATTCTTCACATATCTCTGCCTTGGCAAACAGTGAAGAGGCATTAATGTGTCATTTAAATTTTTGTGGAGATGTGTGGTTTACTCCCCACAGGTAATGCTTTGATATCATTAAGTCACAGAACTAATGTTTTCCTCATCATTTATCACATTTTAGCTTAATAATTTAATATGGTCAAATTAGAATGTATGTATCGGCTATGAATTAAACATGAGCTGTAATTGGAGCAGGAAATGGAGCCTGATTTGCCAACGTGTGTAGTGACATCCAAATGTACGATGAAATGACTCGCCAAAGCGGGGTTTGAGAAATAGCTGTAAAAACACATGAAATATGCATGGTCCAAGGGATATTATTAGATCATAGATGTTCTATTCAGTCTACACAAAGGTAACCAGCTATGACCAGCAGAGAACTAGCGTCAGTGAGGGGTAGCAAAACTGAAAAGCTGTGGAAAAGACAGGGATTTGAAGGAGTCAAAATGTATGTATGGTTTTTAACTCTGACTCTTGTGTGTTTGATTGATGAATGACCAAAAATATTTTTTTCTGCAAATCTCATTCAAAAAGGTAAATTCTAGTGGCAGGTTGATCTTCAACTATTGATGCAGAGGGTTGAAGATAGTCTCACTGCTACTAGTTAAAAAATCACAGACGTTCTGCTGGTCTCCAAATTATCATGTCAGTTGATCCCCCACCTGTTTTGCAGAGGAGCAGGAGCCAAGGCATGCAGAGAAAAGCTGAACATGACCAAAAGCCCATCTGCAGGAGACACCTGTTGTCATCAGCTGGCATCCTAAACCATTTTTTTCTGATTTGGCATTTTACTATATATATAGTCCTGTACTGAATTCAGTTTTATTTAGAATATATGAATTGAAGTGATCAAGACATTGACTGGACCTGGCAACTTCTTTGGTAATGTGCCATCTGATGAATTCTGTTCTGAATTGTTAAACAAGCACAACTGTTAAGTAAGTACAGTAAATTTACCTGAGTTTTGTCATATCCCGTATCTTTTGGACTTTTGCTTCTTTCATCTCTTTAAATTGATTTCCTATT